>OZ018323.1:46727729-47327729 GCA_963969495.1 Ceratothoa steindachneri | reverse complement strand
ATCACGTGTTTTTTGGTGATTATTTTTGCATATGCATATATATATATATATATATATATTAATAGAGACGGTGCTCAGGGGCCCATTGAAAGACCTTGATTAGTGGAGAAAGAGTTCCCCCACCCCAGTAAGCATCCCCCATTCCTTCCACTACGGAGGCTTCCGATTGCCCCTAGGTTGCCGCCAGTTGGGTTTCTCCCCATCTCCTCCTTCTCTTCTGATACCAATGTTAGCTATGCTGGGCCTTCACTTCAAGGTGTCCTTATCCATATGTAGATGGTGTGGGGGTTAATTTGTCGCCAAACTTCAATATTAAAGAAAATAACATAGTTCATTTGTGCAGAAAAATTGACCAAAGTTATTAGTTAAAGACTTAAAGGATTCCTGTATTATTCATTTTATTCAATGAAGTCGTTGCCGGCCTCAACCACAGCCTCGAGGCGGCATGGGAACCTGTTGCGAGTCTTCTCAGGGCTTCCCCTGTTTAACTGAGTGAAAATTGTGGTGATTTTGGACCTAAGCTCCACCTAGGTGGTGAACGGAAACTTGTTTGTCTCTCTCTCTAACATGCCCCATGCATAATAGTCTATGGGGTTATGGTTAGGGGAGTTAGGAAGCTAGATGTTGGGAGTACTGCGGTCCAAGAAATTGTCTGACAACTAAGACTGTCTTACTGCTTGTGTGGCAGGGTGCAGAATCGTGCTGCAACACGGACAACTTTCCAAATGGCCACTTCCTTGATCCAGGGCAATGCCGACTCCTCCAGGCACTTGAAGTAGCCCTCAAGGAAGATGAACGGGGGCACAAAGTGGCCGTCGTAACTGACCACTCCAAACACCCTGATGTGGACCTGTAACTTGGTTTTCATGATTCACGGTAGACAGCGGAGGGAGGGACACAGCAAGCCAGCGGTCCTTAGGCGAGTTCATCACTTACTCTTGGCGCTAATTCTTCTCGTCTGAGAAGAATCAAGTTCTTCGGGAGATGCTTTAGTTTATTCACAAGCTTCGCATCACGTTCGTCCTTCATCTTCTGCGACAGAAGTTAGCCCTTTCTCTTCCTGAATTTGTAGGGGCGGATGTCCCTATTTACTAACTGCCTGATGAGAGAGACTGATACTCTCTTGTCCCTGACCTTGGACCTCATTGACTCGCTGGAGTCTTCGTTGTCAATGATAGCCTGAATCTCCATTTTGGATGTTCTTTTCGTCTCAGAACTCTTAGAATGAGGTTTGCGATCAGTCTTACCCTCGTAATCACAACAGCCTGACTCATCCACCTCTTTTCTGGTCATCTGCACAGTCCTCAGATTGACACCAAAGCACTCGTGGATCTTCACATCGGAGCTCACGACGTGAATCCCAAGCAGCACAGTTTGCTTTTTCCAGATATGGAGAAGATTTAATTTAGCCTTGGTATTGTTTCCTTCACAAACTATGCAAAACTGTGTCTACTATGATAGGAAGAAGAGAGAACCAACGCCATACAACACCCATGAGTGGAATTTAGAGTTACCAACGGCAAAAAATTACCAACCGGGCCCTGTACATACCTATCTCTGCTCATCAGTATTATTACCTCGATAGTGAGCGCTCTGAAATCCTGGGGGGTTTTTTATCTGCGGCGAAGCGCCAGGTCAAGGCGTTGCTCTTTTTCGAAACGAGTAAAGTTCAATTGTACCCATTTAGAGCAATTAAATGACCCATATGACCATGGGACATAAGGTTTTTCACCCTGGAGATTTAAAATCTGCCATTGAATTTAGCGCTGGGTGGCGCCATCTAGTGGTAGAAGCCTCATTTAGCCATTCAAAGGCACTTGGAAGTGGTTCCAACCATGGGAAACCATCAATGCGATAACCATTTATCATCTTATCACAAAACTTCGCATGTCATTGGAGGGACTTTCCTCTTGTTTCTCACCTTACCTTTTACAATTGCACAAAATTGTATGTATATACATAAACTTACACACGATCATACCCATGCGTACATAGTGGTCCGATCTCTTTTCCTGACCCCAGCGCGTCGGCCTTTTGAGGTGAGCCCCGTGCCAGCTCGAAGCCTGGCGGAACGAGGGTCGTTTTTCCAAGGTCCAATCCTCAGCGACCACGCCCCTTGAAAACGACGCCCCTCTTTCCCGCTAAGGGCGCCGAATGGGCCGAGGAAAGAGCCTTTTACGAGGGAAAGCCATTAATATTTCAGTCGACTTTAATATCTTGTGGATCAGATTGGAGGCGATCGTTTACCATTGGGTGGGGAAGTTGTACTGGGGCGAATTACATATTGCTGTCCCTCCCGGGAGTCAAGGTTGTGTTTTTTAAACTCTACCCACTATGTAGGGTAAGAAAGAAATAGGTGTAGAGTGGTCGGGCATTTGAGACTGGATGTGACATGTAATCCTTGAGGGGTACCAACCCCACCTGGATGCAATCATGGTGGGGTTTAAGCTGCGATAGAAGTTCCACTCCCGAACTCTTGCATGAAGTGCTAACACAAGGGGGAGTGGGCGCTATAAAATTCCCCCAGAATGCAACACCCTCTCCCCATTCTAACCTGAACTCTCAGGACAGCCTCACAGAAAGCGCGGGACCTACTTAATTGTGGTAACGTTGACGGAGGCCTACATCACAGCCTGTAGGATTAAGGAGCCCCCTTCCTTAGTCTCCCTGCTCCTGGGGGGCAATTAACAACATCGATATTGTTGTACTTTGGAGTTGATGCTCTGATCACCAGCCATCCGTCAAACTACCGACCTATCAGTCTGACTTTGATAGTCGGTAAACTCATGGAAAGCATGATGGTGGACAAAATAACGCCGTATTTAGAGTCAAACCTGCTACTGAGGAGTTCCCAGCACGGCTTCCGAAGGCAACAGTCATGCTTGACGAACCTCGTGGAATTCTTCCACTTCGTGTTCAGTGAGCACGATCGGGACAAGGCGGTGGATGTGGTGTACTTAGACTTTCAGAAAGCCTTTGATAAGGTACCACACCGTCGCCTTCTCCGGAAAGTGCGAGCGCTGGGCATAGACGGAAAAGTAGCCGGCTGGATCGAGAACTGGCTAAGTGGCAGACGGCAACGGGTGGTGGTAAATGGACAGTCTTCTGAGTGGGTGCCCGTTACTAGCGGGGTGCCTCAAGGTTCTGTCCTGGGACCACTACTATTCATCATCTACGTCAACGACATGGACGGTGACATGGTTGCCAAGATTTCCAAATTTGCCGACGATATCAAGGTTGGTATGAACGTTGCAAAGGATGGAAATACTGCCCGCCTGCAGGAAGATCTTGGGAAGATTGGGGAGAGGTCGGACACGTGGTAAATGACTTTTAACGTGAGACAATGCAAAGTAATGCATATCGGCCACAGAAACCCCCAATCTCAGTATATCCTAAGAGCACTGCTCTTGAATCGAGTGACACTGAGAAGGACTTGGGTGTAACTATCTCTAGCGACCTCAAGTTCTCGAAACAGTGCATCGAGGCAGATAAGAAAGCCCAAAGGATGTTAGGCTACATAAAGCGCCAGTTTGGATACCGTAACAAGGAGATAGTACTTTGTCTGTACAACTTCCTCGTTCGGCCGCACCTGGAATATGCCGTACAATTTTGGAGTCCTTCGTTTCGAAAGGATATCGCAAGGTTGGAACGCGTGCAAGCCAGGGCAACCAAACTGATTCCCTCTATCAGACATACAAGTTATGAAGATAGATTAAGGGAATTAGATATGTTCTCGCTGGAAACCCGTAGACTGCGTGGTCAGCCCATCGAAGTTTTCAAAATACTTCGAGGGTTCGACAATGTTGACTACCGGGATATTTTCACACTGAGTGAGAACAGAACGCGCAATCATGGCTTCAAACTTGAACTGAAGCGATACCACCGTGATATGTGTGGGAAATTCTTCACTTACAGTATCTGTGGTAGTTGGAACGCACTTCCGACGGAAGTTGTCAACAGTGAATCTGTTGACCAGTTCAAGTTAAGACTAGATGAAGTCTTGCGAATTCGCCTTTAAGATCCTCGCGAGAAATCTTCGATGTTGCCAACGGACACCTTCGAAGATTGCGCCAAAAGTACCCTCCTTGTATGGACCGTAAGGTCTTCTAGGGTAATTATTTTCTTTCCTTGTAGCTCTGGAGGCACATTTGGGAGGGAAAAGGACGTTTTAATTGGATAGATTATATTGCACAAGGTCGTCGCCCTAAAGGCTGGACAGAGGCAACAATGCATATTTTCAATAAATATTTAGCTTCATTTTATTTAGTATGAAGAACATTTTATGTAATTGCAATATTAATAATTGACATTTTCAATGGAATTTCCACCATTTAGGAAGCAAAGTGGGATGCTCTTTGCGAGATTCACCCGATGAACATGATGCAATTCCAAGGAGTAGACATTCTCCTTAAGCAACCCTCCAATCCCCCCCCCCCAAAAAAAAAGAGGTCAAAGGGGATAAAGTTTAGTGAACGAGGAGACCATCGAGTACACCTCTTCTTGCGCATACCCCTAAAAAGAGGTCAAAGGGGGTAATGTCTGGTGAACGATAAGACCATCGAGTACACCTTCTCCTCGGCATGCCCCAGAAAAAGAGGTCAAAATGTTTAAAGTCTGGTGAACGAGGTGACCATAGAGTACACCTTCTCCTTGGGCATTTCCCAGAAAAAAAGGTTAAGATGTGCAAGGTCTGGTGAACGAGGAGACAATCGATTACACCTTCTCCTCGGCATGCCCCAGAAAAAGAGGTCAACATGTTTAAAGTCTGGTGAATGAGGTGACCATCGAGTACACCTTCTCCTCGGGCCTTTTCCAGAAAAAGAGATCAAAATGTGCTAGCTCTGGTGGACGAGTAGACCATCGAGTACACCTTCTCCTTGCACATACCCCCCAAAAGGAGGTCCAAGTTGGTAAGGTGTGGTGAATGAGGAGACCATCGAGTACACCGTCTTCTTTCGCATACCC
The DNA here is from genome assembly GCA_963969495.1 of Ceratothoa steindachneri. Classification (NCBI taxonomy): domain Eukaryota; kingdom Metazoa; phylum Arthropoda; class Malacostraca; order Isopoda; family Cymothoidae; genus Ceratothoa; species Ceratothoa steindachneri. The sequence goes on along the minus strand of OZ018323.1, from coordinate 47,322,764 downwards.
CACAAAAAGTGGTCAAAGGTGGTAAGGTCTGGCGAATGAGAAGACCATCGAGTACACTTTCTCTTTGGCATGCCCCAGAAAAAGAGGTCAAAAGGTTTAAAGTCTGGTGAACGAGAAGACCATCGAGTACACCTGCTCCTTGGGCATTTCCCAGAAAAAGAGGTCAAAGGGGGTAAGGTCTGTTGAACAAGGAGACCATCGAATACACCTTTTCTTCAGGCATGCCCGAGAAAAAGAGGTCAAAAGGTTTAAGGTCTGGTGAAAGAAAAGACCATTGAGTACAACTTCTCCTCGGGCATGCCCCCCCAAAAGAAGTCGACAGGTCCAAGGTCTGGCGAACGATAAGACCTTCAAGTACACCTTCTCCTCGGGCATGCTCCAGAAAAAGAGGTCAAAAGGTTTAAAGTCTGGTGAACGAGTAGATCATCGAATACACCTTCTCCTCGGGCTGCCCCAGAAAAAGAGGTCAAAATGTGCAAGGTCTGGCGAACGAGAAGACCATCGAGTACACCTTCTCCTCGGGCATGCCCCAGAAAATGAGGTCAAAAGGTTTAAAGTCTGGTGAGCAAGTAGACCATCGAATACACCTTCTCCTCGGGCATGCCCCAGAAAAAAAGGTCAAAATGTGCAAGGTCTGGCGAACGAGAAGACCATCGAGTACACCTTCTCCTGGGGCATTCTCCCTCATTTTCCACATCAAAAGAATTTGGGGGCGACAGTAGATCGTCTCTTTGATTGGGCTCGGTGGTAAAAATATAATCATTTCACCAATAAAAAATGAACGCAGAAAGACCTTTCCTATCCCCCGCCTTTGATTAACACCAATGTTAATTAGAGAAAAGTAAAAGGTCAAAAAAGCAAGTTTTATTGTGCCTAAGTTATTCTTAAGTTAAATGAAACGCCATTTTCCAATGCGACGCAACCTTCGAAAGATTTATTATTGTTACTATTAATCGGGGACACAAAATTATTATTGTTACTATTACCGGGAACACAATATTATTATTATTACTTTTAACCTGTGACACATAATTATTATTGTTACAATTAACCTGGGACACAAATTTATTATTGTTGCTATTAACTGTGGACACAAAATTATGGGCGTTCGCATGAATGTGTGAGTTATGTTCCGTTTATTCAGTAAAATCTTTCATCTCTTCAGCTCCTATGCCTTCAATAATTGGCGCTTTCTCTGTCTATGAATTCTATTTTTCTTCCCGTCTGTCCTCTACTCCGTTGGGCTTTTGCCAATTGCGCTCGATGGCGAGAATGATAGAAGTGTACAGAGGAAGGACGATGACAGTGAAAATGGCTAAGAAGGAAAACGTGAAGTGTAGGTCTGAGAGGGTAGGGGGCTGGGAGGGAGGCTTCCTGACCAATCAAATCCAGGTAACACACCTATGAGCGGAGGCAGGCTGGAGGAACTCCTGGTGGAATGGAGAAGCATCGCCTCGGGCTGACAATTTGGAGCTTGTGTCAACAATGGTTACTTTTTGTGTATTTTTTCTTTCTGTGTTGCATTTCTTTCGGTAATTTACACCGAGTTGCAATGAATACCTTTAGCAGGGATAATAATGAGTTTGCCCCAACTGTTGGCCCTTGAGGGTCAATGCTCTGCTTACAGTGCCCCATTACTCTTCATCTCTCCACACACGAGAGTGAGCAAGATTAAATAAGGAGTTTGTCACAATGGATTTGCCACTAAACAGGGATGACTTAGGGAGAAAGATCAAATTACATAAATAAATAAATTAAATAACAAAATAACTAACTAAATTCCTATATCATCAGCCAAATGGAAGTGTTGAGTCAACCCTCTCCCTGTCACAAGACTCCACGTGACAGCAGAATCAAAACAAGCCCCCCGCCCCCGCAGATCCTCGTTTTCTAATACATACTTGCGGTCCTAATAAGCAGCATAAAAACGTCCTAGATACGTATCCAAATGAGACGTTTTGGTGACCACAAAAATGCCGAATTTGAGCCTTTGTTTAGCTTCGACCTTGGGGTGGATCTCCTTATCCCTGCAAACCTTTCATTTTATGGGATTTTAATATGACGACACTCCAGCCGTGTGTGTGGGAAAGAGAAGAGTGTGTTCACTAAAGTCGCCCCTTCCCCTTCACATTTAGACACTTATAAAGAAAAACGGGTTTGATGGACTACTTTGGCTATCCGTTTCCTTCAGTGAGCGACCTCCAAGTATGACTACTTGTCCAGCATCTTAAGCAGCGGAGTCCCCCGCCAGTCCCCACGTCCCCATATGTAATTAATGTCCAATGAATATCGCGGTTTTCAAAGACCAAAACAAAAGAAAAAGTAACTACATCTTTTCTCGTTTAGCTTCATTAATAGGGGGGGGGGGCATGGGTACACCCCTACAGTCCAGTCCAGAAGGGAGAGAAAGGGACCACTGTTGTTTCTGCTGAATGTGCGTCAAATGATAGGGTACCATAGTTCCAACGCACATGTACGTTCGCATTGAGGGTTCGAATCCGGGTACATTCACGCAAGGAAGGGTTCGTAAATCCTATGGTTCATAAACTCCGCGTCTACCTCAGTGGAACGGGATTAAATGGAGCCTGTTAAAATGGTATTTATGTATGGTATGGCGTAGTGTGGCATAGTATAGTATGGTGTAACATGGCAGAGTACGGTATGGTACGATAGGGTATGGTATGGTACGGTATGGTACGATATGGTATGTTATGATATAGTATGGTAGTGACGTAGAGAGGTTCAAGGAGACTGTCCACCCACGTGTCGGCTTGGAAAGGATAGATTTATAGCCGGTTAGGTGAGTGCCTACCCGGCGCTGCTCCAAGTCAGACTTTTCTGTTCTTCTTCTTTCTCCTCCTACTTCTTTTCTTCTTTTTCATTCGCCCATTTCCCTCCCGGATTTGGGGTGAAGTGCCACAGATTAAGGCCATTTAGAATTAGTCGCACGTCTTCATCTCGAGTCAACGCTATATTTGGCTAGCGACAGCCCCCCCGTCCCCCCACCTCAATCTGTTTTTCTATTTTAATGTATGGTACTTCCAATGAGCCCTCATCCCCGGAGGGTTAGGATTAACTAAATATATTTTACATTATATTTTACATTATTCCAGTCGTAACAATTATTCTATGTTTTGCTACACTGAATTTACAAAAGATGGTCAATATATTCACCTCAACCTGTCGGACATGTGCTTTAGATGGTATGTTACCCTTGCTTCAACGCACATGTACGTCGACCGTGTCTTTGAATTAACTGTGAGGCATTTGAGTGTCTTCTTTTTCTATGGCAGTAGTGAAAGTATCAAAGAACTGGAAGGAGACATTTCAAAACTCCCACGGACAAATACGTACAAAAGAGCCCCGGTATAACAACTCTGTGCATTTGTAAATCTCAATCAGCTCTGATCAGTGACCTCAATTAGCGAGCAACGTCTATAACTTTATAATCTAACCATCGGTACTTAAAATGCACACCCTATCCCTCTATTTAGCACAAGACTTGTGACAGACTCGTTTTATAAATATAGACGCACCCTTCGTGTTAAAAACATACCTAAAGACTGTTCAACATGAAAATATGTCGCATACATCGTAAAAACACGTTTAACGTGAAATGTGTATTATCAATTACCAAACATTCAATTCCTATCAATTAATCTGGCTTTCTGGAGATATATTTGCCGTTATAAGAAAACTACCTGTTTAATTGCCAATGCTGATTAAAGGTGAACCTTGGCATATAAAGTCTGGTTGAACCTCATTGATATTCCTTGAAGGTTTTAAATTCGGACGTCACATCCTCAAATGGTCAGTAATCAACGCATTCACTCTTGTCACCCTTTTTTTTAAACTTTTCTAGTCTCTCTTCGCTTAAACTGCTTACATACTCCGGTTTACGCCCTAAAAGAGCGCAAACCAAGATAAAAGCGATTTTATATTAGAACTAGAGTAAATGGCCAATAGAAATGCGCCGAAATTTGTTATGAGTGAGAATGATAAACTTATATAATCTAATGGGATATTTCTGCACAGAGGTGAGACAAGTCAGAATGAAAAAAATATATACTATGAGTAGCAAAACGAGAGGACTTCACGGAGTACTACAACAATCCCGTCAATCTTAAATCTAGAAGTAGAACCATTAGAGAGGGGCATTTCAACCATCTACGAACAAGTTTGGAGAAACAAACACATTTAAAAGTACAAACTTAAATCCGCATTGCGGTTATGATTTATTGGAAAGTCTGGCTCAACTTTTAGGGGAGGAGAGGTGTGTGTGTGGGGGGGGGGGATGAGACAGACAGAAGAAGAAAGTTGAATCAGATGCCAGAAATGACGCACAAAATCGAGAATGAGAAGGACTACTACAAACCTCATTACTTCGCCTGTGGGAGTTTGTAGACCTTTAAGGTACGAACAAAAGATTCAGAGATACGAGTACGAAAGCCTTCTTGCTCTTTGACCAAGAGAGCCAGATAGACAGGCAAGCAAAGAGAGACAGACGGAGAGAAACAAACAAGCAGATAGACAGACAGGCGAATAGAGACAGACAGGCAAAGAGATACAGACAGACAGATAAACACATGGGCAGATAAAATCATAGAGTGAGGCATACGGAAAAACAGACAGGGAAATGCAAACAGTGCAACAGACAGGCAGATAGAGACGCAGATAGAGAGACAGACAGACAAACAGACATAAACAGACGGGTAGATATAGAGACGGGCAAAGGGATACAACCAAAGAGAGACAGACAAACAGTGAAACAGAAAGGCAAATGGAGAGACGCACAAAGAGAGAAAGACAGACAGGCAGACAAAGAAACAGACGAGTAGATAGAGAGACAGACAGACAAAGGCATATGTGCAAAGAGAGATATACAGACAAGCAAAGGTATACAGGAATAGAGAAAGACAGACAAATAAACAGACGGGTAGAGAGACAAACAGACAAAGGCATACAGGCAAAAAGAGATAGGAAGAAATATATACAGAGAAAGATAGACAGACAGAGTCCCCAAACATTTTGTCCCCATGGGTGCCTTGTTCGTAATTGTGAATGACCCTTTCCCCTCTGTGTTCGTTCTATCTTCTCCCGTCTGCCTTATCCCCTTTCCACCAGAACGTGACCTCTTCCGATTATAAACGCGTTCATTTCTTTCCCAATACTCATTCAATCAATTTGAAGTCATTTAAATGCGGGGGCGAGGTAGGGTTAATGCAAGCCGCGTGTCGCATGATTCAACTACGAAACAAAGGCGGACGGAATGAAAATATAAATAAAAGAAGAAATAAAAATAATGGAAGAAGACAAAAATGAAGACGAATACAACAATGGACATGATCGAACACCTCATCACGGGAGAAGTTAAGTTATATTGTGTGTGTTTAGATAGCGGGGGGAGTTTCCGATTCAGGTTGACTTTGCGATTGGTGTCATACGCTATAGCCACGGGGATGGGAGGGGGGGGGATTTGCACTAAGATGAAAATCAAACGGTGCGAAGTGATGGCAAGAGCTACAAAAACAATAAACAATATAGCCGTCCGGTTGAGAGTGGGAAGGTCCCGTTTCACATCATTACAATTAACTTTATTATTATTATTAATCGCTTTCCCACAACATTGAGTTGCTCATCACCTCCATACTTAATCTAGAATTTAGCCTTGAATTAATGCAGTTCAGATCCGCAAGAATCCCGTTAATAGAGGTGAAATGTGAATTTGAAAGGTTTTCTGTTTTCCTACAGTCACCATAACACTTTGCGCCCCTGTAATTACTGTAATTGCAACCATGTTCATTCGCTTGTTTATTAACCAACGCTGAAATTCTGAGCGTCGAAATTGGAAGTTTATGAAAGGTCGAAATTTCGTGGAAAAGGGGGAAAGATAGACAGAGGGAAGGTGACATTTCACCAACGAATGTCATATTGACTTTAATGAAAGGAGAATACCTGGGACTAATAGGGGTATAGTGCTGGTGATGGGGGGGGGGGGGCAGGAGCTTCCTCGTATAGGCAAACTCCTACATTTCGTATGTTCTTTTGAAACAAACTTGAGAAGAAAAAAAGGGATAAAATTACTGAAAAGTGATTAAATAAATGAATTTTTTGATGCACGACCACCTCCGACCGAGAATCGGACAAATCCCTCGCGTCAACTGATAAATCTCGCAGCGCGAAAATTCCACTTGATTTTATCAACAGAACGGTCCGTAAAAGTGGCGGGTTGGTCACTTGGGTGTGTTTGATGAGTCTCCCCAACGCTCTGTAGCGACCAGGAGGGAGAGATCAAGCCATTTGATGTCTGTAAGGGGGTTCTGAAAAAGGCCAAATGCGAGAAATCGAGAGAACAATTTAGGAGGTGGATAGGTAAGATAGAGTGGCCAGTATAAAAGCATTTTTCAATGTTTACGGCTTTGGAGAATAACTTTTTTGAGATTAGGCGGTGATTATTGATAAGGTTCGGGTGTGGAGAGACTTTCACTTTTTAAAAGGATTTTAAACCACATGAATTAAGGTTTAAGAACAAAATACCCATTGCATACATTTCAATACATCTGCTGCGTTTCTGACACGTCAACACACCTGTTCTAAACAACTTAAAGATAGCATAAACATGTGTACATATATTTGGATCTTGCACCCACGCGAATTTGTGCATTAATACAGATATCATCATCATCATCATCATCATCATTACTAACTATAATATAAGAAGGAGATTTATTTTAGTATTTGAATAATAATTTCATCTTAGTTTGGTTATGACTTATGTTTTTTATCAAGGTTATTTCTAATAATTCTTTTATAATATCAAAAAACAAAATGGTGAAGTTTAGAAATAAATATAAGTATCGAAATTTTGTGATTTTTTAAAAAACCCAAAGAATTACAAATAATGAAGTTCAGAAAATTTATTTTTATAGATCTTCTATAACTCTATATTTTAGCAACTGATATTTTGAAAGGAGGGAAATTTAGTTTAGATTCCCTTTTTAAAATTATTATAATTGGCGAAGTTCAAAAAATTTATAAAAAATTTAACCATGGCTGCCTTTTTTTAGATTTTAAATTTTAATCTTAGTAGCGAAGTGCAAGTTCCCCCCGTAGGGGGAGTGGCGAAGCCATTGCCTGGTTATGAATATGTTACAAGAACAGAAAAAAAAACCTTTCGACTGTTTTAAATTTAATTAACTTCCTCCATAATTCTTCAAATTTGAAGAAACCGCTTTCATAGTGGATTAAACTCATAGGAATCCACGCAAAAAAACATTATAAAGGTAGGCTTTGCATAGATCCAATACAAGTGTAAGATAATAATCTTTATTGATGCTATTAATAGCGTGAGAAACATCAACAATCATTTCAACTAAAGATGTGACTTTTGGAAACGTAAATAAATAAAAGTTAATTTTATCGGAAACTATTATATTTTGAATGTATGCCGAATTCTCTCATGGCTTTAGACCAAATTTTGACCAGACAGTCCTTTACCGAGTAAGTTACTCTTGCAATACCACGAATCAATATGAAGTTGCTTGTGATTAAGAAACATAGGAAGTAGAGCAAGTATCAATACAGGTGTGATTTTTTAGTCATATCTATCTATTCAACAGGCACATTAGTCAATAATTCTAAAATATAAATAGAGTTAAACAGACTTTATTAGAACAATCTGGAATGGAACATCACCTTGTTCCAGTGGAACGGTCTGCCATGTAGTTGTCAAATTCCACTAGAACCACGAGAACTACCTTAAAAAAGACTGCTATAGTCCTAAAATCCTCAGAGAGATGATAATTGATTCACATTTAAGTGAAAATAATTATATATATCTTTTGAAAAACAATCAAATATAACGAATGTTGAATTTATAATTTCTATGAGATCTGGGAAACTGTTACCAAACAAGGTATGCTGACCAAAGTCGCGTGCTCTCACTTATTCTGATTTAGGACCTTACAACCTTCAAAACTTTCAATATTTCCAGGACTAACCTTGAGAGGGCCTTGACACAAATATTACTTGAAATAAAATGCAAAAGAAAATAAGGGTTTCAAGTTTCGTTAGAATCAGCCGAAAAGTTATGATGTTATTGCCAAATAATTCCATGGCTAACCTTGGGTGAACTTTGGCAATTATATCATTCAAAAGAGAATGTAAAACAACCTAAGTTTTTCAAATTTCGTCGTTAGAATCGGCCGAATAGTTACAATGTTATTACCCCCCCCCCCTAAAAAAAAAGAAGAAGCAAAACGGGGACCGACGTACCGCCCGACATAGTGAGATATAGAGTCGCACGCGACTAAAAACATCAGCCTCGGTTAGACGCCTAATCCTCGAGAATCTCATAGAATCATTAACCAAGTCAATAAAATAGAACAATCATGAAGAATGATATTTAAACCCATCTATTATGGTCCGATTTCAATCAAAACAATTATTAAATTGCAGTTTTTTCCGAAGAGCTAAGAATTGCTCCCACAATCTCCACAATATTAGGTGATATCGCGGAGTAAAGTCACAGCTTGTATAGTGAGAATAGAGGAATGTACACGTATGTGGAATTAAACGAAAATGCCTACTAGACTCGTACAATGGAATACAGTAGAGGAATGTACAAATGTACAAATATTTACTTGCCCACACTGTAATTTAGGGTAGAGTAGAAGTACTTTCGGTTTTAATCTTCAATTGAATTGGACCTAATTCTTTGAGTTGATGTTTGCTTTACATGAGACCTTTGCTCTCTCTCTCTCTCTCTCTTTCTCTCTCTCTCTCACACACACATACACACATACATACATAAAAGAGTAATGTACTCTTTTTCTCTGTCTCACAGGGGACTTTCCCTTTCAATAGGAGCAAGGGAACCCCATATTACCTATCATAAAACCCTAAGATTTGGGGACTCCCCAACCCCCTGTGGCTTAGATGCAGCAATTATGCTAGCAATTGGCAGAAACTGAAAGTTGTCACTCCTTTACCTTTCTTGTCTTCATTTTTTAACATGAACAGCTTGTTGATGAAACACCGCTGTCATAAGCTGTGTTTTTCTAGGTTATCAACTTACACACACACACCTTAATTGAAGACCAATGAGGGTTCTGCTACCGGAAAGTTTTAGAAAAAGAGATTCATTGAGAAAGTGGTGAAGTTAGGTGAAAAGAATATATATATATATATATATATATATATATATATATATATATATATATATATATATATATATATATATATATATATATATATATATATATATATATATATATATATATATATGCATGCGGTTAAAAGGCTATTTGGGGCAAACACAGTCTTCATCAAAGCCCTCGGAAGTCGCTCTTCTCACATACACGAGAAAGTAACACTAAAAATAAGCTTTCTCTCAGATATCCAAAAAACTATCTTTTGATTGGCCTTTTAAAATATCATTTGAAAAGGTCAATCGAAAGATAGATTTTGGCTATCTGAGAGAATAGGAAAAGGGTATCCTTAAATCTTTCCTTTCCACCAAGCCCGTGGATCAGCCGAATGAAACAGGTGTATATTTAATCCCGTGTGGTTCTACAAACTGTCCCTCATTTTACATAGGAGAGACCGGAAGAACATTAATAAAACGAATTTAGGAACATAAAGTTGATGTCAGACGAGGCAGTACTACATCCAGTATTTTTAATCATATTAGAAATTTCAACCACCAAATTGACTACTCAAAGGCACAAATCATATATAATTGTAAAGAATTCCGTAAAAGAAAAATAGAAGAATCTATATTAATAGGAGAAATTCCCAATTTTAATTTGTCAGATGGGCAATTGAAATGCAGCCTCCATTCCCGTAACCTCATCGTAAACAGCTTAGTCAACGATCTTAGACTTAAACCTCCTGATTAATGACCATTTCTCTCCGTTTTGTGTTTCTTTGTGTTTTTTTCTTTTCTTTTTTTTCCTGATGTGTCCGCTATTTATAGACTTTTGTAACAATCGCATTCTCAGTATACGACTGAAGAGGATATGATAAATTACATACGGAAACTGGTCTTGTAAAATAAACTTTTGGCTCCTATACAGTTGTTTCACTATCATATATATATATATATATATATATATATATATATATATATATATATATATATATATATATATATATATATATATATATATATATATATATATATAAGAATGTCTCGGGTAGCCAAGAGAGGATGAGGGGTTGGTAACGACTGGGGAGTTTTTCAACTCTTTAACCCCCACATTCACCCCCCTCGAATTTAAAACGCAATAGCAACGAGGCCGTAAATCAAGTGGGAAAAATGGCTGGAATGAAAATGAGTGGAAGATATACAGTTGCACATCCTCCTGGAGGCATTGGGGCCGGGGTAAAGGAAAAAACAGCGTGTGCTGGGGCCGGAAGAACACGCAGCCTTTCAAATAACTGCAGAAAGTAGAGGGAAAAAAGTGTAAAAAGAAGATATTAGCCCCCTCGCATACGGAGCCAAGAGAGAGAGAGAGAGAGAGAGAGAGAGAGAGAGAGAGAGAGAGAGAGAGAGAGAGAGAGAGAGAACTACAGAAAAAAGAACTAGCAAAGCCCCTAAGATCCCTTCAAGGCCTTTCCGCTTACAGAAGATGTTAACTACCACATTCTAACGTTAGTGTATCATGCTTCTTTTTCATGCTGTTTTTTTGTTTCATTTTTTTTTAACTATTGCAAATCTACGGTACACACTTACCTACATGTGTACCTACCCATTGTATCTATATTTTTTACATGATTTTTTAATTTTCAATTCTACGGTACAGACTTATCTACATGTGTACCCTTGACATGCAGGTTCAGCTATCCCTCAAATACACGAGCACGCTTCTTTGTACCAGGGGGGGGGGGGGAAATGTTGATAGGATAGTACTCTCTTCTCCCGCAGGCGTCGCCTGCTAGTAATGAAAATAATATACTTAGAGGACAGACAGAAAAAGAAAAGGGGAATTCACATTCACTCCATGCATGGAGGCGTCGCTGGCATCTTTCTATTCATCATTTCATTTTAATCCTCAACTCCTTATAATATATGACGTTTTAATCTGTGCTTCTACTACGTTATATTTACACTATTGAAGTACTCATCAAGTCTGCTTTTGAACATATTAACTGACGTGCCAGAGAAAGAGAGAGAGAGAGAGAGAGAGAGAGAGAGAGAGAGAGAGAGAGAGAGAGAGAGAGAGAGAGAGAGAGAGAGAAAGAAAGAAAGAAAGAGAGAGAGAAAGAGAGAACCATTATCTCCACTTGGCTCGCAAGCCAGACCAGGGATGAATGGACGAAGGGTGGTCGGCGGACTAGCCTGCGATATTAGCCGTCGATTAAGAAAGTTGGTGAGAAGATTTTTGTTAGGGAGAACTAATATTTTTTACTCAGCATCGAGTAAAATGGAAATGTCTATAAGGAATAAAACCACGGTCGGGGGAGGGGCGGCTTCATCCCTCCACAAAGACTAGTGACGAAAAAAACAAAACAAGATCTGGACCTTTGAAATTGGACACCTTCGACGAAGGGGTCACATATTGCGTGGGGGAATTGAAACTGGGGGGATGCGTGAGGGAAGTAAACAAGAAAAGTAGATTAACCGATAAAATTGACAAATTAATTAATTAATTCATGTCGGAGATGCCTTCGTTGGTTTTTCCTTAATATATTTCAAATACCTCATATGCAAATAATCAAGAATCCTAGAAAAAAAGTGGTGCCTATTTAGATCGAAATGGTTGGTTTAGTAGGCTTCAAAATCATGCAACAAACCATCGGTAATTATACATCCTAGGCCAAAAGTATGAAGCATCTCTCATAGATTTTTATATTTAACATATTCAATCAAACTTTTTAGAATAAATTATATTATTCATAAATATGCATGATAATAACGTGTATTTTGCTAATATGTTTGGTGATTTTGTTAATGTGTTTAAATTATTTAGTATTTTACCAAATTCCGTGTAGGTAATAACAGTATTTTCTAAAATCAGAATTTAACGAATATTTCTTATGTTTCAGCTAAAATTTCTAACTAATGTTATATAATATCGTTCTAAATAAGTAATATGACTAAAGTGGCAGAAAACGTCTTATAACACCTAGAGAAAACATATCTAGCATTCGGGCTTCACTACAGAATCGCTGAAAAAATACATCTTCTGAACTTGCTGGGATTTCAAAAATTCCCCCCAGAACATTTAAAAGGAGACTTAAAGATCAAGGGCTAAAAGGCTACTATGCGAGAAAGAAGACAGAAAAAACAGTTTTCAGTGGGCCAAAGATCACAAAAAATTGGACACAAAACAATGGTCTAAAGTCATTTAGTCAGATGAAAATAATTATCCTTTATGTAACAAGAATACTCTATTGTTGTCTTATATTTAATTCCATTTAAATATATCTTAGAAGAAAATGATTTAAAATTTAACTTTTTAAATAACAATTTTAGACATTTTTACTACTTCTGTGACTACCTTTGTGAGACGAAGAGTTAGAAAGGCATTTTGCACTGCTTATGTAGAATAATGCAACTAGCCATCGGTAGCTATAGAATCATGCATCTAACCATCGAGAGGTCTAGAATCCTATAAATAACCATCAAGAGCTCTATAATCATGAAACTAACCATCGAGAGCTCTTAAATCATGCAACTAACCGTCGAGAGCTCTATAATCATGCAACTAACCATCGAGTGCTCTATAATCATGCAACTAACCATCGAGATCTATAGAATCGTGCAACTAACCATCGAGAAGTCTAGAATCATGCAATTAACCATCGAGAGATCTAGAATCATGCAGCTAACTATTGGTGGAGAGATGGAATCATGCAACTAACTATCGTGAACTATAAAATCATACAACTAACCATCGGTATCTATATAATCATGCAAATAGCCATCGAGAGCTCTAGAATCATGCAACTAACATTCGAGAGCTATAGAATCATGCAAATAGCCATCGATAGCTTTAGAATCATGCAACTAACATTCGAGAGCTATAGAATCATGCAACTAACCATTGAAAACTCTAGAATCATGCAGCTAACCATCGGGAGAGAGATTGAATCATGCAACTAACCATTGAAAACTCTAGAATCATGCAGCTAACCATCGGGAGAGAGATTGAATCATGCAACTAACCATTGATAGCTATAGAATCAGTCCTCTAACCCTCATTAGCAATAGAATCATCAAGCCACGCATCGATAGATATCAATTGTAATTTAATAATAAATCAATTAAGATCAATCATTCATTTCCCCCCCCCCAAAAAGTCCCTTGGTAGATAAATAAAAAGAGTCCTCAGAACTGAGATGGACATGAAATTATGTTATTTTGGAAAAGCACACCAAAGGGGGCCATTTGTCTTTCTTGCCCGAGAGAACTACGATACAAATCCTCTGAAGATATTTTTTTGTAATTTGTCCTTGCCCGCTAGAACCATATACAAATCATTTGAAGATATTTTCTGTCATTTGTCCTTCTTGCCGAGAGATCCACGATTCAAATCATTTAAAGATATGTTATGCTATTTGTCTTTCTTGGCCGAGAGAAACATTATTTACATCATTTGAAGATATTTTATGCCATTTGTCATTCTTGCCCGAGAGAACCACGATTCAAGTCATTTGAAGAATGTTTCTGTTATTCGCCCCTCTTGCCCGAGAGAACCAAATTCAAATAATTTGAAGATATTTCTGTTATTTGTCCTTCTTATCGAGAGAAGCATGATTTGAATCCTTTAAAGATATTTTTGCCATTTGTCCTTGCCCGAGAGAATCACGATTCAAATCAGTTGAAGATATTTTCTGCCATTTGTCTTTTTCGCCCGAGGGAACCACAATTCAAATCATTTGGAGATATTTTCTGCCATTTGCCCTTTTCGGCCGAGGGAAGCACAATTCAAATCATTTGAAGATATTTTCTGCCGTTTTCCCCCACTTACCGAGAGAAGTACAATTCAAATTATTTAAAGATATTTTTGCCATTAGTACTTCTTGCCTCAGAGAACCAAGATTCTAATCTTTTGAAGACATCTTTTGCCATTTGTCTCTCTTGTCCGAGAGAAACACGATTTACATCATTTGAAGATATTTTCTGCCATTTGTCCTTCTTGCCGTATAGAACCAAGATTCCAATCATTAGGAAATATTTCCCTCTATTTATCATTCTTGTCCGAGAGAACTACGATTCAAATCATTTGAAGATCTTTTCTGCCATTTGTCCTTCCTTGCCCTAGAGAAGTATGATTCAAATCATTTGAAGATATTTTCTGCCAATTGTCCATCTTGCCCTAGAGTATCACGATTCAAATTATTTGAAGATATTTTCTGCCATTTGTCTTTCTTGCCCAAGAGAAACACGATTACTTCGTCCACCATTACTCCCTGTCTGATCACTTTGAGAATAGACAAAATACCTCTTTCCGAAATTGCGAAATATATTCACTCCGAAGCAGAACCTCACGCGATGAAAACGCATAAAATCATTAACACACCGCGAGGCCTTGTTCTACATGCAATCTAATCGTAAACTACTGGCTATAATTGCCAAAGAAGGTAACCTAATACAAGTATATGTACACAATATACAAGAAAAACATGTAAAAACAACACATACCAGGCGGAATGAGAACGACGATACCTGAGAATAAAATACAATCTAGCCCAGATTGGAGCGAAATAATTGCGGTGTCGTCGGTCATTTGAGTAAAAGTTTTCCGACTATCAAATGACAGTTTTACCAAGAGACAGACGTAAGTTTAGACAGGATTCAATATTTAAATCAACTTTAGAGCAAAAATTTGAATAGAATAGTGAACTTAATAATAAATTTCGAGGTAGAAGCGGTAATTGACCGAAATCTGGAATGTAAATGTATTATTCCAAACCTGCAGAGGTCAACAGAATGCAATAAAAAGGGAATACTAATAAAGAAACTTAAGAATGACAAAAAAGTATCTCAGAAAATGTGGTCAGTATTGAATGTGAGGCCGGGAAAACGTATCAGGATTTCTAGAACCCGAGAGAGAAAGAGAAAAAGGAGCACCAGGGGATGTTAACCGCCATCAGCGCCGCATAAGAAATTCTGCCCCCTAGACTTGCCCTAGATTTTTGCTTCCTGTAGGGGTTGTTATCAATGTTTGGCCTTGATTTTTTCGAAAGCGAGAGTGTATAAGTTTCGAGCATTTTACTTAAAGTAGAAGTAACGATCAACGAACATCTGTGTGCGCGCTCGAAGCACCACAAGGCTTTAGCTCTACACCCCCCCCCCTCCCTCTCCAAGTCAAGGGGAGCAAATTGAGTAGGAAATAAAAGCGAAAGTGGTTTCTTAACTTTATTTTGTTATCTTTAGAAACTGGACAAGTCTTACAAAGCTAGATTCCAAGGGGAAATTTATCACAGGGTCAGGCTCTTTCAAAACCCAGAACTCTAACTTAAGTTAAAATACATTTTTAATCAAAGGGAGGCTGGGAAAATTTACACAGAGACAGGAAACAAGTCACCGTTTAGAGCAAGACGATTTCTCGTCTGCTAAATTCACCTTTTACTAATCCATTCTTTTGACAAGAAGCAAATTCTCCTTTATTTGGGACTCGTAGCTAAGTGCACACATTCGAATGTAAAATATATATATATATATATATATATATATATATATATATATATATATATATATATATATATATATATATGCAGTTAAAAGGGTATTTTTGGCAAACACAGTCTTCCTCAAAGCCCTCGGAAGGAGCTCTTCTCACATACACGAGAAGGTAACACTTAAAACAAGCAGGGATGACACTTGAAAAGGCCAATCGAAAGATAGTTTTTTGGCTATCTGAGAGAACGCTTATTTTAAGTGTTACCTCATGGGAGCATACTCATATGAGCAAGGGGAGCGCTTCGATCAAGATATACTGAACTTTGAAACTTGATGGGAGACTACATATGGGGAAAGTGATTTACATTACAAATAGAAATCAAGGAAAATCGTTCACTTACTTTTTATATATTATTTGTATAAATTTAACCGGTTTTGGGGTTGTTGTTTTTTTTAATTTAACTGTTTTTGTTTTTAGCCTTATAATGGTTGAAAAAACTAAATATTTCATTATATAAGCCACAAAAGCAAAGTTTAAAACAAATAATGGCTATTTTTTAATGTTTTGCAATAAAAAGAGTTGGAAGATAACACTTACTGACCAGGAACACAATATTGTATTAATGAGGATTAATCATCAGGTCAAGGAAAATTAATAATCGTATTAAGGAGCATTAATAATCGTTCTATGGATCATTAATAATCGTGTCAACCAGCATTAATAATCGGGCTATGGATTATTCATACTCGTGCTATGGATCATTAATAATCGTGTCAAGGAGCATTAATAATCGTGCTATGGATCATTAATAATCGTGTCAAGGAGCATTAATAATCGTGTTAAGGATTCGTTTAAAGAGGTCACATAATGAACTATTAATCTAGGTAACAGATTCTCTCGATACATTTCCTTCATTGTAAAGTGCACAGTGGCCGCTGGCACAGGGCCAGGACGCGTTTGGAAAATGAATCGGACGTTTTAAAATTGGCAGGTAAAAGAATCGATTGTTGCGTTCTGATCTATAGAAGACTTTTATACACAGTTAGTAGGTAAATGGGAGATAAGGCTTCGTAAGATTATGTATATTAATTACCTTCTGTCGAATGCTGGATACGAAATTGAATCATTTCTTGTTAAGAATTGGAGTCTCGACCGCTCGAGAAAAGTCAATTCTGACATAGCTGAGAACTCGCGTTGACACGAGAATGGATTTGCTCTCAAGGGGTCTTGCTTTTGTTAGGGAACGGGGGGAGGCTTAGGGGAGTGTAGGGTCCCACATTTACCACCGAGTAGTCTACTTGGTTTATCAACCTTTTACGTCGTCCCGAACCCCTCTTTCACACTGTCTGGAGGAGCATGACTGTCATTTTCCCCTCGAATTTGAAGCGCAATAGAGACGAAGGCGTCGCCCGCCTTCAGTTCGTAAGGAGAAATCTGTACAGAAAGTGATGAAGTTAGAGGATGCTAAAATGTGTGGATCCTCCTGCAGGCATTGGGTTGGGAATGCGGTGTTGGGGTCGGGTAAGCACACAAACCCTTCTATGTCATCTGACACCCCCATTGTAGGTGCCTGGAATGATAGATAAGAAATATAAATCTGGTAGAGGGGAGAGGATGTCGAGAGAATGGGGGCAGCAAAGATAGGGGGGAGGGTAAACCGTACCCGCCTCCCATCCACGACCAGGGATGAATCTAGCCCAAGTCGGTCGGCGACTAGCCTACAATATTTGCTACCGAATAGAAAATAGGTGAGAAGAAGAATGTAAAGAAAAATATAAAATGGAAATGTGTAGACAAGAAAAAACCAAGGTAGTCTCAATCTAGTTTGAGACTGTCGGCGCCACTGGGGGCATGGGAAAAAGGCGCCTCCCCAGGTACCAGATTTTAAAAAAATTTCTCTTTCTGTATTTTTCTTTCGCTTTTCTTTTTTTCTTTTTATTTATCTATCTTCCTTTTTATTTCTCTTTCTTTTTCTCTCTGATTCTCTCCCTTTCTCATTTGTTAGGAAGCATGGCCACATCGAGCACCAATTCGGGTGTACCTTAAATCCTGTTCCGTAATGTGAAAAAGAGCAACAATTTAGATATCAAATGAAAAAGAAGAAAATTAATAATTAATAATAATGATAAATAAATAATAATTACTAATAATTATCTCTACCATTTTTCAGGGCATAACATAAACTGAATCAGCAACGGTTCTAAATCTAATTTTATTTTGAGGATGATATTTTTTAGAGAAGAGTTGTCATCAGAAAGATACGCCAGCTCATCTTCTTTCCCATTCTTCATTAATTGAATATCATTTGTATTATTTAGGATAATGCATTATTGAACTACCCCTTCTTCGTCTTAAAATGAGGCGCCAAGGTGGAAAGAGACTACTGCAAACAGCAGTATTTTATCAGTATTTCTTTAGCTCTACTGAAAACATAAAACAGGGTGTCCCCTAAAATTTAGACACAGGAAACATCACACTGGTCTTCTCTTTCATTCGATCTTACCCACGTGAAAACACAGGAAATCTCACACTGGTCTTCTCTTTCATTCGATTCCTACCCACGTGAAAAAACATGAAATATCACACTAATCTTCTCTTTCATTCGATCTTACCCACGTGAAAACACAGGAAATTTCACACTGGTCTTCTATTTCATTCGATCTTACCCACGTGAAAAACACAAGAAATTTCACACTGGTCTTCTCTTTCATTCGATCTTACCCACGTGAAAACACAGGAAATCTCACACTGGTCTTCTCTTTCATTCGATCTTACCCAGGTGAAAACACATGAAATCTCAGACTGGTCTTCTCTTTCATTCGATCTTACCCACGTGAAAACACAGGAAATCTCACACTGGTCTTCTCTTTCATTCGATCTTACCCACGTGAAAACACAGGAAATCTCACACTGGTCTTCTCTTTTTATTCGATCTTACCCAGGTGAAAACACAGGAAATCTCAGACTGGTCTTCTCTTTCATTCGATCTTACCCACGTGAAAACATAGGAAATCTCAGACTGGTCTTCTCTTTCATTCGATCTTACCCACGTGAAAACACATGAAATATCACACTGGTCTTCTCTTTCATTCGATCTTACCCACGTGAAAACACATGAAATATTACACTGGTCTTCTCTTTCATTCGATCTTACCCAGGTGAAAACACAGGAAATCTCACACTGGTCTTCTCTTTCACTTGATCTTACCCACGTGAAAATACAGGAAATCTCACACTGGTTTTTTCTTTCATTCGATCTTACCCACGTGAAAACACAGGAAATCTCAGACTCGTCTTCTCTTTCATTCGATCTTACCCAGGTGAAAACACAGGAAATCTCACACTGGTCTTCTCTTTCATTCGATCTTACCGACGTGAAAATACATGAAATATTACACTGGTCTTCTCTTTCATTCGATCTTACCCACGTGAAAACACAGGAAATCTCACACTGGTCTTCTCTTTCTTCCGATCTTACCCACGTGAAAACATAGGAAATCTCAGACTGGTCTTCTCTTTCATTCGATCTTACCCACGTGAAAACACATGAAATATCACACTGGTCTTCTCTTTCATTCGATCTTACCCACGTGAAAACACAGGAAATCTCACACTGGTCTTCTCTTTCATTCGATCTTACCCATGTGAAAACACATGAAATCTCAGACTGGTCTTCTCTTTCATTCGATCTTACCCACGTGAAAACACAGGAAATCTCACACTGGTCTTCACTTTCATTCGATCTTACCCACGTGAAAACACATGAAATATTACACTGGTCTTCTCTTTCATTCGATCTTACCCACGTGAAAACACAGGAAATCCCACACTGGTTTTCTCTTTCATTCGATCTTACCCACGTGAAAACACATGAAATATTACACTGGTCTTCTCTTTCATTCGATCTTACCCACGTGAAAACACAGGAAATCTCACACTGGTATTCGATCTTACCCACGTAAAAACACAGGAAATCTCACACTGGTCTTCTCTTTTATTCGATCTTACCCAGGTGAAAACACATGAAATATCACACTGGTCTTCTCTTTCATTCGATCTCACCCACGTGAAAACACAGGAAATCTCACACTGGTCTTCTCTTTCATTCGATCTTACCCACGTGAAAACACAGGAAATCTCACACTGGTCTTCTCTTTCATTCGATCTTACCCACGTGAAAACATAGGAAATCTCAGACTGGTCTTCTCTTTCATTCGATCTTACCCACGTGAAAACACATGAAATCTCACACTGGTCTTCTCTTTCATTCGATCTTACCCACGTGAAAACACAGGAAATCTCACACTGGTCTTCTTTTTCCTTCGATCTTACCCACGTGAAAACACAGGAAATCTCACAATGGTCTTCTCTTTCATTAGACCTTACCCCACCTGACTACTTTTTCTGGGGCACGCTAAAGAATGACGTGTACTCAATGACAATTAAAGACACGAGACACCTGAGCTCAACTTGACGGAATATTTGGAGTTATGCATCGAATTCATCGTGTGAATCTCGCAAAGCGCATCGAACTTTGCTTCAGACATGATGGAAATCACACTAAATAAGTTATTTATTCATATTTTAATTAAATAAAATGCAGTTTAATTTTTTCACTGAAAATATGCATTTTGCCTATGTCCCAGGAGTTTAGGGACAACATGTACATCATCCTGTGTTAAAATCAACTCTATTTAAGTTTTTCAGGTTGCATGTGTTTCATAATGGTTAATACAACCAGACGCTAAAATTGGTGACCGTCTAAACTTCATAAGAGGTCAAATGGTTGGTCGCCCTTTAACGGGGAGATCTGTACCCATACCTTAGGAGGTGTTTCAAAAGCAGCGATCCCTATGGTTAGAAACGTCCAGAAGGCCTGACAAATATTCATCGGCCGAGGGTTGGCAGTGAAGGTCAAGGATCAAGGAACTCAAACAAGGAATGAATCCAAACAAAGCTGAACTAGTACAGCGAATGTGGTATTATTTTATGACCCCACACCAAAATAAAACTATGCGGAGGAACTTCACAAACCAAAAAACCCAGGAGAAATTTACAAGTCCTAAACTTTTACTTACATACATAAGGGACAAACTGCATACAGGATGATGACAAGATTTTACAGAACCAGGATAATCAATGACCCCAAAAGATATAGTCCCCTAAGTATCATTTTCGGTCCCTCAGGAAAGTCTAACAGAAAGCGCGACTCTACTTAACTGTGGACACGCTGGTGGGGCCAACAGGACACTACTATAGGATTAAATCTTTCTCCCTTAATCTCCCAAGCGGTGTGAGGGAGCAGAGTTCATCCGCTCGTAGGGAGCTATTAACACCATTAATAAACAACATTTTCATTATTCTAGAGAAAAAGATTTCTAAAGAGATGCGAGAGAGAATCCTAAAATAGAGACTAATTCTAAATCCCAAATATGCTAGTTGGTCCATGAATTGGAGGCGTGAAATATCGTGATATTCGGCCATCCCTCTCACTAGCTTAAATGGACCAGTTGATACAAGCATATACTTGGATATTCCAGTCAAGAGGCTCATTCTAAGATCCATATGTTGTTTCGCAAGAAAGAGGTCACATTTTAAGATGATATTGAAGGTGCAGCAATTGCAAAAGCCCTGAGATAAACTTCTACTTGTCCACACCGACGCATTCTACTCAACTGACTATCATGGTTTCCAGATTTGGAAAGCAGAAAAATCAATTACCACAATCTCTGAAGATTTGCCAAATGTGAAAGATCAATGCTACATCCTCCTTGAAACCAAAGATTTTTCAATATATCCCAAGAAGGATTCAATCTATATTATAGGCACCCGGGGATCCAATAACGTAGTAATATATATATATATATATATATATATAAATATATATATATATATATATATATATATATATATATATATATATATATATATATATATATATATATATAAATGAAATAAACCACATTGAAAGAGAAAACGGAATAATTTTTTCTTACAGTAATATTTATTACCTTTTTTCGAAAAAAATCGGTGCAGGGAAGCGATTCGAACCAAGGACACTAAGGCAGCGAGCACCGCTTTGATCACAGTTAAAAGTATGCCGTTAGTACACTTTGCTACGCAGAGAACCAAAAAAATCCCTGAATAGAATAGCTAATAAGGAACACTTTTAGCAAGTTCGAACGGGGACTATGAAAGAAATAGAAAATTAATTGGGAATTCAAAGAATAAATGAGGAATAGTTAAACGCGTGGTAAATAAACAAATGTATATAATATCTCTCAAAGTATCGGAGAGAATGATAAAGATGAATGCAATAAACCACATTGAAAGAGAAAACGGAATAATTTTTTTTTTCTTACAGTAATATTTATTACCTTTTTTCGAAAAAATTCGTGCAGGAAAGCGATTCGAACTATTCCTCTTTTATTCTTTGAATTCCCAATTAATTATCTATTTCTTTCATAGTCCCCGTTCGAACTTGCTAAAAGTGTTCCTTATTAGCTATTCTATTCAGGGATTTTTTTGGTTCTCTGCGTAGCAAAGTGTACTAACGGCATACTTTTAACTGTGATCAAAGCGGTGCTCGCTGCCTTAGTGTCCTTGGTTCGAATCGCTTCCCTGCACCGATTTTTTTCGAAAAAAGGTAATAAATATTACTGTAAGAAAAAATTATTCCGTTTTCTCTTTCAATGTGGTTTATTGTATTCATCTTGAGAGATATTATATATATATATATATATATATATATATATATATATATATATATATATATATATATATATATATATATATATATATATATATATATATATATATAAAACATATCATCTAAGTTCTCACATTACATTCTCCAACAGCATTTACGTTTTTGTTAATTATATTTAAATTGTCCTATTTCCTTCTTTTGCATATTTTTTTTTTATTTTTTTTTTGTTAGTAAAAAATATTTGAAAGTAAACATTATGCGAGCGCAGATTACGAGAATGACGGTCGGTTGGTGAGCTACTGACGTCATAAGGTCTTCACTTTGATAACCAAATGCTACGCGCGCTGCCCTCGAAGATGCCCAAACTCTTATCTACCCTTAGTCGAGTGTCGATGTCTAACAAAGAAAAAGTCGCATTTTAAATCTTAAAACTGACCAAGACAAACTCCATGAGGGTGAAGTGTCTCTCTAACCAACTAAGCATAAAAAAAACGACTGTATTTGCGCTGTAACACACACAGACACACACATATACACACACAATGAAGGTGATTGTGCTGACCGAGATAAAAAAATATCTCTAATGGATACGCCCTTATTCTCTAGTCAGGAACAAATGTTTATATCTTGACTCTCCTGGAATTTAAATTGCGAACTTTTTCTTGGGGTATTTTAATCCACGAGATTTTGCCCTTCGTGGCCCTTTCTCCGTTACCCATTGAGAGCCATTGTCCATTGGAAAGGACGAGAACACGTCAATAATCAATTCCACTAGCCATTAAAGACTCAACAAATCCCGACACATCCCCATAAATCCAAATTATTTTTTAGACTTAAATCCCCATTAACATTTTTAGGCCCTGATAAATTTAGGTAAATAACCTAAATTTAGTTTTTAATAAATCACATATTTTTGGCACTAATATGCCTAAATAAAATCAGCTTTTATTTAGGTCTTCATTTGCCGGATCCAGTCATTTGTATTGATGGGATTTGATGGTGCGTCCTACGTCATCTTTATACAGCTTTAAGCTTTTTTTTTCTCTATCTGCCTTTCTTACCCCTTTTTCCCAGCGAGTGGAACTGATGCCAAGGGATGATTCCGTTCTTCGAGCGTCCTGCTGCCTTACACTCGCCGGAAATCGATAGGACAAATTAAGAGACCAAGACCAAGAACATCGCTTCGTAACAGAGGCAGATCCAGCGTTTAAGGTGTTCTAACCAGGACCATCACTTCGTACCAGAGGGAGAAGCAGCTCTTAAGGGGTTCTAATCAAGACTATCGCTTCGTAACAGAAAGAGAGAGAGAGAGAGAGAGAGAGAGAGAGAGAGAGAGAGAAGAGAGAGAGAGAGAGAGAGAGAGAGAGAGTTACAAGGAGTTACAAGGAAAGAGAGTACCCTAGGAGACATTACGGTCCATTTAAAGAGGGTACCTTCGGACTAGCAATCGAGCAGGAAAATGGCTGCTCAATTGTTTTGCGTCCCTAAACGGCCACTTTTCAAGACTTTGTCTAGTCTTGACTTGAACTGGTCAACAGATTCACTGTTGAAAACTTCCACTGGAAGTGCGTGGCACTTAGGAACGCTTCAGTTCAAGTTTGAAGCCGTGATTACGCGTTCTGTTCTCACTCAGTGTGAAAACATCCCGGTAGTCAACATTGTCGAACCCTCGAAGTATTTTGAAGACTTCGATGAGCTGACCACGCAGTCTACGGGTTTCCAGCGAGAACAGATCTAATTCTCTTAGTCTATCCTCATGACTTTTATGTCGGATAGAGGGAATCAGCTTGGTTGCCCTGGCTTGTATGCGTTCCAATCTCGCGATGTCCTTTCGAAACGAAGGACTCCAAAATTGTACGGCATATTCCAGGTGTGGTCGGACAAGTGAGTTGTACAGGCACAGTACAATCTCCTGGTTCCGATAACCAAACTGGCGCTTAATATAGCCTAGCATCCTTTGGGCCTTTTTCTCCGCCTCAATGCACTGTTTCGAGAACTTGAGGTCACTAGTGATTGTTACACCCAAGTCCTTCTCAGTGTCGGTGGATTCAATAGCAGTGCCCTTAAGGATATACTGAGATTGGAGGTTTCTGTGGCCGAAATGCATCACTTTGCATTTCCCCACGTTAAAAGGCATTTGCCACGTATCCGACCACTCCCCAATCTTCCCAAGATCTTCCTGCAGACGGGCAGTATTTCCATTCTTTGCAACGTTCATACCAACCTTGGTATCGCCGGCAAATTTGGAAATCTTGGCAACCATGTCACCGTCCATGTCGTTGACGTAGATGATGAATAGTAGTGGTCTCAGGACAGAACCTTGAGGCACCCCACTAGTAACGGGCACCCACTCAGAGAAGACTGTCCATTCACCACCACCCGTTGTCGTCTGCCACTTAGCCAGTTCTTGATCCAGCCGGCTACCTTTTCCTCTATGCCCAGCGCTCACACTTTCCGAAGAAGGCGGCGGTGTGGTACCTTATCAAAGGCTTTCTGAAAGTCTAGGTAGACCACATCCACCACCTTGTCCCGATCGTGCTCACTGAAAACGAAGTAGAAGAATTCCACAAGGTTCGTCAGGCATGACCGTTGCCTTCGGAAGCCGTGCTGGGAACTCCTCAGTAGCAGGTTTGACTCTAAATACGACGTCACATTGTCGACCATGATGCTTTCCATGAGTAGTAGTGGTCCCAGGACAGAACCTTGAGGCACCCCACTAGTAACGGGCACCCACTCAGAAGACTGTCCATTCACCACCACCCGTTGTCGTCTGCCACTTAGCCAGTTCTTGATCCAGCCGGCTACCTTTCCCTCTATGCCCAGCGCTCGCACTTTCCGGAGAAGGCGGCGGTGTGGTACCTTATCAAAGGCTTTCTGAAAGTCTAGGTAGACCACATCCACCGCCTTGTCCCGATCGTGCTCACTGAAAACGAAGTAGAAGAATTCCACAAGGTTCGTCAGGCATGACCGTTGCCTTCGGAAGCCGTGCTGGGAACTCCTCAGTAGCAGGTTTGACTCTAAATACGACATCACATTGTCAACCATGATGCTTTCCATGAGTTGACCGATTATCGAAGTCAGATGATAGGTCGGTAGTTTGACGGTTGGTTACGGTCTCCTTTCTTGAAGATAGGAGTCACCTCCGCCTCACGCCAGTCTCTAGGAATGCATTTGGTCCGGATTGACATGTTGAAGATTGCGCTCAGGTGTCGTGACACTTGATCGCGCACTTCTTTCAACACTTGAGGTAGAAACCAATCCGCGCCAGGTGACTTATTCGTCATTAGGTCAGTGATCTTCTTTTTGATTTCTCCTTCGGTGAAGTCCATATCCTCCAGCTTTTCCCCCGAGTAGGAATCCGTCGGCTGGAGGATGGGACCACACTCTTCAGTAAACACTAAAGAAAAGTAATCGTTGAGGAGGTTAGCATTTTCTGCATCTGAATGCTTTAATGCCCCCTCCTCATTTCTCAAAGGGCCAATCGTTCGACGGATTGGTTTACGGCTGTTCACATATCCAAAAAACTCCTTGGGATTCTCTTTAAAAAGTCTCGCCACTCGGAGTTCTTCAGACCGCTTAGCCGCCCTTATGCTGGACTTCACTCTCCTAGCTAGCTTCCGGTATTCATCAAAGTAACCCGAGATCTTCGATTGCCGGTACACAGTTCTCTTTTCCCTAAGCAGTTGGCTGATTTCTCGATTAAACCACTTTGGTTGAACAGAAGACCGACGGGAGCATTTCAGAGGGATGAAACGCGATTGAAGACTCATGAATGTGGTTTTGGAACTATTCCACGACCTTCAACAGCCTCGCACACTTCTAGCCTCACGTCAGTCAGTCCAGCACGAAGGCTTGCAAAGTCTGCTATTCTCAAGTCAAGTTTCCTTGATTGACTGGCAACAGACCCTACCTTTGGGATCTTGACGCTAAATATAACTAGCTGGTGATCACTGCTACCGAGCTCTTCGCCTACAGAGAGATCCTCAACGATATCACCCTCAGAGGTGAAGACCAAGTCGAGGATATTGTCTCCTCTCCTCGGTTCTCTGACCCATTGAGTGAGGAACTCGTTGTTGGCGAACTCCAAAAGTAGCGCGCTCTCGCCACAGGCTGCTCTGGTTTTCCTAGTCAACTTGGCTGTTGAAATCGCCCATAACGATGCACACTCTGCCTTGAACCAGCTCACGCAGTAGCTGGTACAGTTCCCTGTCCTTCTCAACGGGTTAGGAAGGGGGTCTGTAAAGCAGCAGGGTCCTGTATCTGACAGGACCGATCTCTAGGTCAACGCCTAGGAGCTCGTGGTCAGATATAACGTTGGAGTTTGTAGATTTGATTGTATCCTTGACATACAACATTACACCACCACCCTCTCTGTCTGGCCTATCTTTGTGGAAGAGTTGGTAGCCAGGAACCGTGAATTCGCCTTCAAAGTCTCGGTTTGAGGTTTTTATCCACGATTCTGTTATGCTACTATTTCAGGTTCTTCCGTCGCTACGAGGCCACGGAGCTCAGGAAACTTGTTCCTGATTGACCTCACATTGAACAGAAGAACTTTCAGGGAGTTCCCTATGTAGGACCTCCTATACTCTTCCGTTTTCCGGCTCCTTGTTTGTCGCGGTGGCACCATTTTTGACAACCTCCGAGAAGGTTGTTTGGGGAGTGACTCGGGCGTACTGGCGTACGTCCGCCTTCCCAATGGGCCTGACACTCCTTTGGGTGCGCTTCACGACATCCTGGATGAGGTTAGCTAGGAACTCCTTGCCCTTAAAGGAGAGGTGCACCCCGTCCCTTTGGTAGAGGTCTTTTCTACCATAGAATACGGCGTAGGGATCGACAAAAAAGACCCCCTCCGCCGTACAGAGGTCTGAAAGGCGCCTGCTTAGCGACATGTTCCTCAAGTGGGCAGTACGGCTTGGACCCCACCTCGGGAGCATCCCCACCACGACGCGTCTGCGGGTTTTCAATCCACAGTCGTCGACAGCGCCCATAACCGTCTTTATAATCTCGCCTGTAGGGCCTACCCTACCTCCTCTGAGGTAGAGGTCGTTGCCACTTACCATAAGGGTAACGACTGAAGTCTCTGAGATATATATATATATATATATATATATATATATATATATATATATATATATATATATATATATTTATATATATATATATATACACCGATTTTAAGGGTGTATCACTGTTTTCATTGTACTACCATGAGATGGGTAAAGGCCCCGTGACGTCACTGAAATTGACTCGTAATTATAGAGGGGGGGGGGGAGGGATAAGAAATAAACGGAGGATAAGAACATCGAACTCAACACCTTTGGTTTGATTTCCACCAGGAAACATACGCACACACATGTAGACCGCGTTTGTTCACAAACACTCATTTACTACCATAAATCTCATTGGCCTATCCCAGTTTGAAAGGTTGCAAGCCTGCCCTTCTATCAGTCTCAATCCTTCTTGTCGGTTTTTGCTACCATTCATGTCTTCATTCATTGTCTTTTTCCCCTGTCGATCCTCATCCTTTACGGCTGGCTGGTGAGCGTCGGTTTCTCATCCACATTTCGTCAAGTCACTCATCGTGAGTCCACAGTCCATACCCAAGCGGGACCGAATTTCACGCCGCGCGATAACAACACGAATGTAGCCAGTCTGTCGAGGCGAGGCGAAATGGAAGCTGAAACACGTTTCGTCGAATGTCTCATTTCGCAGCGTGATAATCGGTTGCCTCCCTAATAAGAACCCGAACTCCACGTAGCCGTGTCTTAAGAATCACGATTCAAAAAGTTCAGCCCCCAAAAGACCCTTAGACGTAATTTGCAACGCACTGATTGCTTATCTTTTACGGGTGTTAGCGCTAGTATAATAAGATGATGAGATTATGAAATAGAACCCCCAACAGAGACTGGAGTAGGTCCACTCCAGGAAAGGAGAGCCTTTAAACAATGCTTATTTTCGAGAGCAATCATCGAACCAAGTTTTAAAACGTTTATGGTGTCAGGGTTAATCGATCCTTGGTGGAGGAGTGGAGTTAAGTGCCTTAAATGGACACTCCATTCGCTTTATTGGGGCAAAAAAGAGGCAGGACACAGAAGGAGAGTGACTCACAGAAGGCCAGACAGACAAACAGGAAAATAGATAAAATGAGTGACTGAACAGGGGCGAATAGATAACTAACTAGTAATCAGAGGAATGCACAGCTAAAGAGGTTAAGTAATTAGGTGACAAACATAAAACCTGAATTCACGGATTTAGAAACAAAGAAATTAATTTACTCAGAGGTAGAGATAAATGATTGGCGAAATCCATCAATAGATATTTAAGCAAATGTATGTAAAGAAAAATAAACTAATAAATAGACCAAAAGGGTAGATTGATAAACACCAAAACAATAAAAAATGTGATTCAAGAGAAAAAAATATACTTCCAACCAAATGTATGATAATTTCGTGGTCGAATCAAGTTTCGCGCCAAAACGCTCCCTCCAAACCGCTTCTCTCCGCTCGCAGTGCGACGTTTCGTGCCATTCATCACCATCGGCTCATGTTAGCAGGAAAATAAACAGGGGGGGTGGATTATCTTCTTTATTTGATTCTATTTACTTCTGTATCGAATGACAGACAGGGGAGGAAACAAAGAACGGAAAACAATAAAAAAATAGGGATGACAAGGACTACAAACCACCTGTCATTAGGTACTCATTATCTTTCGTAGAGTTTTCATATGTGTGATCGGCGCGCATCAATGTCACTAAAAACAACCCTACCTCCGACCCCTTAAGGCCCTATAAAGCACAAAACCACATCTTTTATTTCCCGCGCCAAAATGGTCCTTCAGACCGAAATGAGGATGAGATTGGGACTCCAAAAATATTTGTACCCCCTTGAGAGGACCTTGTCCGCGTACACGTGTCCTCAAAGATGGAAAGGGGGGGAGTGGCAGGACAGGTCAGAAGGAGAAAAGAAAAGGGCGTAGGCAGCAACAGGCGGGGGAGAAAGCGCGCGCGCTTCAGCTCCGTCCCGCGCCACCGTGTGACGTCATCACATCTCCCTGCGCTTTTTACCCGCCTGAATCGCGCCAGACATTAGAAATTGTCTGACGCCGTGGTGGCAGCGTTATAGTCTGTCTCCCTTCTCCCTCTCTCTTTCTCTCTCTCTCTCTCTCTCGCACACACACACCTCGCTAAATGAATACACATTCTTCATAATTTAAGAATAAGGTAGCCATGCAAATTACAACACCAATATCTGCACACCCAGTACTAATCTAGGTGGAGATCAAAACAATCCTTGGTGGTACCACATTTGTCCCCACACCCCTGCTTCCAAAGCTTCCACCACAGCCTCCGCCCCCCTTCAACCTCTAGTACTGCGTTCACATTTCTTGCCGCACATCTCGTGTCTCGCCGGAGCCTGAAACCATCGCTAGCATAGTGGATACGGTGTTGGACGTCTAACGTCGAGGCACGAGTTCGATACCAGTGAGCACGGCCACACACCTTCAGTAGCACCCATTGGGCGTATACGCTGATACTCACCCCTACGAGAGTAAATAAATTCACACGCAAAGGGATGTCAGATGACATTTGTATTTTTGTGTGCCCTCCCGCCCCCAGTGCCCGTAGTTGCGTACCCTACCTGCCCAATTGCCTGTATGGAGAGTCTGGCACCTATTTACGATAAGACCCAGATTTTCAAATGAAATGAAAAGGAAATCGGGGAGGTCTTATTGCCACACCCTGTATCTTCCACACATTTTCACCTCTCACCACTTTATTTTGTACATCTCTCTCCTCGTTGCTGTTGCTCTTTTAATTCGAGACTCTCCGAATTATCATGCGAATGGCAAATCACAGCACCGCTATCATTTACCCTCCTCTGTTCCGGAACCCTGCTGACGGAGGACTAGAATCTCCTATGAGGGTCATTATATCCACGTAGCATGAGGAACAGCCTCGCCCTCCCTAGGGTCACGAAAGGTTCCACCATTCGCTGATTGGTGCACATTCCGGCTCACTATCGATTGTCATTCTGATCTTTATGTTAGCCAATCAGAGGATCTCCTCTTCGAATCGAACAAGGAAAAACAGAATCTACCAGCAACTTGACTTCTCTCACTGCTTGTCTTCAACAAATAGTTAAGTATATCTTTTCCCACTAGACCACGTGTCTCTTTCTCACTAGACCAAGTGTCTCTTTCCCACTAGACTACGTATCTCTTTCCCACTAGACCACGTGTCTCTTTCCCACTAGACCACGTGACTCTTTCCCACTAGACCAAGTGTCTCTTTCCCACTAGACCACGTATCTCTTTCCCACTAGACCAAGTATCTCTTTCCAACTAGACCACGTGTCTCTTTCCCACTAGACCATGTGACTCTTTCCTACTAGACAAGTGTCTCTTTCCTACTAGACCACGTATCTCTTTCCCACTAGACCACGTGTCTCTTTCCCACTATACCACGTGACTCTTTCCCACTAGACCAAGTGTCTATCTACCACTAGACCACGTATCTCTTTCCCACTAGACCACGTATCTCTTTCCCATTAGACTACGTGTCTCTTTCCCACTAGACCACGTGACTCTTTCCCACTAGACCAAGTGTCTCTTTCCCACTAGATCACGTATCTCTTTCTCACTAGATCACGTGTCTCTTTCCCACTAGATCACGTATCTCTTTCCCACTAGACCACGTATCTCTTTGCTACTAGACCGCGTGTCTCTTTCCCACTAGACCACGTGTCTATTTCCTACTAGACCACGTGACTCTTTACCACTAGACCACATATATCTTTCCCACTAGACCACGTAACTTTTTCCCACTAGACCAAGTATCTCTTTCCCACTAGACCACGTGTCTCTTTCCCACTAGAACGACCATGTGTCTCTTTCCTCTTAGGATTCGCTTCATCAGGATAAATTTAAGGCCACAAGCTACCAAGCTGTTCCAAGGCAGGCTGGTAGCAAGGGACCGACAGCTAAAGTAGACGACACTATATTTTTTTCTCGGCTGAAATCGAACCCAGGACCTTTTGTTTTAAATTTCAGCACACTAATCACTACGGTGTCACGCCCCCTCTTTCCTCTTAACATAACATAATATGAGGGATGATATGGGTCAATCAACCAGACATAACATCCCTCTATAAACTACATTCACGGGATTCTTTTCAGAATACCGCCTCGACATCAACACCAATCCAGGGCTGTCAGAAGCTGGATCCTGCAACTACAATATCTGATAATATTGATATTACAATCTGTACAATTCCTACTCCAACGCAAAATTCAAAATCTTTAACATTTATCCATCGAATATATACTCGTCTCCTTTAAAAAAAAAATTACATTTGACCACCTCCCGGGGGTAATTTATTCCAGAGCTCCACCACTTTGGTGGTGACTAAGATTTCTTGAATCTAACTCACGCATTTCCTTATTAATTTTCGACTTTTTACTTCTAGTCTAAACTCAAAGAACTTATCTATCTTGGGGATGGGGGGTGTGAAACCCTCAATCATAAATGTAAAACCTTCAGTTATTTGTGTAAATCCCTAAATTATAAATGTTAATCCCTCAATCATAAATGTAAACTCCTCAATCTTAAATTAAAATAGTCAATCCTGAATGAAAAAGCTCACCTTAAATAAAAACCTCCAATCATAAATGTGGGAACTCAATCCTAAATATAAAAACCTCAATTATAAATTTAAAAACCTCAATCACAAAGGTAAAAACCTTAATCACAAATTTAAAAGCCTCAATCCAAAACTTTTAATCATAAGGGTAAAAAAACCCCTCAATTATAAATTAAAACCTTCAATCATAAAATTGAAACCATTAATCCTAAACGCAAAACCATCATTCATAAATGTTAAACCCTCAATCATAAATTTTAAACTCGCTATCATAAATTAAAAAAATCAATCATAAATGTAAAAACCTCAATAATGACATATATGTAAAGCTTTCATTCATATATGTAAAAATCCTAAATGTAAAAAGTAAAAACATCCATTATAGTAGAACCATCAATCACAAAAGCAAAACTATCAATTATCAATCATATTGGGAGGAATGTAAGTAATAGGGGTTCTGATGTCATTCTGAAACTGTACCTGTCTTTAGTTAGGTCTCATCTTGACTGTGGTGTAATTTTAGTCACCATATTATTGGATAGATATTGCTTTGCTTGAGTCTGTGCAAACAAATCCGGATCACTAAGAGGATTCATGGGTTGAGGAGCTTAAATTAGAGTGAAAGCTTAGGAGAATAAAACTTCATACGTTAGAAATGAGAAGAGTCCGGGTTGACTTGATTGAAGTGTTCAAGTGGCTAAAATGTCATAATAGGGGAGACAGGTAGGGCTTATATTTTTAGTGAACACGATATGACACGGAACAATGGTGTTAAGTTGGACAAGTTTAGGTCTAAGAAAGAGATTGGTAGAAATTGATTTACAAATCAAGTGGTAGATGAATGGAATAGGCTCAGTAGTCATGTGATAGAAACGTCCTCCCTACAGAGTTTTAAGAATAGACTGGATAGATTTATGCACGAGGTGGAAAGGTGGAACTGAACTAGGTGATCGGAACATGAGCTGTCTCCTATAGGTTATGGGTTAGTTACCCTTTTGCAGACTCTTTCTTTTCTTATGTTCTTATATCCCGTTCCTTCCCCCATTCTTTTTAAATGAAAACATATTTAGTATTCTCAGTCTATCTACATATTCACGGTGCCTCTGGAACGGTACCATCTTTATTGGTACCGAGCAAGTTGATATCATGTCTAAAATGTATCGCGATTAAGTCCCATGATATATCCATGTCGGAGCTCTCGTTGGCTTCGTGGGTAAAGCGTTGTACTTCTAACGACTAGGTATCGGTGTAATCGCAGCGAGAGCGGACACGAAACTTCAGCGTAAAGGAACTGGCGCCTATTGGCGGATGCGCTGGCCATACTCCCCGTGGGAATATCTTACATACGTCATTTCTCATATAGTGATTCATAACATCCTTCTCTTACTTTCCTGTCTTCCCACAAGCGCATATCCACTCTTCCGTATCGGTCCCCCGGGGATATTTATATCCACTCGCCCCTGAAGTTAAACGTTGGCTCCCTGTGGGGTCAAGAAGGGTTCTCTGCCCCCTGCTAAGTGTCAAAATCACAAAATGACTCTTTCCTTCCCAATGAGAACAGCTCACTGGTTCCCTAAAGCTTGTCAGCAAATGTCATTCTGCTTTTTGTGCGAATTACATTATAGGATCTCGTTCACGATTAAAAAAAAGAGGGAAGGCGTAACTTATTTCCACTACTGTAGGATTAAATCTTTCTCCCTTTCCCCCAAGCCCTTAAGCGGAAGAGCCAAACAATATATTCCGTGCCCCCGTGGCACTGGCATTGAATAAACACCTCACCGGTAAGATCTTGTGAGTAGATTAATTACATTGTTGATAAAGTCGTGTCACGTTTTCCTAAATGTGTGTGCGTGTGTGCCCATGTATGTATGTGTTCAAAACCAGTTGCCCAACAAATGGAGGTCAAATATGGAGAAAAATGTAAAATATTACAAAACTGAAAAAGGCGGTCATTTACTTCTGCTTTCAAACTAGAATAAAAAAAAACTAATTTTCTGAGTAATTATGAATTAAAAGAAACAAGTGATATTTTAAAGCTTCCTAATTCAATTTGGGTAGTGCATATGGTATATATATATATATATATATATATATATATATATATATATATATATATATATATATATATATATATATATATATATATATATATATATATATATATATATATATATATATATATATATATATATATATATATATATATATATATATATATATATATATATATATATATATATATATATATATATATATATATATATATATATATATATATATATATATATATATATAGTACAGTCTGCAAATAGATTTGCGAGAGGCAATTAAAATCGGGCACCGAGGCCAAAATATCTGTTTAAAGTTACCTTCACCAAACCCAGACATATAAGGATACCAGGCAATGGCTTCGCCACTCTCCCTACGGGGGGAACTTGCGCTTCGCTACTAAGATTAAAATTTAAAATCTAAAAAAAAGCTGCCATGGTTAAATTTTTATAAATTTTCTAAACTTCGCCAATTTTAATAATTTTAAAACTAAATTTCTTCCCTTTCAAAATATTACGTTGCTAAAATATAGAGTTATAGAAGAAGATATATAAAAATAAATTTTCTGAACTTCATTTGTAATTCTTTGAGTTTTAAAATGTTGACAAAATTTCGAAACTTATATTTATTTCTGAACTTCGTCATTTTGTTGTTTTTTTATATTATAAAAGAATTAATAGAAATAACTTTGATAAAAAACATAAGTCATAACCAAACTAAGATGAAATTATTATTCAAAATGCTCAAAATATCAACTTCTTAAATTATAGAGTTAGTGATGATGATGATGTTGATGACAAGGGACATTTATTAATACGAGTATCGTTCAACAATTGGCCTAAAGAGTGTTTGAATGTTTTATTGGCACTAAAGGTTGACCACTGATGAGGTAAATGCGGTTCACTCTAATTCGAATAGGTATTTTGATTTTAACTCTTCATATAAATGACAAAACGGGTGGTCGGTGTGAGAGTTCTGCTAATAAAATAAAGGAATGGTGTTCGGTTGGGAGAGAAGAAAGGGAAATAGAACAATTAATAACCCTACAAAGTACTGATGTACTACTCGAAAACAGATGGTTCGTTAGATTTGCCAATGAGGATGAAAGAGAAATAAGCAGTTATTAATAGTTAACGCAGGAAATTAAATGTAGAGACTTAGAACTCCTTTGTCAAGTCGCCTTAGTAACTATGTGAACGGAAGTTTACAATGGATGTAAACATCACACAGATCAGTTCATAAGGTTTTGAATTTGTACATATTAAGACCAACACGGAGAATGTGTCCATTATTCAAACTAAAAAGAAGCCAGCGGTGTGCCACAAGCCTCGAACTTAGAACCGCCGTTATTTTTTTTTTATGGCAATCGCTGCCCGCAAGGACACCATCTGATGAGTACGACTTCATTTCAAAAGTTGTAAATTGAGTGTAATTGGAGAGGAAAAAATGGTACATAATTTCATCGGAATGTTCCTTCTACGCCCCCTTTCCCATCCTAAAGTAGGACACCAATTTCAAAATTGAAATATGTAACTTTTTAGAGGAATGAAAGATTCAAGAAAATGAGATGGAGTGGTTCTGACTAGTTTCAGATGAAAAGGGGGGATGGAGTCTTGTATCAATTATTTATTGATTAATTATCAATTATCTCGATTTTTTAAGAAGAGTTGTTCTATGAAATATAATAAAAATGTTCTCAATTCACAAGAAACATATGAAACCTCTGAACATAATTTAACCTTTTGCTAAATCTTTGTTTCCTTACAAGAATGTTGACTATGGTGGTAGGAGAGGTACTCTGTTATCTAATATTGGTTTCAAGTATCTAACAGTAACGCGGGATGGAATTAAGCTTATTACGATAGTTGTCCTTTACATCTTGACTACATCCCAACTTCTCTTCGTTGCGAAACGAGGTCGGGGTCGGAAGAATTGAATGTCCTTTCGAGTAATGAACATTCTACACATTTCCAGTTCTCACAACAGTGTGAGTGTATTACTTTCTTTACAAATCGATTTTCGATGACTTACTGATATGGATTCTGGTTCTTATATTCATGTTTTTTTTAATAAATAAATTAAAATAATCTTTGCCATTACCGTCTATTCAGCTATCTTTGGAGTCCATTCTCTACTCTGTCTGTGGCTTGTGAACATACGCAAGAAGACCTGAATTTGCATGGTGTGGTTGGAGAGTGAATGCATTCAGGCGTCAGTAAATCGCTTTCGTCCCAATGATAGGTATCGGTTTTTTTTCTGGAATTAGACAAGTGAAGCAGAACAAGAGACAAGGGATGTAGCTCCAAGCTCAGGGGTTGGGTGAATATTTGCAGCGAGCGTGACGAGTCGCTTTTTTGTAGACCTTCGACAAATGATGTATTAGTTGCTACGGCAATCTGGGCCAGAGGTGAGATGCTAAATTGAGGTTGTGAAGGTAACTTGAACAAATCCAAAAACGGACGGCAAAATTAAGTCCTGAGTTGAGAAGGCAGAGTAGAATGGATTTCATTTCCATAATGTCATCGATGAGAAAATAACGTTGAAGAGGCGCACACAGACATACACGTACGTAAATAAGGCGAATTATTGAAGTATTAATGGAGTATTTACCTTAGGAGGAAATCGAATGGATCGCCAATGTCAAACGCTGAAACAAAGATCGCATTCACAGATAACTCCACCCTTCTCTGCCCTGCCCCACCTTACACGAAACACTGCCATGGGGATACCACTGAGCCCGTTTCCTCCCCCGCACCCAATTTTATGCCCCACCAAGTGCTTGGTCCATACGAGCTTGGTTTAGGGAGGGAAGGGGTGTCAAGCAAGGACGCTTATCATTTCGGGTTAACAAGGTTAATTTAATGACCCTATCATCCTCCACCCTCACTAGGCGGTTCCTTATTCCCTTGATGATGAGCGCTCTACTACTAGGATGCGCCCACTCAGTGCACTGGGGGTAGCCCGAGACGCGATAGGAGAGTTGATACCGGCATTTCCTCGTTGGTCCTCCCAACACGAGCTCCATCTAGCGGGTGACGGGGGGATTGGAAAGAAGGGGGGAGGAAGATCCTGCTAGGGGAAAGGATAAAGGGTGGAGACAGATAGACAGAGAAAATGTCAAACCGGAGTGAAAGGCCGTGGATGTAGAGGCGTCCAATACCAGGATCGCGGATGACAAGGTCAGCTGAAGCAAAATTCCCACGAGTTCATAGAACTGAGGGGGAAGGAGTTATTTCGCTCAGGGATATCCCAGTTCGTATAAACAAAGGTAGGGCTTCGGAAGTACGATCTTCCACCTCTCCATCACCTACCGCTGTCCTATAATGGGAGGTCAAGACTTACGATCCGTTGAGACCCGGTAAGTGAAACACCGTTCCTTCGATCGTTTAAGGAGGCTGCCTTACAGCCTCGACGGCGTTCAAACCCTACCCAGAAGACTCTTGTATCCACACGTTCTCTCTCTCTCTCTCTCTCTCTCTCTCTCTCTCTCTCTCTCTCTCTCTCTCTCTTCTCTGCTAACGGTCCAGTGTGGTGTCCGCAATAAACGAACCCAACGCCATATACCGAGTGAGGGTTACTCAAATTCCTTGAATCTAATTTAAAGGCAGAACGTATTCTATTATTATTATCATTATCATTATTACGTTATTGGTAGCAATAAAGGTAAGGAAATGAACTGATGGGATCCCAAGCACTTGACCCCGATTCCTGGTCATTCTTGAGGACGGTTATCGATCGTCTGCAGAAAAGAGGGGGTGTTTCATTTTCAGGAGAATTGCGTGCCCTCCACGTAGCCTCTTCGGGCTGTGTACTTTCATGCTCCCCTTACAACTCCTGACCTCCTCATTTTCTTGAGAGACATCTCCCCATGAACTTGCTGAGGGGGGTGCGTATTAAGTAAATTATAGCGACTCTTTCTCCCCTCCCCCTCTCCTATCCCCCTCTCTCAGGAAACGTCCAATTGGCGTTCGGGCGCAAGCCCCTCGTTCTACTTACACGGGCTTTAAATAAACGCGTTTGATTTTGCGTTCAAATTCTTATTTAAATTTTCTGCTGTTTTTAAAAATATTATTTGTTCTTTTTTGTTTGGGTTTGGGTCAAGTATGGCGGGTGGAGGGGCAGGATTTGGCCGGGTTCGAACTCGG
This sequence comes from Ceratothoa steindachneri, assembly GCA_963969495.1. Classification (NCBI taxonomy): domain Eukaryota; kingdom Metazoa; phylum Arthropoda; class Malacostraca; order Isopoda; family Cymothoidae; genus Ceratothoa; species Ceratothoa steindachneri. The sequence goes on along the minus strand of OZ018323.1, from coordinate 47,284,591 downwards.
GGACCTTTCGGCCCTGTTGCGCGGTGGGGGTGGGGCATGGGTCATCTAAATGCACCACCTTTCAGATCAGGTCCAAGGCAAACTTGTAGTCCTATAACTACTGAGAGGGACAAATGGAGAAGGATGGGGGGATGGAGAGAGGTGAGGATTGGTCAGAAAGAGTGATGTGCGTGATGACATCCTCATATACATATGTGTAATCTAAATAGTACAGGATTGGGTGGCTGCTTGGCAATTTATCAAGACAATATATATATATATATATATATATATATATATATATATATATATATATATATATATATATATATATATATATATATATATATATATATATATATATATATATATATATATATATATATATATATATATATATATATATATATATATATATATATATATATATATCACTTCATCATCATCATCATCACTAACTCTATAAGTTAAGAAGAGGATTTTTTGAGTATTTGAATAATAATTTCATCTTAGTTTGGTTATGACTTATGTTTTTTATCAAAGTTATTTCTAATAATTCTTTTATAATATCAAAAAACAAAATGGTGAAGTTCAAAAATAAATATAAGTATCGAAATTTTGTGATTTTTTTAAAACCCAAAGAATTACAAATGGTGAAGTTCAGAAAATTTATAAAGATTTAACCATGGCTGTTTTTTAAAGATTTTAAATTTTAATCTTAGTAGCGAAGCGCAAGCTCCCCCCGTAGAGGGGAGTGGTGAAGCCATTACCTGGTGTATATATATATATATATATATATATATATATATATATATATATATATATATATATATATATATTAGTGTAGTTGGGTAGTAGTCTTTCCTGAATGCAAATTTTGTTGAAGACTATTGTGTATTTTGCCTTAATTAATTTCCTTTAGCAACTTTCTCTTCTTCTAACTATCCTTTTTATTCCATCTTGTAGATGGTAGGTCACTTGTCCTGTATTCATCTCTTTTTTAAATGAATGTGTCCGGTAAAAAACAAACTAAATTGTTAAACTTTCGATCTTATTCTATCGAATAAAATCGAAAGCTTCACTGACCCCCTCCAATCCGCTTCACTGACCCCCTCCCAACCGCTTCACTGACTCCCTCCAAATCATTTCACTGAACCCTCCCCCCAATGCATTCTTCTGCCACACAGTGTCCCAGTGCCCACTTTCCCACTGACCTAACACCTCTCAAGCGCAGCCTCCACAAACAGACGGAGTCATTTGACAATCTACGCGCAAATGGGCGTTTGTTATCTCGTAAAAGGGTGAATTGTCCTTGTATGGATGTTGGTGTGACGGTGAAGTTGATATCAATTATTTATGAGTCCCGAAACAGGTAATCAATTTTATTCAACCAAATAAATATAAATTAACCCAGTTTAATATACCTATTCCACTTACACCGATTTCACCCACTCTAACTAAACAAAATGCTACCTTGAACCACGCTAACTACAGAAATAGGATGGCAAAGGTATAAATCTGTAGTGTTTTGAAAGATGTTTGAGAGAGAATACGATTTAACTATATAAAATGTTTAGTGGTAGAGTTGTTGTTGTTGTAGTTTGTAGCTCCCGGGGAGCAGATGGAATATCTACCCCCTCCGACTACTTTGGAGATTATGGTAGAAATCCTGTGATCCTACAGCCCGTGTTGTAGACACCATCAACGTTACCACAATTAGATGGGGCCGCAGTTGCTGTGTGGTTGTCCTGAGAGAGTATGTTAGAGTGTAGGGAGAGTGTTGCATGCTTGGGGATTTTTTTAGCAACTTCCCCTTGTGCTAGCGCTCCATACAATACCTATAGAGTGGACTTTCTATTGCAGCTTAAATCCCACCAGGATTGTATCTAAGTGGGGTGGTTCCATTCTAGAATCACATCCAGGTGGGGTGGCTGTTTCATACCCACTTGGAAATAACTCACCACTCTACAACTCTTGCCCCCCAGGGTAACTGGATACAACCTTGTCTGCTGGGCACTTTGTGCTAGTGATAAATTAGAAATTGAGAATTAGAGATGGCTTATCTCTGTTGGATCATCTTAGAGGTTGCTTATCTTTCCTAGCCATCATTGAGATGGTTATCTTTACTTGATCTGAAAACTGTTTACCCTTATCGATATTAGAGTTAAGAAGTATTGGTATTGGTACACTATTGTTTATTGCATGCTGTATGATTAGATAGTACAAGGTGACTATTGAAAATGTGTTTGAACCGTCTTGTATCATTAACCCTTATTGTGTTTCAGCATCGTGGTTACATATTGTCTATTTGTGACTTTATAACATGCGACTAACCCTCTCCGCCATCAAAATATTACTTCAAGGACACTATTACAGAAATACGAAGCAATATTACTGGTTTTAGTGGCCTAAAACGCGTGCGCCAACCTTATTCAAAATTACCCAGAACTTCATGCAAGATCAAAGGAGAAAGAACTTTCGTCGCGGCAGACATATGTAGTCGCGGGCCAGCCTATACAGAGCGAGGCGACTAAATGTTAATTAACGCGGTTAACGGGATTCATACTAAGGCTCATAATCCATTTTTTATCAGCTTCAAAATTGAACATAACAACAATCTGAAAGACTTAGAATAGGGCGACAACTCAGGGTGATTAAGAACGTAAATAAAGGCTAATCCGGATACAAAGGAAGCATCACAACTGAGTCAAACATTCTATTATTCAGAGCATCGTTCAGTGTATCAGTAAAATATGGCTACTCAGAAAATTATGAAAAAACAAACCGGAATAAAATTTCTAACATTTGAACTCAAACATTTAATTTGAATCGATTGTGACTGAACATTCGTTGAATTCTTTAGACAGAACTCAAATCTTTTGAGAGTTAGTGGAAGCATTAATATTTGTACATGACATTTTGAGCCAAACGAGATGTAGCAATATTCACAAGATGTAAAATTTATCCTTCAGTGTTTAAGTGGCACACAAACATCATTTTTGTGGAGGAGTTTCCTATGTTTATAAGATGTGTGCGCACTGTTCATAAATGGCATTTAAAATTCTTGCCATCATATGGCTGTCTTGTCGAAGATGAGACTCTCCAAGGACCTTAAGATCATCAAGATCACTACTCTCAGGGCGGCCTCTACCATCGGTATTTTTCTTAATCCGAACGGACTTTTTTGAATCAGAGCTGACGTTTAAGAATCTTTAACACATTTCTATACACTTGTGGAATGTATATCTTTTACTGCTATTGCTTATCTCTTGCTTGTATTCATAAATATGATTTATGTTTCCTTCACTTGCCGTCACCACTAATGAATGATCCTAACAAAATGTAGCTTAAGAGAGGCCTAAACATTAACAGTTGGAAAAGGGCATGGGCTTTGCTATCTAAAAAAGACTTAGGCATTGCTAGCTTTAAAAAGGCCTAAGCATTGCTAGCGCAAGAGAGGCCAAGGCATTGGTAGCTCCAAAAGGCACAGGAATTGCTATAAAAAAATGCCTGGACATTGCTAGCCTTAAAAAAGGCCAAGATGTTGTTAGTTAAAACTTTTATGTTTAATAAAACCATATTAATTTTTTGATCTCTAACTATACTTTTAGAATGGGATTTGGATGTCCTTAATAGCTATTAATATATATATATTTCTTTAGGAATGTATGTATATTACGTTAGAATATATATATATATATATATATATATATATATATATATATATATATATATATATATATATATATATATATATATATAAAGTAAATAAATAAAAATCTTTTGAATTTAAAAAAATAGTGTATTTAGGTATTTTCTTTCTTTTTTAGGGCATCAAGGCGGGTGTTTAAACAAATAGTTAAAACCGTTGTGAAAGGACAAAGGGCCGGAGGCCAACAGCCTGAAGTGCTGGTAGCGAGCGTAGCGAAGACATGGCTTGTAACTTAATATTTTTCATTTAATCGGTAAAGCTTTAAAGCAGTGGAGCTAAACCTTTAGTATCGAAATGTTCCCGTGGGTGCCATGAAATGTTCTCGTTGGGACATTGGAATGTTCTAGTTGGTGCATAGAAATGTTCTCGCTGGCATTATGAAATGTTCTCGCGGACGCCATGAAATTTTCTCGCTGGTGCTATGAAATGTCTTCGGTTCGAATCCCCCTTTCCAGGCGGGTTTTCATACCTCCGTGCGCGCGCGAGCCCATCACCTGCGGCCCACCGCTGACCTCGGTTGACCCAGTGCTGACCTCGCTGGGCGGAACGCTATGAAAGTGACCTCAACCCGTCACCTTGGGGTCCAGAGATCCTGGCTCACGAGGGCCCTGTGGACACCCTTACCCTGAGTAAGTCAGAATTATTCGAGTGACCTGTTATTACTACTACTAAGAAATGTTATTATTATTTAGCATTGAATGCGTAGTATTAAGGAGAAAGGAGAAAAGCCGCCCCCTTCCCGATGGAGAAGGGCGGAGCCGTGGATCAAGGTCACTCGTAACTGGTTCCTCCGGGGTTCGGGGGGGGAGACCCCCCTAGGTAGGGGACAGACGGCGGCAATTGGCGTAAGGCAGATATGCATGTAAATATGTGTATGTGTGCGTGTGTGTCCGTCTCACCTGATCGTGTGAGTATGCGTCTATATGTGACTTTAATCAGCCCATGGGGCTAATCCCCCCCCCTTTCCCCTCCCTGTATTCGTCCCCCGCACGTCTCTCCCGCTCTCCTTGACCACCACAGCGAAAAAGTTGCTCTCGCCTACCTCCTATATACGCACATGTGCACATCGTGTGCATACATACGCGATAGATACACACAGCACCGCACGCGCGACCCTTTTTACCCCCACCCCCTTTCGGAATATGGAAAGGAGGGATTTCACAATAAAGGAAGAAGAGGGTTAGACACCGCAGTCACGCCCCGATGCCCTCGCTGGTTGGCGCCAAAAACACAAGACCCAAACCCCTAACTCCTCATTATTTGTACAAGGGGAATGAGGGATGAATCGCCACTCCAACCGCCCTTAGGATTCAAATTGCCCCTCTTTGTGAAGGGGGTTTCGACATTTAGTGGACACCCTGTAGGACGTTATACTGTACCTACAGTTTAACGTAAGATCCGAACCATGGGTATCTACAGGGTATGAGACTCCATCTGGTGACATATAGGCTACGGCATGTCCGAGTGGAAACGCTGCATCTGATTGAGCGAAGTTAAGGCACATCAGCTGTTCTTAGTGACCGGTTGGAGTCGCCTTGACTTTGCTTGCGCGGCTGCCATATGGTGGCGACTCGTGGGTCCACCTTAGACCCAAGCTTCCCAATAAGAAAGGCTTCGAAAGCAAGTTGTGTACGTGTGCGATGTGTCCGCGTGTGTCTGCGCACACATATGTGGGTATGAGAGAGAGAGAGAGAGAGAGATAATTAGTCTTCCAGGCAGACAGAGCCTTCACTCATTGTTTGAAAACTAGAATTCGTAGAAAAGACTATTTTAAATTCAATTACGATACTAAATTGCTGCCCCCAACCCCCCAGCTCCATGCACGAACGTGTACACACACAGGGGTGCGCGCCCCCTAAACCCATTTGGCGGGAAATTGGTGTCGGCTTCAGCAGTTTCCGAGATGCTTGTGCCGCTAAAGAGCGAGGCTCCGTCGCTAGGAAATCAGAGAAGACTTTTTGAGATTCGGTTATAAGTTAAAGGAGGAGGGGGGGGGGTTGCGTGAAGGGGACAAAATCCGAATAGACTAGAGGGGGCGTTAGTGGCGAGCAGGGTAGGGAAAAGAGGAGTAGAAAGGAGAATGATAATAAAAAGACATACTAAAAATGGAAATCGTAAAAGGACATTATAAAAAGGACACTAAAAAAGGACACCTATAAAAGGACAAGATAAAAAGAAAATAATAAAATGAAATACTGAAAATTACGCCAGAAAAAAGGACATTAAAAAGAATACCATACGAATGACACTAAAGCATATTATAAAAAAGGACACTAAAAAGGATATAATAAAAAGAAAACCATAGAAGGAAATATTGAAAATTACACCAAAAAAAGGACATAAAATGATACCATATAAAGGACACAAAAGACATTATAAAAGGACACACTAAAAAGGATAAGATTAAATAAAATCATAAAAGAAAATACTAAAAATTACCTCAGAATAAGGACATTTAAAAATATACCATAAAAGGACACACTAATACAAAGAAAATCAGAAAAGGAGATACTAAAAATTACCCACTAAAATAGACATTTTAAAAAGGACACCATATAAAGGACACAAAAAGGACCATATTAGATGGAATATTTCAGAAATTTCAGAGACTCAATAACACAAATTTTGGACCTCATAAAATGGCCATAGGCAAGGATTGAGACCCCTGATATGGGGGGAGGGGTCAAGTTTGACCAAAGAAGGAAACCAGTGTTATGGTGACTGCGAGGATTAGTGAGCGGAGGTTCGGGTCCGTTTCTGGGTATGTATTTGTGTGTATGCACCAGGTATATCTGTATGTCAACTCACGGGCCAATTGTGTCCATGAACGGGAATTTTCGACCAGGTGTATGTATGTGCATTTAGTTTCACTGCGTGTGAAGTGTGTGTATCTACACATCCAGTGTTTCGGGAGGGGGGAGGGGGTATGTGTGAATCCAAGGTCTCGGGGTTATGTGTGAATTTAGTATGTCGGTGGGTATTGTGCATACAGTGTGTCGGAGGGCATGAATGCATCCAGTGTGCAGGGGGGGTATGTGTGCATGCAGTGTGTCTGGAGGTATGTGCGCATCCCCTGTGTCGGGGCTATGTGTGCATCCTTAGTGTGGTGCGTACAAGCGTGTGCCAGCTGTGTGTGCGTGCGTGTGTGTTTCAGAAAGTGCTGATACAAGCTTTGCCACTACTAATTCCTGTGACATAATGGAGGATCGATCATTAAAACTATTAAAAATAAATCGTTCCACAAATTATAAAAGAAATGTCCAAATTTCATTTTTTTCTCTCTAATTTCCGACTGGGTCCGTTTTGAAGAGGAATTTATCGCAACCGAATGTACTTTTAAACGGACATCTGTGCGAATCTTTCACCAATCTGCATGAATTGGTGTGTACGTCGTAGCGGACATGTGCGTGCGCGCTCAAGGAAGCCGGCCCTTCTCCTATCTAGTGCCTCCAAGCAGCACCCTAACCTCATTCCATACATTAGCGCGTTTCTTCTCGCAGCAGCCGTTTCTCATCGCCACCTAAATCATACAATTTATGAGTAATTACACTTTTACACGGAAATGGCTTCTAGACCCCATGAAATCATGCCCTTCCTTATGGGTCCTCCCCCCAAAGAACCTTTCCCTACCACCTCCATGCTTCCAATACCTCCACCCCAGTCCTTCATCACATTCCCACTCTTTCGCTTATGTGCAGACTCCCCTGTGCATGGTATTAATTAATGGAGGCATTGGATCCCCTGAGACACACCGGGGTATCCTTGGAATCGATTTGGGCACGCGGGAGTACGCTGCATCCAATAAGACATGACATGGGGGGAAGGCAGGTTTCGATACAAGGGCGGAGGACTGAGTTTGAGAGCTTTACAAGGAGTGCCAGGAGCACTCGGAAAGGTATACCGAATATGAATTATGACTTCGCATCGCTACTCATAATTACAAAATATTACCACTAACGAATACTTACAATTATTATTACCACAAACCACTGGTAAACTCGTACTCGTTTTTGCTTCTAAAATTGTTACATACAATTGCTACTTTTTGTTACTTTACCACCCTCATTAGACCTTCGGAGTAATATTTTATGGCACTTGGAGCAGCTGGTGTTATGCTCAAGGCAGGGTAGGGAATGTTATTAGTGGCACTAATGAATTAGTAGTGTCACGAAGAGAGGGTTAGAATTAAGATTTGCTCGGATTTTGCCACTCATTCGCACATAAGTGGAGTTTAAGGTGAGGTCTGAACCATTCACTGGATGTTGGGCCATCTGGAAGCCACATAAAAGATGCTCCCAAATCAGACTCCCGGCCCGTGACAAGCCATTCTCAGTGTGGCTTAACTCCACCCTTGGCGGGAAGCAGAGTTAAGGCAGCCGAGATTTGCCAACCATGAGGATGGCATTAAAAAAAAAAAACTACTAACACTAATCAATGAGGGCAGAGGACTAGGGACCGAAAAAAATGGAAATAGGAAAGTTAAAAAAAGAGGAAAAGGACAGTAAGAAAAAAAATAACAAAAGGGTCATATCTAAACCACCTATTATAGGTCTTCAAAGAGACGCTTGTTCAGTTGAGACGCCATTGTCTGGACACAATAATCAAAACGCCTCCTCGCAGCCGGCAAGGGAACGTCCTTTCTAAACGCCCCCTTTTCCCCTAGCTCCATCCCTCTCCCCTGCCTTACCCCTTCTATCTGCCTCTGAAATTTGACCATTTCGGAGGCGACGCCGCGCGATGCCCAGTCACCAGACTCTCTGACGAAAGTTTCATCTGTGTTTTGCAAGGTCCTACGCGCGCGCGAGAGAGAGAGAGGAAGAGAAAGGAAGTGAGAGTGAAGAAGAGAGGAAAATATATATATATATATATATATATATATATATATATATATAGTGGGTCAATTCTAGAAACTTCAAATTGTATCAAACTGAATACATTTTATTTCATTATTACACTTTGATAGCTTAACTAAAATAAGATTATACATTTACCTAACAAAAGGTAAGGCTACTTCTATATTTATAGTGGAATTTAGAGTCTATATAAAATGCTAAAAAAGGTATGGAAAATAATGAAGATTTTTTTGTGTTACATTCTATTCTGATCGATAATTCTGCTTCGAAGCTTGTCCACTTTGCTCCAGAACAGTCGTACACATTTATGAGAACTTACTGGCAATGCCGGCTTTACCAGCAGTCAGTCTGTCACAAACAAGCACCGGGTAGACATTTCGTCAGACTTGAATCATGCTAAAGATTAAAGAACATTATTTTCACGTCAAAAGTGCCATTGGTAGAAAGTATATGGTTGGCAAAAGTTACAGGAAGCTTTCTGAACAGTTACTTATCCATATAAGCTTTGTGCAGCAAATCATTAAGAAGTGGAAGAGGGAAAGAACCGTCAGTAGCACAATTACAGGTGGTCCAACGAAAATAACGCCTGGTGCGTGGTCTAAACTAGTGAGAATGGTGAGAACAGATTCTAGCTGCAGTGACGGCTTGTACATGTCAGTTTACATGTACGAGCCGTCACTACTAGATCTGGATACACTTCACAAATGTTTCTCATTGCCTTTGTAGCTGTACAGAGGCAATCAGTAAGCAGTGGCGAATATGTGCTTCATTAACTCCTTTTCCTCCACCGAAATAATTATGAACGACACACTGCAAGACCAAGCAGATGATAAACTATTTCTAGACACTTTCCTACCATTTGACATTAGTTTTGACGTGGTTGGTTGGTTCATACTTCATAGGGGTGAAATAGCGAACGAACTTTTCGATAGTTTTACAAGTTATCCTTTTATGTTACATATTTATATCTGCTTTATTTATTGCAAGTTTCATTGTATTCTGATGTTCCTAAATTTAATGAACTTTCTAAAATACATTTTTCTAGAACGTCCGGATAATTATTTGACCATATATAGAAGGAATATGCGATGGTTACGAACATTTAATTTTCCGGACGTTTCGGTCATTAACGATAACCATCATCAGCGAATTCTTAAGCGGAATACAAGAAATTCACTATAAACCGCAGCAAGAAAGAATTATAAGGGGAGGGCGAACAATCCAAAATAAGTTAGATCAGGGGGTATGTAATCAAAGCAGATATTAATAAATGGAGCGAAGCAAATAATTCAATAAAGTTAAATTTGAAGCGATTGAACATTATATGAATACGAGTAGACTAAGGCGCGAAAGTTTAAATATTATATAATCAATAATGGAGGGACCAAAGAGGACGATTAAAACATTAAATTAAGGAAAAGTCAATCATAAACCAGATCATTTGGATAAAAATGGGACAAACTAAAATAGAAATAAAAATTTCTCTGCACGAGTACTTGGAGTATCAACTGATATTACTGACAGAATTAGGCAGAAAGAAAACTATTAAGGGGGATGTGGTTGGTTGTACGTTTGTCTATATAGTGAATAATTTGAGGGATGATGAATAATCATTGAGTTCCGGGTTTATTTGTTTGATGTAAAGTGATTCAAGTTTCTCCTAATTAATTCTAATCCTCTTAGTGTCTATACTTTCCTTCGACACAAAGAATCACTCCCATTATGCCTGCGTTCCTCCATCATTTATGAATTCAATTGTGCGACCTGCCAAAGTCGCTATGTAGGCCAAACAAGTCTACAATTAAGATGTAGGATCGCTAAGCATATCGGAGTATCATGCAGAACCAACATTCCCATCTCCAAACCCGAACACTCTTCTATACGAGAACATTCACTAAAACATAACCACCCGCTTGACCCTGATTCCTTTAGTATACTCTCTTCTGCATCTACTTCTCTGGATTTAAAAATTATTGAATCACTTTACATCAAACAAATAAACCCGGAACTCAATTATTATTCATCATCCCTCAAATTTTTCACTATATAGACAAACGTACAACCAACCACATCCCCCTTAATAGTTTTCTTTCTGCTTAATTCTGTCCGTAATATCAGTTGTTACTCCCAGCTACACCGAAATAAGGTTAGTACTCGTGCAGAAATTTGTTATTTCTATTGTAGTTTGTCCCATTTATATCCAAATAATCTTGTTTATGATTGACTTTTCCTTAATTTAATGTTTTAGTCGTCCCCTTTGGCCCTCCATTATTGGTTATTCAATATTTAAACTTTCGCGCCTTAGTCTACTCGTATTCATTTAATGTTCAATCGCTTCAAATTTAACTTTATTGAATTATTTGCTTCGCTCCATCTATTAATATCCGCTTTGATTACATACCCCATGATCTAACTTATTTTGGATTGCTCGTCCTGCCCTTATAATTCTTTCTTACTGTGGTTTATAGGGAATTTCTTGTATTCCGCTTAAGAATTCGCTGATGATGGTCATCGTTAATGACCGAAACGTCCGGAAAATTAAATGTTCGTTACCATCGCATATCTCTTCATATTCCTGCTAAGAATAAGGTTCCCAAGGGACGTCTCCATCACCAATATATATATATATATATATGGTACAGTCAGTGGAAAGCAATAAAGGATACCGCCCGCTTCTTATACCATCCTAGGGACGCCCTAGTCACCACCAGGGAGCTATAAGAAAAACTATTGCTTTGTTGCGCAGTGCTTTCGAAGTTCGTAAAGATCCATAATTGCGTTGTCTAGATGTCGTTCCGAAGCCTCTTTGATCACTGGCTTAGATTCAATCTCAGAGCCGCTTGGGGAGAGGGGCATAACTAACTAACTGCACTTAAGCCATGCCCTAAGTGTTTTTCGCTTTAAACAAAATCCCTAGCCCCCAACCATCAAATCCCTTGTCTCTGGTGATCAGGTACCAAACGCTCGACACAGCCCCCCTCCCTGCTTTCCAAGGAAGCTATTACCAGGGCCGACCCAAGCCTTTATAGGGCCCTAAGCAGAATTTCATTTCCCTCCCTCCCACCCCCACAACCACACTGGATGCTTGATCATTTCACAGACTACACTGTCAGTGTAACACATACACTATCATATGCGTTATTCGTATTTGGTTTACAACATACTGTCCTTCATGTGTCAGTCTGGCTATTACTAGATTGACACATGAATGCTGCACAGTGGCAGCAGTTAGCAGCAGGATTAACCTATTATTGTAACAACTATACAAATGATATAAAAATCGATTTTTTCTGTAATACCATTTCATTTATATTACTACTCTTTGTTTTTCTTCTATTAAAAAATGCTTTATCGTGACGTCTTGACATTTCAAGCGCTCGTGGGGACCCTAAGCGACCGCTTAGTTCGCTTAGGCCTCGAGTAGGCCCTGGCTATTACAATAACAAAGTCGAAGATATAATAATAAATAATCCAAATAATAATACCAATAATACCACTAAAAATAAAAAATAATGATAATTTCCGAAAAATTTTTTTCGTGGTAACCACAGAGTTCCTTAGTTACTGTAACCTAAAACGTAATTCAACGGATGATAAAACCGCAAAGGCGTATCAGAGGTCAACGCCCGCCTCATAAACTGCATCCATAGGATTGTGTTATTCATTTAGCCAATGTACCCATAAAGGACTTCACATTCATCCTCTATTATTGTTTGTATCATTATTATTATTGCTGCTTGAGATATCACTAAAACCATAATGGGCTTCATCATTTTAAATAATTTTTCATCGGTTACTAACCCGTCCAATGATTATCTTCTTGACTCCCCTCGAAGACTCTAAACACTAGTCGCAAGAATTGACCCCTGAACCACAGTTTGCAGCAAGTAGAAGCGCCCTCAAGCGGGGGTTTGGGCTGAGGGGGGATTATGTTCGACACCCGAAGATGGCGTAGCCACTCATCTCACATCTTGGTTCCATTGTGGAGCGTCAGACAAAATGGGGTACGCTTCGGGGCGCTTCAATTTGTCACTTCTATCTGTCAGGGGTTAATTCTCGCGACTAGTGTTTAGAGTCTTCGAGGGGAGTCAAGAAGATAATCATTGGACGGGTTAGTAACCGATGAAAAATTATTTAAAATGATGAAGCCCATTACGGTTTTAGTGATATCTCAAGCAGCAATAATAATAATGATATAAACAATAATAGAGGATGAATGTGAAGTCCTTTATGAACACATTGACCAATTAAATAACACACACACATACATGAGGGCAGATAAAAAGCGGTAACAAGCCATTAATCATTTACGCATGGGTACAGTGGAATTGTCGTCGGCAGAGGTACGAGGCAAGTGTCACAAAGCCGCTCTCCCCTTGGGGAGGGGCGCTCAATTATAAGCACGAGGAACCACGAGCTGACCATTTTCATTGGGGTGCGGGGAGGGGGGGTCACACGAATTCTTCCTGCGATATTGTTCGTCTGAAGCGCACCTGGACTTGACAAAGAGCGTGAGATGAAGGTTTGCGCGATGATGCAAAGAGACAGGGGTTGGGGAGTCCATTAGCAAGCGTGTGGAAACGTGTTTGAACTCCTGAGATTGGTCAGGTCACTAGACGAAATTCCTCTTGCGCAACCACAACCAAACCGCATCTCGCAACGATTTAGCCAAATGGGGCAGAGGGGGAATCTCATGACCAAATCGGGCGATTCGATGATTAAGTAACTAGCCATTCCGGTTAAGGTTTAATCGCTATTATATATATATATATATATATATATATATATATATATATATATATATATATATATATATATATATATATATATATATATATTCACAATTGACAACGAGCGAATAAAAATGGTAGACATATATGAGATTACAAAGTCACTGGGAAAAGATTCAACGCATAGTCACTCTATGCTCGAAGGCATTTGAAAGGCAAACATCATCTTCACAAGCAAAATGCCCATTTGGCTGAATGTCTGAAAGGAAAGGTATACAACCAATGCATAATTCCAACTACAATATAACCTATGGAGCAGGAACTTGGGGCCTCTCCAAAACAATTACATACATTAAAACAGAGAACAACACAAAGAGACCATGAACTCTTTATGTTGGGGATAACTTGGCGTGACAGAAAATCGACCATTTGGAAACATGGACAAACCAAGCTTCAGGATATAGGGGAAGCTAGAAGAAAGCTGAAATGGAGCTGGACAGGCTATGTGGCAAGGTTCTAGGACGATAGATGGACCGAAATATTACAGATGGGAGTCCACTTGATAAAAGACGACCGAAAAGAATTGCCCAAGAGCAACCAAAATTCAAAATGAGAAAGAGTTTTTACAATTGGACGCATTTGCCTGATATATATATATATATATATATATATATATATATATATATATATATATATATATATATATATATATATATATATATATATATATATATATATATATATATATGCAAAAAATCCCACAGGAAATGAAAGGCGTATTCCAAGTACTTTCGAACTTGTTCAGTTCATTATCAAGGAATAACGAAAGATTTTACAAACAGATTTTGAAACAGAAGAGCAATGCCCCGCCCATGTAAAACGAAAGGACCCAAAATAGAAAAATATCCAAGACGGATGTGAAGTATAAAACCAAATAGATAAGGTCTACTTCCGGAAAATTCCAAACCTGTGCGCAAATAAACTAAACTAAGTACATACATACCCGATTGTGAATACATAAAAATAGACGATCGGGTATGTATGTACTTAGTTTAGTCACATAAATTTCTACATTATTTGCGCACAGGTTGGAATTTTCCGGAAGTAGACCTTATCTATTTGGTTTTATACTTCACATCCGTCTTGGATATTTTTCTATTTTGGGTCCTTTCGTTTTACATGGGCGGGGCATTGCTCTTCTGTTTCAAAATCTGTTTGTAAAATCTTTCGTTATTCCTTGATAATGAACCGAACAAGTTCGAAAGTACTTGGAATACGCCTTTCATTTCCTGTGGGATTTTTTGCGTATATATATATATAAATATATATATATATATATATATATATATATATATATATATATATATATATATATATATATATATATATATATATATATATATATGAGGAGAATTTTGAATAACTTAAATTTAAATGAGATTTCACACATATTGGAATTTGGAATTTTTCAGATAATTTTGAATCAATTATACGTCTTTTATAATAATTATTAGACTTAAAGTCTAATTCGGCATTATTAAATTAAATTACTAGCGTGGTTGAACAAAGTAGAAGATAAACTTCTCTTCTTACATCTCGATGTGCATATATGCGTTTCTTAAAGTTCCTAGTTTTCCCTTTTTATGCCATGTAATAATTGCAATAAATCTTATCTAGGTGGAACTGTGAAATTTAATAAACACATATATACAAATCGGGGGCATATAAGAAAAAGAGGTTTATCTTATAATTTGTTTAACCACACAAGTAATTGTAATCACAAAATTGTTTTGATGATTTCAAACTAGACTATAATTCTGATATATATATATATATATATATATATATATATATATATATATATATATATATATATATATATATATATATATATATATATATATATATATATATATATATTTATTTATATATATATATATATATATATATATATATATATATATATATATATATATATATATATATATATATATATATATATATATACAGGTCGGTAAGGGTTATAATAATAATTCCTTAATCCGCTATTCTCTTGGAGTTCCCCAACCATCTTCAGGAGCGTTACATATACGACTAGGCAACCATCAATTTCTCTAAAGAGAGAAATTTCAAGAAGCTTTTTGTATAAGTTAACGTTTAACTTCAACAGAAAACGGAGAATGTGAATTTCCCGCGGATATTCTCCCTTTCTAATTTTTTTGATAAATGAACAATAACGATCTAGTCAATGCGGCTAGGTAATGGTAATAATAAGAATTTCTCTTTAAAGAAATGATGAAGGCCTAGTCGTATATGGAGAGCTCCTGAAGAGTGTTGAGGAACTCGAGGAGACTTTTCTAGCGGATTAAGGAATTCTTATTATTACCCTTCCTAACCACATTGACTAGATCGTTATTTTTAATTTATCATATATATATATATATATATATATATATCTATATATATATATATATATATATATATATATATATATATATATATACGGGAAATCACAAAAAACACGTAATACGGTACACGGTATATGCTCGATACGCATATGATATAAGGAAGGAATGACACACAAACGATTGTCTTTTATATGAGCAAATAAGGATCAAACATATATATATATATATATATATATATATATATATATATATATATAGAAGGAAGGAAGGAAGAGAAAGAGATACCAAACGAAATAAAATAATATAAACTCTTTTCCTCGTTAAAAAAGTGAAAGAAATGTTTGGCGTTCGATACTATGCATTCGAGCGTTCTTCCCTTCTCATGCCACCTCGCTAACCAATATGCTACAATCCACATCACCCCCAAGCCAAAGAGGATAATGCCTCAAGACAGCATATAAGCAAAACATTCAAGGTAAATCATTTTATGCTGAAGAAGAAAACGTTAGCTGGAAAGACTCACGCGTTCATAAAGAACGAGAAATCACGATGCACACGTGATACGAAGCCCGTGCGTCTTTCATTTCCTATGTAGCCCCAAGGGCTTACCGGATTCCTGAATGTACTCAGAGTAAGCGAGAACCAAATGCTGGTCAGGTCATATCAACAGGCTCACTTCTCGTGATCGTTACATGTCCAGGAACCCAACAAAAGACAATCTCGACATCCTCTTGGTCGCGGCCGCAGTGCCATTCTGGATACTGCAAAGCAGTCTATGCGAAGTTTCCAATGCCTCGAAGTAATTTAGAGCACTATGTGAGTCGCTATAGCTCACAATCAGGTCTTCAAACCGGGTACGATGCTTAATCCTCGTATCGAGTGGTGTATTACAACCGATTGACCGTGGAGACATACGCAGCACAAGGGGTAGGGGATAGGTGGAAGCCGACCCTTCTATGGATTTAGAGCCATCAGTGTGTACTAAGCCTAGTATTTGGCTGTAGCGTGATTACGCCGCCTTTTTCCCTAGTAGGCAGTCACCAGATGGGCTCTTAAAATAAAAACAAAACAACGTGTGTACTGAAACAGCTTCAGTGACAGCGTATGTCCCAAGAAATTCAATGGCTATACTCCGGGTGCCTTAGAACGTTTGATAGCAGAGGTCTGGCCACAAAGGTTCGGAGTTGGAACCCACCAGGATGGCGTCCTGGACACAACCAGCGGCGCCACCTTCCAGATAGCTACATCGAGGTGTCGAAGAACTTGCCTTGCCTTAAATCCATAAATCCAAAAGGTTTAGGCTATGATTGGCGTCTCACGGCGGAGACCAATGTGGTTGATCGAGTCTACCTTCCGCAATTTACGCTCGGTTGAGGACGCACGAAACTCGCATCCTTACTCAGGCTTAGAACAAACAAATGAGGAATAAAAAAGTAAATAGGTAGTTCTATCAGCGTCCCAGGTCTTGAACGCCACATAATGACGAATGTCTTGAGCGCAGGTACTCTTAAGAGACCATAAGGTTGCGAATATGCGCTTCCCAGGTGATGCGGCCACAACGGCACGTAGATGCTTAGAGAAGAAGCAGGTATTTTCGGTTGATTGGCAACAATGAAACTTTTGTCGAGAGTTTAGCTTGGGCTAAAAAGGGGTTTGGGGACCGGTGAGTCTAAGTTTAAAAGTTTGGCTTATAAACGTAGAGTTGTAAGCAGAAGAATTGGTGAGCGAATGGCTTCTGTGTATTGGGCCTCGGTGAAGAATGGCAGATGTAGTGTAATAGTTTGGAACTATTTTGCTATCAACTCAATGCGAGATCTTTATAAAATATGTAATAAATTATACGAATCTTGATTGACCACCCCAGTCTCCTGATGGCAATCTTATCTAACTCTTGTGGGATTATCTTATCAGACGAGTGAGAGAGAAGCAACCAAGAAATACACTACTGGTATGAAACTGTTTGCTTGAATGTTGGAATGAAATTCAACAAGGTTATTTGGGTTTTTAAATAAAAAGGATGTCAAGAATGTTTTTGATAAATAGAATGCCAAGAATATCGGGGGGGGGGTTATAAAGAGGATGCAAATAATATTTTGGTTTTTGATCAATAGGATGCCAAGAATATTTGGGGATTTTGATACACATGATGCTAAGAATATTTGGATTTTGATAAATAGGATGCCAAGAATTTGGGGGTTCTTTGATAAATGGGATTCCAATAATATCTAGTCTTTTGATAAATAGGATGCCAAGAATATATGTTTGTTTTTTTAATAGGATGACAATAATATTTTTTTAATAAATAGGATGCCAGGAATATTTGGGATTTTTTATAAATAAGAACCGAATAATATTTGTTCTTTATAAATAGGATGCTAAAATATTTGAAGTTTTTGATAAATAGAGTGATAAGAATATTTTGACTTTGATAAATAGGATGCAAAGAATATATGTGGGGTTTATAAATAGGATGCCAAGAATATTTGTGGTTTATAAATAGGATACCAAGCATATTCTAGTTTTTGAAAATAGGATGCCAAGAATAATTGGGATTCCATATAAATAGAATGCCAAGAATATTTTCTTTTTTTGATAAATAGGATACCAAGAATATTTGTTGTTTTTTATAAATAGGACGCCAAGAGTATTTTTTTATAAATTGGATGCCAAGAATATTTGTTTTGTTTGATAAATGTGATGCCAAGGATATTTGGAGTTTTTGATAAATAGAATGCCAAGTATATACTCGTATATACGATGGGCGGTCAATAAGTTTTGCAATTCGGATATAAGGAAAAGTGTTTTATTATTTTCCAATATAACTACCCTCGACTTCAATGCACCTGCGCCACTTGTCCCTGAGGCTTCGATTTCCCAACAACCAGAAGTCTCCCGACTGCTGTTCAATCCATTCCTGGACAGCGAGCTGGACATCTTCATGGTCCCCAAACCGGCGTCCACGCAGTGCAGCCTTGAGCTGGCGGAATAAAAAGTAGTCGCTAGGGGCCAGATCTGGACTGTGTGGGGGTGGGGGTTAAGCTCCTCGAATCCGCACTCAAGCAGGGCAGCTTGTGCAACTCTGGCCTTGTGGACTTTGACGACGTTGAAGTTGATCATGGGGCGTGAGGTTTCTAGGGACCTAACGGGCAGAGACCTTGGTCATGGCCAAATTGTCGTGGATGATGTTCATAACACTTCCATGTGATATTCCAAGTTCTCGCTCGATTTGTTCGACCTTCACTCGTCGATTTTCGAGGATCATCCTCTCCACACGGGCCACATTGTCCTCGTTGGTCACGTCTGACGGGCGTCCTGGACGGGGGGCATTTTCAAGGGACTCGTGACCAAGGCGGAACTCCCTATTCTAGCGATCAATTGTTGCATAGGAAGGGGCAGGGTCGGTATACACTGCAACCATGCGTTCATGGATCTATTTTGCATTCTTGCCTTCCTTCGTCAAAAATTTGATCACTGCGCGGTGCTCAACCTTCTCCATTGCTGAAAAAATTGTGACTGACGATCTGCGATCAGCTACTGCTTCTTAAAAGGACGAGGCAGGAGCGTGCGGCTGCAGGTCCTGACTTGTCATAACTTGTCCTAACACCCCCACAAACAGCCATCCCCCTTCCTCTGTTTTGCCCTACCGATTCGCAAAACTTATTGACCGCCCCTCGTAGTTTTTTTCTCAAAAGGATACCCAAAATATTGGGAGATTTTGATAAATAGGATGCCAAGAATATTTGAGCATTTTTTAAATAGGCTGCCATGAATATTTGTTTTTCGATAAATAGGATGCCAAGAATATTTGGTTTGAGATAAATAGGATGCCAAGAATATTTTGGTTTTTCGCTAGATAGGATGACAAGAATATGTTTTTTAGGAATTGAATGTTAAGAATATATATATATATATATATATATATATATATATATATATATATATATATATATATATATATATATATATATATATATATTTATAAATAGGATAGCAAGAATATATTCTGCAGTTATCAAATCAAAAGGCGAATATTTTGATGAGTCATAAATTTAATGTTATTGTTCTCCACATCTATTTATCTTTTGTTATGTTCTTCATGTTCATATTAAAGCAGATTATAATGACTCTACTGTTTTGTTTACTTTGCATTTCATGTTAATATGGGTTTGATTTTTTTAAAAAATGAGGGGGACATTTTTTAAGCTGGGTATTATAGAATACAATTTGAGTTCTGGGTATTTAGTGGCAGAGAATTTCCTTCTTCATTCTTTTCTCTCCACAAGGGGTTCTCCTCCCTATCGAGTGAGAGCCTATATAGGAAAGTTACGCACCCCTGCCCCTGCGCTTCTAGTAGTCTCCTCCATTTCATGAAACAATTGCTACAACCTAACATTAACGTCCTCGTTAATTTTGATTTGTTAATAAATAAAAACTTTTCCTTGTCTTATCCACATACACTAAAGGGGGGGTGGGAGGTGCTGATCAGCAGTGGGATCCTTATGACCCCACGTAACTAATAACTAATTACGCAAAAAGTAAAAGTCTTCTTCGAGAATACAAAAGGGGGTGGGGCAATTTTTTAGGAGGAAAATATATTTTGCTAATTTTTTCGTTCCTTACAGCATCTCCCTTAACCCCCAACCCCTCTACCACACACACACACATGGTGCTGGTTTGTGAATGCGTGTCTGCCACCGCGTGTGGAGGTCGGGCACAGTTACTTCACAAATTCCCGATATACACACACTTCTCCGCCCCTCCTGTACACACACATTTTCCACACAGCTCTGTATAGTTACACATCGTTTATCTCACTACTGAGCAAGCGCACATTGTGTCCCAGGTCCGTACACATGCGCACACCATTCCCTCCCTGACATCCATTCATAAAGATTTTTCCCGCACGCTTATGCCCACACCCATCATTTTCCACTCTTCCACAAATTCCCATTATTATCTACCCCACTTCTCTCCATACACACGTTCCCCACCCTCAATTTTCCACACAAATTTTTCGCTTAACCTTGTACTATTTTAGTACTATTTAATTGGCGTCTGTTTATACAGGCTGGCCTTCTTTGCTCTTAGTTCCTAATGTAAACTCTCTTCTTCAAATAGGTAAAGCTTGTATTTGTCAACGTTCGTACCTAGGGATCCGGATCCGAAGGTACGAACGTAGACTCCCTTGTTTTGTATTCGCTGACTGGAAAAAGCGAACTGACTAGACTGGAATCAAAGCCGAGAGGCTCGATTTAATGGCGCTTAGTGTGGATATAATAAGGGAGAAGACAGACAGAAGAACTAATTAGTAAGGACTAGTGAATATAGAGCGAGAAGCAGCAGGGAAGGCAGGGAAGGAATCTCTCCAATTGAAAATGCTGGAGCGAATGCACCTAAATAAGCTCGCAAAACAACGTAGGCTTCCAAAGGTACAAACACGAAATTATTTGCAGACTCAACATCTTGAATTTCGCACTTTAACAATCCAGCTTCAATTAAAAACGAAAATGAAAGTGGTTGGAATGAAATTAAAAGTACCTCAGCCCTGAGTTTCCCCCCTCCCCCGCACAGGTGTTCGTAAATTCGGGCAATGGATAAACGAGAACTCGTCCAAGATACACCAATAACCGGTTTATCGCATTAGCATCGATATATGACCCCGTATCTGGGCATCGCTCAAGCGATTCGTGATTGTCCAACCCATCTTCTAATCCTTCGTGAAGAACGTTTTCAGCCATTTTTACTTTCTATGTTCAAAATCTTACCGTCTTCCAAATTCCACCGATTAACTCGTTCAAGCGTACCTCACCTACAAGATATACTACCCATCTCCGCCGAAAAAAGAACATCAATTAAAACCATCTCCGTCAACCAACACTCAGCAAAATTCAACTTGGCTACCTGCATCTATCCAAGGCATCTAATAATCGCCCAAAACACATCTCTATAAAAAATAGGTTGGCTATGAAGTAGTCCTATTCGCCCTAGCCACTCATTATTGCCTTCCTAAAACATGAAAAACCAGAACCATTGGCACACGAAAAGGCTTACCAATCTCCACCGCATGGTAGTTATTTATAAAAGACACAAAAAATAAGGCACAAAAAAACAGCTTTTTCCAAAACTCCAATTGGCACTGAACGACTGGATGGTTTGCCAAGACAGCACCTTCTTATATAGATTCGGAAGAGCCAGGTGTGTGTTTGTATGTATATACGTGCATTTGTGCGTTGGTACATTCGAGCCTCGCTTGACCTGCACTAGATACTTGAACCAAAGGTCAATGGGAGGTGTCACATGATGTGACCTTCGATAGTTTTGCCGTCCAACCACGTATTCGCCTCAATGGCATCTCCAGGCCCGTTCGTAGAGTGGACAGAACCACATAACAATCAATTATGCGGTGGTATATTTTTACTCTCCCTGTTTTTTTTACGTATTACAAAAGGGCAACTCATTATTTTATATTTAATGTTTACAGTTTCCTTTCGCTGCAGATCCTTGATGAGCAATGGCTGATTTTTCTTGCTCATCGCGTACACAATACAGCCACACCGACATGATTTTTTGAGCCGTTTATTTATCATTAACACACTTCATGGTCATTTGTGTCACCGAACACTAGAAATGGTTCAGATGTTATGCTCTAGATGATAATGATGATTATTATTATAACTAGCTATTTCTTTGGGAAACAAATATGATTAGTATTAATTATCGATGCGAGATTAGCTGAATGATTTTAATATTAATAAAGTTCAAATTAAAATCATAATTATGCATAGTTTGCCATATTTCAACATCAGGGCATCAGAGGGAGCATTTTTAAATTCCCCTCCGGCATAAAAACCAACGAAGGGGGCAACCTTGAAGTATTATTACTTAATAGGGAATTTGAATTGCCAATTTATTTATTTTAAAATTTATTTTTTAAATTTCAATTAATTTTTTACAAATTTATAATTTAAATTTCTACAAATTTACAAATATTTTTTTTTACAAATTTACATTTTGGTCTGGAAGAACGTCAAGGAAAAATGCAAATCCTGCTACCAATGAGGGCATAGAAGTGAAGGCCGGGGATAAACAGCTGACAGGAAAAAAAACAACACAAGGAATGGAGGAAAGGGTAAAAACAGAGGTTGGGTGCATCTTCAACCTACCTCAGAGGAGAGGGTCGTACGAGGAAGCACACGAGCTCCAATGTACGAACTGAGCCCTGCCCGAAACAGGGACAGGTAAGTAGCAATATAATTAAAGGAACCGGTACGAAGCGATCCATACCTTCGCAAAACCAGTACTTAATCCTACTTTCCACCCCTGGTCTCTTGACCGAGTGGGGATTCCCTCGTTGGTTCACACAAACTTTTTGATCCTCATCACTATGTCCAATTAATCTTCCTCACGCTCCACCCAGGGTGTTCGTTCTTATGAGTTCCTGTGCCATCGTGTACGAACTTGCTTCTTGAGATTTACAAAACGCTCTTCCCTACCAGACATTTAAGGGTTACCGAGGACTCAAAGCTTACGAAGAGGATCGAACCCTGATTCCTGGTGGCTGAGATTAAGGGACAGGAAGCTTCATTCGCTCGGTTATCCCTATTTCCCATTTATGCTATTCCTATTTAGTCATTCTTTTCTCTATCTGTCTATACCTCTCCGCCTACTATAGTGAGCCAAAAGATGAAATCACTTATTGAGAAAATTATTGCCAGGTAGTGGTGGTAGTTCGCCAACCTACCTTTATCCAGGCGAATCCCGACCGGATAATTAAATAAACATAAAGGTCAGTATGACAATCGCTGGTGAGCCCGAGGGCACCAGTACCAACCCCTTTTTTGGACGGGGTGGTGCCAGGAAGTATTATGTTTTGACACCAAACAGAGTTCAGGTGGAACTTTCGTCACCCTGGTGCAGAGGAGACCCCTGTTCCGCGCCAGAGGTATGGGATATAGAAACCCCTCTGCAGGCTTCCTTGGAACAGAGAGTATGTTTGTTGTGCTGCGAAGACGGGAGAGTGAAGAAAGCAGTGTTGTAATTGGCTATGTGTGTGATGAGAAGTGTAAGTTAAGATCTACCCACCCGAATACAGGGATGGGGGGCACAGCGGGTCCACCAGTCGGTAGCCAGATCTCTACGTGTGTTGACGTTTCTGTCCGCTCATGCCGGGATTCGGGATCGAACCCAGTATCAACGCCGTATCCACTCGGCTTGCAAGAGCTCTGTATTACCATGTAAATAATTAGATATTATTTTGATCTAAAATGACGTAGATATTTTTTGTAAGTTATTCAGCTGTGAATCGATAGACATTCTTAAGGGGCCCGTAATGAGGAAGAGCCTTAAAGACCTCAATTCCTTAACTCCTGAAAGGATTATTTAATTTCCGGGTTAAAACCCATTTAAAAGAAAGAAAGGCAAGGAACTTAAATTAAGTCATGGAAAGAAATATTAACTCACCTACCAGGAATAACTATTAAGGAATATATAATTTACCTCTGGTCCTTACATCTTATTTTAGGTTATATTTAATTATAAAGGTCAAATTTATTAAACCTATTTACTAGAATATTTAAGTTATTCTTCTAATATATTTTAAGTCTATATTTTAATGTAGGTTACCTATTTTAGTTGATCAATTTATGAAAACTAAATCTTTCAAAAACTTTTTTTTTAAAAAAACTTTTTATTTTACAAAAATCTTTTAAATGAATAGGTATATGTTACTATGGCAACGAGGAGCCACCTGCATCGGCTCGCTTGGAAGATACTCTTGATCGACGCCAAGCAAGTCACTGGATCATTTTCGCCCACCTGTGAAGCTACTCTGTATCCATTAGATAGAGTCAGTTCCTTCTTCGGTGGAGAGCGTGCCCCAGGCGTGCCCGTCGCCAGAAGCAATATAACGCTAGCTTCTAGTTGCTATAGTAACAGTATACCATTACTGCGTACATTCTTCCTTACTAAACAGTTGTAGGTTAAGGTTGATCGAGAGGTTTTAGGTAACGCTTGAAGGGTCCCAGGTCTGATAAGTTGCGTAGTTTGGTGATCATCTTTATACCAACTACTCCTACGTTTACCTAATTAAATAATTTAAAATTATTTAAGTTTAAATTTATAATTATACATTTTTTAAATTCCTTCTTTTCCTTTCTTAATAAGAAAAAATATTCTTACTCATTTTCATATCATTTAATATTACCACAATCTTTCACAATATTTTTTCCTTTCAAAACAATGATTTTTTTTTACTGTAAGTCGATATTTGACTTACTCCCTCGGAACTGCCCCTTAATGATATTAATAAAAGAATATTACTGAATGACACTGAATAGTACTGAATAGAATCCTCTTATAGGTGATTTCTCACAACCATTCAACCTCAATCATGGCTTACACATGCATTGAAAAGATGAAAGATAGGAGAATATTTCGATATGCTACAAACTCTAATTATCCATCTTTTTTACTTAGCTATTTCCTTCCTTTCCTAACGTTACACATTCTCCCACATCATTCAGTTTGTCTATAATTTTCCACAATATATAACTTTAAAACAGAATAAATTTACCTTACAGCAAATACAAATTTGACGTACTTTCTCAGAATGGCCTAATGAGAATGAAAAACTACCAAAATATTAAAATGTGATACAAACTTTAATTATCTTTTTCTTTATTTGACTGTAAACTTCCTAAGTTTCTACCACTTTCCTTTATTTTCCTAACAAAATATCTCTTATACAT
The DNA here is from genome assembly GCA_963969495.1 of Ceratothoa steindachneri. NCBI lineage: Eukaryota > Metazoa > Arthropoda > Malacostraca > Isopoda > Cymothoidae > Ceratothoa > Ceratothoa steindachneri. The sequence continues at coordinate 47,259,163 of OZ018323.1, read as the reverse complement.
TCATTCTATCACCTCATACTTTGGTCACAATTCTTCATATTTTAAAATTAGTATACATTTCCTTTACCACAAGTATGTATATACAGGGGCGTATACAATATTTTGTCAGTAAATGATTTATTCAACAAAGCCACTCATGATTAATCTTCAGTTATCTAGTCATATAATCAACCGAATTTCCGTTGCCATAAATACCATATAGCCTACGGGCAGCCTTAAAGTAAAGCAATCGAGTTTCCGTAGCCATGGAAACCAGATAGCCTAAGCGTAGCCTTAAGTAAAGCAATTGAGTTTCCGTAGCGACGGAGACCACATAGCCTGAAGTAAAGCAATCGAGTTTCCGTAACCACGGAGACTACATAGCCTATGCGTAGCCTAAAGTAAAGCAATCGAGTTTCCGTAGCCATGGAAACCTCATAATTAGAAGATGTGTTTATTCACAGGTCAAAATTTTGTATGCAATCCTGTATTTGACGTAGTTTCTCGAAACGTCCAGTAATTATAATAAATATTGTTGAATAATACTGACTAGTATCCTCGTACGTGATTTACCACAACCTTGTTGTCTTGCATATCAATTGAGACGGCGAAAGACCGACGAATAATATGATGTAATAAAAGCTTGAATGGGCGTTTTTTATTTTTTGGAAAGGAGAAAGTACCGTATTTAATCCAATGAGGGAAGTTTGCTCAAAGGAATTAAGGGGGAGGGGATAGATGGAGGGAGAGGAGTGGGTGGAGAATGGCGACTTGAAATGCTGGTGGCATTTGGGTGGGGTAAAAATCGAGGAACAAATTGTTGAAGGTACTTAGCATGAGTAACCTTACGAAGGAACTACTAAGGGTTCTAGGGATCGGTAGGGGGGGGGGGGAATCCCCCCTCCCCATCCTCATTTATAAAGGGGTATCTTGTTATTAAAAAATAAATAGAGCAAAATTATACATGGACATCTCGGCCAGAATCTTGTTATTTGAGGGTGTAAAGAATGTGACGAAGTTAAGTGGAAGTGAAATGTATTGGAAGTTGGCAGATTTAGGATGCCAGGGACCGGTAAGGCACGCAACTCTCACCAACATGGCCCCCATTTTGAAACGAAAGCATGTCATCCTGTAGGGGCGTTATGGAACCAATGTCGCTTGTTTGAATGCAAATTATTGTAAAATGAGGGTTCTAATTCCACCACTTCTATTGTAATTACACCCTACCTTTATTGGAATTACACCCTATCTTCTATTGGAATTACAACCATACCTTCTATTGGAATTACACGCCACCTTTTACTGCAATTACATCCCATCTTCTATTGGAATTACACCATACTTTGTTTTTGAATTACACCATACCTTCTATTGAAATTACACCCTGCCTGTTGCTTAAACAGATACACAACCGGGATTAAATTTCAAAAGCATAGATTTTACCATTACCCTCATCCTAATCTTAGTCACACCACATATTCCCTTTGCACCCTCACAACACGGTTTCAGACCACTACACTCAACAAATACTCCCCTCACATAGCTCACACAGAGAATTTTTGAAGACATCAACTCAACTAGACTCCCATATAGAACAGTCCTTACTACCCTACATATCACCAAAGCTTTTGATGCCATTCTCCGCTACAACTTCACAAACAAAATATACAACACGAACATACACAACAGAAAAAGGTGGATGGCTAACTATCTGGCGAGTAGATATGCCCAATGTGTCATTTGTTGACCAGTCATCACACATTATAAATTTCACAAACGGTGTACCACCGGGTTCCGTACTTTCACCAACTCTATTCAACCTGTACATGCACGACATACCCGCACCACTCGTTCCCCAGATAGACATAGATTCCTATGCAGGCAACACAACAATTACATGCACACACCAAAACGCAGACACAGCCACCCAACTTCTTCAACCCTACCTAAACACACTTCACACATGTTTCACCACAAACAGACTCAAGATAGCCCCAGCCAAATCTAAAACTACCCTTCTGACTAACTGCACAGCACAACATAAATACGCACCTAATTTCATCATAAACAACACTCTCCATTTCACCCTCACCCCCCAAATATTTGGGTTAAAGACAATAAATTAATCCTATTCAAATAACACAACAAAAACATAAAAAAACAAATGCACACCAAGACTGAACGTTCTCAGATCTTTTGCCAGTACCACATTCGGAAACAACAAAGAAACCACAACTACACTATAAAAACAATATATACGCTCAGTGATGGACTATGCAAGCCCTGCCTGGGCTTCTAACCTTTCTGAAACCCATCACAACACAAACCATACAATACAAGGCCATAAAAAATCCTCATAGGCTGCACAGCTACTACCCCCATAGAGCACCTACACTACGAAACCAAAATCGTCGAAGTCAGGATCACCTGGACATGAGAGGCACACAAACACTTGCTTCAGGCTCCACAAACCCACAACATTACATGTCAGAACACCGACACACTCCAAGGAACATCCTAAGAAGACCTAGTACACTATATCAAACACGCACAAACTCATCACTCCCACCACATACCAGCTTTCAGGAACAAATCCACACATAAATCACTTACCACTCCCTCCAGTCACTCAAAAACAACACTCAACTGCAAACTACGCCCTCAGAAACCCCCCTTCCGAATCCACCCCCTCCCCGTGAAGACAGAGTTCACTTGGTTGGCTGTGGAGTGGACCCCACCCGGCCCTTCGGAGCTATTAGGTGAGGCTGGATGATTCGTCGTGGATGATTGTCCAGGCTGCAACATAGAATCACACACCAGCAAACACAAAATGGAGAACTGCATTGCACACAACCACACACGCCAGCAACATAATATACACTTCATGAGGGCCTTGTGGGAAAGCCTAACCCAGGCCGCGGCCTTACTCAGGGGCTCGGGCCTATTCGGCCCGGCAACAACAACAACCACTACCCATGCGTGGATATGGTAATGCGTAAGAAACCTCTATCACGAAGAGGTCCATTTCATTATTCGTCGTGATGGTACTAGTTTTAAAATGGTTCCTCTTAGTTCATCGGGGTTCAGAACTTCAGAGGTAATCTATATTTCAATAACAAAATGTCTCTGAGAATAGATTCCTGATGAAGGCAAGACAAATTTTTCACCTTTTGCTATACGTGTCTATAGGTTTTATAAAACTCAAATATGTTATGTAAAACATCTACAACAATTTGGATACTCACATAGATCATTATTTTAAAAACTATTAAACGATAAACATACATGCAAATTGATTAATTAGCGCAGATATTGAATAAGAACATCCTTATAACTGCAACAAAGTTCACACGACCTTCCATTTCTCATGAATTTAGGGGCCAAAAGTTATAACGCCTCGTTTACATTGTTAATTGCAAATGTGGAAAGGTGTGAATTAAAAAGATTTATTTTAACATCAAATTACCAATAATGATAATATCGCATGTATTTTATTAGAAGCGAATGTAATTTTATCCATATATTTTACAAGTGAAATTATACGAGTAAGAATGTTTTATCGCTGTAATTTGTATTGAGTTTAAAGTATCGTTTGCCAATTTGATGCCTGTTTGAATTCAACGGGTGTGAGTGTCTGGCACTGCATCGGTTATTTTGGTATATAAACAGAAAGAAAAAGGAAATTGGTGACCTAGAATGAAGGTAAGTTTTTTGAGGGTAGACAGAATGTGGCGGGTGAAGTATGAGGAAAGAAAGATGGTGAATAAAAAAAAGGACTCGCAAAAAACTCCCGATAAGAACAAAGTGCTGCTTAACCTTTTAGACGCACTAAATATGGATTTTTTTCGTAGAACTCATTGAGTGTGGTTTTCGAGCCGCCTTATCCTCGTAATCACAACTTGACTCACAAAGCTCTTTCCTGATACTCTGCAAGGTCTTCGGATTGACATCAAATCACTCAGAGATTTCGCAATGGAGCTCCCGTCGTGAATCCCGAGCTTGCCTTTTCCAATTTTGGGAGGATTATATCTGCAACTGGAATCTGCACTTGGAACCAGAACTCACCTAAACATTTGCATACTTTTGTATATTCTCAACAGGAAAAGTGGGAGGTGAGAGACAGAGAAAGATAAGCCGAGCCCCCCCCCTCCCCACTCCGGTCACCCATACCAAGAATATTTGGGTTTTTTTTTATAAAGAGAATGTAAATATTATTGGGAGAGGTGATAAATAAATACGACGCTAAGAATATTTGGATTTTGATAAATAGAATGCCAAGAATATTTCGGTTCTCTGATAAATGGGATTCCAATATTATTTAGTCTTTTGATAAATAAGATACCAAGAATATTTATTAGTTTTTTTTTAAATAGGATGACAAGAATACATTTTTTTTAATAAATAGGATGCCAAGAATATTTGTCATCCTGAGATACCCAGAGGGGAAGATAAGCGGGAGTCCCAGCCTTCCCAAGCCCCTCTCCGCCTGTCCCAGAGCCGTAGAATGGCGCCGGAAGTAGCAAAGAGGAGACCAGGAGACAGAAAGAGAGAGGAAGAGTACATAGTAGAGATAGCAAAGGGTGAAATATCGTGGTAGACTTGATAGTTGACCTAGTTGGTCGGTGGACCTACTGATTTACGTGGCTTCCAAACCACGGTGTGTACTATATTCCTTTTCTATTCATTATTTTATTGTGCCCCTGTCCCACGTATAAGTTGTTTAGCACAATGGTGTGAAGATAGAAAAAAAGTGTAGAGAGAAGTGAAAAGAAGTAAAAGGTTTGCAAATGAATGCTAGGTTGCATGGAGGTCATGCTAATGTCTTTCGTTTTATTAGTGTACTTTAGCTCGAAATTAGTAAGTTTTAGAGATCTTTGTTGTTTATTGTTAGTATTATGTTTGCATTTGTTGGTGTTTTGTGGCGTTTACACCGTTGTTTTTATTCAATTCTTTTCACTACTGGTAAAGTTGACTCTCAACTCTTTTTTCTCTGTTTATTTGTTTCCTAGTCTATCTCTGTGCTATGAAAGATAAGTATCGTATACTTACTCTTCCTTTTTCTTACATCTCAAGTATAGATATCCTCCTCTTCTTGATCGATTTTTTAGTCGTATAAGGGGAAGCATCCGTGCGTTCCTACGTCCACTCTCTAGGTTATTAAAGCTGTAATGTCCTCTCCTATTTCCTCTTGCATTTTTTCTTTTAGTTTTTTCACTCTTTTCTCTATAATCTTGTTGAGTGGTTCCATCTGTGCTTCTGCGTTTTAGTCTCGTTGTCTTCTTCTTTCATTTGCTCTTATATTCGTAATTAAAAGTACTGCCTTATTTTTTGCAGTTTATTAACGTTTGTTTTTGCGATTGGTACATAGTAATTATTGGATATACCATTGATGTCGAAATAATAGCTTGATATATTTTCTTTTTGTTCTTCCAGTTGAATGATCTGAGTCGGTATATAAGACCCAGTCATCTTCTTTCCCTGTTTATTTTCTTCTCTTTTACATGGTTGCTGTATCCGGTCTTGGTTATCGTTAATCCTTGTACTTTAACTTCATTGGTATTCTCAACTTTAAAAAATTCTGAACTTTTTGTTTTCGAACATAAGAATCTAGCCTTACAATTTTGAGTTAGCTGATTGGTCGGTTATCTCACGGTTATGTTCAAAATAATTATATATATATATATATATATATATATATATATATATATATATATATATATATATATATATATATATATATATAACCTTTAATATAATGTTTGTGTCCCCAGGATCTCCTATAAAATGCTCCCACAACCTAAGTGGACGAACGAGATGAGGGAAATCGCTCGGGAACATAGGGGAATAGGCAGGACAGGCCCAAATCGGGAAATGACAGCCAGAATGAGACAACTAAGCGAATGACTAAAACACACATTCACAGAGAAACAGAAGGGCATAATTGGTAGGCTGGATAGGGAGGATAGTCAAGTAAGTTTTTGGAACAGCATCCGAAGACTTAGGGAGCTGCCCACCAAAGCCAGACCACAAATAAAAGATGGAGATGGAATCATTGAGGATCCAGAGTCTCTCGAAAAAAGATTCAGGACAGACTGGAAAAAGATTTTCGCTATAAACCCTGAGATGAACGACGACTTCGACCAGGAATTCGAAGACCAACTGCTCGAGGACCTCGGCACAGTGATACATATAACTCATCCTCACCCACAAGTATCTCAGGAAAGAGAGATGGTTGGCCAGAGTTGCCAATAACCTTCGAAGAGACCATGAACACCATAAGGTCCTTCAAGCAAAGGGCACCAGGTTGGTCTGGGCTCATGAAAAACAGCCTCGTGAATGCCCCGAGGCAAATCATACAGGGACCTTTTAACACCATAAATGTCGCTCTGAATACAGGCTACTTTCCTAACCATAGCTAATAGGTTACAAGCTCAACTGAGCGAGTTAGGAGCGCATAATCTTCAACAACACGCGTACAGAACTCCGCATCCCTAATAATTAATAAAGCCAGAAGGCGTGGCCAACAACGGCAGAGGGATCTCCATAGAAGGAAATACCTGGACCCTATTAACATCTTCACCCAGAAATTGGGAAGAAGGGTCTGGTCAACCCTTACAAATGTGGTCATTCTGGAATTACAGGGAACTGGTGGCAGTCTTAATATACCTGCACGACTACGATAGAAAGTCTCATGTCGTAGCTAGTTCCCAAGTACTAAGTTCTGCTGACAGGAAAACATTTCATCACTATACACATAACAGGAACACAAAAAACAAATACAGTACAACAGAGACAAAAAACAGAGAGACCAAATAACAACATTAAAACAACACAAGGTATATTGCTGAGCTAACAGCTATTAAAGGCTTGAATGCTCAAGAATTTAACCCCAAAATAGTACACAAGAATTGAAACACTAACAATAAGAAGAGCACGCTAACAATACAAAAAGAAAAAAAACAAAAAAACACGACATACCACAAATAAGACAAAAAGGAAAAAAATCAAAATAAAGAACATAAAGTGATGCCCTCCAACTAGGGTAAAATATGCCTCCCCGCTTTAAATTTCACCCACTTTTATCTACTACTATCCCATCATCTACTAAATTGAGTATACCATCTTCTTCACCATTCTGCTCCGAAGATGACCTACTACTAGGTCAAAAGATGTCTAGGCAAATAAAGTCATGCCTCTTCCGACGCCTAGAGTCATTAATTTAAATTATAGTTAAAGCTGTAAAGAAGCTGCAATAATAAATTAAACAATGCAACCCTCGCTGTGGACTTTAAATCCTGCATAAAGTGGCCTACTTCCAATATATATATATATATATATATATATATATATATATATATATATATATGCAGGTTCTATTGAAGTCCACAGCTACGGCAGCGTTATTAATTTTAAATTGTATATTCTTAATATTTCTTACACGTTTTTTAACGGGGTCTTCGAGGCGAGAAAAACATCCGCAAACGACATTCTTTATTCCTAGACGTCTTTCGACCGTGTTAGGTCATCTTCAGGGAATGAACAGAAATGAAATAATTCAAAAATTGCTACATTATATATAGTATTTCTACGCGAACATATGTGTCGAGGTTTAGTGAGTGGGTAATCCCAGGCCCATTTCCTAGACATATATTTTATTACCGCACCGTGGTAAAGCGGAGGTGAAGTATATCCAATACACCTACCTTAGCCACTTTCAGTGAATAAGAATAACCCCGGTGCCTGTCCGATTATTTGGCTCCTGGAGTGGGTAGCCAAAACCGATTACCTAGCTACGTCTAGGGCAATCCACAGAGGGAGGTCCTGTGTAACCTCTGACTCTGAAGGAGGGTGGTCTGCGAGAAGTTTGGCACCTACAAGTACCGTGAGGGCTACAACCAATTCCCCGAGGAGTTCCTTTCTTGCAACGGGGGAACTGTCTCTTATGTGGATCGAGCTCCACCTCACAAGCTAGGTCCAAGGACTTCTGCCTGACTCCAGGAAGAAGTTTTCTTTTTATTTCCCTCGCGAGCAGAAATCGAGAGAGAGCATCGAATTCTCATAAAATCCGTATCGCCGCGCAAAAGACCTTTTTCACCTGTGGGCAGACAGTATAATTCATTCACACCTTCGAGACACGTCGGAGTTTACGATGGCACGAAAAGGGGCGATATATAATTCGAGGCTGGTGCATTTGGAAATATGGGAGAGACACGTACCTTGTGTCGGAGTATTTCTGCGTACACTTATGTACGCGGTATTTAGACTTCTACAATAAGTATTAAGAAAATTGGCTAATCATGGCGCTGGAAATTTTAAGGAGAAACTAAGCGCTACAAGAAACATGTATACTCGTATATATATATATATATATATATATATATATATATATATATATATATATATATATATATATATATATATATATATATATATATATATATATATATATAAGGAAAGAACTAGTCTCGTAAATAAATTCTATGCTCCTATACAGTGGTCTCACTATCATATATCATAACTTGCTATTTAGTTTTTTCCTAATATATAATATATATATATATATATATATATATATATATATATATATATATATATATATATATATATATATATATATAAGGCCGAGTTCGAGTCCCGGCAAGGAATTTAAACTTTTTTCCCCTGGCATTATTTTTGTCTTCTCAGTAAAGGATTGCCTTCATTGTGCCGCCCTCTGCTCTTTTTTATTCTAGTCTTCTTCTAATGTCCCTTTCTCTTACCTCTAAAAAACTCCTGTTTCTTGTCTCATTGCTTATTCCCGTCAAATTTCTCTTTTTCTTGTGCTATATATATATATATATATATATATATATATATATATATATATATATATATATATATATATATATATATATATCTGAATGCAATGTCCCGAAGGAAAGATGCTGCCTCGCGGTTTGACCACTTGCTACCTGTTATATCTAATCTTAATGTGAATTTGCCCATCCCTCTCCTACTTCCTCATAGGTGATTTCTTCTCTTAGAGGCGGTCCTTTATCTTATACTATCTTATATATATATATATATATATATATATATATATATATATATATATATATATATATATATATATATATATATATATATATATATATATATATATATATATATATATATATTCATGGTCAAATGTTTTAAGACTAATATGCATTTATATTTTTTTAATTCGTTTTTTAAATTTATGTGATAGCAATAATTATTTTGATATTTAAATTATTGCATGTCTATTAAAAAGTCACCATTTCAAAATTGATAAGATAAACAGTGCTGTCCTCCCCCGAATCGAAAATCGCGCTCTAGTGCGCTTCCTGTATGGACGTTAGTTTTAGTGCATGGAGATTTGCTATTCGATTAAAAGGGTAAAAGGAATGATGTGTAATTATAATCTATTTGTAATATCTTTTTAAAAAAAATAAAGGTTTGAATTTTTTTAAGTTCCATAAATTGTTCTTTACAAAGAAAAGCGTGCAACCATTGCTGCTCTGAACCAAACCTCTCTTTCGAGAGACACGTGTAAGATAGAAAAAGTTCTATCAAAAAACTTAAAATTCTACTTTTCCAGCACATGTCATTAAAATGTGATTTTTTTTCCATTGTGTGCACGTGAGTCAAGATGCAAGTGAAACGATTTAAGATCTCTGCTCTCTGCGCGCGGTCCACAGGAAGTCCGCCATCGCCAAGCGGTTCAACGTCAGCCGAATGACCGTCACCAGAGTCGCGGAGAGGCTCATGAAAGGGGAAGACCTATAGATCGACCTCTTGAAAGCGGAACCATTGTTGTGAATTGTTTGGTGTGAGAAAGGGATTCAAAAGTGCCCCCCCTGGCTGAGATATATCAAGGAGAAGGCGGACTTCATCTTTCAGCATGACGGTGCCCCGACCTACACTGCCAAGACCACTGCAAGAGTGATTAGGGCTGACCTCGTATCCCCTCGACTACAGCGTGTGGGCGCATTTCGAGGGCAAGGCATGCAATCTTCGCCACAGCAACGTCGACAAGTTGAAGTCCTCCTTCAACCGCGTGTGGGCCAGTATAAGGCTAGACTTTGTTCACAAAGTGTGCGCGACCTTCAGGTCTCGCCTGAAGCTCGTGCTCGCCGCTGACAGTGGCCAAATTTATTAATATTGCAACTTAAACACAAATTAACATGTTAAATCAATAAAACGTGTCTAACTGCATCATAACTACCATTGTGTTCTTTGTTGAAAGCGTGGTAATGAGAGTAACAGGACTTTTGCAATACCCGGTATTACATTATTCACCTCACGTCATGATCCAGAAATCCGTCGGTTCTTGCACAGGGGTTTCGGTGGCAGCTCATAAGGTTGTCATGTTTTGCTTGATGATTTCCTACGTTGGGGTACACCCATTAATTAAGGGGTTGACTGAGCTGCTTAGACCCCTGGACATCCAGCTTCCCCCTTCCATTCGCTCATCTTCCAAATGTGAAGATTCTCAATGGCTTACCGTCTCTCACTCCCGACTCCCCCACCTAACTCCCACCACATTAACCCCCCCTCCGCGGCTTTATTTGTCTACAGCACCGCCATAAATAGGCGGTACCTCCCTCCCCCCTCCCCCCACACCTGCAAAGTCTACCGTACTAGACATCGTGTCCTACCTGTTCGTCGAGTACTCCTCTCCCACCTGTGGTCCATTCCCAGCTGCCGCATTTTTTTCTTGTTAATCCCATTCGTAGGATTCGCGCCTAATCCTCACCGAAGGCCCCCCGGTTCTCCACAACGAGTCATCCTTTTTCCTTTCATTCTTGTCCTTTCTCTTTTCTTCTTATCCTCTCTCCTTTCTCTTTCATTCGTATCGTTTCTCCTTTCATTCTTGTCCTTTCTCTTTCCTTCTTATCCCCTCTCCTTATCTTTCATTCTTATTTTTTCTCCTTTCATTCTTGTCCTTTCTCTTTCCTTCTTATCCTCTCTCCTTTCTCTTTCATTCGTATCTTCTCAGAACGAAACGTCACAAAACACCGACAGACTCCGCCAGATCCACTGAAGAGAATTACCACAGGCGCTTCACTTTCACTAATTTAATAATAATAAAAAAAATACATGTCAGTAATGCTTCGCTCTGGGACAATGCTCGCTGTAGATCTCACATCTGTAGGAAAATGCACAGACATATCCGTTGTACAAGAGGCATTGTAAAATCACAGGCATTTACAGGTCGGTAAAGATAAAAGAAAAAAACTGCCCTTGGGGATCAATGTCAAATGTTGATGAGATGGATATTTGGACCGTTCCTCTTGGAAGGTTGGCTTTTGAATAACTATGAATTACTTGTAAATGTTGTGGAAGCGTTTATAAATATATTTTTTAAACAGCGCTTTCTACCATTCGCGATAATGTGTTAGGTTGTATTATTACAACATAACCGACTTTGCAGCGGTTATTTTGTAACATTTCGCGGTTCGGTTACCACGTTAAATCTTGTTCGCACTGAGATTAGCATCAAACGGGGCGAATCAGCGATAAAAAACCCCCAACCCCGTACAGAAACAGCGATTTGTTGGGTTGGGATGAAAGCTTTCTTAACAGATGGATTCTTAGTCGATCACTCTTTTAGCTCTACTTGGAAAGATTTTTAAGCACATAGTTCTTTTATAACAGAAGCATAAATGACGTTTTATGCAATAAATTTCGCTCTTTACACGACCTTACGAATAAGAATAACTTGTGTATTTCTGGTATAACCGATAATTAAAGCTTCAGATACAAGGCGCGTTATGCTTAATCAGGTAGACAGGCGACCACCTAAACAGTAATACACACTTTCAAAACTATTTTTTTTTTCTATTGGAGTTTGGCAAGGATCAGACCCCCCTCCTCCCCCTTGGATGAACTGAGAGAAGGGAACTTGTACAAAATATCAAAATTTAGAAATAGCAAACACTTTTACCCTAAATATTGGGGCAGAGAGGGTGCATAGGAAGCCTTCAGGAATAAATGAGGGAAGACAGACGAGAGGAGAGTGGCAGAGACCGCGGATAACAAGAACAGAGGTAAATAATCATTACGAAGCCAAAGGGGTCCTCGAATCGAATATCTTGAGAACCCAAGGAAATCCTAAGTTGGTACCTTTAACCTCTTGTTAATGTTTACGAACTGCACCCCCACTGGAGGGGTTGGATGCAAAAATTTCCCTCCTAGGTTGATAAACTTTAATAGATTTTTTTTTTCCTATTATTATTCCTGTCCTAGTAACGCTTTATGAGAGACTTAGCCCCAAATAGCGCTTCATAAATCGCAGTCTTCCTTTGTCTCTGCTCAAACCGTTTGATCCCACGCCTCCTGTTGACCGACTTCTCGTACTGAGTTGTTGGAGGGGCGTTCCAGTTCTCGTGCCGGGGTTCTGGAACTCCCGCTTCCCTTAATGAATGGCTATTCAGGTGGATAATAAGTAAAACTTTGTAAGAAATACACACCCACGTGTACCTTCCACTTCAGCGCCCAGCAGTATTTTAAGTTAATGTTTTCTGGCCTCTTGCCAATGTTGATTATTTGTATTTTTTTCTATTGGTGAGGCAGTCGAAAATCCATTACTTCGTGGATTTAATCTGTTAAGTATTAGGGGATTATGGCATTCGGGAAATGTTAAAAAGGTTATTTTATTCATGCTTCATTCTTTGTGCACGTACACGGTCTGGTATAAGTATATTAGCATTCATGTACATTTGTACATGGATTAAATGCCCCATTATCACTAATGTATTCTATCACATTCAAATTACAATTGTAGTCAGACTACCTTAAATTACCTTCTCCTTCAGTCCTCCCTGTCTAAACCGGGGATTAAATTTAAATTGCATTTTTAAAATAATTTACGGTCGTCCCGAAACAAAGAAACCAATTAATCGTAATGAGTATATTTTTGTGGAACTACGTCCGTTGAACGGATTTGGAAGGCGTTTCAGGGTTGGCGTCTGAACGCTTCGTCATGAACGCCCTGCCATTTTTCAACGATGTGAAAGCTGACATTTGTCTCCAATCGAGTCTCGCCTTTGAATGCACCTCCCCACTGCGCCCACTAGCAAGTTCATGTATGAAGATAAAGAAAGATAGGTGAAGAATGACAAGGGCAGTGGTATTTGGATGATCCGATAAGATGATGCGGATCATGATCATCTTTTTGATTTATAAGACATAAGTCTTCATCAATGCAAGATCATTCCGCCCAGGATGAAATATGAGGATAAATGATGACTGAAGATGCCACTTCGATCGATAAGAAAAGGGACCAAAGCAGTGCCGTCAACTACCCAGCGATAAGCCTGACCTCAGCAGAGAGTTTTCCATTTTAAATGTAAAAGAGTTTTTCACTTTTAATAACAAAGAGTTTTCAATTTTTAATGCAAAATAGTTTTCAAATATAAAAAGTTTTCATTTGTAATACAAACAAGTTTTCTAATCTTAATAAAAAAAAAGAGCTCCATTTTTAATACAAAAGAGTTTTACATTTCTAATACAAAAACGTCTTCAATTTTTAATATTAACAGGCCTTCATTTTTAATATAAAAGAGGTTTCCATTTTTAATACAAAAGTTTTCTCTTTATAATACCAAAATATTTTTTTTCATTTTTAACATATAGGAGTTTTCCTTTTTTAGGACAAAATTTTTCCATTTTGACTACGAAAGAATTTGTCATTTTTAATACAGAGCAGTTTTCATATTTATTAAAAAGAATATTCTATTTTAATACAAGAATTTTCCATTTTTCATAAAAAAATCCATTTTTAATACAGATGAGTTTTCCAATTTTAGTAGAAATTTTCTAATAATGCTAATAATAACTAATAATAATAAAAAGGTAAAGTAGTGCTGAGTGGGGATTAGGGGAAGACACACCAATCACTTTCCCACGCCCCAGTGACATCAGGGCTTCCCTATACCACCGAGAAACGACAGTCATACCCTAAGCCCTTTGGGTTTAGGGCCAGGAAACTCCTTTGAGAGCTAGGTGTAGCTCTCGGGCTGGTGGCGCCCGTGGTTCTGCCCAGGACGCCACCTTGGAGGGTACCACCTTTGGGTATTTGTCGTCACGCCTCTGCTCCCAAAGCTTGTACAGCCCCGGGAGTATTGCGTTTGACCTTTTGGGAGCACACCTCGTGTCACGCTGGAACCGTTCCAGTGTATACGGATGGCTCCAAGTCCCAATAGGGGTCGGCTTCTACACCGTATCTCCTCTGTTGGAAGTCAGTGGGGCTCTGCCAGGCGCTGCGTCTGTCTTTCACGGCCGAGCTGGTGGCAATACACTACTCGGTACGGGAGATTACGCGACGTGTCCGGTTCGGAGACCGGATTGTGATCTATAGCGACTCACAAAGCGCCCTGAGCGCTCTCGAGACATTGGAATCTCCGCATCCCCTGGTTCGCAATATCCGTGACGCCACGGATTTGGCAAGCCAGGCGGATGTCGAGATTATCTTCTGCTGGGTTTCGGGACATGTAGGAATTGCAGGGAATGAGCGCGCCGATGAAGGCGCCAAAGAGTTCGTGAGGACTGGGCGACCGGTTCAGCGTTTCGCTCTTCCTCACACTGACTACATGGCAGGAATACGGGCAGCTCTCCGGGTTGCTTGGCAAAGAAGATGGGAACTTAAAGTTGCGAGCCATTGCGCAGCGACTGTTCCTATGGACCTACCACCGAATGCCGCGAAGGCTTCAGGTTGCTTTCTGTCGTCTCCGAATTGGGCACACTCGCGGGACGCACCACCATTTGATAGAGTGCTCGCCAGCGCCCTACTGTGTAGACTGCGTTATCCCCCAGACTGTTCGGCACATTCTTGTTGAATGTCCCAGTCTGGGCGATCTCCGCGCACGTTACCTGTCCCGTTACCGGGATGGGGGTGGTCGTTACCTCCTGTCCCTTGTACTCGGGACGAGTTCGTTCACATTGACTGGTGGACTTATAGACTTTTTGGGGAGGCAGGCCTTCTCCCCTTTATTTAACTAGTTGGATTTTTTTGTTGGTTTTGGTTATTTTAGTAGGTCACACGTTTCTGCCTCGGGGGGGGGGGGAGGCGGACCTCCCCCCGACGCTGGAGTTTGCTTCCTGTTTGTTTTTATTTTTATTGTTGGTTTGTTTTTTTGCATGTTATTTTAAAGTATCCTAGTACAAGGCAGTGTTGAATACGGCGACTAATGCCCAAGAAGGCAGTTGCCAGATGAGCTCTTAAAACAAAAATTCAGGGTTTCCCTAATTTGTACTCAGACCAGGTCATGCAAAGGAGGTTTCTATTTATAATACAAAGCAGTTTTCGAATTTTAATGCAAAGACTTTTCCATTTTTAATACAAAGGAGTTTCCATTTTAATAAAATGAGTTTTAAGTTTTGAATACAAGTTTTTATTTTTAATTGAAAGGAGTTTTCCATTTTTTATACTAAGGAGTTTTATACTTTTAATACAAAAAGGTTTCCATTTTAATAGAAAAGAGTTTCCTTTTTAATATAAAGGAGTCGTACATTTTGTATGCAAAGGAGTTTTATATTTTTAATAAACAAGCGTGCTCCAGTATTAATAGAAGAGTCTTCCATTTTTAGTACACATGAGTTTTCCATTTTAATACGAACTGGTTTGTATTTTAATACAAGGATTCATTCTATTTTTAATAAAAAAATAGATTTCTCATTTTAATACAGTTTTCAATTAATTATTAATACAAAAGGGTTTTGCAATTTTCATACTAGTCCTATTCCATTGTTAATACAAAGCCGTTTTCCATTTCATTACAAAAGATTTCGCATTTTTATTAAAAAGATGTTTCCAATTTTTCATAGGAAAGGGGTATGAATTTTAATACAAAGGCTTCTTGAATTTTCTAAACAAAGGCATTTTCCATTTTAAATAAAACTTTCTATTTTCAATAACAAACTATTCCATTTTTAGACAAAACCTTTCCATTTTCAATAAAAAGCGATTTCTAGTTGTGATAAAAAGTTTCCCATTATAATAAAAAAAAACTTTCAATTTTTCATGAAGAGTTTTCTATTTTGAATATGAGTTTTCCATTATAATACCAAAAAGTTTCGATTTTGAATACAAAAGAGTTTTACATTTTAAATACAAGACTTTTAAATTTTTAATACAAATCTGTTTTCCATTTTTAACGCAAAGCAAGCTTCTATTTTTAACAAAAATACCTCTCCTTTTTTAATACAGAGGAGTTTTGATTTTTAATATACAGGAGGTTTCGATTTTTAATGCAAAATAGGTTTCCATTTTAATACAGAGTTTTCTTATTTTAACACAAATGCTTTTAAATTTTTAACAGAAAACTTTTCAATATAAAAAGTTTTTGGTTTTAACTACAAAATAGTTTTATCCTTTATATACATAAGACTTTTTCATTTTTGCTACAAAAGCTTCTTGCATTTCTAATATAAAGACGTTTTTGATATTACATATACAAGAGTTTTCCAATTTTAATAAAAAGAAGTTTTCCATTTTCAATACAGAATTTCTTTTCCAATTTTATTACAAGAGAATTTTCCATTCTTAACAGAAGTTTTGCATATTTTATATAAAAGAGCTTTTTACTTTAATAAAAAGGAGATTTCCATTTTAATACAAAGAGTTTCCCTTCTTTAAATCAATAGGGTTTTCAATATTTAATACAATGCAAAGTCGTTTTCCCTCATCAATAGAAAAGAGTTTTCTATTAAATATAAAGTTTTCAGTTTTTAATAAAAAGTTTTCCTTTAATTTTTACAAAAGAGTTTTCTATTTTTAATACAACGGCCTTTTTCCATCTTTAATACAAAGGTCTTTTCCATTTTAATGCAGAGGTTTCCATTTTAAAATAACAGGGTTTCCCTTATTAATACAAAATTTCCCCTTTAAATACAAAGTTTGGTTCCATTTTTAATACAAAGAGTTTTTCATTTTTGATACAAAATAGTTTTCCTGTTATATACAAACAAATGCAACATTTAATACAGAAGGGTTTTGCATTTTTCTTTCAAAAGAGTGAGTAATCCATTTTTTAAGATTTTTCCGTTTTGAATACAAGTGCGTTTTTTATTTTCAATACAAAAGAGTTTTCTATCTTTAATACAAAATAGTTTACCCTTTTTACTACAAACGAGTTTTCCACTTTCAATATAAAGACATTTACCATTTTCAATACAAAGGCATTTTCCATTTTTTATACAAAAATTTCCATTTTACAAAACAATTTGTTTAAATTTTAAATAAAGGGTTTTAAATTTTAATATAATTTTCCATTATAATAAAAAAAAAGTTTTGAATTTTTAATAAAAAAAGATTTTTCCATTCATATTCCAAAGGGCTTTTACATTTTCAATACAAATCTGTTCTCAATTTTAATACACAAGATTTCTCTATTTTTAAAATATAAAAGTTTTCCATTTTTAATACCATTCTTTTCCATTTTAATAATAAAGTAGTTTTTCACTTCAAATACAAAAGAATTTTCCGTTTTTAATTCATCGGAGTTTCGATTTTTAATATCAAGGTATTTACTAAAAGAGTGTTTTTCATTTTAATAAAAGGTTTTCTATCTTAAATACAAATAAATGATTTCCAATTTAAATCTAAAATTTTCCCATTTTAATACGTTTTCATTTTATATACAAATATTTTTCCATTTTTAATATAAAAGGGTTTTCCATTTTAATACAAAGAGTACTCCATTTTTAATACAAAAGGGTTTTGCGTTTTTCATACAAAAGAGTGAGTCATGCATTTTAAATACATAAGCCTTTTCTCTTTTCAATACAAGGACGTTTACATTTTACATACAAACGAGTTTTCCATTGTTAATACAAAATGGGTTTCATTTTTTTTTCTAAAAAGCGTTTTCCATTTTTAATAGGGTGCTCCATTTTAAAAGAAAATTATTTTCTATTTTCTTCCATTTTTAATTCAGAGGCCTTTTTTCATTTTTCATGCAAATACACATTCCATTTTCAGTACAAAGTAAATTTATTTAGTAAATATGTATAAAGGTTTTCTATTTTTATATAAGAGTTTTCTAATTTTAATACAAAAGTTTTCCATTTTAATAAAAGTAGTTTTCAATCGTTAATATAGTTTTCCATTTTAAATACGAGTTATCCATTACAATTCAAAATAGTTTTCCATTTTTAACACAAATATGCTTACAAAAAGAATTTAGATTTTAAATATAAAAGTTGTTAATTTTTCATACAAGACTTTTCCATTTGAATACAAAGCAGTTTCGAATTTCTGATAAAAAGTTTTGTTCTTTTAATTAACGGAGTTTTCGATTTTTACTACGAAGGAGTTTTCCATTTTAATGCCGAGGCGGATTTACATTTTTAATAGAAGAGTTTATATAAAATAGTTTTTCCGTTTTAATACGGAATATTTAGAAATTTTCAAATCAAAGGTTTTGTGCAAATTGCATACAAAAAGAGTTCCTTCCATTTTTAATGCAAAGGCATTTTCTAATCTCAATAGAAAGGCTTTTTCCAATTCCAATGTTAATTTGTCCATTTTTAATACAAAAGATTTTCCATTTTTAATACAAAAGGGTTTTCAATATTTTTAATACAAAGTTTTTCCATTATTAATACAAATTTGTTTTCCCTTATAATAAATAAGGGTTTCCATTTTTAATACAAAGGCATTTTAAATTTTCAATACAAAAGTGACTATCCATTTTGAATGCAAAAGTTTGTAATTTTTAAGATATAGGGTTTTCCATTTTAAACCCTTTAAAAAAATTCCATTTTTATTACAAAATAGTTTTCCCCTAATAATACATAGTTATCCATTTTTAATACAAAGCTGTTTTCCATTTTCAATAAAAAAATCCCATTTTTAATAGAAAATAGTTTACATAAGGGTTTTATAATTTTTCTAAAAAAGGTTTTTCATTTTCAATACAAAATCGTTTTAAATTTTCAATAAAAATGAGTTTCCCATTTTCACTGCAAAGAGTTTTCTATTTTTAAAACAAAAGAGTTTTCTTTTTTAATACAAAGAGTTTTGCATTTTAAATACAAAGGCGTTTTCCATTTTCAATATAAAAAAGTCCAATTTTTAATACAAAATTGTTTTGAAAAAGGTTTTGCATTTTTCATACAAAAGAGTTATCCATTTTTATTAAATACAAAAGGGTTTTGCAGTTTTCTTAGGCATTTTTCATTTTCAATATAGAAAATATTTTTAAATGAAAGGCGTTAAATATGAATACAAAAGTTTTCCATTTAAAATAAAAAATGTTCCCCTTTTTCATTGAAAAGAATTTTTAATTTTAATTCAAAATTGTATTCCTTTTTTAATAGAGAGTATTCCATTTTTAATAAAAAAGTTTTACCGTTTTAATCCAAAAGAGTTTTCAGTTTTTATTACAAAGTTTTTCTTCATTTTTCATACATATAACATTCCCTTTTTAAAATAAAGGCCTTTTCCATTTTTATTACAAAGGCATTTTCGATTTTTAATAGAAAAGAGATTTTTAGAAGGCGTTTTCGATTTTCAATAGAAATGAGTTTTCTATTTTTAATAAAAAAGACCTTTTAAATTTTAAATAAAATGTTTTACATTTTTAATAGAATAAATACTCTTCCATTTTAATACAAAGCAGTTTTCCATTTCTATTTTTTTCCATTTTAATTTAGAGGAGTTTTGATTTTTAATACAAGGGAGTTTTCCATTTATAATACGAGAGGTTTTTTATTATTAATAAAAGAATTTTGCATATATAATACAAATATGTTTTTCATTTTTCATACAAAACAGTGAATTTTCCATCTTTCATACAAACGAGTGAGTTTTCCATTTTTAATACAAAGTTTCTTTTCATTTTCAATATAAACGAGTTTTATATTTTTAACACAAAATGGATTTTAATTTTTAATAAAAATGGTTTTTCCATTTTTAATAGAAAGGCGTTTTAAATTTTCAGTTCAAAGGTGCTTATAATTGTTAATAGAAAGGCATTTTCCATTTATAATACAAAAGAGTTTTCCATTTTAAATATAAAAGTGTCCATTTTTAATACAAACTTTTCAATTTTTCATAAAAATGAGTCTCACCTTTAATTCAAAATAGTATTACATTTTAACAGAAAAGATTTTCCTTTTTTTTTAATACCCAAGCGTTTTATGTTTTTAATACAAAAGTGTTTCCATTTTAATACTGTTTTCCATTTTTTAAGGTAAAGTGTTTTATTTTATTTTTAATACGAAAGAGTTTTACCGTTTTCATCCACAAGCGTTTGCATTTTTTATACAAAAGAGTGAGTTTTTAATTTTCAATAGTCAATATAAAGGTGTTTTCTATTTTTAATACAATAGACTTTTCATTATTAATAGAAAAGATGATTCAATTTTAAGTAGAGTAAACTTTTCCATTTTCAATACATAGGCGTCTTTCATTTTCTTTAAAAAAGAGTTTTCCATTTCAAATATAAGAGTTTTATATTTGCCACTAAAAAGTTGTTTTAATTTTCTTTTATAAAAAATACATTTTTAATACATAAGACTTTTGTATTTTTAATACTAAATAGTTTCCACTTTTAATAGAAAAGCTTTTCTTATTTTTTATACAAAGAAGTTTGCCATTTCTATACAAATGTGTTTTACATTTTTAATACAAACCCTTTCCATTTTTAATAAAAAGGAGTTTTCTAGTTTTAATACAAAGAGGTTTCCATTTTGGATACAGAGATGTTTTCCATTTTCAATACAAAGACATTTTCTCATTTTTTATACAAAGAGGTTTGACATTTTCTATACAAATGTGTTTTAAATTTTTAATACAAGGCCCTTTCTATTTTTAATAAAAAGGAGCTTTCCAGTTTTAATACAGAGGTTTCCAATTTTAATACAAAGATGTTTTCAATTTTCAATACAAAGACATTTTTCATTTTTAATATAAAGCCGTTTTCCATTTTTAATTGAAAATGGTTTCCCTTTTTAATAAAAGAGAGCTTTCCATTTTTACTACAAAAGAGATTCCATTTTAATAAGAGAGTTTTTCTTTTCTAATAAAAGAAGTTTTCCATATTTAATACATAAAACTTTTCCATTTTTAATACAAAAGAGTTTTTCGTTTTTAATACAAAGTAGTTTCTATTTTTAATACAAAATAGTTTTTCATTTTTATACAAGAGTTTTCACTCTATAATACCAAAGAGTTTTCGACTTATAATACAAATAACTTTCCATTATTTAATGCAAAATAGCTTTTCATCTCTAATACTAAAGAGTTTTCCATTTTAAATACAAATATTTTTCCATTTATAATACAGATGAATTTCTATGTTTAATACAAGAGAGTTTTTCATTTTTAATACAAAAGAGTTTTCCATTTTTATTACAAAAGAGTTTTACATTTTAAATACAAAAGGGTTTTCAATTTTATTCAAAAGATTTTTCCATTTTTAATACACAGAGGTTTGCCATTTTCTGTACGAAGGCGTTTTCAATTCTAAAATGCAAAATCTTTTCCATTTATAATACAAAAGAGTGTTCTATCTTCAATTCCAAAAGGTTTTCCAATATTAATGCAAAAATATTTTCCATCTTTAATAATAAAGAATTTTCAAAACTCTTTCGGAGAGGTTAAGTTCGTTCATTTCAGAACCTTTGCTTCGTTGAACCAACTTGTTCATGAGGACTTAAAGTTCGTCGCCCATCCCTATTGGTCCACTTCATTCACAGCCTTGTCCTGTCCTATATTCTCTTGTTTCCTCGCTTCTCCGCTCATTCTCACACACGTGTAGACCCATTCAACTGTGATAGAGGGTGTTAATCACTGCATTTGGGGGGGGGGATTTATTAAATGAGGGAAAGATTGCCGTTATTTAATCTTGAATTTAGAAACGGGACATTAAGTGTGTCCTAATTTTTATTTCTTAAAATTTAGACTGAAAACCAACGAAGGTATTGGGGACGGAAGGGCACGCAATAATGAAGATGCCAGCTTCAGCATTGTGTCGATGCTACATCTGACACCTGAGTCACATAGGTGGCGATTAGACGGCGGTTGAGGTCTCGGTTGAGGGAGGGGGTGGGGGTGCTCTTTAGGCTGCCCTGTAGCCGGCCGCGTTCAGCCCGCACGTTATCCAGCGAGTCCCGATCAAGAAAGGCCTAACCCCTAGCACAAGCCCCGTCCCCACCACAATATACCCCATGACTTTTCATTGATATTTTCTAATCTAAAGCAATGCAATTTCCACAGTCAAGCCGCTAATGATAACAACCAGAGATTTTTCTAGAATAATTAAATAAACGACAAAAAAATATGGGTAACGAAAGGCATAAAAGGGCAAAGAAAAAGATAATAAAAAAATGATAATTGCTTATCTGCTCTCAATGAGCCGGCTCTTCATCAAGAGAGTAGTCATTACACTGAAGCAGGGAATATATCTCGCATATATATATATATATATATATATATATATATATATATATATATATATATATATATATTATAAAAATCTGTGGTTGTTATCATTAGAGGCTTGGCTGTGGAAATTATATATATATATATATATATATATATATATATATATATATATATATATGGGGATAAAACTACAGTAATAGGGCTAATTTTATATGCGAAACCAGGTTTCGACGGAGACATCCGTCATTGTCAATCGGTAATGAACAAGTGAGATACAGAAGTTGCTTAACGTACAAACACACAAATCAGTGATGCTAAGGTGGAATATGCGAGAATGTGTCGGCATTTTTGAGAAACGGAAGTATGAATTTCTTGCTTATTAACGTATTAGAATGAATTGGTCGTCGGAAGTATTAAAGTTGGGAATTTCTTTTATAAGTGCCGATTCAATTAAGCGTCGATGTATATAATTGTGTGACTTATAAACTATTTAAGCATTATTAATATCAATTAGATGATTTTCAATGGACATATGTAGAAATAAACTGGAGGAGAGGGCACCACGTCGCATATCGCATCTGTGTTCATTCATTCTCTTGGAAAATCTGCTGCTTTCACCGATATATAATTCATGATATGATTTGCAGGGAATAAAATAAACTCCCTGTTTTTTATCGATCGATCTATTTTTGGATAGTCTATTTCTGATCGTATTCTCGAACTGAAAGGCAACATTGATGTTTTTGGTCCGTGCAAACCTTTTGAAATTGATTACTTGGGGGGAGTATGGAAATGTAACATAATATTTGTCACATCTGTTTTCCTTATAATTAGCTGGGGAGTAATAGATGGTTCTGGCTTTATAGTGACACTTTTCTATGAACCAAAGGGGATATTGCAGTTCAATGAACGTTTGAAATGCATGTAATGAATCATGTAATGAATTATATATCGGTGAAAGCAGCAGATTTTCCAAGAGAATGAATGAACACAGATGCGATATGCGACGTGGTGCCCTCTCCTCCAGTTTATTTCTACATATGTCCATTGAAAATCATCTAATTGATATTAATAATGCTTAAATTGTTTATAAGTCACACAATTATATACATCGACGCTTAATTGAATCGGCACTTATAAAAGAAATTCCCAACTTTAATACTTCCGACGACCAATTCATTCTAATAAGTTAATAAGCAAGAAATTCATACTTCCGTTTCTCAAAAATGCCGACACATTCTCGCATATTCCACCTTAGCATCACTGATTTGTGTGTTTGTACGTTAAGCAACTTCTGTATCTCACTTGTTCATTACCGATTGACAATGACGGATGTCTCCGTCGAAACCTGGTTTCGCATATAAAATTAGTCCTATTACTGTGGTTTTATCCCTATAGTTACACGTACGCTACTGTACTTTTTTGGTATGTGTCTATATATATATATATATATATATATATATATATATATATATATATATATATATATATATATATATATATATATATATATATATATATATATATATTCAAGAAAGAAAAGCTACAGCAAAACCAGGTTTCGACGGAGATCCCCCGTCATCTTCAATGGCTGGCAAACTAATGAATACAGAGAGATGCTTAGCCTAGAGACACACAAATTTACAAGTCGGAATGTAATTAAGACGAGGCGGTGTGAAGTAGCGGTATTTTTGAGCAGAGGCGAGACAGGTTTTCTGCTTATCAAGGGATTTGTGTTGAATTGCCAATCGGAAGTATTTAAGTTTAGAATTTCCTTTATAAGGAAATTCCAAACTTCAATACTTCCGATGGGAAATTCGACATGCATTTACATGTACGTTATCGTACCTCTTTGGATATATACAATATATATATATATATATATATATATATATATATATATATATATATATATATATATATATATATATATATATATATATATGGTTATACCACGTAGAGAAAAAGAAAGATTGATTTGAGCTAGTAATTTCGTTATCTTAACATTTTCCAACTCACAATGGTTTGTAAAATAGAGAGACACCATATTCATACAAAGCAACGTTTTCCCTATAAGGTCAGATTTTTGATGACCTCTGATAAGTTTGATTTGAGGAAGAAAGATAGGACTGGATCTAAAGAAAACAAACCGGTGCTAATATTTACATTTATCTCCTTTGTGCTGGAGATTAGGAACGATTCAAAGATATTTCTGCTAAGAAAATCATTTATATGCATTATGGTATCTGATTTTGACCAGTTAATCTGGTTACCCATCTTAAGCCTGTGGACGGCCAAAGCCTTATTTATATATCCCTTAAATACTGCATTTTGATGTTGCTTAATTCTTACAGAGATATTTTTAGAAGTTTGACCTACATAGAATAAATTACAATCCAAACAAGATGTGCTATATATTACATTATTATCGTTCCTTGGGCTGTTTTTTATTAACATATTTTTAAATGTATAATTGTATTTAAAAGTTACATTTATATTAAGTTCTTTTAAAATTGGTACTATATACAAGAAATTATCATGGTAAGGTAAAAGTAATATGTTGTGTAAAGGTTCTGTTTTCTTTAACTTGCGGTAATAGAATGTCTTTTTAGCTTTATACAGGAAATTTTAAAAAATATATTTCGGGTAACACAGATTGAAGGCAATCTCTTCAATCTTTTTAAATTCTTGATCTACATAGACAGGACTACATATTTCTGAGCGCCCTAAGATACATGTAAGAAAATACTGATGTTTTAATATTTTTAGAATGACCTGAATAAAAATGGACATAGGATAAATTATTTGTCGGTTTCTTGAAAATAGAAAACCTAAACCTCTCTGGTTTTCTAATTATTAGAACATCTAGGAAAGGAAGGCTATTATTTTCTTCTTTTTCTTAAGTAAATTTAATTGACGGAACCAATGAATTAATAAATAAAAGAAAACCATCGAGGTCAAAATCTTCTTTTAGAATTTCCAGGACATCGTCCACATAGCGGTACTAAACAATTTTGAGTGGACCAAACCGGTGGAATCAGCCTCGTTTCAAAATATTCCATATATACTCGTATATATTTGAGAATAAAGGAGATAAGGGATTACCCATAGCCATGCCAAACACTTGTTCGTAGAACTTGCCATTGAAACTAAATTTACATTTTTTAATGGATAAACAAATGAGTTGAATGATTGCGTTGGACGGTAAAGGCAAATCATAAGAGTTTAGAATACCAGTTAGGAAATCCAACAAGGCATCAACGGGCACTTTAGTGAATAATGAGGTAACATCAAAACTGAATAATCTCAGGTCTGATGTTACATTCATATTCTCTAACTTCTTGCAAAGATCAACTGAATTTTTTATATGTGAGGGTGATATGGGTCCTAAGATCGGAGTAAGTAAATTTACTAAATATTTTGAGTTTATATTGGATTGACCCAGTTGCACTGATGATTGATCTTATTGGATTGCTTGGTTTATGGGTTTTTATTAAGCCATACAAATAAGGTAATGATGAACCACTAGAAGAGACTAAGTCAATAATTGATTTGTGTTTTTTAAAACATAAAACAATCTTTCTTTTTCGTTACGTGGTATAACAAAATATTTATACTTATTCACGTGTTATCTCTCGTGATTTTTACCCATATATATATATGCAGTTAAGAAGTCAATTTTTGGCTAACTAACTCTACATCGAAGCCCTCGGAAAATAATTATGAAATTATGATTGCGCTATTGCAAGTAATTCTCGATATATATATATATATATATATATATATATATATATATATATATATATATATATTATATATATATATATATATATATATATATATATATATATATATATATATATATATATATATATATACATATATATATATATATATATATATATATATATATATATATATATATATATATATATATATATATATATATATATATATATATATATATATATATATATATATGCCAGGCAATGGCTTCGCTACGGATGAAGCTTGCGTTCGCTACTAAGATTAAAATTTAAATTCTAAAAAAGAGCAGCCATGGTTAAATTTTAAAAAGGAACTCTAAACTAAATTTCGCCCCTTTCAAACTATCACGTTGCTAAAATATAGTTATAGAAGAAGATATATAAAAAATAAATTTTCTGAACTTCACCATTTGTAATTCTTTGGGTTTTAATTAATTCACAAAATTACGATACTTATATTTATTTCTGAACTTCACCATTTTGTTTTTTGATATTATGAAAGAATTATTAGAAATAACTTTGATAAAAAAAACATAAGTCATAAACAAACTAAGATGAAATTATTATTCAAATAGTCAAAAAAATTCCCTTCTTAAATTATAGAGTTAGTGATGATGATATATCTATCTATCTATTTATCTCTCTATACAGCCTTGGCCAAAATTATGGGGCATGTATAAAAAGTCAATAATATCATTGTAACTCCTCTATTTCTTGTTTGACATAATACAAATATACATTGTTTCGTATATTCTATTAATAATTAATATTTATTGTGTCATCAGTTTATTTTTATGATCGCTTTAATGCATTTTTGCATATTGTGCGTAAATGGTTTGAGGAACTTTCTGCCATTCAATGTGTGATACTAACGTTTATTCATATTTTCTCAGTGATTATTTTATTGTTAATTTTCAAGTTGTAATTTTTTGTATTAACTGTCTCCGAAGAATCATACTCCTGAAGCTTAAAGAGCTCTCATCATTGCATTGTCCAAAGAGGGATTATCCCATTTCAAAATTGCAAGAAAATTTAATGCTCAAGAAACGGTGTCTAAACAACCTTTAAAAGGTACAATGAGACCAATTCTTTCAAAAACCGTGATGTTTAAAGTCGCAAAAGTTGTACAACTCCGAGAGATTAGAAGTTGCTGAAAAGGACATATATGGCCGATAGGAAAAAAAACCTCTTCTTATGTAGCTGCTGATTTTGGGGCAGCAACAAACAAAGGAATATAAAGACAGCATGAGAAGAATTCTATTAGAAGCTGGGCTCACAGGATGTAATGCTAGAAAGAAACCGTGGTTGTCTCAGTTGAACAAGTAGAAGCTATTGTCTTGTGCAGAAGAGCATGAAGATTGGACTAATGATGATTGTGCTAAAGTTGTTTGGTCTGATGAAAGCAACTTTGAGATATGTTTTCCATATTAGTTTCCACCAATTTATTACTCTTGTTCACATTTTTATTGGATACCAAAAATTATCAGTAGAATTTGTATTTCTCCTCAGATCTTTGGAACCCCTGGAGCTGTTTATGTTCGCCGAAGAGTAAGGGAAGGTTATGATCCGAGATGTCTCAATAGTCAGATTTGGAGATGCAGTGTAATGATTTGGGGCTGTATGTCGTCTTCAGGTCCAGGAATATTGTTCACTTGTGAGGGCAGAATGAATTCCAACACTTACATAAGCATGTAGGAGCAGGTTTAGCAACCTTCCTTATGTAAAACTTTCAATGATAACATACCAGATTGTGTAATCTTCCAACATCTTAAGTCTCAAAGGGTTGGTTTGAAAAGAAAGGGTGACGTCGATGGAATGGCTCCCTCAATCTACTGGTCTTCACCCCATTGAACATTTATGGTCACACTTGGGCACAAAAGTGAGGGTGCACAAATGTTCCTCAAAAAGTGACCTAACAGCCAAAGTTCATGAAGAGTGAGATAAAATTGAGCCAAACACTAGTGCCAACTTAGTCTCAAGTATGCAAAAATACATAAAAGTTGTTATAAAAGCAAAAGGCGGACACATAAAATATTAAATATTGATGGAATATACGCAAAAATGCTTATATTATTTTAAGAATGAAATAATGGAGCTTCAATCATATTTTTCACTTTTTCATACCTATATTTATAATATATATATATATATATATATATATATATATATATATATATATATATATATATATATATATATATATATATATATATTATATCTATAAGATTATATTTCAACTTAGGAATTTTAAAACAAAAATATAAATGGTAAAGTTAAAAAATTGTGATTATAAAATGCTTTGAATTAAAAAAATAAGTTCAGAAAAAGATTGAGAAAATTGATTAAAATTAAGGTATGGCTGTTTTATTTTGTTTTGTCAAAGTCTTTTCTAAAATAGATTTTCCATTTTAATCTTTAGCCCGATCCCTTACGTGATCATTTAGGTACCTAGTGTTTGTTGTAGTTATATTTGGATTTTTTTTTGCATAATGAATCTTCTTGAAATTAAAAATCATTAAATGATGTTTTGAAGTTTTTTTTAAAGAAAGGCGATTAGAAAAGAAAGATGTTCCGAATGTTTTTATAAATTGTTTGAATCAAGACAAGAATTTTTAAGAATTTAAAAGACAAAGTTAAAGATTTCATTCTGTCCTTCAACCGTTTTTTTTAACAAGCACTTGCATGTAAATTGCCAGCATATCGATAATTGGATGTAAATTACCAATATATCGACATTAGCATATAAATTTCCAATATAACCACACTTGTATGTAAATTACCAAAATATCGACAATTGTATGCAAATTAGCAATATATCGTATCATATGTAAATTACCAATGTATCGGAACCTATATGTAAATTACCAATACATTGATATTTGTATGTAACTTATCAATTTCTCAACATATGCATGTAACTTACCTATATATCGAATCTTGTATGTAAATTATCAATATATCGGTATTCGTATTTAAAATACTAATATATTGACAAGTGTATGTAAATTACCAATGTATCGACATTTGTAGGCAAATTGCCAATATATTGAAACTTCTATGCAAATTACTAATATATATATAACTTGTATGTAAATTACTAATATATCAACACTTGTATGTAAATTACAAATATATGGGCACTTGCATGTAAATTACCTATATAATGGACACTTGCTTGTAAATTAACAATATATTGAAACTCATATGTAAATTACTAATATATCGCCACTTATATCTAAATTACCAAAATATGGACACTTGTATGTAAATTACTTATATATTCAAACTTGTATTTAAATTATTAATATATCGAAACTTCTATGTAAATTACCAATATGTTGGCACTTACATGGAAATTACCAATATGTCGACGCTTGCATGTAAATAATCAAAATATCGAAACTTGTTTATAAATTAATAATATATCGTCACTTGTATGTAAATTACCAATAAATGGACACTTGTATGCAAATTATCAATGTATCGACACTTGTATGTAAATTTACACTCTATGACTGTCAATTGGTATAGTGCTGTTTACGCGTTAATCTCGGATTCTATAAAAAAGATTCTCTGCCTCAAGGAAACCCACCGGCAGGATGACATGGTTGATGTAATAATAGTTGTAATGAGAGATAGTTTATGAATATGTTGGTTTCGTGGGGGTCTCTGGAATGCGAACACGGGGGAGCCAAGTCTTATTGCCAAAATATACGCCTGGGGTCTTGCCAGATGTTATATTTTTGCCAAAGAATACATAAATATGTGGGATTTTTTTGTAAAGCTCACTAGCAATTAGTGGCTGTGATATGCATGTGATGCGTGAGTGTGCGTATGGCACATGTTCTCACTTGTGTGTGTTCATATTTGTAAACACTCATTGCCAGGGGTTTCGAAGATACGTACTCCCAGCCCGGTGTTTCGCATTGAATTAAAGGATTCCTAACTTTTATTTTTCTTCGGCGGCTCTACCCTCGTTAGCCGCCAGATGAGCACTAATTATTTTTCAAAAATAGAATTTGAATTTATCTGTAAATAAATATTTTGTATTTTACAACATGTGTAAAATAGAGTTAAATTGAATATTACCGAGTAAAAATGCTTATGGGGGCCACAGGAAAAAATAAGGTTCCTAAGGGGGCCTTAAGTACAAGCCGGTTGGGAACCACTGAGTTAATCATCATTTATCGTTAAATAGCAACGTGCGTTAAATTTATGGCAGCCTTTTTGGGAAGTGACAAGTTCACATTCCTTCTCATTAAATGGCAGCGACAGAGGAAATGTTCGGGTTTGAACCAAGGTCATTTCGCTCTAGAGTGGCAAGTGAACGGGATTTTCAGTTTAATTAACATTTTATTGGATGATTGCATACTTTGGCTCGTGATTATAGCTGTTGAGATTTTACCACCTGCCATACCTTCGCCCGTGGAATCGAAAGCAAAGAAATTTTGTTTCTGTTCTCCATTTATCGTTTTTATTCGTCATCGAGGACCAAAGGTGGCCATAATTTTCCATCTTTTTGATGATAAACGAATTTAATTCATACGGGTTTCCTTTGCCAAATTGATATTTTCAAGGTAGGGATTGCTCTAACAAAAGTAACTTTAGGGAGATTTGGGGTATCGTGGTCTTGCAGAAGGACCTGCCTTCATTGAAGAAGGACAGCAGGTTCAGAGGAATGATTTGTCCAGATTCCTACCGTTCTAGCCTATGGACCTTCCAGGAATTTCTAATTACCTCAACTTCAGCACTTTCTTTACGAATGCATTCAATAAATGTTTGTATGGGGATTTTTTTATTAAATAATTAAAAAACCAGTCTCTTGTTAGTTCGATGTTCTGGCTATTAACATCATTGAACCCAGATTGGCTGGGTCTGATTCTTCTAGGGTTGTTGAAAGATGCTGCTGCTGTCAAACCTGCAAAGGAAGCTTCACCCCGTGTTTCAAATGCTCGTTTCTTCGGATTCATTTTCTCTTCCTCTCTGATTTGTGCCCCTTCATTTCCTGACGAGCCCCATGCAAGCCAGCCTTGAGTCGTGATCTCGGGCATCTTTTCTCTGGAGTTTTTATGTTGTTCCTGGAATTTTATGTTATTCCGTGCGTTTTTTTATGATTTTCCTAATATTTGATGTTGTTCCTAAAGTTTTTAGGCTGTTCCTAGAGTTTTCATTTTGTACCTGGAGTTGTTATGTTGTTCATTTAGTTTGATGGTGTTCCTGGAGTTTTATGTTGTTTCCGGAGTTTTAATGTTGTTCCTGGAGGTTTTATGTTGTTACTAAAGGTTTAATGTAATTGTATGTTGTTTTTGGATTTCATTTTGTTCCTCAAATTTTCATGTTGTTCCTGAAGTTTTTATGTTGTTACTGGAATGTTTATGTTGTAACTAGAATTTTAGGTTGTTCCTGGAGTGTTTATGTTCCTAACGTTTTTACATTGTTCCTAGAGTTGTTAGGTTGTTCCTGGAGTTTTTATGTTGTTCTTGGAGTTTTTATGTTGCTCCTGAGGTAATTATGTTGTTCATGTAGTTTTATGTTGTTCCTGGAGTTTTTATGTTTTCATGTAGTTTATGTTGTTCCTGAAGTTTTATGTTGTTTCTGGAGTTTTTATATTGTTTCTGGAGTTTTTATGTTGTTTCCGGAGTTTGAATGTTGTTCCTGGAGTTTTAATGTTTTCCCTGGACTTTTTTGGTATTATACCTGGTGTTTTTATGTTGTTTCTGGAGTTTTATGCTGTTCCTGAAGTTTTTAGGTTGGTACTGGAGTTTTAATGTTCTTCCTGGAGTTTTTATGTTGTTTCTGGAATTTTATGTTGTTTTTCCAGTGCCAGGCAGTTGGGATTAACGCGTTTTGATATCTAAATTCTCGTTATCAATTTGGACTAATCCTCTCATTTCCATTTTTCCAGCCTTTCTCTGCTGGTAGACAGATGCCTGAAAAAAATCGCCCATGAATACGTCACCCATGTAAAATCTTTCAATCTTCCCATTAATTGCGTAATATTTAATTAAATATTCTCATTAAGTCATAAATTCACGTGTATGTGCATTTGTGTGTGTTTGGGTATATGTAAATGGATTTTGGGGATCCTTTTATCTCATTAAAAACGTTATGGCCTTCTCTTAATACAGCCATTTGTCTGCTCGTCAGCATGATGGCTGAAAAAGTTAGAGGCGAAGATTTATAAAAGATCCGACTGACCTTTCGCCATCATTCCAGAAGGTTGTTTTGCTTCGCCATGGCTCATGAATCTAAGGGGAAAAGACATTTGGAAACGCATGGCAGGAAGTTCCATGAGGAAGCATCGATAACCCAAATTCACAGGGTCAACTCTCACATAATTTGCCCCATTACCGTAATAGGCGATGCTTACAGGGTTAAACCGCCCATGAGTGGTAGTCGTGTTGACTTGTGCATATGTTCGAGACCTGGTATTTTCAAGAGATGAGAAAGAGCCGATGTTTAATTGAGTCAGCGAGTGATTTGTTATCATGGCGCTGTTCTTTTGTTTGCTTGTTCTTAGAGTTTTGCCACTCTATAGGGAGTGTGATTGTATTCTAATCGTTTTCATATCATTATTCACTCCCTCTATTTTACTTCAACTCTCTTTCTTCCTCTCTCTACCTTATTTTCCCCCTCCATCTTCCCTCTTGGAAACAGTTCTTCCGGGAACAGTAAACAATGTTTTTTTTATCGATGCCAAAGCCATTCCAGCTGCTTTAATCTGCCCTCGCTGTTGAAAGTTTAAAAGGTCTTCCATATTATGATAAGTCATAATTAAACCCCGAAACCCCACTAAATATATAATAAATAACATAATTACCACGAAAACACAATTTTCGTTGAGTTCGATCTGACACTTGGTTTCACTTAACTTTTGGCCCTTGAATCCAAAATGACCCGTTTTTCTGTATCGCATCAACTTTTTGAGCTACAGGATACCCTCGCTTTGTATCAAACCCCATAAAAATACCGCATTTAACAAATTGGTGGTTATTTATAGAATGTTTTAATAATTTAAATATACTGGAAAATAATAAAACATTGTTTGACCCCAATGTTTGCATAAATTTAGTTTGTTCATACAAGGATATTGTTACTGTAAGTACAAGTAGTTAAAGCAAAAAATAATACTTATAGATTTTTCCAGGAGTGTTCAATATGTGGACACTTTTGCTTTATACTTGAATAGTAATCAGCCAACATATTTACATCCTATCTACCCTGATACCAATCCTCCATGACCTTTGAATCTTGGCGGAATCGTTCTCTTTGCTCATCGCTGACTTCAAGGTTTTCCGGGTAGGTATCAAGATAACTATGCAGAAAATGCAACCTTAATGCCCATGTTGCAACCGAATATTTTGTAGCTCTCCAATAGTTTCCTTACAATTTCAGTGTAATTTTTTGCTCGTGTATTGCCAAGAAAGTTTTGGACAATGTCTTTGAAAGATATCTATCCAAACATCCTTTTCAAGTTCTGACATTTTCCCGATGAAATGTTCATCTTTGATGAGCAGAGATAGAAATATAATTTTACTTCTCTCAACAAGTAGCTGATCGAGAATGTTGGGATTTCCAGGTTTGAGGTCAAGTCCTTGAGGCCAGGTCTTCTCTACCCAATTCTTCTCTAGAGCTCTTCTGCCCCACATGTACATAATGCATGGATACTTTGTGTACACACGAGGAGGAAACATACCATTTTTAAATTACAAAGGAAATTCAATTCTGTTTGGAATGTTGCAACTACTCAATGACCCTCTTTATTTCATTGAGAATAACTGAATGCCCGACTAGAACTGGACCAGATAAATTGCCATTGTGGGGGAGGACAGGATTTAAGCTCCGCTGTGAGCTATCGACGAACATTCCCCAATCAGTTGAGTGGTAGATCAAAATTCCAAATTCCTCCAGTAAACCCTGTATGTTATGGCAATACGCAAAGCTACTGCCATTTCGAAAGTACTGCAGAAATACACTCTCTCTGGATCGAAAATAGGATAATATCGTTCCTTTCTTTTCAGTAATCTTTCCTCATTACATTTTGATACTAGGAGTTGTGAAGCATTTTTTGATAGTCCCAAGTCATTCAACTCATGCTGATCGAATCCCTTACAGTTGAGTCATCTTCAATTCTAAAATCTGCATCATTGCTGTTACTGAGTTCATCATGATCCAGATTTTCAAGAGAGGGTAGCTGAACAAAACTTTCACTGGGATTTCAGCTAAATGAGGTACTGGACGTTTATATTTGTTTTTATTGTTATATTCTGAAGTTTTTAATAAATAAAAGTGACAGTCTGTGCAATAATCTTTTAGCTTACGCCAAATCATAGGTATAACAAATGCCAACTTATCGCGTGTTCCTTTGATCCATATCTGTAAACTCTCAATACACTGCTTGCACACCTTGTGAGGGGCCAAGAATGTGTCTTAATCACCAACTTTTACATTAAAATATGTCATATATAACAAAAGAAGTCCGAGTTGTTTAACTACTTACAACGAGAAGTAGCAAAGTAACTTTGACCTGAAAGAATGAAAATAACTATGTAGATAAAAAATAACTTGAACAGTCACAAGCTTAGAAAAAAATGTGTACCTAAGATCTTCTACCCATTGTATACAGACTTTAATGTATGGTTTGAAAAATAAGATAGTAATCAACTATATAGAGCGGCACAGAATATCTCACCGCACTATCTCACGTGTAACTGAATAGACAACTTAGAAGTTGTCGCTGTTTGCTAAGAGTGCCTCTTCTCCGAGTCACGGTGAGTGTTAATAAAATTAATTAATAAAATAGCTAATTTAGCTTTTACTCTTTCCAATATTCAAGATTAACATAAATAAACAATCAAATAATAAAACCAATAAGCTAACGAGTCCTATCTATTACTTTCGGACAAAGAATGCACTTATGATTATTAGAAGAGCATGCTGAACATAAATACCTTGACGTGAAAAATGATTGTAGTTTTGAAATTAACATGACTATTTTAGCCTAAATCAAGTGAAAAATAGAACTCAACTGAAATTATGTTCAAAATTGTTCCCCTGTGAAATATGTAACATATTAAGAAGGTACTGTCATACAGAAAAGTAAATTATATTAACGTGCTTACATTATTTTGTTCGTCATATATATATATTAGGTTGGTCCAAAAGAGGATGTAAAATTTCAAAGTGCACTGATCCTTTCTCCACACCACTGCTTTTTTTCCGGGTTGCATTCCTCTCCTTGTGTGCGAAATTTCAACACAATACAATGATATTTAGAGGTCGCCTCACTTTTAATTTTTTCTTTTTTTTATTTTTTCAGGTTAAGGCAATCAGTACTCGTTCGAGCCCCGAAGGTTGGCTTCTCAGAAAGCCTGTTGATTTCCTTTCATGTGTCCGTATTCCAAGTAAGCGAGATGTGCTGTCGTTGTACCTGTTCCATCACATCGTGGTAAAGAAGACCGCCTCGGAAAGTCTGAACTTGGCATGTGGCGAGATCCTCACCGAATAAGAGAGAGAACCAGGATCTCGACACAGCGGGTGGATACTTGTGTTAGGAAACTTCGAGGAATCCATGGCGAATACCAAGCACTCAAGAAACACCGGACTCGTGGGCGAGAGTAGGACCGTGTAAAGGGGAAGATGACCTTCAGGATCCCTTCAATTTGACACAAACGACTTCCTCCACACCATGACAAAAGAAGAAGGCAAGGAGTTCCTTAAGATGCAGCGTGAGGACATCTTATCGTGCAGCATTAAAGGGATCGACGCGAAGAAATCTGTAGTCGAGATTAGGCGTGGGAAGAGAAATGACCAAGAAGCTGTTCTTAAGCGGAGATACGACGAACGAGAGGCCAAAGTTCAAGGAACCGTTGCTGCTTTTAGTTCCAGCTCCACATCTTCGGAGGAGTTACAGGCTGAAGACGACTACCGACCTTCAACTTCAGCTTGTATATCTGGTCCTCCCGCGAAGACACCTAAGAACATCTTCAAATCTCCTTAAGTCGTCTGCACCTTGGATCGAATTAATCTACCAGATCGTGGTGCGGTGTTCGTCACTGGCGCTGTTGCATAGGCCTTGGGCCACGATATTTCTAATCTGATTTACGATTACCTGGCATCTGCCCTGGCTGATCCAACAAAGTGTGTGCCGCGCGATGACTATTTCAACTTCTTCTAGCTCGCAGCCCTGTTCTTCAGGGGGAGCACAACGACTCAACCATCGTTTCGTGCCCCTGGTGCCACTTACCACGCAAGGTGGCTGTCAAAGAGCATCTACTGCCTCAAGATTCCCTGTTCAGGCATCAGTTCAAGA
The DNA here is from genome assembly GCA_963969495.1 of Ceratothoa steindachneri. NCBI lineage: Eukaryota > Metazoa > Arthropoda > Malacostraca > Isopoda > Cymothoidae > Ceratothoa > Ceratothoa steindachneri. Next base: position 47,222,709 of record OZ018323.1, on the reverse strand, counting down.
CAACATAACGAGAGGAGAGGAAGGTGACTCTCATGGCACTGTTAATTTCCCTGGTGTACGTCCACTTTTGGCACAAATCTCCTTTGTCATCCCACGCCTCATACAATGGCATCATGCTGCTGACAACTCCCGAAGTACGCGAACCAAAAAAATTTCGCTGCAACGGAGAGAAATGCCCTCCAACGGCATCTCTGGTATTTGGCGGAAGACCTGGTCGGTCTTTTCCTGTTGGACGGCCGGGTTCCAGACAAGATGAAGGCCGGCTGCGTGACTCGGATAAAGAAGGAAAATCCGACCGAAGATCACCCACGCCAGGCAAAAGTTGAAGAAACACGAGACACCCGCCTTGATGCCTTCTTCCCCCAAAGGTCGCATCATGTTTTCGACGTCCTGAAGAAAGGCGGAGCCCAGGAAGCGAAGCAGGGTTTACTGCAGATGTATCCTATGGCTTGGAAAGGTGATAAACTGTACGATGACTTTTAGGCCAGAGCCAAAAGCATGAGAATGAGAGTGGTGAACGACGCAGCTGAACGAGTAGTGGCCCTATCAGAGGAGTTACAAGGTGTTACAAGGAAAAGAAGTACCTCAAAGGCCTTGCGGCCCATATCAAAGAGGCCCTTTTTGCGGTTTCGATTCTTAGCATGTACTGATTACTTACTATGAGATCATCAACTTTTCAAATATAATTTGTCAAGTCTACTCTTGAACTGTTCAACACTGCTACTCTCAACAACCCCCGCTGGTAGTTTGTTCCATGTGTCGCAAATGTCATATGCGAATGACTTACCCACCGAAATGGTATTGAATCTGGGCAGCTCCATCTTCCACCCATGATTTCGAGTCATATTCCGGTTGAGGGTAAAGAATTTGGTGTAGTCGACATTTTAAAATCCTTTCAAGATTTTAAAAGTCTCTATTAGACGACCGCGCAGTCTTCGAGTCTCTAACGAATAGAGATCGAGCTCTTGCAGTCTTTCTTGGTATGACTTGTTCCTTAGCGATGGGATCAGTTTCGTGGCCCTGGCTTGCACCTTTTCCAGACGATCGATGTCTTTTCGATAATGAGGAGACCAGAACTGAACAGCGAACTCTATGTGAGGCCTCACCAGCGAGTTGTACAAAGGCAAAACAACCTCTTTTGTTCGAAAGCTGAATTGCCTCTTGATGTAACCCAACACGCAATGAGCCTTTTTATCCACCTATAAGCACTGCTTCGAGAATTTGAGATCGCTGCTAATCAGCACACCTAAGTCCTTCTCGACATCAGTTGACTCAAGAGACATACCTTGTAGCTCGTAGCCTGACTGGGGGTTCGCATACCCGATGTGCATTACCTTGCACTTGTCTAAGTTGAAAGGCATCTGCCACTTGTCAGCCCACTAACCGATCATCCGTAGGTCATCCCTCAACATCTCGATGTTTTCGGGATTCGCTACATTAGCTCCAAGTTTGGTGTCGTCGGCAAATTTCGCTAGACGACTCACCAGTCCTTCATCTATATCATTAATGTAGATGATGAATAAGAGAGGGCCTAGCACGGAGCCCTGAGGGACTCCGCTCGTTACTGACGACCACTGAGAGGTGTGGCCTCCGATGGTAACCCTCTGTCACCTGTCCGACAACCAACTTTCTAACCATTTTGCGACCTTTCCTCTTATTCCCAGGGCATGCACTTTCACCATCAGTCTGCGGTGGGGGACTTTATCGAAAGCCTTTTGGAAATCCAAATAAAGTATGTCCATCGCTCAACTTCTGTCAAACTCGCTCATTATACCGCGGAAGAATTCAAGCAAGTTCGTGAGGCACGAGCGCTTTCTTCGGAAGCCATGCTATGTGTCTCTCAACAGGTCGTGAGACTCTAAATGATTCATTATCCTATCCCCTATGATGCCTTCCAGTACTTTTCCCACGATTGAAGTGAGACTTATTGGTCGGTAGTTTCCTGCGGTGCCACGGTCCCCCTTTTTGTGGATCGGGGTGACATTGGCCATACGCCAGTCTGCAGGTACTTCGCCACTGTCGAGCGATGAGTTGAAGATCTCAGAAAGATGAGGGCTCGCCTGATCTTTTACCTCACGCAGTACTCTTGGAAGGAAGCCGTTAGGACCTGGGGATTTATACGCATTTAACTGACCTAGCCTCCTAGCAACCTCTTCGGAAGTTGTAGTTATTGCTTCTAGTGATTCTAACTCGCGATCTATCACTATCGGCGGTATGGGTATCTCTCCGCCCCTCTTCCTCGTGAAAACCGAGGAGAAGTAGTCGTTGAGTATGCCAGCTATTTCCTCATCTGAATTCGGGAGAACGCCGTCGGCGTCCCTCAGGGGTACGATGCGTTGGCGTACTGGTTTTCGGCTGTTCACGTACGCGAAGAACTCCTTGGGGCTCTCTTTGGAGAGAGAGGCTACAAGAATTTCTTCGTTACGCTTAGCCGTGCGCACTAGTGCCTTAACCGTTCTACTATGGGTCACATAGGCTTCATGGTGCATCGCACTACTATTCCTCTTCCATGCTCTGTGCGCTGACTTTCTAGCTTTAATAGCACTAGCGATTTCTTGAGAAAACCACCTAGGCTGAATGCTCGCTAGTATGACAGCCTTCGTGGGAACGCACTCGGCCTGACGATCCATAAAACGATTCTTGAAGTCGTTGCATTTGGAATTCGTCCCGCCTTCGTTAGTTGGTTGCATCTGGCCAAGTGCCCCCCGAAGCTCATTGAAGTCTGTACGTCTGAGATCAAATTTAAGTGCTCGTTCATTAGTCCCTTGCGTACAGGAAGCACGTACTCCAAACCTCACCATGTTATGGTCACTTCCACCTAGGCACTCATCCACTGACAGGTCAGAGACGAGGTCATCTTCAGTGGTAAATACTAGATCTAGAACGTTGCCCCCTCGGGTAGGCTCTTTGAACCACTGAGTCAGAAAGTTGCTGTCAGCAAAGTCTACAAACTGAGATGCCTCTCCATCGCCTGTTCGGTCACTCCAGTCGACTCCGCAATTGAAGTCCCCTACCAGCAGCGAGGGAGGGCCATCTAAGAGCCCGGACAGTTTTTGGTGCAGGTCTATTTCAACCTCTACCGTCCGATGAGGAGGTGGATATGCCACTATGAACCTATATATTGTATTGTCGACCTTGATGTCGACTCCTACTACCTCATGCTCTGGGACAGTTCTGCACTCGATGGGAGATAGGTGGACCCGTACATACACCAGAACTTTACCACCTTCCCGGTCAGCGCGATCTTTATGGAAGGTCGCGTAACCGGGTACTCCAAACTTACCTATGAAGTCCCTGGTGTCTGAACGAATCCAAGACTCCGTGAGGGCCACTATGTCAAGCATCTATGATGACATCAGTGCTCTAAGCTCCCAGAACTTGTTCCTTATTGAGCGGGCATTTAATAGAAGAACTTTTAGGGGGCGTCCGCTAGTCCTACTGCCCCCTCCACTTCTCCGTTTCCCAACGGTTCGTCGTGCGTCCTTCCCTCCAGAGTTGGATTCGGAGGCTGACCATCACCTACTTCCGCCCCCTCCTCTGTATCGACGGAAGGATTGGGTGCTGGGTGCTCGAACTCGGTTGCCGAGGGCGCTACTTAGTGGGATTCTCCCACTAAGGTCTCAGTCATTCTTTCCCCTACATCGGATTTCTTTACACAATATAAACCGCGGCGGATGAGCTCACGCAGCAAACCTCTTCCACGGAAAGACAGGTGAATGCCATCCTCACTAAACAGCCCTGACCGACCGTAGAATTCATCGAAGGGGTTGACGAAACATACGCCCATTCCTGATAGGATTTCACCTAGCCTCCAATTTATGCTCAGAGCCTTTTGGTTGGCCAAGGCACCCCCGGAGCGTCTCGGTATGATCCCAACGACGATTGGTTTTGATGTTATTTCTTTCAACGAGGCTGCTAAACTTCTGACATCCTTGATGATGCGCTCAGTAAAGCTGGCAGAGCCTCCCCGTAGAAACAGCTCGTTTTCACTGGCTTGGGCCACTACCGGCGTATCTTGCTGTCCTAGTCTAATCTTTTTAACTTCTTTTATGATCTCTCGCGTCTTCTTACCTGGTAGGCTACGTAAGCGCCACATTTCCTTGCGCATCCCGTTTGGCCGATTTGTCAGGCCCCTCACTTGAGAGTCTCCGATAACGATTAGGGACTCCCGGCCCGAGTCCAGGGGAGCAAATCTATTTGATGTTGAGACTGGTGTCGGTATCGAAACCTCTCTCGATCTATGGGCTCCCCTTCTGACAGGAGTAAAGCCATCATGACTTACTATTTCGGCAACGGCTACGCCGGAACCATCATTATTCGGGGGAAGTGAACGATTACAATTGTTTTTGTTTTTCTTCTTCTTTTTCACTTGGCCACTCGTCTCTCCGGGCACTGACGATGCAGTGTTGCTATTTTGATTGAGTGGCTCTCTGGCAGTTTGAGTTGACTGGGTCGCTAATTTTGCGGCCAATTCTACGACCCTATCCTCGAGACGACTAAGCTTGCGCACGTGCTCTGACTCTATAGTCTCTATTTTCATCTCGAGTGCTCGAGCTCTCTCCTCCGAAGCCCTATAGAGATCTTGTATCTCCCTACAGTAGGCCACTTCTTCTTAGACCTCACCCTTCAGGATCCAAGCGGTGCAGACACTCCCCTCTGGGAAATCCACACACCACTTATCCTTCTGGCACGTTGCACATGTATATTTTAGAGCACCTGGACCTCTCTTTCCTGTCATTCTGAAAGCTTTATACTTAATCACTTTACGACCAATCAATAAGAAAAAAGAGGGTTTGGTGAGTTCTTCCCGCGTGAGTCACTCCCGCCTATCGATCGGAGACGTTTCGGATCTTTCAGAAGGCACGCTCCATGTGCTGCTGTTCGTCCGACCGAGTCGTCAAGCCTCGGCGTGCCGTGGCACGCCAAGGCAATTCATCTTCCGTCTCATTCACCAACTCCAAATAGCAACCTGACGAACAAGAAGTGAAAAATGAGGCGCCCCTTAAATGATGAGATAGAGAGACGCAATTTTACGTGTAATTTCTTTTCGTGAAGTGTAATAAAATTAGCCCCGTGGAGAGAAAGAAATATAATTTTGAGGACCACCCTAATATATATTACGGTGTCATGTGATTTTCGCTTATATATATATATATATATATATATATATATATATATATATATATATATATATATATATATATATATATATATATATATATATTATATATACGCTATCCTGTCCCTCTCATCGAAAAGGGGCTTACTTTCCTTTATTGTCATAATAGACAGGGCCAGGAGAGTTTGGTGCATAGTCCGTTCCTAGAGTGTTTTCTACCCCTCTTTTTTCCGTACCTATCACTCATTTCTGCCGTCTTAAGGCAAAAAGCATTAACTGCAAAAATGCGATTTTTGAGATTTTGGTACCGTTGGATTCCTCTCGACGAGACGCATCTAACTAGAAGGTTGCCAGTTATGCTATTTAATTCATTAAAATTTTAAGAGAGCTCAAAAAGCATTATCTCCACCTAAAATAAAATGATTTTTCAGGCAGAAAGCATTAATCCTTTCTTTTTAGGCAGAAAGCATTAAGTACAAAATTTTAGCTAGATAATGCTTTTTGCCTGCAAATGTCAATGTGAATTCCCATAGCAAGTTGCAAACAAAATGCATTAAGTAGATTATACAATATGATTCGCATTGAGAACTCAGCCTGAGCTGCAATTCCGTCATGTTTCTGCAGGTTCTGATCTGTTTGAACAAAGCAAAACATGATTAATTTCAGGTACCTATATCTCGATCATAATTTGAAAGAGGGATTTCATTTCACTTCTGCCCTTCTAATTGAAAGGTCTGAATAAATTGTTTCGTAATGTTTACCAGTGCACAAGCCGTTTTTAGGGAATTGAGGAAAAGGTGAGTAACTTCTTTTAACTGATGATATTATGTTTAAATTCTATAGCTAATGTTAATGTTGAATGTCAACCTAACTTTTTTGTTTGTTTTTAAATATACAGGGTGGGCCAAAAAAAGGGGCCATTATTAAAAGACTGACTAAAACTTTATTTTTCTATACCTATTTTTAAACTAAACATTATCTACGGTTTAGTTTTAAAAATATAAAAATAAATTTTAAGTAAATTTTTTAATAATACCCCTTTTTTTTGGCCCACCCTGTATTTTTCAAGAATGAAAGAAATAAAAATTGTACAGCTGTTTAACAAAACACAGTGCTTTTCCGAGAAATCATTTCCTTTGATTGAGCACAACATGATTCTTTGTACAATTTCTCTTAAATTAGTGAAGTTAATATACTAAAATTTATGTGAAATAGAGTTTTGGATGTCTTTCTGTGCATGTAAAAGTTATATATAGATCAAGTTTTTGGTTCATAACTTTTTAACCATTGGTCATACGGACTTGGAAATAGTTTTAAGCACCTCGCAGCCCCAAATTACATAAGATGATATATATTTTTTTTCCCAATACGCCCCCATTTAGGCTCTGCAGAGTGTGACACACACACACAGATAAGATCAGACTTATATCATAGTATATACATATATAATATATATAGCTCAATTTTCTATATAGTTTTCTATATAATTAATAAGCTAATAATTTTTTTTTATCCTTTACAGTGGAGTAATTCCAAATGATGATGATGCTGAATCAAATAGGAGTATAGATGAAAATGAACATCAAGAAGTTTCTCAGAACATTCAAATTCCCCTTGAACAAAATCATCAAGAACCCTCTCAGAATAATCAACTTCTTCTCCTGGAACAAAGCCCTCAAGAACCCTCTCAGAATATTCAACTTCTTCCCCCTGAACAAAATAGTCAAGAAACTGCAGCAGCTGATGAAAGAAAAAAATCAAAGAGATTACGAACAGCTAAAGCTCAATTAGAAGCTCAAAGAGAAAAACATCCATTGCTTCCTCCCTGCAAAGATTCGTGTAAGCAACAGTGTACTAAATCCACTTCTCCTGAATTGCGGAATACCATACATAGTGAGGTTTTGGAAAATGGAAAAATCTGTTCAAAAGCAGTGGCTTTTAGGAAGAATAAAGAAAAAACCCACGACTGAGCGCAGACGCTCCAATTCCTCATGCTTTACAAGGTCATGCACCATCGTATACACTTTCTTAAATGAGTCAGGGTCAGAATTCAAAGTGTGTCAGACAATGTTTTTACACACAATAGGCTTTTCAAGTAATCGCATTATTTTGGATGTGTTTAAAAAAGCTTCTACTAGTTTAGGTGGATCTAATTCTTTAAGTGATTTTGAGTATTTTGATATGAGGGGAAAACATGAACCTAGCAACAAGAAAAATGAAGAAATCATTATTGATCACATAGAAAAGATGAATCCCCAAATTTCGCATTATAGGAGGGAGCACGCTCCAAATAGAAGATATTTATCCCCTGAATTAACGGTGAAGGATTTATATAAAACCTTTATTGAAGAGAACCCTGATTTTTGCTCCTACGCTACATACTCAAGAGTGTTTAACAAACTAAATATTGGATTTGGAACTGACTCTACTGATCTTTGCGACACCTGTTTATATTTTAAAAATTATTCAGGTATATTAGATGAATCACTGAAAGCAAAATGGACTATGCATAATGAACTTGCAAAAGATGCACGAAGAGCATATGATTACGATTGCTCTCAAAAATGGGATTCTACAACCCAAGATTTTGCTGTTGATATGCAAAAGATACTTCTTTTACCTATTATGAAAGGTTTAAAAACTTGTGTATTTACTCCACGCCTGATAATTTTTAATGAGACATTTGCATGTATCGGCCAAAAAGAAAAATCAACTTATAATCCTTATGCAGTCCTCTGGACAGAATCAATTGCTGGCCGAAACAAGGAACATGTGGCCAATGCTTATTTAGACTTAATAAGAACAGAAAGAGATGCTGCTAATTTCATTTTTGGGGCTGACAATTGCGCCGCCAAAAATAAGAATTGGGCACTTTACAGCGCAATGATAATCCTTGTTAACACCAGTGAACAAGAGCCTAAAACTTTTCTATCCTTTACTTCTACTATTCTATGTGTAAGTGGCAGTAGATTTAAGGCCAGATCACCTTAGTCTGGGCCGTAAGGCCCGTGTGATCTGTGTATCTATGTAACTCTATGTAACTCAATAGCATCACCTTTAAGTATCTAGTGCCTGGGCACACCTTCATGCCGCCGATGGCATCCACGGCCACATAGAAAAAAATATTAGGAAAAAGGATAATATCTATGACTATCAAGATTTGAAATCAGTTATTGATGCATCCGTTAAAAATTTGAAAGTATTAGATATTAATTTTAGTGCCTGTTTTAACGATATTCCGGATATTTCGGTCAAGAGAAAAACTCGGCTTCGTGAAGGGATAAAAGAAACAAACCTTCCATTGTTAGCAGAGATTGTGGAAGCAAAATTTGAAAAGGGTAGCCGTATCTTAAAATATAAAACCAACTACAAGGGAGACTTTAAAGTTGCAGACTTTGTTCATGCTAGTTTAAATTTCACAAAAAAATTATTGGAAAAACCTATGTCAGATTGCCCAAGAGGCTTATCTTCAAACAAGAAAGAAAATATTTTAGACAAGCTTGTAAGTTTAATGCCTGAAAACAGGAAAAATTTTTGGATCAATTTACCAGAAAGCAAGAACAGCCCAGATCTTCTTGGAAGCGTATAAACCCCAATTTTTTTTTCTTTTGATTGCTGACATTACGTATGCAGCAATGAGGTTTCAATAATTGCAAGATTTTGTTTGTTGGAAAAAAAATTAAATTGATATTCTTACGTATAGGTAGGTAGCTCTATTCATATACCTAGGTATACTTTTGAACTATTTTTGCTCTATTATCCAGTTATAAGATTTGCCATAATTTTCATTATTTTTGCAAATATTTCTTTTTCATTATCGTGTTGTCTTTTGTTTGCTGCAATTAGGTATGTAGGAAAAGTAAAGTTTTACCAAAGATTTTTTTTATTTTTAGGTTCCCTGCATTAACTAAGGAAAAAATATTTTCAATTACCTACCTAGTTATGTTGTCTACAATGTTTTCTTTCTGTTTTCTGTAATAATATTGCTTTACAATGTATCTTTTTTATTTTCCTTTCCAAACTTTTCTGGTAAAAGTTAAAATGATAAAATATGTATTTACCAATAGAGTCTAATGATATAATAGGTACCTATCAATTATTTAGATATAGGTATACCTATACCATTTTTCCACAAAAATCATTTTATTATAACATGACCCAATTATTATAACTGTTTTCAGGTAAAAAGCATTAAGTCAAAATTTACTGGACAAATTTGAATATATTGAAGTTATTAACTGATTAAACCAAATTATATTGCAAGATTCATATAGATGAATGCTTACAATTACCCCCCCCCCAAAAAAAAACAATTACGATTAATGTTATCAGATCCTTATTTGAGGCCGAAATCCGTTTTTTGCGTTTTCCCAAAATTGACAATTTTGCAGTTAATGCTTTTTGCCTTAAGACGGCAGATTTTGGCTTTTTCTAACTTCACAATTCCACTATGAAAGGTAGGGTGCTTATGAATAGGGAAGGGGTAGATGTATCAAGGATCTTGTAAGTAATGGCTGTTGCGCGACTTCCTATCCGCCCTAGTCAATCCTGCGGGCGTGTTTATGTATGTGTGTGTGTGCAATCGTAGGCAAGTGACAATGTTTGTATGAGGGATGTATGTGTGAACGTTCCATTCTGATTCATTGCCCCTCTTTGGCTATATTAGAGAAGGTAGAGGTATCCTTTACCTTGAGCAAACCTGTCTGTTTGGATTTTCCGGTCGTTTTTTTTTATCGTCCAAGGCTTTCACTTCATGGCGACAAAATCCAGAATTGATCTTTACTTTAAAAGCATCGTTTGTTTGTTGACGTCTCGGCCAACGAAGGAGTGGGGAAGTCTTGATCCCCGACACGTCTCGGCCAGGGAGGGACGGAGGAAGAATTGACCCCTGAGATGTCTTGCCAGTTGAGGGGCGGGGTAGACTTGACCCTTGAGATGTTGTGACCAGCGAGGGACCGTGGAAGACTTGATCCCTGAGATGTCTCGGCCAGCGAGGGAACGGGAAAGTCTTGACCCCTGTCAGGTCTCGGCAAATTAAAGACTGAAGAAGGTTTGCCTACTGAGATATCATGACCAGCGAGGGACCGTGGAAGACTTGACTGCTGAGATGTCTCGGCCAGCGAAGAACCACGGAAGACTTGATCCCCGGATATCTCGACCAGCGAGGGAGCACGGAAGACTTGACTCCTGAAATGTCTCGGCCAGCGATGGACTGTGAAAGACTTGCCTCCTAAGATGTCTCGGCCAGCAGGGTACCAGGAAAAACTTTATCCCTGAGATTTCAGGGCCAGCGCTGGACCGAGGAAGACTTGACTCCTGAGATGTCTCGGCCAGCGACGAACAAGGGGAGCCTTGACCCCCGGATGTTTAGGTCAGCGAGAGAGCGCGGAAGATTGACCCCTGAAATGTTTAGGATAGCGATGGACCGGGTAAGACTTGATCCATCAGATATCTCGTCCAGGGAGCAACCGGGGAAGACTTCACCCCTGGGATGTTTTGACCAGCGAGGGAGCTGGAAAGACAAGCCCCGAGATGTCTCAACCAGCGAGAGACCATGGAAAACTTAACCCCATATACATCTCGGCTTGGCCAGAGAGGGGCCAGGAGAGTCTTGACCTCCTAGATGGCTAGGCCAGCAAGGGACCGGTGAAGACTTGATCCCTAAAATGCCTCGTCAAGGGAGGGACCATGGAAGTCTTGACCTCTGAGATGTCTCGGCCAGCGAGCGACCGTGTAAGAATTAACGACTGAGTTTCTAAGCCAGAGAGGGTCCGTGAACACTTTAGCCCTGAGATGTTTCGGCCAGCCATGGAGCGTGGATGATTTGACCCCTGGGATGTTCTGGCCAGCAAGGGACCTGGAAAGACATAAACCATGAAATGTCTCGGCCAGCGAGTGACCAGGGAAGACTTTTCCCCTGATGTCTCTGCCAGCCAGTGACAGTGGAAAACCTGACCACTGAGATGTCTGTCAGGGAGGGAACGTGGAAGACTGACCACTAAGATGTGTAGGCCAGCGAGGGTCCGTGGAAGAATTGACCACTGAGATTTCTCCACCAGGGAAAAACCGTCAAAGACTTGACCCCTGAGATATCTCGGCCAGCGAGGGACCGTGGAAGAACTGACCCCTGAGATGTTTTAGTTACCGAGGGAGCGGGGAAGACTTGACCCCTGAGATGTGTCGGACAACGATGCATCTGGGAATATTTGACTCCCGAGATATTTCGACACCGAGTGACCCGGGAAGAATTGCCACCCTAGATGTCTCGGTTAGCGAAGAACTATGTGAAGGCTTGACCTCTGAGATCGCCTAGCCGGCCAGAGACCTGGGAAGACTTGAAGTCTTCTCGAATGTCTCATCCAGCGAAGGGCAGGGACAGACTTAACGCCTGAGACGTCTCGGGCACCGCGAGACTGTGGAAGACTTGGCCACCGGGATGTATCGGCCAGTAAAGAACGTGTAAGAATAGACCCCAGAGATGTCTCGGCCAGCGAGGGAGCTGGGTTGACTTGAGCCGTGAAAGGGCGGGGCCAGCGAGTGACCGTGGAAGAATTGACCCCCAAGATATATATGCCAACGAAAGAACGGGAAAGCCTTGGACGTGGAAGACTTGACCACTGAGATGTGTATGTAAGCGAGGGTCAGTGGAAGAATTGACGACTGAGTTTCTTTCCAGCGAGGGACTGGGGAAGACTTTACCCCTGAAATGTTTTGGCTAGCGAGGGAGCGGGGAAGACTTGATCAGTGAGGAACTGTGGAATACTTGACCCCCTACACGTCCCTGCTAGGAAGGAACCATGGAAGACATAACTCCTGAGAAGTCTCAGCCAGCGAGGGACCGGGGAAGTGTTGACCCCCGAATTGTCTAGGCCTGCGAGGTTCAGGGGAAGACTTGATCCCTTGGATATCTCAGCCGTGAGGGACTGGGGAAGACTTGACCACTGAAATAACTTGGCCAGCGAGGGACCGTTGAAGACTTTACCTCTGAAATGTCTCGGCCAGCGAGGGACCGGGGAATACTTGATCCCCGAGATGTCAAGGCCATCGGAGAATCGGGGAAGACCTGACCCCTGAGATATCTTGGCCAGCGAGGGACAGGGGAAGACTTGACACCTGAAATGTCTCGTTCAGCGAGAGACTGTAGAAGACTTGACCCCCGAGATGTGTTGGTCATCGAGAGTCTGGGGAAGACTTGCTCCCATGAAATGTTTTGGCGAGAGAAGGACCGGTAAAAGCTTGACCCTCAAACCGTATTGGACATGGAAGGACCGTGGAAACTTGACCTCTGAGATGTCTCGGCCAGCGAGAACCAGGGAAAGAATTGACCCCCGAGTTGTCCCCGCCTGCGAGGGACCGTGGAAGACTTGAGCTCAGAGATGTCTCAGCCAGCGATGGACCGGGTAATGCTTGACCCCCGACCTATTACATCAAAATCTTCTGTCAAATTACGACAATTCTCGGGTCTAGTCACTCTGCAATCAAAACGGGGAAGACGTGCCCCCGTGATGGCTCGGCAAGCGAGGGACCGGGGAAGGCTTGACCACCTGAAATTTTTCGGCCAACGAGTGACCGTGGAAGACTTGACCCCGCCCCGCCCCGTTTGATAGTATTGAAGTTACAATGGTATGAGCTCATCTACTCTGATTATATTATAGGAGGTTAGTGCAAAGGCCAACCCATTCGAAAAATGCTCAACCTCTAAAACTGATTATCGAGGAGGTTTTTAAATCATTTTCGGCAGCTTCAATTACCAACCTATGCGGGAAGAGCATTTGCAATAATTTATAAGTAAAGAAATCCACTACGATATCAGTTTCAAAACAGGTAGTTTGTATACGTTGTGTTTACATTTGGCATTCGTTTCCAGTCGTCAGTTACCACTTCGTGGCATTAAGAAACTTCATACACCTTTACATCACTTATTTTGGATACAAATACCAATAATCCATGCATAGAACAGGGCCTCTTCCACTTTATTTGACTGTTGTGCGTCGCATGCTCCTGTGCCAGGAAGAGGCGGGCCTACCCTCGACGCTGGAGCGCGCATCCTTCTTGTTACCTTTTTGCTTTGTTTTTTGTTTTGTTTTTGTCTATGTTTTTTATCCTTGTTATTTAATTTTTGTTTATTTATTAATATAGCCTAGTCGTAGGCTGTGGTGAGTACGACGACTTATGCCCAAGTAGGCGGTCGCTAGATGGGCTCCTAAAAAAGAAAAAGGCATAGCACAGTCGAACACAGTGTGACTCATTGCCTGCCACGAAACAACAGAGTTTCAGGCCCCTGGGGGAAATCAAGGGTATGTATCCGTCACATCAAAGACCACACATCCAATCAAACTCCGACTCTATCAGTTACCATGACGTGAGACACGAAACGCTGTGCTAGAACTTATGTTGACCACCCGGAAGTAATTAGATTAGCTTTATATAATTGGGAACTGTATTTGTAATGTTGATCTTTAGCGATTTGATCACAATAATGAAGACGCTAATTTTTTGCTGTGGCTAGTTGCATTCAATGGCCACTCAAAAGAGCAATTTTCCCGGACTCGAAAATACTAAATGGCAACTCTTGCCTGCCATAAAGGCTCAAACTCAACATGAGAGTGCCATTCTTCATATGAGTCAAAACCGTCAGTATCACATCTACTTTCCACCCCTCTCTGCCGAGCGCAAGAGGTTAGGTGTTAAACTGCCATGTGTAACTAATATAGATAAAACTATTGAAATTGTGGTTTTTAACTGGTGGCACCTGTTTTGCCAACTGGTTACCCTTAGCACCAGTGGTTAGTGGTTCAGCCAAAATTACAGCCAACGATGTAGCCTGTTTCCTGAGAAGTTCTCGAAGGATTCCTGACAGGAAACATTTAAATCAGAGGACCCTAAAAGTTGTTCTTGCCCCAATGGCTGCAACCAAGCGGAGCTCATAGTTGGGTCGCTGCCATACGCTGTATATGCCCTTGTTTCGGAACCCACGTTAATCAGTAGGTCCTCACTGAAAAATAAAAGAGTGATAAATCCCACAATTAAAAACCTATCTTGCCACATCACCCCCCCCCCATCGGAATCAAAGTCGAGGGGTTACTCAAACGAGTGACCCCCACCCCACACGCATACCACAATGGGGTTCATATTCGTACTTCCGAGTGACTTCGTTTTGTATGAACTTGCCATCGGATGGTATTTAATAAGCCCTTCCGGACCCAACATATAAGGTTGACAACAGTCACGGTTAGTTGGATCTTTTCAGTGTTCTCATAAGGAGTCGACTTGCAGAACGGAGCCATGTCCAGGAGAGCTGCACCCCCTTCCCATTCCAAGGAGTTTATGAATACTCGAGTTATGTATCTTTCACATCTTCCCATCCTCTAACTTCACCATAATTTTTACTCATTCCCTCGTTGGTCGTTCTAAAAGTCACCTGGAAATCAGTTAGCCCCCCCCCCCCTTCCATGAAATTCAAGGTTCCACGATGCCAGTCTGCCACCATCCCGATTTAAGGGCGGAATATAAATGGAAATTTAAAACTAAGATGCGAAAACCAACGAGGGCATCTCCAATCATGAAGTTTGCAAATGGTGAAGTTAGGGGAAATGAAAATATTGCAAGATTTGTCTAAAGAAGAGACTACTTGAGGCATTCGGAATCCTAGGTGGGTGCACAACACTTCAGGTACAATCAAACTCCATGATTAAGTCATATCCAAGGGCGGACGTTGGAGGGGGGAGGACACGCAAATCGTCCAGATGTTAGCTGCAGCATGGTTAGTCATGTTCCAGGTGCTTCTCCAATTTGCGTTGCAGGGGAGTGGATGGAGGCCTTAAATCTCCTTACACTGTCTTCGTAGTCTCCAGTCATCCCTCGCCGTCGAACGAGGGCTTATGACCCCGTTGGAGGGCGTCACTTGCGAGCAGAGCTTCCGTAAGTGACGTGGTAGCCCCAAAAGCCAAATGTCCGCTATACTCCGTCAACACACACATACACACACACAGCCGCTGAGAGGGACGCACATGCGTGAAGCGACCATAAAAACCCGTTTTGTTCTCCGATCCGAGGCCAGAATATCTACCAGTTCATAATCTCCTTGAGAATCCTTGAAACCCACAAGAACTACCTTGAAACTACATGAATTGCCTTGAGATTTCTCTCAAAATTGCTTTCGGGTCATGGTTCCCAACCTGAGCATGGGATCGGCTGCAATCGTGATGGGTCGCTGGTTCGAACTCCCTTTGGTATCCGTCACTTGCGCCACCAGGTTCCATTTTCTTCGAGATATATAACACGCGCCAGACGACCAGTGAGACAAAAAAACCCAAATGAACGCCAGGCAAAACCGGAGTAAACTATCTTTATTTACATGCCCTTCCCTCCCTTCATTACACTAGTGGTCACTATAGTTTCATCCTTTGATGACCCTCTCATTCCATTTTTGCACTTTATTTTCCCAAACTTTCCAAAAATGCCTCCCGATGGAGATACGTCCTTTGGTTTTCCAGATTCTTTTCTTCCTCTTTTAACGCATACAAGACGTTGTTAGATCTCGGCTCCTGCGCCAAAAGCCGCTCTAAGGATATTTAGTGAGGTCCCTCAAGACAATTTGTGCCCCAATTCTAATTTCCTTCAAGACTTAAAAATAGACAGCTAAAGCAGACCTTCAGGTAAAGATCTAGTTTTATGAGCAATAATTATATGCATTTTGTTTTTTTAACAATTAAATACTTTATATGTGAAAGCATTAATTATATGCATTTTGTTGGTCAACAATTAAATCCTTAAGTTGTAACAACAATAATTATATGCATCTTGATTTTTACCAATTAAATCCTCTAGTTGTGGGACAAATAATTATATATTCATCTTATTCTTTAACAATTAATTCCTTTATTTGCAACACCATTAATTCTATCCATCTTGTTCTTTAACAATTAAATCTTTTGGTTGTGAGAGCAATAATTATATCCATCTTTCTTTAACAATTAAATCCTCCATTGGTTTGAACAAATATTATATGAATTTTGTTTATAACAATTAAATCCTTTAGTTGTGAGAGTATAATTATATCCATAGTATTTTCTAAGAATTAAATCCTTCATTTGCCTGAACATAATGATATGAATGTCGTATTTGAACAATTAAATCCTTTAGTTTTGAGAGCAAAAATTTTATTCATATTTTTTATCAAATAAATCCTTTAGTTGTGAGAGCAATATTTATATACTCAAAAAATAAATCCTTTAATTGTATAAGCATTAATTATATAGATTTTGTCTTTGAACAATTAAATCCTTTAGTTATCAGAACAATAATTATATGCAGCTTGTTTTGCAATAAATAAACCTTTTAATTGTATGATAAAAAATTATATGCATTTTGTTTTAAACCATTAAATCCTTTAGTTGTGAGAGCAATAACTATATCCAACTTGCTCTTTAACAATTTAATCCTTCATTTGTGTGAAAAATAATTATATGAACCTTTTTAACAATTAATTCTTTTAGTTGTGAGAGTAATAATTATATCTATTCTATTATTTAACAAGTTAATATTTTATTTTCGTGAACATTAATATATGCCTCTGTCTTTTAACACATAAATCCTTTTTTGTGTGAAGGATAATTGAATATATCTTGTTTTTTATAACTATTGAATACGTTAGTTTTGAGAGCAATAATTATATGTATTTTTTTAAATTAAATATATTAGATGTGAGAGCAATAATGATATGCTTTTTGTTTTTTAACAATTAAATCGTTTAGTTGTGACAGCAATAAATATATGCATTTTGTATTTTGGCAATTAAATCCTTTAATTTTGAAAGCAATAATTATATGATTCTTCTTATTTAACAATTTGTTTCTTCTTTTATTTGTGAGAGCAATAATTGCATACACGCATTTGTTTTTTTAAATAATTAAATCCGCTATTTGTGAGATCAATAATCATATGCATTTAAAAAAATAATTAAATTCTTCATTTTTGAAGGCAAAAATTATATGCATTTTGTTTTTAACAATTTAATCCTTTAATTATATGGGAAATAATTATATTCATTTTGTTATTTAACAATTAAGTCCTTTAGTTGTGAGAGCAATAATTATGCGCATCTTGTTTTTTAACAATTAAATCCTTTATTTATAAGAGCATTGATTATATGCATCTTGGTTTTAATAATTTAATCATTTAATTGAATGGGAAATAATTATATGTATTTTTTTGTAACAATTAAATCCTTTAATTATATGCATCTTGTTTTTTAACAATTAAATCCTGAATTTTACAATTTAATTAGTTAGCTCTAGTTAGGTTGGGTTTATTTAGGTATTGAACCATCGTAACTTAACCTCAAGTGCTTGGCATATAAAATACAAGCCTGTAAAATTCAATTGATGCAATATTCCCAACTCCTCACGTCGTCCCTTACTGTCAACAACAGCATAAGTCAAAATCTAGGCTACCATGAAATTCAGATAAGAAAAAGAAAACAAACAAGCAAAACCAAACAACAGACAAGAAACGATACAAAAGTGAGAAGAACTAAACACTCCCCAGCGTCGGAAGGGGTGGGGGTGGGGTGGGGGAGGTGTACATTCTCCCTGCACTGGAGCATGCGACCAACACCAAAGCGAGTCCAATAAAATAGGGGGAAGGTGATATCCCTTAAATACTTCATGCGACATTTTTGTTACGAAAGACTCGAAAACAAATACCTCTACCACCCCTCAGAAAACGCCCATCAACAAAATATCCTCTTAACAATCCATTTCAACGAAATAACTCGAAGAAAATACGTCATAACAGAAGTGGAGTCCATCGTGTGTGGCTGAGCACCTTTTCTTCGGGCACCATTACACGCCTTGTTGCATCTTATGGAGGGAAGCGGCGAGAAAGCGCCCCAAAACGGGGTTCGAGAAGAGAACAGCAAATACGGCTTCAAGGGGGAAATAACCGACAAGGAAATCTCAGGGAAAGGATTCAAGATGACAAGGACTAAAGGAAAATGGCTACATAGGCTTAACTCTTTTGCCTCTACCGTCCCCTAGATTTATTCTCTTTTGTATTCCTTTCTCCCCTCAATCATTAATCTGTGCTTTCCCGCCCCTACCTCCTGAGTTAATTTGCTATCGTGGATTTCACACTGTCCCGTTGATTTTGAGTAATAAATAAAATCATTTCTTGAAGCTATTCCTTCGATTGCGTCCAGAAGATGAACTTAGTCTTGGCCATCTAGCGGCCGGGAAGGTAGTAAAGATGCGACGTCATCGATGACGTCATTCCAAAGACTACCTTGCAAGAGAAGAAGAATTAAAGAAAGGAAAGGAAAAAGAATTAAGTTTCTCACTTCTATTAAACATCCTCCCTAGGCACTGGGTTCCCTTTAGGGGAGTCGGACCTTTGTTTTTTTCGTCTCAAATATCCCACGAGAGGAGGGAGAAGTTTTTTACTTCTTGAAGTTCCTAATTCACCCTCCTGAGGAGATCTTTGCTTTTTACTTGCCATCCGCGATCTCATTATGGTTTTTCTTTGCCCATCTCTTTTTCTCGTTTAGCCATTATTTAACCCCACGAAGTAATGGCGCTGGTAAAAGGTATGAAGGAACTGCGAAAGCTATATAAGGATAGAAAGAACTATGAAATAAACATCAAAGCTGGAAAAGGATTGAAAAGAATGTGAAAGAACTACAAAGGAAGTGAAAAAAGTGTATTGAGATTGAAAGAAAATGTGGAAGAAATAACAAAGCTACGGAATGAGTGAAAGAAATGTGAAAAAGCTGCGAACGAAATTCTTTAGCTGCGGCGGAATTAAAAGAATTGTGAAAGAAATGCTATAAATCCAATAGGATTGAAAGAATTTTGAAAAAAATCTAAAGTTGATAAAAGATTGAAAATTTGTGAAAGAGCTGGGAAAAAATTGCCAAAGATGCTAATGGATCCAAATGCATGCCAGAACTACAAAGAGATTAAAAGAATTGTGAAAGATTGCTGAAAAACATCAAAGAACTAAAGTGAAATGAACGCAGTATCCAAACAATGTTTGACTTTTTTAAATTGAAGGGGAACTCAATATGAAAAGAATTAAGTATTGTTTAAAGAATCAAGAAGTTGAGGGAACAAAAAAGAAATGTCTCAATTCGTACCACCACACTTTTAATTAATTTCTAGGGACAAAGATTTTAGTGAGCCTATAAAAGTGGTTCATATAGTCACAACACAACTATTATTATCACTTATATAGTAAATAATTTAATAATCTATTGTCAAGTTGGGATGTCTAGTGCCGCTTGGTGTGCTCGGAATACTTGGGGAAGTGGATACAGTAAAATACCACAATATCTTCCGATAGGTTCTCTATTATTCGATGCTTTAATTGGAAGTCATCTATTTTAGCGAGTTTGGTGCCGTTTCTACACGAATGAAATATCTCCTACGCAGGCCACCCTCCTCGGCAAGGTTAACAAGATGTTAACTGTTCGAAAGTGAAAATGAAGTAGAAATTTTGCCCACACTCTAGAGTATTGGTTTTCTTTTCACCCCCAAGGAAAACACACATCTTCCCCTTTGGTGACAATGACTACAAAGTCTGAAATGCCATTTCCTTGTAATTCATTTTGATTTTCATTTGCGTTGGTTTCAGTTTGTGAAGATACTACGGAGAACGTGTAGTGCCTACTATGGCAGTGTAGAGAACGTGTAAACCCTGCTGGGAGGAAGGAGGGGTGAGGCTTATTATAACCCCCCCGCCCCCGACTCCACGCTTCTTTCTGAACTTTACCCCCGACCAGTGGCCCCGCGGCGTCCTCCTCACAAGTCAGCCTTCAGAGGTCGCCAAGCAGAGGGCAAAAAACCAAAATAGACTGAAACTGACCTACATCTGAATGCGGCCACGCGCGCACCGCCCCTAAAAAACTTGCACTTTGACAGGACGTGCCCATTGAGTGCTCACGGTGTGTATGAGTGTGTGTTTGTTTGTTTTTTTTTTGTGTGTGTAGGAAGTTATAAGAAAGCTACGATGGAATTATATGCGTTGTATGTCCTTTATGATACAGTGAGTAAAACCACAAGTCTAAGTTTTTATCAACTTTTGTTATCTACTAACCGCACCAATTTATATCGAGACTTCTCGAAATTTACCAATCTTGAAAAATGTATTTAGCAAAGATATCAATGGTAATAAATAATCACATTTCCTTTATCTGTGACGGTAAACTAGGATATTATAGGGGAATCTCTTGAAATGCATCTTCCTTAGATGTATTAGAGCGGTTCCCTGAAAAGTCCCTAATCTGGCGAGGAACGATGCACGGCCCCGAGGACAGGATCGAGTTTTGGTTAACAACTTTAAGATTATGAATGTTTTTTTTTCAAAAGAGGCAAAACAGAAGATAAAAATTAAAAAAAAATATGAGATCAATCAATTAGTCTTAAACGGGTAAAAAATTCCTTGCTTAATCATCAGCAAGATCAAAATTGATCTAAAACAAACGATCCCAATTCTTGGCAAAGAGAACAAAATTCTCTAATTGTTGAAGTCCAAAGTAAAATAAAATAATTTCCAAATTACACAAGTAAGCAAGTTTAATGAAGTGAATGATCAAACGACAGAATCATCATAATATTTTTTTAGACAGGCGAAATATTATACAGGATATGATAATTACAGTCAGATAGAATATACAAACTTAACAACCTTAAAAAACCGCCCCAAACAAAGGCAGAACATAAAAAATATACTTCCAACCTAGTAAGAAAACTATTGAAAACAAATCACTGAAACAGATGAAACAACTGACAAATGGCAAGCAAAAATACTAAAGTGAAAACTGAGAAATCGAGTTGAAACTTCTTTCAGGAACTCAATGAAAGTACTGAATACCATACACGAGGTCATGACAAATGAGGAAGAAGTCCCACAGGTAAAGAAGGTCGAAATTGGGCATCCACTTAAGATCATGGAAAATGTTTCGCTCCTTTGAAAGATAAGGTTACAATCGACCTAATAAAAACTGGGGGTGAAGGTCTCGCTGACCTATTGGCTATGTTCGAAAAAATGTTTAATGGAAAGTAAGATTAAATCGGCATAGACCAACGTTTATGTTTTGCTTCTTTTTTTTTTAAAAGGGACACGGAAGAATTGAAGAACTAGACTCTAACCAGTCTCTTATGGGCAACTTAGAGATTACAAAAATCTCAAACAACAAAATAACACAAGCACTGGCCTGCAATTAGCCACCGGAACAAGTTTTAATAGTATCTATAGTACTTATGATCATCTGCAGGCAGTTTAATAATCATTGCACATAACACATGAATACAAAATACCTATCTAATGGTAGTCACAGATTATGAACAAACCCTTGACTTATTAAACCCAGATTCATATCTAAGGGCACCTACAGAAATAAGGAAATAACAAAACATACATTAACATACTTTCTTACACTTAAACTCATGCAACATCGTCATTTAGTTTACACGCGGTCATTAATAATATATATATATATATATATATATATATATATATATATATATATATATATATATATATATAAAGAAGTAAGACAGGGGGAGCTCCCCCCCAACTGTTTACATTAGTGCACGAGATTTCCAGGGCTTTTGAGTTGCCACAACGGGAATCAGAATTAATGGTAGTAAATGCTTCAAATCCCCCTAAATTGCCGCTAATGGCAGCACAATGCTCCAACGGTGGCATAATAATAAACACACTAAAGTTGAGAAGAGAAGAAACGCCTGTATATATAAAGACTCCCCGGAGACGACCACGCCGAAGGTGGGTGGACGGGAAGATGCTCATTGGCAGGGGTAACCTGGCTGGCAGACTCGAGCCCTGGACCGAGATTGGGGGAACCTTCTTGGAGAGATCTGCACCCAGTAGCCGCAGGAAAATGTGTAATAATACCAAGAGTTTGTTAAATAAAAGCAAAAGCTCGAAGGATCGCATTTTCCTCTTTTCATGCGTGTACTCTATATCCTTAGAGTCGATTTTTTAGATTGCTCATGTATATTATTTGTCCCAATCCCATTTGATCCCAACGTCAAGGATTAAGATCTAGTGTTCGAGTTAGCCATGTTGCTCTCTTGCCTTTCAGTGAATGTTGTCTTCCCACTTTGTTTTGTTTTCTTTTTAAGCGCCCATCTGGCGACTGCATGCGAGGGCACAAGTCGCCGTAATTATGTTACAGCCTAATGATAGCTTAGATTAAAACAAACAAAAAAAACTTTAAAAAACCCAACACAAAACCAAAGGCAAGAAAAAAAAATCAAAACAAGCATCAAAAAATCAAGAATAAGGATGCACGCTTCAGCAACGGGGGTCCTCCTCCCAGCGCAGGTCCATGCGACCAACAGCAAAGAGAGTTAAATAAAAGGGAATAGGCCAAAACTCACTTTGAGGGTCATCCTCTGAGTCTCTATGTATAGTATCATATTTGGGATTTATTTCCTTCCATCTCTTCTAGCAGTGTCCTTCCCACCTCCAAAACATTCATTATTTTTACTCTCTGCCATCCGTTTGTAGTTTTTAGTCGCGTGCGAATCTACATCTCACTATGTCGGTCGGTCCCCGTTTTGCTTTTTTATGTTTTTGTAATGACATTGTAACTATTCAGCCGGTTCTAACAAAATTTGAAACCCTTATGTTGTTTTACATTCTCCTTCGAATGATATAATTGCCAAGGTACTCCCAAGGTTAGTCCGGGAATTATTGAATTTTTTTTAAGGTTGTAAGGTCCTAAATCAGAATAAGTGAGAGCACGCGGCTTTTTGGTCCGCAGACCTTGTTTTATTCAAATATTAATTAAATTAACCTCACGGGTTATTCCTAACACCCACGTGTTGTTTTATGTTTCCTTGATTTGTCTATGTTCTTCTAGTATTTAGTGTGCAAGTGTCGTAAGTTAGAACGAGGAATGCACGTTGTTAAATACATAACGTTGAAAGGATAGAGACGCGTCGTTTATAAAGATGCAACTAAGATTTCCTCCTGATCTAATTTAGTTTTCCTACGGAGTTCCTTTTTCCTACATCAACTGTCACAAGTTGTCTTAACTATACAGGGTACGATGGGGAATCTCTTGCCTAACTTCAATATCAACGAAAATAACAGATAAATCATTCCTACAAATATATTTACCAAAATTACATTCTAAAGACTTGATGGATTGCTGGACTCTTTAATTTATTCCATGAAATCCCATACCTTAAGCTCCACCTCGGTGATACACGGGCACTTGTTGGTGTAGCTTTCAACCACGACCCACATATAATAAGTCCAGAGGGTTATAACATTCTGGGTGGATCAGAGGTCAAGTGTTCGAAAGGACGTAGTTAAAGAAATTGTCTGAGAGCCAAGACTGGGTCCTCCTACTCGTGGGGCATGGTGCAGAGTCCTGCTGCCACACGTAAGGCTTTCCAACGGCCACCTACCCTTGGCACTTGATGTACAGTAGCTCTCTGTAATTAGTCTGAGGCCTTTCGAGAAGATAAACGGTGGCATAACGTGGCACTCGTGGTTTTCTAGGCGCCGTACCCTCGTAGTCACAACCTGATCCATCCAACTCTTTCCTGATCCTCTTCACATTGGAACCCCTGGAGATCTTCGCATTAGAGCTCCTGGCGTGAAACACAAACAACACAGTTTGTCTATTCCAAATTTTAGAGGATTTAATTTAGCCATGGTAGTGATTTCTTCGCAGACGATGCACAACTGAGTTTACTATAATATGAAGAAGGAACCGACGCCAGACAACGCGCATGCGCGAAATTCAGCTTGTCAACGGTGAAAAATTACCCATCGCACCCTGTACTGTATGTATATTAGCACCTGCTCTAAAACTTGATTGGTAATCCTAATTCCTCTATCTTCTGCACAACTCTTGATCATTCATAATTTCTTTGAAAAGTTCCTTTTCGGCCCAACTTGAACAATTCTGTGTTAATTCGGTGATAATTTTATTAGCTTTGACTGCAATACTTCTGGATTCTAATAAAACAATAGAGGATGTTGTGAACAAAACGAAGGGGGTTTAAGTGACCAGAGCCGTAGCAATGTCTAGTGGGCCTTCCCCCCCAAATTAAGATTGTGGGGCCCCCATAACAATATATCCTACATTTACAAGTAGTGCCAAGCACGACAAATACTATTCTCAGGAGTCCCAATGCTACGGAATACTTACAGAAAATGTGTATTCGAAAATTTTATGTTTTTATTAATAAAAAAAAATGGGGCCACAGTGGGGCCCCTTCAAGAGCCGCCCCCCCCTCCAGCCAGGGTGATCGGGGGACGGTTGCTATGGCTCTGGGTTTAACTCTCTCCCATATATTTTGATTCCCTTTTGTTCCCAAGTACTAGTTGCTGATAAAACTCTAGCACTGCTGTGAGCAATTTGAGCCGATGAGGATCCTGATTTACTTCTTTTTTATTTGTAGTTTTCTATTGACTGAAAGCAGTCTAAATGACCATGTTGTATGACTGTAAATGTAGAGTACGTTTGACTGTGGGTCTTGCTAATCTCATGTTTCTCTAGTGGTTTTAGAACTGAAATGGTGTCTGCTGGAGGAAATGCCTTTTCATATTCAAGAATACCATATAGAGAGGGGCTTTCGTTATAGTTATTAGTTTGCTGCAATAGCTGTTGTCTTGCCTCTACACGATCGTATGCACTTCAATTACGCCCGTAACCTGTCTGTTATAAGGTGAGAATGTATGTAGTTGAGTGTCTGTGTAGGTCTGTTGGTTCTACGGCCTTTTTTGGAAGTATAACTGAAGTATTGGGCGATGTCATTGGGATCTTTTTGTCTTTAAACATTTCTTTTCAACAGAATGACGAGTGATTTGTAAAAACATAAAAATACTTCTAATATAACTGGAACATCTGGAATAATTGAGTGCCTGTAATAGAATCGGGAAGGCAGTAAGCGAAACTTTCGAACCATTGGAACACACTGTGAGCCGGTCTGTAGTTTTTAAGGATGAGTAACGAAAAAGGCAAATGCCTTCCAAGAGTGAGTACTACTCCCACCTGTAAGAACCCCAACCCTCATCAAAAACACGAGGGTGTCGATCAGGCAGAATCCAAGGAGAGTGCCAGACAATTTTCCTGAGAAGCCGATATGAACCACGTGAACGTGCAAATATTGCTCGTCCAACGGCTTCGGGATGACTCGCAGCTTCCTTGTTTGTTTGTGTATTTAGACGATCAAACAGTTGTTGACATCTTTATTTCGGTTATTTCTGCTAAGCCATAGTTTTTACATGTTTTCTTTAGTCTGCATTGCTCCCTAGTCGACGGACGGGCGCTCTGCGAAGGCTTCAAGGTCTTGAATGGCGCCGTATAAAACCTCTATTATTATTATAATTCCTTGTAACTTACAGTTCATCTTGTGTATGTTGTTTTATCTTATTTTTTTCTGAATTTTTATAAGTTTTATAGGTTAGTTTTCATCTTTTAATCCTTTGTTTGATTTTATTTTCCTCTGTCGATCTTAATTAGGATAACGGTTGGGCAGACGGATGAGAAGAGGCTCGGTGTCCAGGCCATCCACAACTCACAGAATGGTCGTGTTTGGGCGGCGGAAAATAAAGAAGTGACCTCGGTTGAACTCTGGACTTGTACGCGTTTAATGGAGTTTTTATTTTCTTGGTGCAATCGATCCCATTTTCGCTCCATTGTATCGCATCGATAAGTACTGGAGGTCACTGAGTACGTATGAGGATACCCAGTTAAAACGGGTGGGTACAGAGGGCGCCGGCTAGGTACCAGGCTCGTAAATGGAAGCAAAGAAAAGGAATTTAATATTTCGTTGATCATGTACGTAATGAGTATGGTTCTGAAAATAAATTAATATTTTTACTGTTACAACGGGCCTAATGATAATAAATATTAATAATTTATTTAAAATTGCCGTTAATTTTTACAGCACGGCTGCACTTCCTTTCCCCTTCCATCAATCTTTACTTCCCTCTCTTAGTCTAGTATGGATTTTCGATGTTAAATTCAAATTCCTAAATATTTTCTTTCAGGGAAATAAGTTTCAGACCAGAGTTTTTATTATGAGTTCTCTCTCATCTACTAGTTTAACTGGTGTCTCACCTTCGAAATCCTTTGTTTCTCTCTTCACACCCACAAATAGAAGTGCAACAATCACGACCGCATCCCCGCATAAAACATCTTACTCCCCTTAAATAAAACACATTACGGTGTTCGGAGTCACACTCAATACAGGACTAGCTCGGGCAACACACAAGAAACAGCAAAATAAAAATAGACCCACTGCAATAGCATGCAAGAAACACAAAGATGAACTCACTCCGAAAACACACAAGAATCTCAGTAAACACATAAATGAGCCCACTCCAACAAAACATTAGAAACAGCAACCGAAAAAATTATTAAACTCCTACAACAGAAAAGAAACACAGCCAACACAAAATCTACTATAAGCACAAAAGAAACACGGTTAGCACAAAAATTAGCCCACTCCGACAGACAAGAAACCCAAATATTAACCCACTCCACAACATACAAGAAAAAACAAACATAAAAATGAACCAACTCCGACAACACACAGGAAACACAGCATCGAAAATATGAACCTACTATAATAACAAACAAAAGCAGCAAACCTAAAATGAGCCCACTCCGACAACACACAAGAAACAGCAACTATATAAATGAACTCACTCCGACAACACACAAAAAAACACAGCAAACATAAAAATGAACCCACTCTGAGCATTCGCAGGAACCACATTCAGGCGATCCAAGGAATCCATCTTCTACACTTATTACACTCTCCTCCGCCTCTATACCCTAGACGTTCAATCTCGCATCCACCCACATCAGCCCACTGTGGAAGACACAAAATAAGGAACTCCACTTAGCCCCAAGCTCCACCCGCAGCCTCCCCCTCCCCCACACTCAACTCCCTTTCCACTCAGAAACAAAAAAGATCGTGTCCATAAAACACTATCTCTTGATCTACGCCAAACCTATGCAGGTCACCCATGCCATTACATGCAAGACCCCTGCCATCCTTGGTAAAGCATGGGCAGAATTCCAAGAAACTACATACTCCATGAAATCCCTCTTCTCCTTAATCAGGTTTCTTTGACCCATGAAACGATCCACACGCGCGCGCACACACACACACACACACACACACACGCATACCCAGATACATATAAGAGCACAATATCCAATCTCTGGGTCCAAACCACCACATTAGCCACGTTCTGTCAGATACTGACCCAGAAGAAACTCGTCCCATGCTACATACGGGTCGTCCAGGCAGGGCTCGATGCGGTCACCGCACAAAATTGGAAAAAAGAAATACTGCACTAGCATGACTGATAGAGACATTATTTTCCGTTACTACCAGAAACCAGACCCAATTCAACATATATTCGCTACATGGCTGACATATGAACTACTGCGACAAAAGCTGAAAGATGAACTGCGTTCGGGACAACTTATGTTGCCGAGGCTTAACACAGTACGTACGCATACACTTGTTCAGAGAGTAGTTCTACCACTACCTAATACCACAAAACTTCGAAATAGTTAATGAACTGTTTGATGGAGAGAAATTATATTGGCATCTCGTAATTATTCTCGATTTGATGTCGGAAGAAGGTTCACTCACTACTTTTTACCTTGATGGTTGCTTGTAGAATAAATGGCCATGATGGCGAAGAAAGGGTTGTTAGAACATTCTAGACTATTCCTGACTAGTTCCAATCATGAATAGGTCACATAAACTACTCGTGGAACTTTGAAACTATATCATAATTTAAGCCCTATAAATTAAACATATGGATATGAAATCTTTCTTAAAAAGTGTTCTTACTCTTTTCTCCATCAAACCTTTTGAACTTATGTGGTGTATATATTAATAAATTCGTCTCATTTCCTCCAAATTTCACCATCTAAATTAAACATATGAATGTAAAAATGATATCATCTTAATGCTTCCAAATTCCATTACCATGCCATAAATGGTTCATGAACTATAGCGAAACTTCGTGGTATTAGGTCAGGGTAGGACTGCTTTCTGGAGCATGTAAGAGGTAATTGCCACCCAAAGAGAATTTTATGCTTGGAGTGTACTTAAGAAAGCAATAACTTAACATAATGTTAAAAAAAACTTAAAGGACTGCAGTAGTAATTTATCCCCTTTCGTTTATTTTCTAAAAGTACATAAAATTCTATGCGGGCGGGAAATCTCTTGGATTTTTTGAGTGTAGATTCTTTCCTATTAAAATCTTCGAAACATCGAAAACAATATTAAAAACGACGCGAAATATTATAATTGATGATCGTTCTTATTATATGGTTCGCAAGTGCACACTACCCTTTTATTGAGGAAAAAGTTTTCTATGCGTTTATATATTGGAAACTGATTAATAAGTTTACATTTTTTCCTCAACTTCTAAAGTCAAATGTAAAAAAGAAATCTCTTGCTATATTAAACAAACAAAACAATATAACTGCAATGATGGGCAAATCAATTATTACTCTTTAACAAAGAGGCGGATATGCCTCTCTCAACGGACTTAAAAGGTTCTTTTGGTTATAAATTGCTGGTGTTTCTCATTAACTTTTCCTAGTGATGGAACTGCAATGAAGCAAGATTTGGCAAGGTAGGGTTTTGGATAGCACGTTTTTCCTTCGGGGACCAATAAATTCTATTGCTGCAATTCTTTTGAAATGTTTTGGAATCTACTCATTCAACACGGTGATGAAAATTCTATTTTTTATTAAAATCACTCATCCCTTTCACTTCTAAGGGGAGGTAGGCACAACCGATTAATGGAAAATTAACATAAAGATCAGGATGGCGAACCCGAGGGTAACAAGGACCAGCCTCGTTGGGAAGAAAGGGCAAGAATAAATGTAGAACCCTGGTTGATAGACGCCAGTGAGGGGTTGAAATCCTTCTTGGAGGTAAAGCAGGAAAAATCCCTTCTGCGGATCCCGAGGCAGGGTAATAAAGATTCAGAAATCCTAATGATTCGCTCAAAGAAAATATTTGATTTATGTTCGAAATGATCCATTATACCAACTACAACATGTTTCCATTATAATGGTCGACGACAGCTGGACTAATGACCAGGTGCTGATTCTTCTTTTTTTCTTTTCTTACATTAACTAAAAAGAAAATTAACTACAATGTGGATTGATCTGTTGGGCATATCTAAAGCATTCACACTTCATCGACTTCTTGCCTAGTTATGCTTATTATCTGAAACATTCCCACTTTATCAACTTCTTGCTTACTTATCCTCCTCCATTTTAACTGAAGGAATCTGTCATGGAATTAAATCTATTGTTTACTTTTGGTTCTCGAGGATTTGTTATATTACACAAAAATCAGTCATCGCCATAAAATTATTCTGGAGTAATTTGAATCTACTCTATCAGCAAAATCTTCAATAAAGCCCATCTCTTCATTAAATGGAGCAGTATCTTCTGTTTTGCTGTTATTGCAAAATAAAATTTCTTAAAATTTTTTTTTGCCTTCAGAAATTTCTCCCTATGCATTTTCTTTTACCAGTTTTTCCTTGCATTTTCCCAGAAATTTCAGCATTTAATAATTCACACTTACATCTGGAAGGCCATAGGAATATTAAAATATTTACGAATATATTTATGAACATTTTATTCTTTGTTCCTGTCCCGTTTTTTTTTGTTACCACTCGAATCCATGTTTGATTTGGCGATCATAAACGGGGTGGGGGTTATTTGTGCTCTTTTCACGGGAAAAGAGCACAACATGCGCAATACAAATACCAAGCTTAAAATAACTTTTATTTACCTACTAAAAAAGACTATAATGGTCTGGGGAAAAGTATAACTCTCGTGGGACCACTGGAAAATTTATAAATGTTTATTTTGCTTAGTTGACAAATGACTTCGGGTGTTTTGGAAATTCAAAAGATTGAAATTGTTAAAAAGAAGAAGAAGAAGAAGAAGAAGAAGAAGAAGAAGAAGAAGAAGAAGAAGAAGAAGAAGAAGAAGAAGAAGAAGAAGAAGAAAATGAAAATGAAAATGAAAATGAAAATGAAAATGAAAATGAAAATGAAGATGAAAATGAAGATGAAGATGAAAATGAAGATGAAGATGAAAATGAAGATGAAAATGAAAATGAAAAAGAAGATGAAAATGAAAATGAAAAAGAAGATGAAAATGAAAATGAAGAAGAACTAACTACAGAACTACAGAATCTAGGACCAGCAAAGACCCTAAGGTCCGCTCGAGGCTAGTCCGCTACACTAAATCAAAAACTACGATACACCCTTATCTACGAGTGTATCTCTAACATGCTATTTTTTTTTTTTTTTTTAATACTATCTACTGTACACACTTATCTACATGTGTACATTATCGTGCAATTTTAACTAATCAAACTAGGGGTCGGGGGAGATAGAAAGTTTTTCTTCTCATCTTCCGCAGCCACTCGACTGCTAGTGGTGAAAAGCTAATTTAGGGATAGAGACTACTTATAGGATAGGCGGAAAAGAAATGGGACATCTAAGCTACACATGCAGAGAATCGCCGGCATCATTTTTAGTCATCATAATTTCATATCCTTAAACCTCCGCTCCAAACTCTCTCTCTGCAAGGACGTCCAAATTCACAGTGCTCCACTACGTTATATTTAAACTATTCAAATGCACGTCGAGACGATTTTTGAACATATTAACCGAAGTGCTATCTACTACGTGGGTGGGCAGCCGATTCCAATTTTGAGTAACTTTAAATGTAAAATAGTTTTGGGCTATACTAGTGTTAAAACGCTTGTTCACTAATTTTAACCCGTGCTGACGAGTATTTCCCCTATGATCCAGTTCGAACAGATTGCGAAAGTCCACGTTTGAGAAACCCTTTAGTATTTTAAATACTTCTATTAGCTGGCCACGTAATCTTCTGCTTTCTAGCGATGGCAAATCTAAAGCCCTGAGCCTTTCCTCGTATGATCTATTCCTCAGCTCTGGAATTAATTTCGTAGCCCTACGCTGCACTCTTTCTAATTGCGCAATATCTTTCATTAAATATGGAGCCCAAAATTGAACAGCGTATTCGAGAAGTGGCCGCACAAGGGATTTATATAAAGGTAAAATTACATCCTTAGATTTGAAGATGAAATTGCGCGCGATATAACCCAAAACGCGATTTGCTTTTTTACACGCATCCGCGCATTGCTTCGAGAATTTAAAATCGTCTGAGACTAATACTCCCAAGTCTTTTTCTAATTTAACCGCGTCGAGGACTTGGCCTTTCATGGTATAAAGGCCAAGAAGAAGAAGAAGAAGAAGAAGAAGAAGAAGAAGAAAAAGAAGAAGAAAAAGAAGAAGAACAAGAAGAAAAGGGTGTTCAGGGTGTTAAAATAAAGAGTCTATAAAGGGGATTAAAAAAAGCGGTTAAGATTAGCAAATAAGTCCGTAGGCCACACCCCCGCAGGGGTGGGTGCCTGTATAACCAAGCTCTTCCTGTTAAGGAAGAGAATAGCGGCTTGTTACTTAATAAAATAATTATAACTAGCATCATTTTAAACATTTTCTTTCACTTAACTCAAGGATAAATAAAAAAAATGGTCAGTTAAATAAATATGGAATTATGTTGTCATATTCACTAAAAGCCTTTTAAAAGGTTGAAGGTTAATTTGTTTAAAACTACTCATGAGTAGCGGAGGCAGAAAGTACATGGAATTTATTTCATTTTTATTTATTTCTATGCAATGATGGCGTTGCCAACGCATTTCTTTGTTTAGGTTAACATCTTCGAAGCTAATGATGCAGAAGAGAAGAAATCCCAAGTGAAAAAGACTTTTCTTCTATTTTCTTGTGAAAACTAGTATTAAGGTAACCTGTTGGTTCTGTCTTTAATACAGAAACTAAAGATAATACTAGTTCTTCTTAAAAAAGGACAGTGGGGCACTTAGTAAACATATGGGCTTTGAAGTAGGCATGAATCTTCATTGGTTACGAAACAAAGACTGGCTTGGACTTATTAACGTTGAGAGATATCAAGTTAGACTCGTCTAGAGGTGACCATGTTGAAAGGTTAAATTCTGGGTATCTACCACTAAGACCACAGGTAAGTACCCAGTGCAAACCAACTCTGTAGATCAAGAGAAAAAGAGTTGTAGAGTGTTTTCCAAGTGGATCTGAAACCACCACCCCTGGATTTAATCCTGCAGTGGGATCAGACTTAGATGTAATCCACGTGAGGCTAAGTTGCAAGAGAACTTCCACTTACTACCTGTTGCATGGGCCGCTACCACAGGACGGGGGGGGGGGCAGGAAATTCACACAGCATGCAATATCTTCCCTCCACTTTAACCTGCTCCCCAAGGACAGTCTAACAGAAGGCGCGTCCCACCCAACGTTAACGGGGGCCTACAGCAGAGGCTGTAGGATCAAAGGTTTTCTCTCTTAATCTCCCTTGGGTCGGAGGGAGCAGAGGTCATCTGCTCCTGAGGAACTATTAACAGCCAGGTTCTTTTTTTTTTAATTTTAAGAGCTAATCTGGCGACTGCATACTTAGGCATGAGTCGCCGTACTCACGACAGCTTACGACTAGCCTATATTAAAAAAAAACAAGGATAAAAGGATCATAGACTAAAAAACAAAAACAAAACAATGCAAAAAGCTAACAAAAAGGAAGCGCGCTCCAGCGTCGGGGGTAGGCCCGCCTCCACCCAGCGCAGGAGCATGCGACCTACAACAAAAAGTCGTATAGTCCGCAAGTTGGTGTGCACGAACTTGTTCCGAGTACAAGGGAAAAACAGTAGCGATCCCGCTCGTCCTGGTACCGGGACAGGTAACATGCGCGAGATTACCCAGATTGGGACATTCAACAAGAATGTGCCGAGCAGTCTGGGGGACAACGCAGGCTTCACAGTATGGTGCTGGCGAGCACTCCATCAAATGGCGGTGCGTCACGCAGGTGTGTCCAATTCGGAGACGACAGAAAGCAACCTGAATCCTTCGCGGCATTGGGGAGTAGATCCATGGGAACAGCGCGGCGCAATGGCACGTAATTTTAAGTTCTTCTCGACCATCTCCCATCTTCTTTGCCAAGCCACCCGGAGGGCAGCCCGTATTCCTACCATGTATTCAGTGTGAGGAAGCGCGAAACGCTGGTCTGGTCGCTCAGTCCTCGCCTACTCTTTGGCGCCTTCATCGGCGTGCTTATTCCCGGCAATTCCTACATGTCCATGAATCCAGCAGAAGATAATCTCGACATCCGTGGCGTCACGGATATCACGAACCAGATGATGCGGAGATTCCAATGCTCCGGGAGCACTCAGGACGCTTGGTAAGTCGCTATAAATAAAAATTCGATCTTTAAACGGAACACGTCGGCTGTGAAGACAGACGCAGCGCCTTGCAGAGCCCCACTGACTTCCAACAGAGGGGATACGGCGTGGAAACCGACCGCTTCTTGGGGCTTGGAGCCATCCGTACACACAGGCATGGTTCCAGAGTGACAGGAGCTGTGCTCCAAAAAGTGGCACCAACAGCGCTCTCGCAGGAGTTTCCTACCCCTATACCCATAGGGCTTAGGGTATGACTGGCGTCTTTTCGTGGCATAGGCACCCTCAAGATCAGCCGCGGACGAAGTGAGAGCTGTTGGCGACTAAGGAAGGCGCCTGGCTCGCGCATATAGGCTAATAATTCACTGGGCACGGCGCAGAATTACTGGCATCTCTTCAGCATCGACAAGGAGGGTCTCAATGGGGAGGGTGCGGAAGGCACCGGTCGCCAGACGAAGGCCGGTGTGGTGGATTGAGTCCACCTTACGCAATACATTGTCTGTTGCGGATGCATAACACTCGCATCCATAGTCGAGGTTCGAACGAACAAAGGATCTATAAAAAGTAAAGCAGTAGTCCTATCAACTCCCCAAGCGCTGAACGTCACGGAACGAAGAATATCCATGGCGGTGGAATAAAAGACCCTAAGGCTGCGAATATGAGCATCCCAGGTTAGGCGTCGGTCAAATACAAGACCAATGAAACGGTGCGACTCGACCACTTCCAGGTGCACCCTATTGAGAAATGAGTCTGGGTCCGGTTGGAGCCGTGGATAGCGGTAGAAATACACCACCTTAGTCTTGGCCAAGGAAAACAAAAGCCTGTGCGCTTCGGCATAGGGAGACATGTGATTTAATGCCTGTTGGAGTCGACGCTCCATAGTTATCATCTGGGCCGCGCCAAAGGAGATTCAAAGTTCGTCCACGTAGAGCGTAGAGAGAACATCTTCCGGCACCACCGAGGTGATGCCGTTGATGCTCAGAGCAAAGAGTGTGACACTGAGGACACTCCCCTGCGGGACATCCCCTTCCTGCTCCATTGGGCCGGAGAGGGACCCCCACCCCCACCCCACCCCCCCGTACGCGGAATCGACGATCTCGCCAAAATTCAGATATAAATATTGGGAGGCGTCCCCTCGCCCCCATCATGTGGAGAGTCTCCACGAACCAAATCGCCATGCAGTATCATAGGCCTTATTCAGATCCAAAAACATCGTGGCGTATTGCTGTCTACGAAGGAAGACCTTGCAGACGGCATTTTCCAGTCCGAGTAGAGCATCCGACGTGGAGAGGAATTTGCGGAAGCCGCACCGTACATAAGACATGACCTCCGCTGTCCATAAAGAAGGCTAATCTAACATTTACCAATTTCTCCCTTAACTTGCACACGTAGGAGGTTAGAAAGATTGGGCAGAAGCCGGCTGGGGTAGAGTGATCTCTCCCCGGTTTGCGAAAAGCGAGCACGGTAGCGATTCACCAGGAATCTGGAGGATACCCTTTACCCAGATCCTGTTATGCAAATTTAACAGAGAGGCTATACCTCGCTCACCCAGATGTCAAAGCATGGCGTAGGGGAAATCGCCGCTCACTCAAAGTAAATCTGTCGTTGAAGGGCTCTCCGCCTCTGGAAGTAAATTCCAGTCGGTGGCCATCCACTACATCACGACGCGCAGTGAATGCTGGTGGAGCAGCATCCCGGCTAGAGAATGCGGAGAAAGCGGTCGTGAATGATTCCGCCACGGACGCGTGGTCCGAGATTGCGGTCCCATTCTCTTAGAGAAGAGGAGGGGGGTCCTGCGAGATCTTGTCCCGAATCCTTTTAACCTGCTTCCACACCTCTGCTAGAGGGATCTTTCCCGTTAAGTGAAGCCAAGTATGTCCGCTAAGAAAATTGCGGCGGGCGTGCTTCGAAATATACCGGAACGCTTCTTTCTGAGGGGCCGTCTCACACTCGGCTGACCACCACTGGAGTGGTCGGATGTAGCTTGGCCATACGTTCTAGAAATATTAGTTAGGCCCACGGCGATGAAGTTGCCGGAGAAGAACTCAAAGACCTCATCTACCGACCTAAACTCCTCGACTGAGATAGAGAAATCAGTCATTTCTTGAAATGCGGACTACCGCGTCCGCGCTAAGCACCACCGGGCGTGCTATCGGGCGGCGGCGGCCTAGAAAATGATATTTAAATGGGAAAGAGATTACTACCATGGAGATCATCAACAACACCAACTCAAAATCAAGCTGTGCATCTGGAAAGCACAAAGATAGATCAAGGACAGGAAAATGAAGCAGTTCTCGTCAGTGATGCGTAAACTCATCCACATGGAGGACACCTATCTCTAGCTCGTCGATCAGGTCGGCAAGGACCTCACCCCTGGGATTAATCGAAAAGTCTCCCCCAGGGGTGGTCTGACGTTCAGATCTCTGAGCCAGAGAAAGGGCCTCGGCATCCGTGCCACGACGCGGCACAAGTCCCCAGCGTCGAAGTCAGCTTATGCGGAAATAACAGTATACCCGTACCTCCTTATCAGGTGTAGCTACACAGCTTCTGCCTGAAAGGTGGTATCTAAAGCGAAGAGAAGAACAGAGACATAATGCTGAGTGTATATCGCGCATCCTCCCGCCTGAACCCCATCCTTTGGTTGGGTCACAAAGCCCTTATACCACGGGTGGGTGGGCAGGGGGCACGCACCCAATATGGTCTTCTGTTAAAAGATAGCTTCCGAGAAACGGGAGGAGACGAGCCTCCGCAGCCACTCCCAGATGGCTAGGAGTCGGCGGCAATTCCATTGAAGGAATATGCCCTCCAGGCCCAGCTCGGAGGAGATACGGTGACCCTCTTCGAAGAGAAGCCTCTCACGGGAATGGCAGAACTATGGGTGCTGTTGGCCGGGCAATGTGCTGAAGGCACGGCTATCTTCATGGACTTATCGGGGGAGGTTGGGTTCACCATGCGAGTCTATTTCTCCCTCCGCCTCTGAGCTACCCAGCCTACCACTGGGTGTGGGAGAAGGAGCAGAAGCTTCCTATAGTGCTGTCCTTCTTTCGGGGGAAAGCTTTAGAATCCCTGAAAGATGGCCTCACTACCATCTTTAGGGATGTTGCCTCCTGTGAGTCTAACGACTCGGTGTGAGCGGTGGGCCGTTTCGCATTAAAGGAAACAGTCACGCTCGCGCAAGGGTGGGGAGGCATGGTTTTAGCCGGGCAGAGGTGTGAACCATTTGTACCAGCTTTACAAAGGGAGCACCCGTGGTGTCTAGAACCGGCAGAAGGGTTCCGAATGGGCACAGAAACGACCGTGCTCGTAGGCCTGGATGGGATAGGAGCAGCAGTGGAGCGTGTCTTTCTTAACACTGAGGCATAAGACGTTGCAGGCAGCGCCGGGTGCGCCAGGACTAAGTCCTTAGACTCGAAAAATGAGAGATGATCCTGGCCTAAACGGCCAGGATTTCCATTTCAAGGAGATACGCACTACATTGCTTCGAGGAAGCGGGGTACGGCTCTTCGCAATTAACACACTTGGCCATACACGATTTGGACTTATCGTGAGCGGCCTTTTAGCAACTTACATATACTTCGGTCACCCGAATTGGCGCGTCTACAAGAGCGATTAGTATGGCAGAAGCAGGGACATTAGTAGCACCTCTGCGGCAGTGGCACGAATGCCTTCACTCGGTAGCGATACCAACCGGCACGGACCAACTCAGGGAACTTGTCACAGTCGAACGTGAAGAAGGGTTTAGGGGTGGGTCTCGAGGACCATCCGGGTTTTATTATCATATGTTTGACCATGACCCCCCCCATGGTCGGCAAGCTCTAATGTGATGTCATTTATGGGGTAGTCCACGAGATCTCTCGCCTAAACTATTCCTTTCACGAAGTTTATGTCATGCCATCTAGTGTCCGAAGGCCACTAATCATGGCCGCCTCGGAGGGATTCGACGCATTCACCAAAGGCTCCCGTCCGAGAAACGGGTCCCTTTCACCTCTCTACCAATCACACTAACTAGAGCTCTCCTTTGATGGATCATGTTGCCCTCAGCAAACATGCTGCCAACATTGGAGCGAATTACCAGGAAGCGTTTGAAGCCAGGTAGCCTCTGAATGATGGGCCTCGACGTAATCGAGGCTCTGCTCTGCACACTTTTGTTCTTAGTTTGGGGCTCCCCACCCGGGGAAGCAACGGGGCCGGACGTGCCGATCTTTGCTTAGTTGCTTATCGAAACGGCAGCAGACCCCTCAGTCCCCGTGGCTCCCACGGAAGGAGAGGACCCCCCGCGTCTTGTTAGTCTTCTTTCGGTTTCTTTTCTTTTTATGAGAGGAGGGCGGGGAATGAACTCGCTTTTCCCCTCCGCTGGCCGGAGCCCCTAGGCCAGATGGACCAGGCTTAGCAAGATCCTTTTCCGAAATGGAGAAGGTCTTGACTGTCACAGGGACACTAGCCGGGGAAGAGATTCCTCCTTTCCTTGTTAGGCCTCAGGGGCCCGAGTCGTCTGAGGAGGACCCTGCACAGGGGCGGACTCGGGTTTAGTGCTTAGCACCGATTCTGTGTTTGACCCCGTGGTATGTCCTACCACCTGGTACTGGGTTACCTCAGGGACCGTGTTTATCTCAGGGGTGGTGAGGTCCATGTGGCCATCTCCCCACCCCACCACCTCGAGACATCACAGATCCCATTCGAGATTTCTTTTTTACCTAATGTCGGTGAACCGGCATCCGTCGAGGAAGAGAGAGGGGCACGTATAGTGACCTCCTGTAGGCTCTTGATGCACGAGTGCAGGATTTTAAGGGGCACGGGCGACGGCCCCTGTCATCCTTTGCTCGCTTAAGGTGGTTGGCCGTATCAATCCGCTCCCACCCGGAGCGGTCAATTATGGGTTGCCTGCCTACTTTCCCTGCAGTCCCTTTAGAAAGTAAAGGAGAGACTGCTGCTGGAGAAAGGGAGTCCCCCATGGGTTACTCCAGAGAAGGGGATAAGAGGGAGTCCCCTACACCCATATGCCCAGGAGAATAGTAAGCCTCCTCTCCAGTCAAAGAGCTTTGGAGGGTCCCCTGTGAAATCACAAGTTGGCGAACCTCCATTTTTTTTCGGTTGAGCTGCCCGAGGGCGGCTTCGTCGATGGTACAGGAGGAAGAGAGAAGGTTTTTTAGACTTTCATCACCGGGCATAGTGACCCTATTTTTGTCACGGGACGCAAACGCACATCATAGGGCCAGCATGATGGGGTTAGCAAAACCAGCTGCTGCCATTTGAGGCCACTCCTCAAACCTAGTGACCTGGTAGCACATCAGCATGGCAGTTCCACCTTTGACACGGCGGAAAATTGATAGACAGGGAAAGGAGGTAGGAAGGGTATGTGAGGAAGGTGTGAGTAGGGATGAAGCAGGTTGTTAAAAACACACCACCCCAGGCTGGAGCTCATGAGTGAGGGAACATTGTCCCCTTTCCCCTCAGCCCCAATCCGGGATAGTTGAGTGAGAGGAAGCTGGTCGGCATCTACCCTGTGAAATTAGAGGCTGGCCAGAGAAAGTTGTGGGAGTTGTTGTATAGAAAATGAGGAGGTAGGGTAAAAACAGAGGCTGTCAGAAAGGAGAAGAGGCTAAGCTGGGGCCGGCCGGGGCACTGAGTCCCGTCAGCAAGGCAGCCAGGAAGGCAAATCGCCGTCCCCCTTACGAGGACAACCAGGTTGAAATGAAGAGTATTGAAAGGGTGAACAATTAAGCACCATTAATAAAGAGTTGAGATTGCAGGAGAGTGAAGTTAATTGGCAGAGAAATGAGGGCTTTAGAAAGGTAAATGGTCTATTACTTCTGGATGGGTTGATCTCCAAATTTTATAGAAAGGATGAAGTTAAGATATAGTGGTAAAAACTTAACCAGGTTACGATAAATTGTATATCTTAGTAGTCCACGGAGCTCCCATAATGTATGGGGGAAGAATGAGACACCAGTATGCTTGCAAATGTAAGGGTGATCGGAACTTTCCTTATAGCAAGGTTCTCGATGTTAATAAAATACGTACGACTTATAAGGGTCTAGAGTATAGGAGCGCTGAACGTTCTTTCGGTAGGCTTTGGCGTAGAGGTGAATTCGTTTGACCGAGGCTTGGGATTAGGTAGGCTGGGTTTTAAAGGATCAATGCGGACTACCTGTAGCGAGGAAGTCACAAACAGAGGGATTCCGGACTCTTTATTCGGACGTAGAACTCGGGTATCCTTGGGTGTAAGAAAGATTTGAGACTGGCATGTAGTGTGTTCAAGTGTGGCCTATTACTACATGGCGTTTCTCTGACTGGAGTCAGACTGACTATATTACTCGCTTCTGTCTGTCTGTCTTCTTACTTTCTTACGCTCTTACTCTCTTCTAACTTCCTGACTCTGTGAACTTATTAGTATATATTCGTGTCCGGAGGCAGTGGGCGTGGCCTATTATTATCCACTGGTGTTGCTTGGGTAGAGACTCCTTCACTCGTATAAAAGGAGAGAGAGATTTTGTTTCTGGTTAAAATAGCAAAGGCGTGACTGAGTTTCACAGCTCCTTGCTAGTAAACAATGACCGCTGCTAACTAAACAATGGCCACTGCTATCGTGTTTTCAGTTCTCCACCTGCAACCCAACCTTTGTTTGAACATCTGGCCAATTTTCTATGTTTGTGTGTATGTGTTTACATTATCTGCCGTCTCGAATTCATTTTTCTCGCCTCGAGCAACATACATAATTATTTACATTCATGTTTTTTGAACTCATGTCTATTTCTCTTATAAGTGTTTCTCTCTATTCTAGATGGGTTCATTATTAAATGGCATATTATTTTAGTAATTAATGCGTGTGCCTAATTTCAGGATTTCATAGGTCCATAGGTTCCTCGCTGGGCCTACCTATCTTGCAATTTGGCTGCCACAAGCCTACTTTATTTTCGATTTGAGCGCTACATCCTATCACCCTTTTTCATTGCCACAAATATCCATATGAAATGAGATCTAGTAAAGATAGACCAGACCGTCCAGGTTGAGTGGAAAAGAAAAGAAATAAAGAGGAAAGGATTTAATATGAAAATAAATAAATAGAAAAGGATTGCATGTGAAAAGAAATAAAAAAAATGATTTAATATGAAAAAAATAAAGAGGAAAGGATTGAATATGAAAAGAAATCGAGAGGAAAGGAGTGA
This sequence comes from Ceratothoa steindachneri, assembly GCA_963969495.1. Taxonomy (NCBI): domain Eukaryota; kingdom Metazoa; phylum Arthropoda; class Malacostraca; order Isopoda; family Cymothoidae; genus Ceratothoa; species Ceratothoa steindachneri. The sequence goes on along the minus strand of OZ018323.1, from coordinate 47,182,090 downwards.
ATATGAAAATAAATAAAGGGGAAAAGATTAAATATGAAAAGAAATAAAGAGGAAAAGATCGTATCTTCTTTATGTTTTCTAAGTAATAAGATTCCCACTGTATATTCCGTATCATCTTTATTGTTTTCTAAATAAAAAATTTCCTGCTATAAATTTCGAATCCTTTATAGTTTTCTAAATAATAATTCTCCTATACATTCTGTAACCTCTATATTATTTTCTAAATCATAATTTACCGGTTGTATTTTCTATCTCCTCTATAATGTTTCATAAATAATAATTATCCTGCTGTACATTCTGTATAATCTTTATTGTTTTCTAAATAATAATTTTCCTCCTGTATGTTCTATCTCATCTTTATAGGTTTCTAATAAATAATTTTCCTGCTATTCATTTTGTATCCTTTTTAGTTTTCTAAAAAAATACTTTTCCTGCTGTACATTCAGTATCCTCTATTGTTTTCTAAATAACAATTTTCCTGCTGTACAACCTGTATCCTCTTTATTGTTTTCTAAATTATCATCATCATCATCATCATCACTAACTCTATAATTTAAGAAGGCGAATTTTTGAGCTTTGAATAATAATTTCATCTTAGTTTGGTTATGACTTATGTTTTTTATCAAAGTTATTTTTAATCATTCTTTTATAATATAAAAAAAACAAAATGGTGAAGTTCAGAAATAAATATATGTATCGAAATTTTTGAATTTTTTTTAAACTCAAAGAATTACAAATGAAGTTCAGAAAATTTATTTTTATATATCTTTTTCTATAACTATATTTTAGCAACGTGCTATTTTGAAAGGGGAGAAATTGAGTTTAGAGTTCCTTTTAAAATTGTTATAATTTGCCAAGTTCACAAAATTTATAAAAATTTAACCATAGCTGCTTTTTAAAGATTTTAAATTTTAATTTTAGTAGCGAAGCGCAAGCTTTCCCCATAGGGGGGAGTGGCGAAGCCATTGCCTGGTGTCTATATAATAATTTCTCCTGTTTTAGATTTTGTATCGTTTTAGTATTAAAATTCACTTTCTTTGCTGTATATTCTGTGTCCACTTTATTGTATTCTAAATAATCATTTTCCTTCTAGAAAATTGGTATAGTTTTTAAGTTTCTATATAATAAATTTCTGCTATAGATTTTGTATTATTTTAGTTTTGTAAATAATTGTGGTATGAGGACCACTCTATAGAATCGAATGACTCATAAGTACCTAAAAAGTTATAATTTTGTAGTTTATAAAATTTTATAACAAAACAAAACATTCGACGGAGGGGAATCTGAAGAATGCTCTCAAAATAGCGATGGTCCCTAAAGTCTCATTATTTCTCCTTTGTGAAGGTCTTAAAAAGGACGTCGGGTCATAAGACCGAATTTTTGTCCATAGGAAGGTTATTAGTGTTTTAAAAAGACCTGATTTGGGATCCTGAGGCATGAGATCAGGGCAATCGGGAAAGCATGCAAGTATGTCCAAAAGACTACTCTCCAGTCCTTTTAAATAATCGAGAAGAGCTCAAGCGAATTTAAATGACCGACCGAAAGTGTAACTAACTAAAATTAACCAAGAAAATACCGTCAAAGTAAAATCTAGTTATCTCCTAATGTTACATAATTTAAACGCCTGTTAACATATTAAATGAAATTAATTAAATGTTTAAATTGCTTACGATCCACGATCCAACAATTGAGAAATTAAATAACTATGTAGAAACTTGTAAAAGAATGAAATTAAATAAAGTGAGATGTGTTAGTATGTTCAATTTATATTTATTGTATTAAGCGGTCCTATATGAACTCCGTTTTTTTGAAGGCCCCAAATAGTGGTTCATTCTTTCGTCTTAATTTATTTGAATGTGTATTAATTCCTTATATTATTATATAGCAATTGTAAGACTTGATAATTAGGTAAGGAATGATAAAATATGTTAATGTAAGTTGAGAGAACCAATTTTATGTTATGGGAACCGATTAAATATATAAATTTATTATAAGTGGTTCTTAAAAGACAGCATTCATGTATTCGAGCTGTTATGTAAAAAGGGAGATGAACCGCGGATGAATTCTTTTATCAAGAAAAGTCATCTGAAGACGATTTCAAAGTCCCCACCGAATACAGAATATTGAATCCAGCCCCAAGATTCCTTTGACCTTTGAGGAAATCTCCGATCATCATTTCCCCAACCTATTAAGCAAGAAGAGAGCTTTCTACTTTCGGAGTCGTAACCTTCTGAATACAAAGCATTCACAGTAGTAACCAAACAACCGCCCAGCTGAATTAAGAAACTCTTTGGCTGCCCCAAGAGTGGTACTAAAATTCAGTGACAAATCACATTGGTAATCATCCCACTTTCAAGGAGACTACCTCAGGCTACCACCTATATAATAATTTTCCTGCTGCAAATTCTGTATCCCCGATATTGATTTTGAATAATAATTTTCTTTCTGTATATTCTTTATCTTCAAAATTATTTTATAAAATTAATTTCCCCGCTATACCTTTTGTATCATTTTATTATTCTAAATAATGATTTTTGTATTGAACATTCTGTATCATCTATATAGTTTAAATTTTTTTTTCCTCCTGTACATTCTAGATTGTTTTCTAAATCGTAATTTTCCTGCTGTATATTCGGCATCCTCTTTATTGATTTTTAAATAATATATTTCCTGCTGTACATTCTGTATCCTCTATATATTTTTTAAATAATCATTTTTTGGCTGTACATTCTGTATCCTCTCTATTGTTTTCTAAATCCTAATTTTTCGGTTGTACATTCTGCATCCTGTTTATTGTTATCTAAATGATAATTTCCCTCCTGTACATTCTGTATCCTCTTTATTGTATTTTTAATATTTTTATGCTATATATTTTGTATCCTTTTTTGTTTTCTAAATAAAATTTTCTTTCTGTATAGTCTGTATCCTCTATTGTTTTCTAAAAAATAATTTTACTGCTTTACATTCTGTATCCTCTTTATAGTTTTCTAAATAATCATTTTCCTGCTATAGATAATGTATCACTTTAGATTCTAAATAGTTTTTCTGCTGTATATTCTGTATCTTCTTTATTGCATTCTAAATAATATTTTTTCGGACATACATTTTGTATCCGTTTTAGTTTTCTAAATAATAATTCTTGCTGTACCTTCTCCATTCCCGTATATTGTTTTTTAAATATAATTTTGTATCCTCTATATTGTTTTCTACATCCTAAATTTTTACTGTATATTCTGTTTTCAATATTCTTTTCTAAATCATATTTTTCTTGCTGTATATTCTGTATCCTTAATATTCTATTCTAAATAATAATTTTTATCCTTTTAGTTTTCTAATTAAAATTTTTCTTGCTCTACATTCTGTACCTCTATGTTTTTTGTTTTTTTTAATAATGGTTTTCCTCCTCTGTATTATGTATCCTATACATTATTTTCGAAATCATATTTTTCCTCCTGTACATTCTGTATCTTCTATATTATTTTGTAAATAATATTTTTTCTCCTATGCATTTTGTATCCTCTATATTCTTTTCTAAATAATACTTTGCCTGCTGTACATTCTGTTACCTCTTTAATGTTTTCTAAATAATATTTATATGCTCTACATTCCGTATCCTCATTATTGTTTTCTAAATAATAATTTTCATGTATATTCTGTATTCTCTAGATTGTTTTTTAGATAATAATTTTTCTCCTGTACATTCTCTTTCCTTTCTTTTGTTTTCTTAATCATATTTTTCTTACTGTACATTCTATATCCTCTATATTTTTTTAGAAATCATATTTTTTGGCTTACATTCTGTCTCCTCTTCATATATTATTTTCTAAATCACAAATTTCTTGTTTTATATTCTCTTGCTTCTTTATTGTTTTCGAAATCATAATTTTCCTGCTGTACATTCTATATCCTCCATATTCTTTTCTAAATCATAACTTTTTTGCTGTAGATTTTATATCCTCAGTATTGTTTTTTAAATAATAATTTTCCTTCTCTATATTCTATATCCTCTATATTGTTATGCTCTATTTTAAGTTATAATTTTACTCCTGTACATTCCGTATCTTCAATATTGTTTTCATATCATATTTTTTCTACTCTGCATTCTATATCCTCTATAGTGTTAATAAATTATAATTTCCTTTGCTGTACATTCTATTATCTTCTCTATTGTTTTCTAAATCATAATTATGTGCTATACAGTCAGTATCCTGTATAAGTGATTGCTGCGGCAATTCTATATATCTATTCTTTACTCCAGGGAAGGGCAACCTTTTCAGAGTGAGGGCCAGATGAGATTTTTAGGAGCAGGCCGCGGGCTGGAGTGACAAACGAAATCCCCAAAGTGACCATATATGTACATATATATATATATATATATATATATATATATATATATATATATATATATATATATATATATATATATATATATATATATATATATATACTAGAATACATTATACAAGAATTTTATGGAAAAAACATACAAATCAGTAAGACAGCTGGTGCTGTTTGCCATGAAGAAGCTTTCAGTGAGGTGGCGGTCCTAGAGTTGGGAGCGAAGGTGAGACTTCGTGTACTTCATTTCGGAGAAGAGCTGTAACATGGCCACGATGTGTTAAACATGCACAATGTATTTTGGAAAATTGCTAGAAGGGAGGACAAGGTCGAGGAAGAAGATCAGCAGAGAAGAGGAGCGAAACTTCGCCTTCAGTTCATCATTTTTTTGGAGGGGCCTGGGTTTCGCGGGCCGGATTGCAATATTAATGCCAAGCAAGGTGGCGGGCCAGACGCTAGGCATTTGCGGGCAGGAGGTTACCCGGCCCTGCTTTACTCCTAAAAAACCTCGAGAATATCTCCGGGAACGTTTCAAGTTGTGCTTTTCCTTTCTGATTTATAGTATTTGAGCAGTTCTTATCACCCTTTCTTTCTTTCCCATACTTATATGTTTTATAAACGGTTTCTCATTCATATATTTTCCAATCAATTATATCCCCCAGTCAGACATTATTTTTTTGTTATAATTTTGGTTAGTGCTGACGATGGTCCATTTTTTTAACTTTGGAATAATATATTAATGTCCTCCTGCTTGATCCAACTGTGGCTCCTGATTTATACTATTTTCGAAACGTTCCATTTTTTAAATTTATTTCGTATCCTTACTTGTTAGTATTCTATAAAATCCCTTCTATTACGATTTTTTCTGATATTTTATTTTTTATTTTGAGCTAATTACTATTTGCTATTTTGGGGTACGTCACATTAATCATTTGTTGTAATTTTGGGATCATTTTTTTTGTGGCTATAAAAGAATCGAAGCGAAAATTGGGGTCATTTTCCGTATCCCGCAAAGGAATTTGGAGAGAGTGAACTTGCCTACGGTTGCCGACAGAGAGTAAAAGTGGGAATGAAACCGGAGGGATTTCGAAGAGAGGAGAGAAATGTTAATGGAGGGTAAACGGAAGTGAAGAGCGCGCGAATAGGCTTAAAATTAATTAGGTGGTAGGGCGGGTCTAAAAAGAAGCACACACTAGAAGCAATCGAAAATAAAAAAAATAATCTGCTTATGTAAAAAAATTGGGGCTTATTAATTTGAAATGCTCTCCTAAATGAGGTTTCATTTCTCATCAATAACACTCAACTGCAATGAATAACATGACTTTTGACGAAAGTTCGTATGAAATTAACGCTAAACAAGTAAGAGAAAACAGCATTTATATAATCCAACAAAAGGAACGATGTTTGTGCTATGCGTTCTTTGTTCAATGGACGTTCCGGAAGCTGGAATCTCGCGATAGATTCGTTAATCTGATTGCTCAAATGTCTCAGGTTTCATAGACCAGACTTGATTATAATCGGAACTTTGAGAATCGGTCTATTGCCTAAGAACAATTTTTTGCAGCTTTGGAGACAAAGGATTCCCAAGAATCACTATATAATCATGGCTTAGGACCGTACTAACAGTGACACAGGAAAATCAAGCGAATACCATAAAATGTTGCCTAAACTGGTTCGTCGTCGATGTTTAACCTTTGAAACCAGACAGTCGACATGACCGGCTTCTTTTGCTCGTCTCCGCACTAGTGGTGTAAACCCCGTTTTTGTCTGGATTTTTTTACAAATGTTTTAAATTAAAATGAGCCTTATTATTCGATGATTAAAGTATTGGCAACATAATATTTTTTTGTGTCCTGTGATCTCTATAAAAGTATTAAAACTACGATCAAACAGATATAGTTCTATTTCCAGTAGAAATACATTGAATAATTTGATAAAAAGCAGTTAGTTCTTTGATCTGCACTAAGTGCTGCTATTTTTTTTTCATTTTATTCGCCTGAGGGACAATCTTTGTCAGGCTGGTTCGGCTACTGACTCTAATGTGACCTTAGTTTCTGCAGACTTTACCCCCTTTGACTTCTTTTTCTGGGGATGATGCCCAAAGAGAGGATGCTCAATGAAAATGAAAGATCCGACGCACCTGAGGGAACAGCGCATCATAAATGAATGTGCTCAAATTGACGGGAATTTGGAGTTAATGCATCGAGTTCATCGGGTGAATCTCGCAAAGCGCATCTAATTTTGCATCAAAAATAGTGGAAATCACATTGAAGATATTATCTATTAATATTTCAATTAAATAAAATGTCATTTTTTTATTGTAAATATACATTATGCATGTGTGTCCAGACTTTAGGGACACTGTGATAGGCGCAAACTGTTCAACTTGGTGGATATTAAGAACGTCTTAGAAACTTGTTCTTTTTTCATGTTTAGGGCAAAGATGTGGCTAATAAATACTAACTTAGCCTCTCTTATCTGCTGTAGGGCTGTTTACTTTTAGCCGACTGGAACCATCCATGAATATCTTGAACACTCTTTTTACAGTAGTATTCGAGGATGGGAAGGTTAAAATAGTGGCAATTTATTCATGGAAGTTCTGCTGAACAACATATTCTATTCCACGAATTTAGTGGGTGTCCTCGTTTGAGCAGACTTCACACAATTGGTTTTGATTTTTTTGTATCTGCAGTCTGCCAACTCTCCCGAGAGTGGAGGTTCTTCTACTGCTGGAAATTTTATGCGAACTACTGGATTTCTTTTATTCCATGAACCTACAAATCACTGCAATTTTACAATTTAAATCAATGATTCCTTTTGAGGCAGCCAGCGACTGCTAAATGGAGCTTCACACGGTCAAAACACGCGAGATGCAGCAACTTGACTTGAACGACCAAAGAAGAATTCCTACCTGACCTTGTAAATAAATATAATAAATAATGGGAGTATGTGTATATAACCAACCGCTCCACTAATCTTGAATTTTCTTGTTCAATAAGCATAATTTCTTCGCAACATACATTGGAAAACTTGAATTATGTGAATTGGAATCTTTAACTACTTACTGATTTTTCTCCAGGGGGTGGTATATAGTGCACTGTAGACCTATATGATTTGCACCTAGTGTATACTTTCTTGAGAATTTGTGGCTTAGCTTAATACTTCAACCACAACAGAGATATGCTTCTCACCTCTTACCGTTGTAATTGTCAAAGCAAATAGTTTGCGTAAATTCAAGAAATCCTTCGACTTTGTCCCAAAATACCTCTGACAATATTAGTCCTTTGATTGCACAAGTGGTTATTTTTTCTTCCTTGATTACCAAAACCTGCAGGTTATGGTTACTTATCATATGGTTCTCCATGCCTTTAATTATAGATCCCCATCTGTAAAAGATGATACAGATTGCTGACCTTGTCGCATCGCTCATGGATTAACGACTCGTATGAACAGTTTGTCAAACACGGGACTATTAGATCCACGATTAACAGGATTGAGAAAGTGGATCGTGAGGCTGGAGTTACTGACCTGTGAATAAATTGAAGCTAAAAAAGGTTTGAGCCATTTACGTCTTGCACTTGAACTCACCGTCACGGATCGTGCATGCTAGCGATGTCCTGAATAGAGTTACGAACGTGGCTAAACCGGTGGTGGCTGGACATGTCTTGAAAGCATTTCGATTTGAACGCCCAAACTCCATAGGGTTGGTGGGTAGGTTGTTGTTTGTCAAGTGAATCGTCAATTCATGAATGATATTGATACTATTTTAACTAGCTGATATTAAATAAATTAAGACTATCTTTGTCGTAGTTAATAGGTGATATGCTATTAATTATTGTGATTATATAAGGTGATCCACGGAGAAAGGATCTAAAAGAAACCATGTAACTGTTAATCAAGGGCATATGTTACCATGTGAAACCACAATTTCAAGCCACTTTGACGCTTAATATATATTAATTTAAGGGCTATTATATTTTATATATACAGTCCAATTTAGGCATAAAAGAATCACTCGAAAGATAGTTTCATGTTTATAACATAGTATAAATTAGGCTTTCAAAGTAAAAGCGTTGGTCTATTTCCAAAAGACTAATCTAAAGAACCCTAAAAAGAACTGTATCAATTGGCTGTTAGATTGGTCAGTTAGATACAGGGGTGGCGTGGATGGAGAACGTCCCCAAGGTGTACTCTATGAAATACGAAGGTGGCTACTCGTTGCTATAACAACCGTGTACTATCACTGGATACATTGCAGTTTACCTTACTATTTAAGGCATTAAATAAGATTTATAGCCTATTAATTCTTGACTAGACTTTCAAGAGGACCACTTCTTGGAGTGTGGTGCGGATTTGTTTTATAACTTCGTAATAAAGTTGGAAATCATTTTTGAAAAAAATATTTGCCATTAAACTTGTAACTCGAATAATTTGAATGATTAATAGTTTTTATGTATGAAATAAAATATTAAGAATATATAGCGTTTCCTATTGGCTCATCAGTACTATTTATATATGGAAAATACTCCATATAAATAGCAATTAAAAAGTGCCTGTTTTTATCCATTTTTTCCTAAAAAATTAGACATTTAAAAAACTCATAAAAAACTGCGCATTGCTACTCTGCACATAAACCCACGCGACCTCGCAGGGCGGGCGGACACTGTGTAGTTTGGTGTACAAGGTACCTGGAGAGGGTGCACGTCCTCCCAACCCAACTGCCCGCAACGAAAGCCTGGGTCATTGGTCCAGGCCTGGGGAAGCTGGTGCGTTCTCCTGTTCCACTACGATTGACCCTTTCTCTATTCTTTCATTTGCCCCATCCTCCTACTCCTTGTGGATCTCATCGATAAGGACCTATCCATCTTGAAGATCAACAATTATGAATAACTCTACCACTTGGCTGTCGGCCGTGGTGACTCCGACCTCTTCGAGGCCTGTCACTAAATAGTGATCTGTCACTCTGAACTGCCTACCACGCTACGTGTAGGATTTGATCTAGGTTCCCCAAAAAGTAGTGGAGATGGCCATCGGCCATGGCACAGAGAGGCCCCAGTAGACAGATCTCTTGTTGGTGTCAGAATATGGCCGCCGCGGGCAGGGGCAACGAATATTTTCTTTTCGGCCATGTATTCTTTAAAGAATCCTACAAATGCACGCTCCAACAAGAAAAAGTAAACGGAAAAGTCGCTAAAAAATACAAAAAGGACAAGCAAACTAAGGCATATTGACGGTCCGCATGTTGGTTGAGCTTCGAAACGTTCAGAATGGATGAAACAACCCATTCTGCGTCATAGACCTCCGCGAGCGCCCTCAATCTTAGCCAGGAGAAGCTTACCCAGGATTCACTCTTAACTACGCGAATCTAAAGCCTTCGTTAAAGCTAAAACAGATTATCGCCAAAAAAATAGTGTCTCTCACCTCATGAGGCAACCGCAACCTAAAGACGACAGACAAATATAAATACAACATTCGAACAGGAACATCAACTCTCCACAAATTCATGCTAGGACCGAATAGCACAGAAGCCTTTATTTGTAAAGGAGTAAAGATAGTGTTCAAAAAAGATTGCTATCAGATTGAATCTGTGTTGATTTTAGTAAAAAAGACCAACTTCATACAAACCCCTCTCAAGATTTTTAAAATCATATTTAAACAATCCATCGCATCCACAGTAGAAAAGAATTGCCAACTCTGATGTAAAGCCGTTCTCAGCTAATATATGGCCACCCGGCAAATATTACAAAACATACACAAAACTCTGTTTCAGATGTTCTGCAAGTCATAATAGCTAACAATTTAAAACGCCAGAAAAGGGCTGCATAACGTGTATAATCAAGAAATGCAAGTCCGAATGCTCCGATTTGGCATCCAGAGAGATCAGGCCGTAGAGGACATGTCAAAAAAAAAAAAAAATAGAAATGACATGCGCCGACGCAGCTAGAAATATTATACTTCTTACGTAAATATTTATCGAAACTACACAACAATTACCAAGCACACGATACACGGAGATCAAACAATACCTTCTAAAGCCATTGAAAGCCTACACCCAAACATAGCCTACTCAGAACAAGCTAAGATCACCACCCAAAAAAGAACTCGCCAGGACTCTACGAAATTATCGCCTTCTTCACTCACTGCAGTTTGTGCTACCTTTACCCCCTCCCAATAACTCAGAAGGAAGTCGTAATAAGGTATGAAGTACATCTAACCAGGAGTCTTGTTTGAGATTGAAAACCTCTATCAAGTCAACGAAGTCACCATTACACCGCCAAACACAAATAAATTAACCCTTTTGTGAACCCTTAAATAACGCAGCATATTTCAGCAGCTGCACAGGGGGCAAAATACTTGAAGCCTCTTCCAAAACGACTGTCACGACCAAAGACACTTTGATTAAAGTACCAAAAGAAAAAGATACAATACAACCCCCAACATTGACTATTACACTGGGTTACAAAAGAAAAAGATTTTGCAAGTAGTCTAAGTTTTCTCAAAAGATTTAGGACAATTTTAAACTGCTGAATCCGTAAAAGGACTTTCGAGAGTCACTGCCCATCTTTATCCGCAACCTCGCATCCCCAAAGCAGTTTTATGTACACCTCCATGGAGCTAACTCACAAACAGGATGTGTATTTAACAACAATATTCAGAAATGCGGTGAATGAATTCGCTCTCAAAGTTATCCCACCATCAAATGTCCAGTACATGTGGATAGTTTCTCCATCTGGTTCTCCGGAATTGCGGTTCAGGCTATCGAACAAATCCAAACGACTTTAACGAAATAGCAGCCTACACTGCCAACTATGGCTTCATTATATCACCTGATAAAACTACAGCAATAACATTCTCTAGAAGAGAGCGGAACCTCACTCAAAATAAAAGAAAAGCAATCCAATTCAAAGCCCAAGTCAGATTCCTGACTTGGGAACCACGCATTGTATACCTGCGAAGACAGTTTACCCAGTAATAAACCTCCTGTCCTGACTCTTCCACCAACACTAGGGAGAAGACTGACTAAATTTATTGGCAATGTCACTCATTATTTCTGTTCTCTCTCTTAGTGATGAAATGCACACATCAACAACTGCATTAAAAAGAGAAACTTCCATTCTCTTCATTGCATCATTGAGCCTCATATGAAAACTGCTATTTGGTAGTTCCGAGTATCTTCTGCTTTAGGGCAGCAATCACATTCATGTTCTCACACATTTCATTTGCAGAGGATTGGGCATAAGCAACTGGATAGGAAGACCTCAGCTTTATTCAGTAGGTCTAAAGCTACATCCCTGCGCATGCTTACTGGCTGCAGCAGTTTATTAATATTCTGAACCTTTGTTAGAATGTCATACTAGACAACCGTGCAAATGCAGACGAGGTATGAACAAACTTCTTCAGCTAAAGATTGTGCCGCCACACTATTAATTTGGCTTTCCCATCGAGTTTCTTCCCAAGATTTTAATGTTGTGTCCACAAGCTTTTTTTTAAAATGAACCACCTGTGAGTAGAGGCGGAAAACAATGGGAAAACTTTTTACAGGTAGCTAAAGTAGCCATTTGTATCTGCATGGCTCTTTGCTGCATCTGAAACAACTAGATTAACAGTGTGCACTCCAGATGGCACAAATAATGCTCTAGGGTTGATTTTCAGTAGTCTGGCTTAGGTTCCCTTCTTTTCCCCCCTCATATTTGCTCCATTATCATAAGACTGTCTTTACAGTTTTCACATGGGATATGTAGTCGTAGCTCTTGGTTCTCCTTAAAATGAGAGCTGAGAGACGTTTTCCAGTGGTTTCTTCTGCCTCAAGGAACCCTAAGAAATGATCTTTTATTTGTGGAGTGCCTTCAACTGAAACAATTTTAATGATTGTGGATAATTGCTCCTTATGGCTCAAATCTAGAGTGCAATCTAAAATTATCAAGAAGTATTTGGACCCTCTGATTTCAAACACAATAGACTCCACAATCCTTTCACTGATGCAATTAATGAGTTCATTTTTAAATTTTTTCTCCAAGGTTTTATGTATGTTTGGCTCTGCCTTCAAACCTTAGCAACATGCTCCTTCAGAACAGGGTCAAAATGAGCCATGTACTCTAATTCTTTTAGAAAATTACTATTATTGGGTTCGTTTAATTTGTCAGTGGTCCCCCTGATAGCAATCTTTCGCTCTGCTAACGACTTAATGATTGCTACAAACCTGGTAAGCACTTCACGCCACCTTCTTCTTTCTGCATTTGTGTATCATTTCCACTCTGTCTATCGTTTGGCCTGTTTTTATACTACTCTCTAGTTCCTTCCATGATCCCATGTTCTTAGTGTGTTCAAGAATATATTCCTGCATTTTGAGAGTGTCACTTCTTTTTCCAGTTATTAAAACCCTCCATGCTTAATTTAAATGCTTTTTGAGAGAAGATTTTGCAACAGAAACAGAATAAACTATTGTTTGGAGGGGGGGAGGGGATACATCAGCCACCTGACGGCTTGGATGACCTTTTCCTTACAAAAGATAAGAAATTGACTAGTCGACAAAAATGGCAACACGACGACGTCCTTCTGTATCAATTCGAGAACCGGTGATGGCCTGATGCGCTATCCCTCCCCCACTTTAAGAAAGAAAACGTGTCAAGTATCAAGAAAACGTATTTAAGAGAAAACGTGTCAATTAGCCCACTACAACATTGACAGTGCAGTTCTTGGGTACTCAAGTTTATCATACATATATTTTTATTTATTTATTTTTTAACGTTTATTTATATTTTTAATCTGTAATTTGGCGCCCCCTCTGTAATATGGCGCCCTAGGCAGCCGCCTGTGTGGCCTATGCACAGAGCCGGCCCTGCCTCCAATTAAAGCACCGAAGAGAAGCATACACCATAGGTATTTGTGCCAGGCACCATCGTAACAACTCAAGAATCTCGTGTATCATCTCAACAACTGACTACTATCCCTACATCACAAGTATGATCGCTCTCAGAAATCACCTCCACCTTTCATAACCAATCATCTTCCCTGAATATTGCTCCCCAAACCACCTTGGCTTCTACAGAAACTACATATATACCCCCTCGCCTTTCTACAACATTGACAGTGCAGTTCTTGGGTACTCACCAGGAGAAGCCCAAATGAAGCATCCAAATATTAACAGATGGCTCTAAATCCAATCAAGGCGTGGGCAGCGCAGCCATCCCTCCCCACTGTACCACATCAGCCCGTCTACCATCAAGCTCCACCTCACTCTCCGCTGAACTTACTACAATTCATCTCGATCTTAAATCCATCAATCGAAAACATCTAAATCGCTTTACGGTTTTCTCTGGCTGCACAGACCATCTAATAGCTACCATTATATTAAACCAACTATGCGAACTCGGCCATAAAATGCAATTATGTTGGTGCGCAGGAAAATTGGGGATACCAGGCAATGCAGCAGAATATGAAGAAGCGTAATCGGACCCTTCTTCCACTTATCCTTGAAGCCAACTCACTTCAAAGACTCCTTCAAAGCTACGTTAATAGCAAACGGTTCCAGTTGAACAATACGGCAAACCAATAGACACCCTCACCCACTACAAATCAAAAATGACGCAAGTATGGGGTTTTCTTCCTTTAGAAAAGAACAAAAAAATTAGACCGTTGGCTAGATTGCTTCTCGGACATACATTGTTAAAACACAGTTACCGTTTTTCTAAATCTAAACCACTGCAATGTAATAGATTTAACACCAGGAAAACCATCGAACATATGCTCATACATTGACCAAATTATCTTCAGAGGACCCGATATTTAGAGCCCATCCTTACCCTCTATAATATCCTTGCTGACAGGAAGGACTCCACAATAGTCTTTATTGAAATTCCGTAAAAGCCCGAATATATTTAATAGACCAAAAAGGGTGGAAGGGGACTCAAAACGTTAAAAAAAACGCGCAGATGTTGGAAAAGTGAGAATGAAGTCTTTTGAGTTAAAACACTAAATTTGGGCATTGATTTAATACATTATTTCGAATCCCTCCATATAAAAACCTTTAAACTTAAATCTAAATTATGACCACGTCTATACTCATCTTAACATATACAATGATCCACGTGCTAAAGTCTTTTAGGGATGTTTCTGAGAAGTGTTGTGCATGAAGATGATTTTCGTTCTTCTTGTAACTGTTTTTAACACCTGTGATACATATGTACTTCAAGTTAAAACTTTTATGTCTTTATTTGCTAACATTTGTAGGTCAGGATTTTATCTTTTGCTTTTAATGGGGGGTTTTACGACCTTCTAATTGTTTTATCCTCCATTCCGTCTAAAATTGATGTAAGCTACTCTAAAATACATATTCATTTTAGATAGTGGACTGATGATGAGATTGTGCGAAAGGTTTTATCACTCGCAAGAAGCGATTGAGCTTGTCAGCTGGGAAGCAAAGGGTGCTAAAAATCCCCGGGGTTCCGGAAATAGTTGACAACGGTGGACGATTCTGCATACGTAACATATTCGGACACTCATACGACGTTAGGTTCGGTACATACATATATAGTATATACCATAGGTTGCAACTCTCACTAAGATGCAAAGTACCTTGCATCAGCCTCATTTTCAGGTGTTTTATTCAAATCCGAATTTGTTGAGGAAATATGGGCATATCACAGAAAAAGAAGTCAAGTAGGGTAAGGTCAGATATGAACGAGGAGAACATTGTGATATTTCCTGTGTCCAGCTTTAAGGACACCCTGTTTATGTAAATTACATCATTTAAGTATTTTAATTAAAAAAGGTTCGGAATACAATACAAAAATATGAGCCTCTTTTGAAGTACTTGGGATCATATATATATATATATATATATATATATATATATTACAGGGTATTGCAAAAGTCCTGTTCCACTCGTTATGACGCTCTCAACAAAGGACACAATGATAATGATTTTGATGCAATAAGACACATTTTTATTGTTTTAACATATGAAGATGTGTTTAAATTGTGATATTGATCAATGTGGCCGCCCTCGGCGGCGAGCGCGCGCTCCAGGAGAAACCTGAAGGCCGCGCACACGTTGCAGACGAAGTCCTTCCTCATGCTAGCCCACACGAGGTTGACGGATGACTACAACTCGCCAAATTTTCTGTGGTGAAATTTTCAGGTCTTTCCCTCGACATGCACCCACATTCTGTAGTATATCGGATTGAGGTAGGGCGACTGCGGCAGCCAAAAGTACTTCGTCCAGAAGTTCACGTTCGACCCCAACCACTCTTGCACTGTCTTGTCCGTGTGGGTGGGATCAGCGTCCTGCTGAAAAACAGTCCGATTAATGCGTGAGCTTTATCACCCAGGGCAGGACTTTCGTAGCAAAGATGTCCCTGTAATCGGCCGTGAAGAACTCGTAACCGGGTGCGAACCACACCGACAGCATCTTCTAGACATTCGAAGCCACGACGCCGAACCTCATCACGGAGGCCGAGTGCTTGGTCCTGGACACGTAACCGACCTCGCAGACGTCCTGGCAGAAGCCTACAAGGCGTTCTTGCTGCTAGTTGATGACTCGATTTATCGTGGGTTTTTTTCATTAGAAAATAAAAGAGAATTCGATTATCATGAATTTGCAAGACGTTGAGAATGCGACGACAGCACTTCGGACGTTGTTCTTGCATACGCTTGATGAGCAGAAGGCTTTCCACGTCTTTGGCGCTCTTCTGCTTGAAGGCCCTGGACACCGTGCACACCAAAGCCATCGAGAAGTTCTTCTTGTTTGCTCTCGCAGTTGTGAGGGATTGCCCTCGAAGGACCAGCGCGAAAGGAAGCTCCCCTCGGAATACCCCTTTCAGCCCCTTCGCTCTAAACCACGTGTTCCTGGGCGTGAGAAGTTTAGAACCATTGAGAAGGAAGCAGTCCTGCGCTGAGTCACCCGACCAAGCTGTATTTGTTTTTGGCCGCTCCTCGCTCTCCCCCCTCCTTCCCCGAGATAAAGCCGAGCGCAGCCGTACTATCCCGACCCAGGCTTCCCAGGCATGTCTATTCCCCCGCGAGGGCAGCCATATTAACCCTACCCCCATATCATAAAGCAAGCTTCACTGTCCGATCCGACTCGTTATCTCAAAGTGAGGTTACATATACTTACGTCGAGAATCCTCTAGGGACAGCCAGGCCCTAGGGCTATTTATCGGACCAGCCACCCGGCTATTTAATTCGGAGTCCGCGATCCGTCGTTGAGATTGAGAATCCGCCAGTCCATCCGTTCAGACCGTTTGTCTGTTACCCCACGAGTCCCGCAACCCCTGTTCGAGTCGTACCTTGTCGTAAAATCTCACCAGCAGATATCCCTTCGTCAAGCTTTGGCCCCTGTTCAGAGGAAAGCTATCGATACCCTTTCTTCCCGGAGAATTGTGCGGGCCCCCTCATATCAGAACTCCTACAAAATTCCCGTTCCTTCGAGTCTGAGAGACTCTGCTGATCCGCAGAATCGTCTTAAGTTGAGATTACATATCTCTGGAGCAGCGAAAATCTCATTTTTCAACAAGAAGTAATCAAAACCTCCATCTACGAGTCCTTCTTAGGACTCCGTGAAGTATCTTCTCAAAGACCTGTGCCGTTGGTCTTACCCCCTTCAGATCACCACTTCGCTTCCAGGTAAAGCGATTTTGTGTTGTAATCCCCTGATTACACCCCGTTAATCGTCACCCGCATCCAATTTTGAATTGACTTCTCGCTCAATCGTAATTAATATCTCTTGTTCGAGTTAATGTTAATTTTGCTCCTCCCGCTTAACTCTGTCAGATTATAAATTGTCACAATTAACTATCTTTATTGAGTAATTTGTTCCCACTTTTTTGTATATATATATATATATATATATATATATATATATATATATATATATATATATATATATATATATATATATTATAATATATATATATATATATTAAAATTATATTTTGGGGTCTTGTTCTTTATATATCCTTTGAATTGCAACTTGGCAAGCCATTAGATAAATCGCGGTCAACCGTAAATCTCACTCTGTATTAATTGCCCAAAGTATATCACAGGCGGCCTAGGGTCGGCTATCTGCCCATGCTTGTGTATGCGCCCTTGCGCCGAGCGAGTCTTCACAGGCCTACCTCGACAGCAGTCATTCTGAGCTTCGGAGCACTTCAAAGGCCTTTCTCACAGCCAATTGGTTGACAACTTGGGATCTACCTGAATGAAGTCGAACTTTGAAGTCTTTCTCACTATTGAGCTTCTTCGGGACTCTGAGGACGGTCATCTGGCTGACGTTAAACCGCTTGGCGATGGCGGACTTGTTGTGGCCCACGTGCAAGAGAGCAGAGGTCTCGATTCTTTTCACTTCCATCTTGACACACCTGCACACAATGGAAATACGTTTTAATTACACTTGTTGCAAAAGTAGAACTTCAAGGGGTTTTTTAATAACCCTTTTTTATCACACACGTAAACCTCTCTCTCTCTCTCTCTCTCTCTCTCTCTCTATATATATATATATATATATATATATATATATATATATATATATATATATATATATATATATATATATATATAAAATATAAATTCAGTTTTGCCCTCATCGGTGTAGGACACTGTGTAGTGGCATCTCGGTTCAGTGAGGTAGTGCGAGAGGAGCCTTCTGGTGCAGGGAGTTAACTCCGTATTGTTGGCGAGTTTCCAACGGAGTCCCTCGTGCCACACCTTATCAAAGGCCTTCTCCACGTCCTTGCGGTTGGAGAGTGTCTTTTGTCGTACGTGGTGTTTTTTTTTATTCTGTTGTGAACGATGGTCGCAGCCGCCTGAGTGGACCAGCCCCTCCTGAACCCATATTGGTGGGGGAAGAACCAGTCCCTCTCTTTCAGGTAGTCCCGTAGGCGGCAGGTGATTATACGTTCGAGTATTTTGCCTAGGTGCTCTAATATAGCAATAGGCCTGTAATTGTTTGGGTGTTTGGGGTCTTTGTTCATTTTGTGTAGAAGTATGTTGTGAGAGACTTTGAATATTTTAGAGAAGTGGCCTGGGGCTAGTGAGGCATTGAATAGGTGTGTAAGTGTAGGGTATATATTTGCAGGGAGGTTGTGTATTAATCCGGCTAGTAGTCCGGAGGGGCGGGGTGCGCGTTTTGGTGTTGTTTTAATGTAGTGTTTTGTTTCCTCGACGGTGATGAGAGTGGCCAGTGTAGATGTGTTGTCGAGCAGCTCCATTCGTATCAGGGAAGGGGGGGGGGCTTAGCTCGTGAGCGTGGGCCCGACACCACTCCTGGACTTCCTGGAAGTGCTCTTGCGCGTGTGGTTTGGGTGGGTTGTGTGTGTGTATTGTGTCCCAGTGGGACCTAATTGCGTCGAGAATGACGTTAGTGTCTGTGATTGTTTGGTTATTTACTTGGAGGGTGATAGGTTTGGGTGGATCGGTGCTTAGCATCCTTTTTACGCGCCACAAGATGCGGATGACCTCTCACCACTGTCGGTTCCTATCTATTTGCACGCAC
The DNA here is from genome assembly GCA_963969495.1 of Ceratothoa steindachneri. Taxonomy (NCBI): domain Eukaryota; kingdom Metazoa; phylum Arthropoda; class Malacostraca; order Isopoda; family Cymothoidae; genus Ceratothoa; species Ceratothoa steindachneri. The sequence goes on along the minus strand of OZ018323.1, from coordinate 47,163,261 downwards.
TGTAGGATTCGGGCAAGTAGGTGAGTGATGTTGTGTTGTCGTGGGCCTTTGGTGTAGTGATTGTTGTACTGTGTGATGAGTCTCTGAGTGTTTATGAAATATGTGAAGTGTTTTATACCTATGTAGGTTTTGTGTGGTGTGTGTAGGTCGCATGGTATGGTTATATTGTTCAAGATTGAGCACCAGTGGTCGTCTAAATGATCTGGATTGGTGTGGTCCAGGTCGAGGTTTTGTGGCGTGTTTTCTGTTATGTGTCTCTTGAACTCTTCCCAGTTCGTGTTTTTGAAGTCGAAGAGAGGTGGTGTGGGTATGAGTTTGGGAGATGTGGATATGATAAAGCATATCAGTATGTGGTCATAGAGTATGTGAGGACCCGGTGAGATATGAATGTAGAAGCGTGTAGCGTGGTTGTTGCGGAAGACCACGTCCGGAGACGTAGTTCCTCCGCGAGTACCGAACAATGTGGGGAAGGCCGGGCCGATGTGCTCGCAGCGATAACGCGGCAGGGCACCCGCCAGGTACCTTCCTGCATCATTCGTGGTATCAGAAAGGAGTGTTGAGTGGAAAGCGTTGAGGTCCCCTGCAAATAAGATAGGTAGGTTGTGGTTTGATAGAGCCCGGAGTGGGACTTCTATGTTTAATTGTAGACGTGGTGGTCTGTAGTGCGTGGCCACTAGGATGGAGCCGGAGCTAGTCTGTACCTTGCAGGCTAGAAAAGAGTCATCACGTGTTTGAATGAGGGAGTGGTGTAAAGAGTGTAGCGCTTATTTTTAGGTTGGGAAGGGCACCTGTATTAGCAGCTGTGCTGCGGCTGGTAAAATATTACCAAGTTGGCAATCTTAGCAAATTGTAAAGGTGTTAAGGATAAGGTAAAGGGAAGGGGTTTATGGTATCGGTAAAATTATAATTTGAACAAAGTAAACTATTTGAGATTAATATGAGCAATTATGAGACTGAAATAAATAAATTTAAAATCCCCCTTGTTATTTGAGACTGTTGTAGCAGCTTGGGGTGTCGATGTGACGATTGATGCAAGTTTCGTTAGAGAACCTTACTTCAAGGAACTCCCTGCCTTTCTTGTTGGTAGATCGTCCGAGAACCGTGGTTCCTTCCCAATTGATGTGGTGTCGTTGGTTTCTCTCATGTATGGCGTTCGCCTTAGAGAGGGTCATCCCTCCGGAAGGCTCTCTCTGGTGTTCCTGTATCCTTGTCCGTAGCAGTTTCCCCGTTTGTCCTATGTACATTGCCGGGCACTCGTGACATTCAATCCCGCACACGACCCCGGCTTGTTCTCCTTTGCTTTGTTTGTCTTTCACTCTCGTTAGTTGTTGGGGTATGGTATCCGTTGGTTTGTGAACTACATCGATGTTGTATTGACGTAGGAGTCTGAAAAACGATTCCGAGCGCTTTCGTCTTTATTCTTAAAGACCTTGAAAAGGTCTTTCCTTTGTGGATGTATCTGCATAACTTTGATTTAAGTGCACTTTGTGAGCTTTTTTCATATATATATATATATATATATATATATATATATATATATATATATATATATATATATATATATATATATATATATATATATATATCAACTTCTTTTAAATTAACCCTACAACCTACAAAATAATGGAAAATTCCAAAGTAAATAATGAAGGGTGGCGATCAATGACCAGTTTGCCGTACCTACAATTTTGTCGAAATGAAACAAAATTTTATTTCGTTGTGAGCTCACCAGCACACGGTGGACATTTCCATGTTGCTTCATCAGATTGTTCCGGTAACTTCCGATATGTGCCTTGAGTTAGAGCCTAATTTGCTAAGTTCTACACTGAACTCATGATTAATTTTGACAAATATCATCATGAAGCTGCTCTTAAAACAACAAGAAAAACAAATAAATATCGGTACGCGAAATGGAAATTTGCAAGAATTTAGCTATTCTACTAAATGAATGTACCAAAGGAATATCACAATAAAGATCGATAAATCATGAAGTTTTACTTTTGGAAATAAGCATTTGCACAACACACCAAGGTCATATTTGAATAAAGCACATAAGCAAATACCGTAATGATATGTTTTGAAGGGTAAAGTTGCAATTTATTGTAATAAGGATTTTTAAATGGCATTCTACAAGGCTATTGCCATTCACAGAGCGAACATCGATCGATTAAGGAATAACTGAAGAGAAGAGATGATTCTTGAAGGCAGGTTTGAAGGCAACATGGCAGGGAGGGGGAAGGGGGAGATAAGATTATCCCAGCAGGTAGATCATTCCACGCTCTCGGAGCAAATTTAAAGAAAGATCACCCATACAAGGTAGACGACTACAAGGAATAGTAGGGGAGCAGATGCAAAACGTAGGGTTCTGGGGTTAGGATATGGTGAGGTAGGAAAAAAGGTCGACAGGAGCTGCGATATTTAAGGTCTTCTATGGTTAAAATTCCCAAAGTATTACATGAGTCACGGTAATGCCATCCCTACACAGAATCCTACCGCCCCCTCCCCCGCGGCTTGTCACTCCCTAATCTTATAGCATGATTCTAGCAAATCCTATTATGAGCAAATTGGAAAAGAACGCCAAGTACAGCTAAAACAACACTAAGCAAATCTACCTAACTATAACGAACAATCTGCCTTTTTTTATTCACATTTGTAACCATAATCATAAATTTAATTAAAAAAGCAATACTTCCCTCATTAAATGTAGCAGTTATATTGCAAGAAACATTTTAGAATGTTTATCATCATCATCATCATCACTAACCCTATAATTTAAGAAGGGGTTATTTTTGAGTATTTTAATAATGATTCTATCTTAGTTTGGTTATGACTTATGTTTTTTATCAAAGTTATTTCTAATAATTCTTTTATAATATCAAAAAACAAAATGGTGAAGTTCAGAAGTAAATATAAGTATCGAAATTTTGTGAATTTTTTAAAACCCAAAGAATTATAAGTGGTGAAGTTTAGAAAATTTATTTTTCTATATCTTTTTCTATAACTATATTTTAGCAACGTGATATTTTGAAAGGGGGGGAAATTTAGTTTAGAGTTCTTTATTTTAGATTTTAAATTTTAATCTTAGTAGCGAAGCCATTGCCTGGTTTATATATACTTTCCTTAAGTTCAATATGATTCAAAGTTTGTTCTCATTAGACCCAATCATTCATTCCTACATCAGGTCTCAAAATAAAACTTTAAATGATTTTTTCCCCTCTCACTTAGGTCATAGCGGCATGGAAGGCTGCTATATTTTGTTTCCGTGTTCATTTATTGAAGATCTTTTTTAAATAAAGCTTACAGCTCTTTAAATCTGCTTTCCTTTTTCCTTGTTAGGTGTTTGAAATAGGTTTAAATTTGATAAGGACCAAAGGTTTTGCAGCGATCAACGACCAAAGGAGGGACTACCAATAGTATTTTAGTTTTGCCCGAGAGCCATTCCGTGCCGATGCTATGAGAAGATAGTAAGGTCTTAAGAGTTTCAACCAATGAGGCTGAAGAAAAGGAGATAGATTTGCATGTGTTTAGTATAGAAATTAAATGACAAACCAAGGTGTTGCATGAGAATAACAAAAATAAGATAGGAACTAAACAGAACTGAACCAAGAACCGACCCTTGCGGATCACCAGGACGAACCTTCCCGGCTCAGATACATCATCACTAATATGGATTGATTGACTAAGTGATGTAAGGTACGAGCGGTTCCAGGTGGAAGTAGTTCCAGAGACTCCAGGGATTTAGGAAGGCGTTGAAAAGAGAACAGTGTGGTCAACATTGCCAAATGCCGCAGAGGGGTCAAGAAATACCAGAATGGAAGGCTGACTAACGTCAGCTACACGGCTAAAGCAGTTTGATACATGCGTGAGACCTGATTTAGTGCTGTGTCCTGTCTTGAAAGAGGGCTAGAGTATCTCATCTAGAATCCTGGCTGATACCAACCTTTCGAAGACTATTGCAAAGAAGGATAGTTGTACGACTGAAAGGTAGTGGGTAGCGTCGTTTGAGTTCAGGTTTGGTTTCTTTAGAATAAAGCAAACAACGGCTTATTTCAAGTCAGTTGGTACTATTCCATGAGAGATTGAACTATTGAAAATATCAGTGAGGTAAGGGAGAAGAATATGTAAGAAATGTAGGATAAAGACTTGGTAATATTAGCATAAGAGAGAGGGAGTTACTTGGCGAAGATGAGTAGAGGCATAGGGTATTGCAGAGCGGATATGGTCTATCTCATAGTAGAAGGATGATAATTCAGCAGGAAAGATAGGGAGGGGGGATTTGTATTTCATAAGGGAAGGAGAAATTAGATAGTATCTTTAACAAGGTGTAAGAGTTGGCTTTGTTTTCCAAAAGGACTAGGCGGGTGTGAGCCTCACATGCGGAATTTAGGAGGCCACTGTAAGAGTAGGTAACAGGAAAGTAGGTCACGGAGGTAGATTCTGTTTCTGCACTACGAGTACTGACACCCCGAAGCCGTCTCTCGCATGTACTCCTGTGTTACTTAACATTCAAAATAGTGGTTGAAAACCATGGTGAACGGTGTCGTCGAGTGGAAGTGGAGAGAAAGGGACATGGACATTGAGGCAAGAGGCGATAATCGGGGAGATAGAGCAGAGAGCTATATTGCGCTAGGCGGATATGAGGGCAGATTCTAAAAGTGGAGAGGGAGACCAGCGATGATAAGACTTGGTAGCATGGAGGGTTGGAGCATTATGTGCAAGGTGAAAGGAGAAACAAAACTAAATTAGGAAATAGTCAGAAGTAGCTGTGGAGGGGGCATGTTATAGTTTGGCTATGAATCAGGAAGGAGGAGGCGATTAAGTCAAGTTTATTTTCATATTTATGAGTGGAGAATGAGACAGATTGACATATAAAGTTTAAGTATATCAAGAATTCGCAGATAAGAAAGGTATTCAGAGGATGTTAAAATCTTCCAGAATAAGTGGGGCTGTAAAAGGGTTAGAGTGTGCTGTTAAAGAATTCGTCGAACTCATCGAAGAAGCTAGCTGTGGTGTGGCCTGAGGGACGTTAAGCGATATAAATCGTAAGGGTGGGTTTAAGAGGCAAGGTTCAAGCAGAACTTCAAAAGTGTTTTGAGATTAAATATAATGAGAGAGAGATAGGTATGAGGCGTGATTATACGACCAGCACCCTCTAGTCCCGCGTGTGTAGAAACGTGGATAAAATAATATGCCTGTGGCGTCACAAAAGCAGGAGTGACTGTATTGTTTTAATCTTAACACGTTTCTGTTGAGCCAAAATTGCAAAGCTCTTTAGAGGAAATGAGCTGTGACAATTTAAAAAGCCATCGGGAGAGAGATTGAGCATTGGGAAGATGGAGGCATATTTTGACTGGTGGGTCGTTGTGTAGTTGTAACTGTGTTTGAAATCCCTTCAACTCGAAAGATATAGTTCAGGGATTTAACAATACAGAATCCACGATGAGTCCTGATGGATGGCTTCAATATACCTGGAGTTTGTCTAGAGATTATATGCAATATATCTTTGGTGTCTCATCAGTTTCCAGAAAATGTTTATGGAACTTTTGTTCCCGACATTTTTATAAATTTAATAATTACAATTGCAACACTATTTACCTCGGGTGTTACTTAGTTTTTAGTCGATTTTCTGAACTTCTATTACATCGACCCTCCAGATATCTTTAAAAAAAAAAGCATTTTCTAATAAAACCAGCAGGAAAAAGGAGATTACCCACCTCCCCCAACAGATATATCGTAAAAGAATTAGGCAAAGGAAAGTGTTTTCTTCAAAGGTGCGATGATCGCAATCCTGAGAAAATTATAGATAATTGCATTCAACCAAGAAATAAAAGAGTTTGACCAGAAAATTGTTCGAGCTTTTACTCTTAGAAATCTTCCTCAAAAGAGCGTAAATAAATAGATAAAAAAAGACCTCATGTTAGCAGCAAAGCTATTTTAGAAGTCACTTGGGCTCCTTCCGTCTCGAAAGAAACAAGGTATAAGGGTGACAGCAAATTTTCTACCTTTAGAAAATAAGATCAAACAGCTGTTCCCAAACAATAACAAAGAAAAAAGTATGTTGTGGGCACATGTCTACATAAAAGGGATTTTAACAAAGTTACCTGCACAGTCAAATCAAGATTAACACGATGGGCCTCTCTAGAGCTTCCCCAAAGCAATTTTTAACTTCTTACTTAGGTTAGTTGTTTAAATTAAGCTATAAAAAATGGAGGAGTGAAGAGAGTGAAAGTGTCTGTTTAATAGTGTTTGAATTACTTCGGATTGTGTTTGGACGTTTGAATAAGATATACTTACAAACATCACTCGCGTAGATAAGTTTGAAACGGAAACATAACTTACCTTGCCCGGGGGGGCCTTAGTAATACTTTAACATGACTTGATTCAAATCACTAACAAAAATAAAGGAAACAAGGGGAGGCGAAAAAGGGCGGAATTATCCTGAGGCAAAGAGAAAACAATGGGCTCTGGGAGTTTGAAGTATCTACCCCAGTTAGAGTTTACGGCACGACGTCTCGACGAGTTGCGATTTGTTATTTTTTGGTTGGCCGGGGCAGAGTTTGAATATAAATGGGGCGGTGTCCCACAAAGCCCTTATGGATGGAGTCTTCCAGATACACTCGGATGTTAATCCTCCTGTCAAGCTCTGGTTCAGGTGCGTCCTATGGATAGAGAGAAGCGCCAAAGAAGTGAGGGAGCATTGCTGTTCGCCGATCAGCGCTTTCGCGCGAAAGTTTGCTATAAGATTAACGACCAAGTCGAGCGGTCTTTAAGTAGATGTACATGACCCCAGATTAGATGAACCAAGAAAAACTAAGATTATAGAGGACAATTTGAATTAAACTAACCAGGCAATGGCTTCGCTACTACCCCCCACCCTATGGGGGGGGGGGCTTGCGCTTCGATACTAAGATTAAAAGTTAAAATCTATAAAAAAGGCAGCCATGGTTAAATTTTTATAAATTTTCTGAAGTTCGCCAATTATAATAATTTTAAAGAGGAACCCTAAACTAAATTTCCCCCCTTTCAAAATATCACGTTGCTAAAATATAGTTATAGAAAAAGATATATAAAAATAAATTTTCTGAACTTCACCATTTGTAATTCTTTGGGTTGGAAAAAATTCACAAAATTTCGATACTTATATTTATTTCTGAACTTCGCCATTTTGTTTTTTGATATTATAAAAGAATTATTAGAAATAACTTTGCTAAAAAACATAAGTCATAACCAAACTAAGATTTAATTATTATTCAAATACTAAAAAAAAATCCCCTTCTTAAATTATAGAGTTAGTGATGATGATGATAATTAACTAGGTATTTCCTACAGGTATTCCAGGTTTACGCGCCTTAATTCAGATAAAGAAGTTGAGGACTTCTCTGGTAACACTCATGAATGCACATGTACAAAGAAACCATTAGTTGCCGATGATTACAAGTGATTTCATTTCAAAGGTTGGGAAACAAAGACACGATACTCGATCGGTACGAAAATTCACAGGTATGGAAGGAAAATGAGCAGGGAAACAGATTAGTAGAATTGGCAGAAGAGGTAAGCCTTTACATTATGTGAACTTTTCCAAAGATATAAAGCAGAAGATGGACATGGATGGGACCAAACGGGACAAAAATTAAGATATATGGTATAATGATCAACAGGAAAAAGATCTTACAAAATAGACTTACAACAAGAGAACAACTCGTGACAAAGAGAACAAACTCAATGAAACTTGACACTCAAAGTAAAATGAATACCTTCCAAATTACATTACAAAACAAGTTTAATACGATCAAAGGGCATAATTCTCATTATAAAACTGCAACAATAATTTGACAGCTACTTTACAATGTGTAATTTTGGCAAATAACACTGAGACCAAGTTCTGTAGCTAAAATATAAGTGAAGTTACGAAAAGACTTATCGATAAAAGGCGAAAATGAGACGAACGGGAATACCTATAGAAAAGATCGAATATACTAGATTTAATAAACTTATTAAAAAACAACCCATTTTACAAAAACAACAGACAACACCTAACACTTAGCAGACAGAAAATGCTAACACTTAAGAATAAAACGACAATATAATTTTATCAGGAATTACATGATAGCAATGACCACTATAAGCTAGATGACGACTTCGCAATATATTAGGAGGAAGGTCCAGAGGTCAAAATGGAGAACTTTTCCAGGCATTGAGCCTGAAAAATTGAAACGGCGCCTAGATAGAATGGAATAACAACTCATCTTATAAAGGCTGCGGATGAACGTCTTGCTTACCTGATACCTAGTCTTTTCACAAAATGTTCCGGTTCCAATGTTATCGTACAATACTCTCGGTCTTTTTTAATCGATAAAAAAGACTTACAGAGTCACAGACCAATCATTGTCTTATCAACAACATATGAATTAATAGCAACGTCATAAACAAACATTAGGCCTGCCATCAAACACCGGAACAGATAGGCTACATAAGTAACTATAAAACTTATGAACATCTTCAGGCTGTTGAAAATAATTATTGCAGAGAACAAATGAATACGAAATATCAACCTGTATAGAATTCGTAGACCAAGAAGTCTTTGATCGGTAAACTCCGATTCAGTTCTAAGAGCACTCCAGAAACAAAGAATTAATAAACCCTACAGTGACATACACTATTACATATACAGTCATGCAACATCGTCATTTAGGCTGGGAGCAGTCAAGGAAAATACGAAAGAGTACTAGCGTCGTTGTCAAAACCATAAGCCCGAGGGATTTTATAAATAGGTAAATAATCGTATGCCAATTAGAGAGTGAAACGGGCCCATTCAGAGTGCCGATGATGTCATAAGTAACGATCTGAACATTTTGAGGACGTTTTTACTATTGAAAATAATAATAATATATTACCGAGGAAAAAATTGTCTAGGTAGTTCAAAGAGTAAATGTAACACTAATTTCAAAAAGTTGCGGTGATGCTGATCTTGGTAACTTTCGTCCCATTTCACTTACTTCGATCGTTGCTAAATTTTTCGAATTCATTTTTAGAGAAATGATCTTTATCATCTAGATGTAAATAGCCTAATAAAAAACATGTTTTTCAACGTCAACACTCATGTTCAAGTAATTTGGTTGATTTTTACATGAAATGGACGCGCCGCTTGACCAAGATAAAGCTATAGCTGTAGTTTACTTCGATTTTAAAACGGCTTTTGACACTTCATCCTAAAAAGCTTAAGGGGCAGCTCCCTAAAATGGATTGAAAATTGGTTGAAACACCGTAAGATCTAACCCAGGCTAGTTCAAGAGAGAAGGAAAAGGGTAGAAATCAGATGTGATTGAAAGTTAAAAGAAATATAGGATATACAAAAAAGAAGTAATTAAAAGAATTATTGTTTATATAAGTTTTATTTTAAAGTAATATTTATCAATTTTATTCTTAAACAATAAATATGGTGCTTTCCACGAGATCTCCAGGCAAGTTATTCATGTTTGTGTTATTTTCCAAGAAAAATATTATGTGCTACTTCAGTGCTAAATCTTGTGTTTATAGCTTGAAACTGCTATTTCTGGTCTTCTCTTTGTTATCTAGTTCAAACATTGAATTATAGTTTACATTTGTGTACCAGCTTAGTATTTTAAATACTAAGATAAGTTGGTCGCGAAGATAACAATCTTCTTGTGGTGATAAAATGGTCTTCAGTCTGTTTTCATACGATCTATATCTAAGTTTTGCAGTTAATTTCGTGCCCGTCGCTTCTCCTGATCCTATATTGCAGCATTATTTGGCATATATGGCGACCAGCATTATAAATCACTCCTTTTCAGGTTTAACGTGCGATATCTGTGTATAAGAATGATACTATTTAACGCAAAATCTCTGGCTATGTATCTTAGAACCATACTTGCCTTGAGGAACGCCATGAAAAGAAATCCATTTTATTATATATTACTTCTTTCGCTCTCTTTGATCCTAACATAACTTAGCTTATAAAAACAAATTAACTTTTATGATACACAATCTTGCTTTTTTTTTACAACATCCGAGTACTTTATATTATATAGGCCAGATATGTAGCAATAGGACTAATATTGATTAGTATAATGTAAACAAGCTCGACATATTTGCGTTCAATTTCCACCTTCATGTTTAGAGGAAGAAGAACGAAGCTTACAAACCAAAGAACGCCGTCTCAACCGTGAATCATGTTTTTTCTCTCTTCCTAAGGTGTAGGGGAAAATTTCAGCCCAAAAAAACAATAAGAAACATACCGAGAAGGACGCACAAAAGTGCTTGTAAATAATGAAAACAATATATGAAAATGGTCCAGCAGGTAGCCTGATCCCAGACAGATCGAAAATCTGTAGAAGGAATCAAGGCTCCATGCCAATGCTCGTCAACTTAAGAAGATCCACTAGGAAGCGAGGTCCAAAATACCGGTAGTAAAGTATTTAAAACTAACAGCTTATAAAAAGCGACCTGAAGCCGTAAATGCTAATAAAACGTATTCCGCGAAGTATTAGATATGATTTGTTTTTGTTATTGAATATTTCTTTGCCTCGCCTTTTTCAGATTATTGTAATATACGAGTATTTTCTATATAACTGTGTGTTTATGTTTATGTCGGTCATTATTATTATCTCCGCGAGCAGAAGAAAGTTATGTGATCACTCGCGTATGTTTGTCTGCCCCCTTGTTTGAGTATAGGATGTCTAAACGTTTTTTTGACAGATTACGATGAAATTTTGTGTAGGAATTGACCTCGAGTTAAAAAAAAGAGTTGATTAGATTTGGGAGAAAATCCGGATACAGAATTTGATGACTTTCTTTAACAATGCGAGATAGGGCGGTTTCTGGAGCTTGGCAATATCATAAAAAGTAATGGGTGTCAAATTGGAAATAAACATGGATGGTTAACTCATGACGTTTTACCAACATATACAATTTGATAAGGGTCTCGGAAATAAAAATATATATTTAGATTGGCAAATTTACCGAGTCGCAGTACAGAAACAGAGAGTGGGAGAAACATGAGACAGTCATTAATGTTGTGGCTGAGATAACGTTGGTTTAGAAGTAAAAATAAAAAGTCACATCTCAACAAATACGAGGTCCGGATCTGCCATTATGGAAAATCAGATTTTTGTTGATAATTCACAAACTACTGAAGATAGATACATGATTCCTAATGTTACGGGAAGGTTTCAAGGGTGAAGGGATTATATGGCGTTACTTATTATCGCTTACGGTTGATTAAGAAGTAAAAGCTCTGGTTCATTCCAACATTACAGAAAATTTTTAACGACAATAGCATTGGATGAAGTATGTGTTTGCTGAATTGTTTCTAGTTATAGCGATGCAACCCACGTAAATGATAACTAATCACTTAAACTTTGGCCTCTTTTACGGCACAAATACACTGATAACAGTTTATTATTTTTGCCACGGTATATAATTTCGGTGCCGACGAGACGTTTTGTTGTTTAACTTCTCACCATCTTCACGGTCAATGAAATACATGAGAGGGCACCGAACCAATATGTTATAGGCGAAGTGCAATGGAATTTTGAGCATTTGGAAGAAATTTAGTTAGTGTGTATGAGGCTGATACGTACAATTTGCACAAGCCTAAAAACACACGTTCAAACAAAGTAATTAAACGAACATAGAATAATAACAAAAATATAGGTTTTATATGGCACCCTTCAAGTTCTTGAAGCCATCGCGGGGCGCCTGTCCATCGACTAGTAAAAAGCCTCACAGAAGAGGTGGGTTTTAGATCCTGTTGAAAGCACCAGGCAAGGAAGAAGAACGTATACCAGGGACCCGAACATTCCACAGCTTAGGGGCAACTACAGAGAAAGCATGATCTTGATCATCCATGGGACAGAGACGAGTAGTGCGAAGAACTGAAACCAGGAGGGCACTTCGCGAGCGAAGGTGTCATTGTTGTCTGCACACAGCCGGTGTGGAGGAAATGTAAAATGGGGTTGCGGAATTTAAGATTTTAGATGTAAGAAGATCAACAAATAGAACAAGACTTGAGGAGAATTCATACCCTCTTCGAGAACTTCAGAAATAAATTACAAACCAAATAGAGACATGCAAGAAGCCCTTAGAATTGCAGAGGCTCTCCATTCATCAAAGAAACGCGCCCATCAATCAGTGTCAAACATGAAATGTGTAATTACTTTTAACTTAATTTATTCTTATTGACTCACTTCATTCATGGATAGCAATATATGTGTGTATACAAATATGTAATGTATATAGGTCTACACGCGTCATTTATTCGGAGATTTCTTGTTTATTCTTGGCCAATTGGTTTCTCTTTTCGCTCCTAATTATCTTTTTTTATAGCAATTTAGATTATTTTTTAGTAGTCTTCGTGAAGGTACTTTTAGTCCCTTCCCCCTCCAAGAGGGAATAAATTGACTTTTTATTATCGATAATCTTTTGGCTGCCTTGTTTGTTAAGACTTTAGGGCCTTCTCAAGGCTTCGGATAATGCCATGCTTGTTTTGGGGAGGTGGTAGTGATGGTGGTGGGTACACTTTCAACTCCAGCGAAGACAGGCCTCTGGCGCCTTCGGGCTCTTGCAAACAATTGTCTTTCTGATCTGTATGTGGATTTAATTATCAGGTAGTAGGCTCTCGCCCACGAGTGGGGAAGGGCGTAGAGGCGTTATTAATTGGGATTCGCGAGTCTGATAGAGCCCTAAGAAGGTGTCTGAAAAACGGGCTTTGATTGTTCTTTTTCAACTTCCACACATTAATTCAACCTTCTCCCCGTATCTATCTAAACTCACACATATTATCCCTGTTATGGTGTAGTGATGCTTTCACCCAGAAAATCGTAAGTTTCATTTTATACGCGTACATAGAGAGTGTGCATTTTATATCGGGCCTACAACTCTGAGCTTTTCTTCCGTTTTCAAGCAACTCCAAAGATGGACGTGAGGGTGTGATGATGGCGTGGTTGCGTTCCTCATCTGCACACGTCCTCCATTTCCTCGACCCGGAAGTAGTGTAGTGAATCGTTAAAGTCAGTGCCGGATTTACGTATAAGCTAAACAAGCTATAGCTTAGGGCCCCCAAAAAATTTTAAAGAAAAAAAGGGGTGTGCATCTCCAAAATATACGCTAAAAATATAAAAAAAACAACCTACATAGTGCAACAATTTTACCGATTACGTATTTTACTTCTAATTTCTTGGGGCCACCAAAAGATTAAAGAAAAAAAACGGGGTGTACATTTCCTAATGTAGAAGCAATTTTGAGAATGTTCCTTAGTAAGATGATTGCAAATGGCTCTGGAGAATGATCCTTTTCTCAGCTGAAGAAGATAAAAAAATGAATTTAGAACAACAATGACTCAAGTTAAATTACGTTACCTCAGTCTCTGGTGCAGAGAAAGTGACAAACTACGCAGTTTATTTATCATTTGCTGATATCATCAGCGACTTTGCTCTGGCCTTTAAAGGCAAGAAAGTATTTTAGTTTAGATCATGTTTGTGTTCTGTTTGTATACACAGTGTACAATAAATCTTGATAAAATTATAAAATTTAATGGGTATTGGGTAGATGCATTAATGTAATTAGTCCTTATAGCACGTTTCTAGAGACTAGCTTATAAGCCTGTGTAAATTGTGTTTCTAAAAGAACTTTTGTTGTTTTACCAAATTGTTTGCATTATTAAGTTTGTTATGAATAAAAATAATTTTAAGTTAGAGGTTAATAATTATTTCACTATTAATATACCTCTTCTTAATTGTATTTCAATTCAACAATTACTTTGATAAAATACATATTATGTCAAGTGCAAATGTCTTAAATATCTATTAGGTCCAAAAATTACTATATAGCATGTTAAACACAAAAAACAGCGACAATTTGTCGCCGACATAGGATATCTGGACATCTAAACGGCCCTATTATCTCAAATAGCTTAGGGCCTCATCAAATCTAAATCCAGCCCTGATTAAACTGCAAAGATTTTTGGCTACTTTCTTCTTCTGCCATTGCGGGAGTCCTCAAAGAGGACAACCTGCCCTTGACGCCAATATTTTGCCCTTTTAGTTTGCCTCAAAAGCTCAATTATATTTTTTATTATTTGCCTCCTTGTTTATAAGTTTGTGAAATCGCCATCTTTGTTCACTGGAAAGCAGGATTCAAGCAGGTGTCTTTCGACCTTCTTCAAGGCGAGGAGAAACCTCGAAAAGGCGCACGGTTTCGAAGAATGAAGGGTTATTTTAGAACGTTTAACGCCCTCTTTCACCCATTGCTGGATCTAAAAAGGCACGAAAAAGATGGGAGATCTATAAAGAGGTACAAAAGATGACCCGAGAGAGTGGCACTTTCTCTAAGGGCAAGAGGGTCAGAAGGGCATGCCATTCCTCTAAGTTTCAATTGCAGCCGGGGTATTGCCCCACCTACACCCCCCTTTTGGGGAAGAATGGAGGTTGGCTTTAATATATACGAGTGCAATTACAATGACAGCGCCAAGCTTCCAGTCCACAAGGACGCTACCTTAAATCCAGTTTAACTACCTTGCCACTGCTTCTGGGGCAACCTTGGCTCTGCTTTAGCGCTCGATTACCTTTCGATGGAGATCAAAAGGGGGCTGGTTGGGGGCCTCCGCGTCCTCACACTTTCCTCGCTGCCCGAGATCCTTTCGGACTTGCATACTCACTCCCCACCCTTCCGAAGAAGTCCCTCCCCCTACACTAAAATCGTGGTCGACATCACAATCGATGTCGTATCCCAATCTTACCGCTCTCCTCAAGTGATTTTTTTTAAGTGCCGTAACCAACGAAGGCATCTTGATTTATTGCAAAAAAAAAGAATTGGGGAGGAAAAACAGATTAAAGTGAAAATGAGTAATAAATAGAGGAGGAATAGGGGAAAATTCCAAGGAGAAGAGGGATAAGTGAGACATGAAAGAATTCTGAATATGTAGAAAAGCCATAGTAGAAAAAAATTATGTGATAAGATCGTTTATTGTAGGCAACTAAATTAAATACTAGGACTAGGATGGGCGTTTTTTTTAAATGACAAGCTTGTTTATAACAACGAACACATATACTCAAAATTACAAACTCCAGTCCCCTCAATATATGTAAGAAACTAGCAGGTAAAATTTACTCGACCTACAAATAACGAACAAACCGATTCGAATAGCCAGACGAAAACGAGTCACCACGAGCTACCAATCGCTCTCTATAGGTAACCATTGCCTATATCTGGTCAAGCGATCGGGGCACACTATATTGATGGTGTATCATATGCTCTCTTCCTCAAGGTGAAGCTTTGTTGTCATAGCAACACTCATTGTGAGGTTAGTTATGATAGCAACCCTCATTATAAAGATTATTGCTATAGCAACCTATCGTGAAGACGAGAAGGAATCGCAAAAGATAGCACCGGCAAGGGGTGCTATCTGGAGATTTGTATGTCTTCCTAGCCCCGCTGTTTGCCGGAGAACAGGCTGTTATATATCTTCCACACATTTTCACTATCTCTTTATTCACTACTTTCCTTTACAGCTCTCTCCTAACTTTCTGTGTGATACGCCCTCGTTGCAATTACGCTTCAAATTCGAGAAAACCCGCAGGTGAGAAGCGGAGAGTTGGTTCAATTATTTGTTTAATGTTGAAACCAGGGCAATTGATGTGTTCTTAACCGTCCAATTTGTATATAATTAATGGGCAAAGTTAATGGGATGATCTACAGGATGATGCCAAAAGCAGATACCCCAAATTTTAGCTGCCTCCATTTTATTAAAAAAATTAAAGGTAAATTTTGAGGTTTAGCTGTTGATGCCATCTTGATATTTTGAGGGAAGAACAATTAAGGTTTAGTTATTGATGCCATGTTGAATTTGGGGGAAGAACGATTAAGGTTTATCTATTGAGGCTATGTTAAATTTTGGGGGAGAATAATTAAGGTTTAGCTAATTATGTAATGGTGAATTGGGGGGAGGGAACAAAATTAAGGCTTAGCCATGAATGCCATGTTGATTTTTTTATGCGGGGGGGGGGAGCAATTAAGGTTTAGCTATTAATGCCATGGTGATTTAGGGGAGAAGAACAATTTAAGTATAGCTATTGATGCCATGTTGATATTGTGGGGGGAAAGGGAATTAAGGTTTAGCTATTTTTGCCATGTTGAATTTGGGAGAAATCTATTAATGTTTAGGTATTTATGCAATGTTGAATTTGTAGGAGAACAATTAACATGAGCTATAGATGCCATGTTGATTTTGAAGGCAGAACAATTAAAGTTTAGCTATTGGTGCCATCTGATATTTTTTGGGGGAGAACAATTAAGGTTCAGCTATTGGTGCCATGTTGATATTATTTGGGGGGAGAACAATTAAGGTTCAGCTATTGATGCCATGTTGAATTAGGGGGATAACAATTAAGGTTTAGCTATTGATATCATGTTGATTTAGGGGGGGGGGGAGAAAAATTAACTTTTAGCTATTGATATCATGTTGATTTGGGGAGGGGGAGAACAATTAAGGTTTAGCTACTAATGCCATGTTGAATTTGATGGGGGAATAATTAAGGTTTAGCCATTGATGCGGTGTGGAATTTGCCCTGTTGATTTGGGGGGCAGAGCACTTAAAGGTTAGCTATTGATTCCATGTGTATATTTTGGGTTGGGAGAACAATTTAGGTTTAGCTATTAATGCGATGTTGAAGTTTGGAGGGAGAACAATTAAGGTTTAGCTATTTATGCAATGTTGATATTTTTTGCGAGGGGAGGGGGGCAATTAAGTTGTAGCTATTGATGCCATGTTGAATTTGGGGGAGAAAAATTAAGGCTTAGCTATTGATGCGAGGTTGAATTTGGGAGGGGGAACAATGAAGGTTTAGATATTGATGACATGGTAATTCTTTGGGGGGAAAACAATGTTTGTTTAGCTATTGATGTCATGTTGATATTTGGGGGGTGGGGGTGGAGAACAATTAAGGTTAGCTAGACGTGCCATGTTAATTTTGGGGGCAGAACAATTAAGGTTTAGCTATTGACGCTATGTTGATATTTTTTTGTGGGATAACAATTTAGGTTTAGCTATTGATAGTATGTTGATACTTTTTTCTTTGGAGAACAATTAAGGTTTAGCTATTTTTGCCATGTTGAATTTGGGGGAGAACAATTATGGTTTTACTATTGATGCCATGTTGAATTTGGGAGGGAGAATAATTAAGGTTTAGCTATTGATGCCATGTTGAATTTGGGAGGGAGAATAATTAAGGTTTAGCTATTAATGCCATGTCGAAGTTGATGGGAGAATAATTAAGGGGGCGAACAATTAAGGTTAAGCTTTGGATACCATGGTGATTTTATTTTTTTTTGGGGGGGGGAGAGAGCAATTAAAGTTTAGCTATTGAGGCCATGTTTAATTTGGCGGGAAGAACAATTAAGGTTTAGCTATTGATGCCATGTTGATATTTGTAGGAGGAGGAGAAAATGCATGTTTTATCGATTGATGCCACGTTGATTTTGGGTGGGGGAGGAAAATTTTAGGATTAGTTAACTATTGATGTCATGTTTATTTGGGGGGGGGGACATTAAGGTTTATCTATCGATGTCATGATCATTTTCTTTGGGGGGAGCATTAAGGTTTAGTTACTGATGCCATGTTGAGAAATTGAGCTTTGTAGTATATTTGATCTTGTTCCTTTTGCGAGATGACGCAGTATTTTATCTCGTATCGCCCACACGTGTTCTCTGAGGTCACTGCCATGGATGTGACTTGTCTGCTACCATTTGTTTCGTCCTTTTTGCGCAGAAGACCTTTTGCTCGTGCAAGAGAAAAAGTATATGATGCGCATGAAAGACCTTATGTGCATTTCACTAAGCTACTTATTCTTCTATAGGAATTGCGGAGGGGAGGGAGGCAAAGTTGTAGAATATAAAAAAAAATAAACTGGCCAAATTCTTGGAACTCAAAATAATCATTAGTTCTTTACTCACTTATGAATTTCGCCACTGTTTTTAATTGCCATTTTTAGCTTATTTTGCCTAATAAAGATGGTTTATTGCTGTTCTCTGGGTATTTTCAGTTTTATTCTGCCGTTTATAAAGCTTCTATACGATTTCTTTCTCGACAGATGTTCAAAAGCGTCCCAAACTGGCCAGAAGAGAGAGGGCGTGATTCAATTAAGGGGTTGCCCTTGTCCTTAAGGTGAACTGGGTCATTCTGTTGACATGAGAGGGAACTTGGATCTTTTTGCCATGGCAATTATAGGGGGAAAATAATTTATAGTTACTAATTGCTTACGTATATAAGTAGCAAATGAGTTTTGATATATATATATATATATATATATATATATATAGAGTGAAGCAGATGTCGCTTGCTTTAAAAATTGTAGCCCCCTCTCTCAATCTAGGCGGCTCTCCGATCGCGTTTTATGACAACGTTATAAACCTTGGGGTTTCCTTTGACACTCAACTTGATTTTAAATCGCATGTTACTAATATCAGCAAATTGTCTCTCTGGTTTCTCCGTAACCTCAGTCATAACCGGTCCCACTTGGACCGAAACAGTTTTGAGAGAGCCATCCATGCCTTTGTTACCTCGCACCTTGATTACTGGAACATTGTTGAACGATGGTGGACCTTTATCACCTGACGTTAGGTTGCTTGGGTGAAGTCAAAATAAATAAGTGTGGGCTATTTCCTTGGGCTTGAAAAGAACAGTGGAGAGCATAAATTGCATAATAAAGGTGAAAGCTTAGTTGAAACTGTAGAACTTGTCACAGATATGAACGTAGCCTTTTACCCAAGAGAGGATAGGCAAGTTCGTATTAATGAAAGGATCAAAGGATTTGAAGAGACATACGAAAAGGCTCAAGAATATTTAAAAAAGAATTTAAGGAGGCGACCAAAGATAAATAATGTGATCTTTGGTGTTAAGGGAAATTCTCCGGCTGGAATGGAAGGCGGTGGCCCAAAGTTTTCGTATACTTTGGATAATTTAGGAAATTAGATAGATGCAGGGTCGTAAAGTATGTATCCGCATATCAATATGAATATAACAGTGAAATAGGAAGGAATAAATAGCAATTATTTATATATGTTCCAAATTATCAACAAGAAATCACAAAATACAAAAATGCCAAAGCATGTTACATCAACAACATATAAGAGATTAGCAGATGAAGCTCGGTGAAAATTACAGCAACTCCAAACTGATAAAAGAACCTCAGTAGTGTGTCGAGAGTCCTTTGTTAGTGATGAGAGCATTTCATCTTCGAGACATGCTGTCCACGAGGGTGCGACACCTGAAGGGTGTGATGCTAGCCCAATGCTAGGTGATGAATGACTTTTGTGGCAGATGAGGTATTGTAGCCTCTTTCAAGCATTATAAGAGGTTCCCTAGTGGATTCATATGTGAAGACGGAAGTGGCCAGTCCATCATCGGGTATTTTTGGCTCAGAAACAGTGTATTGTTGATGTAAAATTGTGACATGAGCCATCGTTCTGCTTAAAATCGCATTCCGTCCACTTCTAGACAAGCCTTTGCTGAGGGCAACATGTAATCTCTCATGACAACTTGTAAATATCTCAGGATTCATGGTACCATCACAAACGGTAAGACGACCCACCACTAAACTTGACACGCAGCCCCATATCATTACAAAGCGAGCCACCATGCTTTACTTTTGGCACTATGTACTCTTGATTCTACCGCTCCACTGACCTCCTGCGGACTCTAACCTTGCCTGGGGTCGAGAATATGTCCTTACTGACGCATAGTCGAGTTGCTGTGAGCACGTGACCAACTGTCAGTCAATATTGCTTCTGCAGAAGGTTGATCAGTGGCTTCTGGCGGGTTTTCATGAGTCCAAACCTTGTGTAAGCAGCCTGCGACAGACTGTTCGGACGGATGCATTAACTTGGCCGTCCTCTGCCCATTCATGATGCAGCTGGATTGCGATTGTTTTCGGATCCCGAAGCTCACGAGAGGAAAAGACCTGTTGCCACGTTGCGTACTGACCATTGGTCCTCTACAATGAGGCCTTTCTTGGATGTTCTCAGTTTTTCAGATCCTCTTCAACATTTCATCAACACCGGAATGTGATCCGCCGACCCTCCGGATGATTTGTCGACAGCTGAGACATTCCTCGTCCATCGTGCGTATCTTACTTCTTTTCTCTACGGTACACTTACGTGTTTTCATCATTATCATATCATTATCAGATCTTGTCGAAATCGATTATCGTATTCATCAACAAATATAATGTTATATGAAGACATTTCGTCTTTATCGTACCCAATACTGATATCAGGCTTTCATGCAAGTCAATAGCATCGCCATTTTAGATATTTCAAAAAAAGTTACAAGGAAGCATGCATTTTTATGTAGTTTTCTATATAGATGTATTGGACACATGCATGCAAAACACGGCCAACATATTCAATGACATACATATGTTGGCCGAAATCTTTTGGTGGCGGGTTATTCAAACACGTATCGTCAAATGATGCAGGAGAAGAACGTCATTTCTCGACGAAGGGCAGAGCACGAATAACAAAAGACAGCTAAACACGAAGAATCCTTAACTGAAGAATGAGGAAATGGACGGAGATGAAGAAATATTAATCGAAAGAATATGAATACCAAAACGGATTTCGACCTTACCAAATCTCTTTAGCCCTCCATGTTGGGGCAGGTAGGGCACAGTTAAAGTCTCAAGAGGTAATGTTGTCCAAAAAACTTGGTATCTAAACCTGAATTGATAACCCTTTCATCATTAAAGGAGTACCCCCCTCCCCCTGTCCCCGCCAGAGGTAGCTACTAAATCTAAACACAAATAAAAAAAGGGGGGGAAAATGCGAATTGGTAAGATAAAAAAGAGGAGAGAAGAAAACAAAGAACAAACAAGGAAAAAATATGTGAATAGGAACGATAAATAAAGACGAAAGGAGAATACAAAGAAACAAACAAAAGGAAATAATATGTGAATTAGAACGGTAAACAAAGAGGAGGGAATAAAACGAAGAAATAAAAATGGAAAAAAGATGCGAATTGGAACGATAAACAAAGAGGAGAGGGGGGAGGGATGAAAGAAACAAACAAAAGGAAAAATGATGCGAATTGTAACGATAAACAAAGGAGAAAAAACAAGCAAAAAAATGAAAATCGGTACGGTAAACAAAGAAGAGAGGAGAAAACAAAAACAAAACAAGAAAAAAACGATGCGAATTGGAACGATACTCAAAGAGGAGAGGAGAAAACAAAGAAACCATCAAAAGGAAATAAGATGCGAATTGGAATGTTAAACAAAGAGGAGAGGAGTAAACGAAGAAAGGACAAACAAAAGAGGAACTTGAGCGGAATCCACCCGGAAGAAGGACGTGAATCTCTCCTGTTTAACTGCCTCGCGGTACCCCAAGTAGGGAGTGCGCGTGTGTCTCACCAACACGTGGGACCATCTGGACGTTCTTGAAGGGCAGTAAGTAATGTCCGGGGGATCACCACCATAAAGAAGATTTCCTTGTGTTGGGGAATGGGGGACGCAAGGTTTTGGCAAGGCGCTCACGGGGTGGGGTAGGAGATGATTGTCGAAAAAAGAACCTGAGGGTCAAGAAATATACGGATACACTTCCTTAGCGAAACTGCTTAAAATAACCATCTTAATTTTCAGGTTTTTACTTCTGATCAAAGGTGAGGTGACTCCTAAATCTTCCCTAGCAGAACCTGTCAGCCATAGCATCAACACTGAAGAGCAAAGAACTGCTATGGACTTCTGAATCCAAAAGGTGCAGAAGGAGAAATACTCAAAAGAATGGGAAGAACTCGCGAATGGTCATAGAAATCCTGGCTCCAACCGAATTAAACAGTTTTCTATGTTTATGCAGGAAAGTAGGATAAATTGCGATAGGCGTCTTTCCTATTCTGATCTCCTAAACATCGTAAAATAGCCAGTTCTCCTACCGGCCGATCATAGCTTCACGGAGCTGCTATTGCTTCACCTTCACTATACTCATTGTAGAAGTTTAGGTACATCCATACATTAGTGTATACATAAATACACCGACACAGCTGCGTGTCTCTCCCTTATTCCAAATTCGCCTTTCGCATCGAATCCCCTCCACCCCTTTGCGCGCCTTTGAGACAAGCGAATTTGTGGATGGCCACACAGGAAAATGTCTGCCTCAAAGGACACCTGTTAGCCGACGAAGGTCCGAGTTTTTTCGCGCCGTCGTATACCGCGACGTGGTACGAGGAAAGCTCGGATGGCCCCAAGGTGTGAAGGATTTGGTCTGTCCTGGCAGCAGTCAAAAGGTCGTTCGCGCAGGAATACGGATTTTATGAGAATTCGGTGCTCTCTCTCGTTTTTTGCTCATGAGAGAAATAAGAGGGAAAATTCTCCCTGAAGTCAGGCAGAAGATCTTGGACCTACGTCGTGTGTGGAGCTAGTCTCACAAAGGAAACAATTTGCCCGTAGCAAGAAGGAAAACTTCGAGGAATTGGTTGTTGCCGTCACGGTACTTGTAGGTGCCAAACTTCTCGCAGACCCCTCCCCCTTTCAGAATCCGAGGTTACACAGGACCTCCCTCTGCGGATTACCCTAGATGCAGCTAGGTAATCATTTTGGCTACCCACTCCAGAAGCCAATAATCGGAGCGAACACTTTGAGCAGAAGATCTTGGACCTACGTTGTGTGTGGAGCTAGTCTCACAAAGGAAACAGTTCGCCCGTTGCAAGAAAGAAAACTTCGGGGAATTGGTTGTTGCCGTCACGGTACTTGTAGGTGCCAAACATCTTGCAGACCCCTTCCCCCTTCAGAGTCAGAGGTTATACAGGACCTCCCTCTGCAGATTACCCTCGAATCAGCTAGGTAATCATTTTGGCTACCCACTCCAGGAGCCAATAATTGGAACAAACACTTCGAGGAGAAGAATTCTAAATTGAGTCACAGTCTGACTCGTCTTCGCGATCCGATCTAGGATCATTACATCAGGACGCCGGTCTAGGATTACCCACCATTCGGTAACCTCAGACGACCGGGCTAAGGTTGAACATCGTCAGAAGAAGAAGACATTCACCTTCACCCTTCAAATACTTTCGAACTCCAAGGTATCGTAAAAGCGAATTATCTCCTCCCCAACTTCACCAGTTTAACCATTAACTAGAATTTTCATCCCGAGCTCATAACCTCCATTATTTCATGTGATTAATTCAGTGCTTAATTCCATAATATTATTCAATTCATTCTGTCAGGTGCAATTAAGACGCAAGCATCCTAGTACGTAGAATTCAAGTGTAATCCCCACGACATTATATATAGACTTACCTGTTCAGTGCAAAGATTAATCCTATTTATACCTATATACGCTGTTTCATATTTTTAATTCAGTATATTAAAGATTATTTTTGTATCTGTGTGTTTAACTATTTTGGACGATCCTTTGGCAATTAATGAACAATCCACTCGGTTTAATCATCAATATTTCATAAGTCCACCTATGACTGGCTTTTACTGAGTGAGAACACACTCAGGTGATCATTATCTTACTTTTGATCAAAAGATAAGCACCGAAGTAATTCTTATTTACCGGAAATGGCTACGGTAGGTGTATTGGCTACACTTCACCTCCACTTCACCTTGGTGCGGGATTATAATATACGAGTATGCCTAGGAAATGGGACTGGGATTACCCACTCACTAAATCTCGACACCCATGGACATCCGGGCGCCGACCAGCTTCTAATGATAGCAAGGTATAGGTATTGCATTCGGAGGGCACGTCAAATAATCAAGAAAATCAGGAACAAATCTCTTATGTGCATTAAGCTATCAAATCGTAAGTATACTATCCAAGATCCGCCTCCTCTACCCAGGGGACGCGTTTCGGTTGAAACGCCATTCCATACTATCGGGGTAGACTATACTGGTGCCATCACAATTAGGAAAGGTAGAAAGAATGAAAAGGTATACATTCTTCTATTCACATGTGCCACCACGAGAGCTATGGAGGTTTGTGATGGAGGATTACAATCCTTCTTACGCGCAATCCTGAGATTCACGACTAAGATTTCAGTTCCACATACCATATATTCAGATACTCGTAACGCTGGTACATTTCGAGCAGCGTCTATCTACTTGAGTACTTTACAGGAATAAGATGGATTTTCGATCCATTGAGGACTCCTTGGTATACTGGATTCGTAGAGCGCCTCATAGGCCTTACAAAAAAGACTTTAAATTCTATAATAGGGAGCAAAATAGTTTCTCAGGATGAGCTCTTGATCCTCGTACCGAGATAGAGAACTTCCTGAATCATCGCCCCCTGACTTACGTATCAAAAGAGCTTCATTCCCTAGACCCGCTAACTCCGTACAACTTAATTCTAACTTATCGGGAGCTCTCTCTACAGGAGACGTTCGAGGATGAAGATCCTGAATTCGGCTGCCCCTTCGTCTCGAATAGGAGGCAAAAGCAGATGGAACGGCTACGTCATCAGGCCTGGACACTTGGCAAAACGAGTATCTGGTAGCTCTGAGGGAGAAATACACAGAGCGATCGACCCAGGGCCTGTCTCCTCCTGTCGGCTACGTGGTTTTGATTAAGGACGACTGTCCTCGTCTTCGGTGGAAGATGGGGCTAATAGTGGAGCTCCATCATTATTATACTTCTGAGAGCTACCAAAGCCTCCCTCCAGGGTGCAAAAATAACTGCTAAATTGATTCCACACAAAATACCAAAATGGTACTGAAGAGAGGCAAAAGCAGCCATGAAAAAGGTGAAGGGCTAATAGTAAACTCAGATGAATAAGAAATATTAGATGAGAAAGGCTACTGTTTCAAGAATGCATTCACACGGGACTTGAATGAAGAAATATCTCTTGAGTGTACAATCTCGCTGGGTAAAGCATTCCACGTTTTAATTAACGATGGTATAAAACACCGCGTCGTACTAACATTCATAAAATTCATAGCCAAGTCATTAAGATTAAGAGCAAACCTTATCACGCGAACTGGATTAAAAGAATCAGGCAGAGCTGCGTGCAACGGATGCTGAATAGTATTAAATACCTTGAAAGAAATGCTAAGGGCACCAACCAGACGCCGATGAGCCAAATCAAGGGAGCAAGCTGGTGCTACAAACTTAATTGAGTTCAACGCTCTGTCCAAAAACTTGAGATGGCAATTAGCAGCAGACATCCAAACAGGAGCACAATACTCAAAATGAGGCAGAATGAAGGCATAAAAAGACTTAATAACTGTAGAGTCACAAGCAAAAGTTCTGTAACACTTACGGAGTAATTCAGTCTTCTGTGAAATTGAGGAGGACAAGAAACGAATGTGCTTCTCAAAAGTTAGCTTCGAGTCAAGAATTACTCCAAGAAGAAGTAAATCATCCACTTCCTCAATAAGTTCACCTGATATGTACAAACTGGAATAAGCTGGATCCAGTGCACGGGATCTACTAATGGTAATAGAATGCGTCTTATTAGCATTAAGCTTCATGTCCCAAAGTTGACACTGTGGAGAATGGCTACATTAAGCATCCTGGAGGAGTATAAGTACATTAAAGCCCCCCTCCCTTATGAGGAGGAGCGTGGGAAAGGTAGCCGGAGAAAATGCTTACCATGTGTGATCTCCCCGCCGCTGTGGGCAGTTGGAGCTAACATCTGTTTTAAGGCGACCACCTAAGGTCCTTAAACGACGCTCTAACGATCGAATTACCTACGAGACCCATAAACCCGTGGTTATGGAAAAAAAAGCGGTGCGAGTCAGAAGGCACGCCAAGTAGCGGTGCGGTTGCGAGCCTCTAATTTGCGAGCTGACTTGGGCAACCCAGTGCCACCTCAGGAATTCTCGCTCTCCCCAGATGCTAACTCACCACTCGCCCCCCCCCCCTTTGCTTCTGTGGCCTGGTCACTTCCCCCTTTAGATGGGGCGGCAATCCGCCTATAAATAAGCCCCGCAAAGAAAGAGAAGAGGATTATCAGAAGTCGATACGCCAGAGGAGGATTAGTTCGTGAAGATCGATCCATCGGCCAGACAAGAAGATTATTAGTAGTCGATTCGCCAGAAGAAAGATTAGTTCGTGAAGATCGATCTTTCAGCCAGACTAGAAGATTAGAAGTCGATACGCCAGAAGAAGGGTTAGTTCGTGAAGATCGATCCTTCAGCCATACAAGACTATTTCCGTGAGAAACGATAGGATCAGATTGAGAAAATCGATCCCCCCCTTTCAGGGCCGTATTAACCTAAATAGTCAAGCTTTATATCGGTGCCATACCGAAGAAGCCTTTGCAGTCTGCAAAGAAGTCCGACTGAAGAAAAGCAAAGCCGCTCACACTCGAGCGACTCTCACATCTCAAGCTCCGTAAGAGTGAGAGGAGAAGAACCCAGCCTCAACGAGCTCCCGTTCTTTAATTACGTGGAAGAATCAACCCCCTTCATAGGCGACAAGCAATACCTCCTTGACGAAAATTTAACCAGTGGCCTCAACACTTCAAAGCGAGAGATAAGTCCCCCAGTGACATCCGGCAATCCCTAATACCTATTTGTAAGTTAAAAATAACTTTTATATCTCTATTGCGATAGTAGAAGTTTAGTACGTCCCAAGTTTTAAAGGAGAGTAGAAACCATTGTTCTTGAACCTAGGTCATATGTGTTTGTAGACGAGAGTACGTTAATTTAATGTTTAAAGCTAATCAAATAGAGTCGCGAAAAAAATACTAATCGACAATTGGTATGTTTCAAGAATGCATTCACACGGGATCTTTGATGCCAAAGATAGAAATGTGGTAACTGTTAGTTTGTAATAGTTAAGTGTTTCGTTTAAAATACATGTTTACTTTGGTAGATTCTGGTGTTTTCTCTTATCCTTATGTGTTTAAAAATAGCTCTTCCTTAAGAAAAAAACCACTAAATAGCACTCTTAGAACAAAGCCTACTTCATCATAGAAGTAACTCACGCCCCTTAAAGCATACCGATACTAAAAGGGTGTCAAAGAGTATAGTGATCAAAACCAAGGGTCATTCCACGACAGACACCAAGAGGTAATCTTGGCTAAATCACTATTTAGAGATGCTGCAACTTCTTCTCTGTTACATGGAGACCGAATTGAGGAGTACAGAGTTGTGTCATCGGCATACGAGACCACAGACACAGAAGCAGAATAGATCCTATTAACAGAAACACGCTGGGATCTATTTGTCAAAAAATTCTTAAAAATATTAACAAGGCTTCCACCAATACCATAAATTCCTAGTTTATAAATTAGAGCCTTATGATTCAAAATGTCGAAGGCTGAGCTGAAATCAATGCTACAACACGCGACTCATGCC
This sequence comes from Ceratothoa steindachneri, assembly GCA_963969495.1. Lineage (NCBI taxonomy): Eukaryota > Metazoa > Arthropoda > Malacostraca > Isopoda > Cymothoidae > Ceratothoa > Ceratothoa steindachneri. The sequence continues at coordinate 47,135,951 of OZ018323.1, read as the reverse complement.
CACGGTTCAAAGAGGACTGAAGTTCATGGGTCAGTGTTAGGAGTGCATCGCAAGTTCCCAAACTCTTGCGCAACCCAAATTGTGAATCAGGTATCACACCGATTTTGTTACAATCAGGGTCAATCGTTTAGCAAAGAGCCTCTCAAAGATCTTAGATAATATAGATGTGACTGAGATGGGACGGTATTCAGATGATAAAGTTGAAGCCGATGCTCCCTTTGGAATAGGAGTAATGTTGGCTTTACACCAGCAAGAAGGAAAAGAACCGGTCTTCAGAAACAACCTAAAAACAACAGCCAATTTAGGTGCCAAAATGGGGGCGATCTTTTCGAAGAAAAGGGGGAGAAGCCCACCATAAGTATCTAGATCAAGAAGATACTTTTTAAGCTCAGTTGAGATTTAAAGGCAATTGATTTTAACTGAGGAAAGGGAAAACAAGTCAGGGGAAGCGACAACTCCTGATCTCTCTGTTTGTTTATAAAGGTAGCAGGAAATGGCTTCGCCACTCCCTCCTACGGGGGACGGGGGGAGCTTGCGCTGCGCTACTAAGAATAAAATTTAAAATCTAAAAAAAAGGAGCCATGGGTAAATTTTTATAAATTTTCTGAACTTCGCCAATTATAATAATTTTAAAAAGAAACTCTAAACTAAATTTCCCCCCTTTTAAAATATTACGTTGCTAAAATATAGTTATAGAAAAAGATATATACAAATAAATTTTCTGAACTTCACCATTAGTAATTCTTTGGGTTTTAAAAAATTTGCAAAATTTCGATACTTATATTTATTTCTGAACTTCACTATTTTGTTTTTTCATATTATAAAAGAATTATTAGAAATAACTTTGATAAAAAACATAAGTCATAACCAAACTAGGATGAATTTATTTTCAAATACGCAAAAAAATCTCCTTCTTAAACTATAAGAGTTAGTCAGAGGTGGGCGCGATTCAAAAATATTGAAGTCCAATTAGCGATTACTGATTCGCCAGCTAGTCAAATCCGATTCGATTATCCGATTCGGGTGCCAAAAATCTAAGTCCGATTAGCCATTATCCGATTCGATTATTTTTTTTGAAATGTGATTCGATATTTTTAAAAGCGATTCAATGTTTTTCAAGCTATTTTCAATGTTTCTAAAGGCAATTTAATGTTTTTTTACCCTAAATAAGCCATTTCTAACTAATACAAAGAGAAACCAAGCTTTTAAGATAAAAAATAAACTTTTTATTTTAATTAAAATATAATATAACAAAAAATTAAACTATACAGTACATATTACACAAAAATACACTCAGTAATACTAATATATTTTCTCAGAAAAAAAGATAGGGTCAACCAACAACTTTGTACCATATCTACCTCATAATATTTCAAGTTTTCCACTCTACTCTACTCTAAGCCAGCCAACTTAGGTTCTGGGACACCAGGTTCTGGGCATGGACAATGCTGTCGTCACGCGACAGCGCCTGCAGGGAATCTTTGAGCACCTGGATGTAGGGGAAAAGGCACCCCATGTATGACTTCTCCTCGCCCTGGAGTACGTCTAGGAAGGCAGCGAGGGGGGTGGTCACCTTGATGTTCTCTGACCAGATCTGCACGCCGTCCTGCGTGATGTGCGGCAGGAGGTGGGGGTGCTGCCGCTGACAGATCTGGTTCAGCTTGTTCCTCTTGTCCAAGTCAAGCACCTCGGTAAGCAGGCACTTGTAAGCGTCGTGGCTAGAATTCCACCTGGTGACGCCAGGGGTAAAAAGCTTCTTGCCCAGAGCGGATTTAATGTCATTGGCAAATCACTGTCTTTCTGTTCTGGGCGTTCCACACGCTCTGGGCCTTGGCGGCCAGCTTGTTGAAGGCCGGCATGGGCTGGGTGGTCTAGCCGGGCACGTTCTCCACATTCCTGGAGGATAGCAGGTTCACTATGTGTGCCTCACGGTGGCGATGCTTGGAGAGATGCACCACCTCTTCCTGCTGGTTCACCTCCTCCAGGGCGTCTGCCACCAGGATGGTTCTGGTGTGTACCACCTTTGGGTCTACCACGTCTTTTCCTTGCTGCTCGGCATCCCCCTCGATATTGCGGCTAAAGGCGTTGATGTAGTTAGCGCCATTGTCAGTGGTGGTGTGACAACCTGAAAAGCAAAATAATGTTTTAAAACAAAGTTTAATTTTATTTATCAGTATGAACTTGAATTATAATTCCAAAGTCAATACGATAATAGTCATCACTTTGTTATTTTTACAGACTCCCTCAGTTCTCTTCAAAGTATTAACGACAAACATACATAACATATTTCACGCAGACTACAGCATCAAATTCATACAGTATTACAAAGTAAAAATGTAGAATTTTGCTGGATAACTGGGCAAATACAAAGACAAATATGCAAAAATTCTTAGAGTTTACAGACCTTTCTTTTGATGCCGAATTCGTCGTGCAGCCGGAGATCGCCTCTGCCAGGTAGGTCGCCGTCTGGCTCACGGTGATCTCCTTGATCCTGAAGACGGCGGAGTGCCTCTCGAAGGTGACTTTGTCTAGTCATGTCACCGTCATCCCCTGGAAGGCCCTGTTGCAAGGAATAACAAGGAAAGAAAGTACTCTAGAAGACTTATGGTCCATTCAATGAGGGTACCTTTGAACTAGCAGTCGAGCGGGCACATCTCTGCTCAAATGCTTTACCTCCTTAAACGGCCACTTTTCAAGACCCAGTTTAGTCTTGACTTGAGCTGGTCAACGGATTCGCTGTTGACAGCTTCCACTGAAAGTGCGTTCCAGCTGCCGCAGATGCTGTGCGTGAGGGGTTTTCCACGCAGATCGCGGTTGTGGCGCTTCAGTTCAAGTTTAAAGCCGTGATTTCTTGTTCTGCTCTCAGCAGGTGTGAGGGTGTCCCTGTGGTCAACATTGTTGAGCCCCCGAAGTATTTTGAAGGCTCCGATGAGCTGACCACACAGTCTGCGGGTTTCCAACGAGAAAAGATCTAATTCCCTTTGTATGTCTTCATAACTTTTGTGTCTGATGGAGGAAATCGGTTTGGTTGCCCTGGCTTGCGCGCGTTTCAATCTCGCGATGTCCTTTCGAAGTGGGGAACTCCAAAATTGTACGGCGTGCTCCAAGTGTGGTCGGACGGGTGAGTTGTGCAGGCACAGTACAGTCTCCTTGTTCCGATGTCCAAACTGGCGTTTTATGTAGCCTAGCATCCTTTGGCCTTTTTCTCCGCCTCAATGCACTGTTTCGAGAACTTGGGGTCACTGATGATTGTTGCACCCAAGTCCTTCTCAGTGTCGGTGGATTCAATAGCGGTGCCCATGGGGATATACTTAGATTGGAGGTTTCGGTGGCCGATGTGCATCGCTTTGCATTTGCTCACGTTGAAGGGCATTTGCCGCGTGTCCGACTACTCCCCAATCTTCCGAAGATCTTCCTACAGGCGGGCAGTGTTTTCATCCTTTGCAACGTTCATACCGGCTTGGTGTCGTCAGAAAATTTGGAAATCTTGGCAACCATGTCACCGTCCATGTCGTTGACGTTAATGATGAATAGTAGTGGTCCCAGGACAGAACCTTGAGGCACCCAATCAGAAGCCTGTCCATTCACCACCACCCGTTGTCGTCTGCCACTTGGCCAGTTCTCTATCCAGCCGGCTGCTTTTCCGTCTATGCCCAGCGCTCGCACTTTTCGGAGAGGGCGGCGGTGCGGTGCCTTATCGGGGTCTTTCTGAAAGTCTAAGTGGACCGCATCTGCCGCCTTGTCCCGATCGTGCTCACTTAGGGCGAAGTGGAGGAATTCCACGGGGTTCGTCGGGCATGACCGTTTCCTTTGGAAGCCGTGCTGGGAACTCCTCAGTGGCGGCTTTGACTCTGAATGCGACGTCATTTTGTCCACCATTATGCTTTCCATGAGTTTACCGACTATCGAAGTCAGACTGATAGGTCGGTAGTTCGAAGGTTGGCTAGGGTCTCCTTTCTTGAAGATAGGATTCATCTCCGCCTCACGCCAATCTCTAGGAACACATTTGGTCCGGATTGACATGTTGAAGATTGCGCTCAGGTACCCTCATTGAATGGACCGTAAGGTCTTCTAGGTTACTTTCTTCCCTTGTTGCTCCTTGTTACTCCTTGTTGCTTGCCGACTAGCTGTCGGCCGTGGTTGCGACGAACTCCTGTTTGGCGAGGAGGTCCGTCAGGTCGGCCTTGGCCTGGTCCCGTATTTCCCTGATGTCGCAAGTAAACTTCCGCCTGGAGACGACCTTGAAGTCTGGGCAGGCGGACGCCCACAGGGCCTTATTGTGTTCATTGTCTGTCTCTGAGGCAGGCTTCATGCAGCCAATGAAGGACCTGAAGCAAAATTAAAAGTTTTAGAATAAATTTAAAATCCAAGATTTTTTAATTCATCATATCATTTTTTTATATGAGTGTATGACACATATAAATTGTTAAAACATTTTTAAGAAGTAAAAACAGAAAACTGTTAACAGTTTAAAGCATCTATATTCAATTTAATGAGTGTATTAATATTATTCGATCATTCAGTGTCTAAACTGAGTTTCACAGTTTTAAAATTAAAACACTTAAAAATAAAAATATATTGACTTTAACTTGAAAAATGAAAATTACTCACCTATAGTACAGGTCGAGGCACTTCTGGGAAAACTTCTCCTTGAAGCTCTCCTCGATGCTGGCCTGCCTCCTGGTCGCGGCCGCGTCCTGAAAGGACTTGTGGCGGCCGCATTTGCTGGCGCTCTGGAGAGCTGCCTTGAGTATATACACTACCTCTACACTACCTCTGGTAGTGTATCTAAAAAGTAAAAACAAAAAGGAATTAAAATTCATATAGTAAAACCTAAAAATAAATGCCTTAATTTAGCCTGTTTAGTCTTTGTCAAATAATTATGAATCCTGGTAAAAAAAATTTTAAATAAATTATTAAATAAATTAAATTTAAAGTCACATTCAGGTTTAAAGTTGTTTTCTGCTGAATTTTGAGTGTCTTTGAGCACTGGGGGCAGGTAGCCTTGTTGTTGTCCACTACCTTGAAGAACAGGGAGATGTGCCCTCAACTGTTCTCCTGTCTGAGGCTGGCGCTGTCTGTCTCCATTGTGGCTTTGCTCTCAGCTGACTCGTTAAAGTCCAGCGACACCCTCCACGCCCCCCCCCCCCTGATGTTGTCGTTGACCGCCGCCGCCTGGTCGCTGTGTTGGGAGCCCATGGACTTCTGATTTGCGCTGCTGACGTTCCTGTTACTGGGCTGGGGAGTCAGAAATCTCTCCATACTGGATTAAAGGACGCGTCTTCGTCCTCTATCAAAGGTGTGAATAAAACTCCGGCTTGGACAAGGTTACTTCTCTTGCACGCGCTAAATTCTGTAAAAAAATTCAGTATTTAGAAACAAAATTACGAAACTCACAAATAAGTGCTAAGTTGAATGTACAAATAAATGCTAACTAGCAACAAGCAAGTGCGCACAAGTAAGAAGCCGGTGCGGACGAATACATGATGAAACTTGTATGAAATGGCTAATTCACGAACTTTAAGCTTGATTTATCGTTACTTTATGAAACTAATAGTATAGATATGATCATATGAATACCGTTAGAACGAAATAGAAATACTAAATGCAAATATTAATGGTGCAACTTACTGCCGTTGGGGTCCGTAATAGTAGGAAAATTAAAACAGAAGGATTACTTCGAAGCGTTCACAAGTGGTGGCAAGGGAGCAGCGCAGCAGCAGCCTGCTCTCACGACAACTGGCTCTAAACTGGTGCGGCGCGTCACTTAACCGAACTGAGACGCGTACGAAAAGCCAAAACTAATTTATACTTTTAAAATATAACCTTTTTATTAGATAGGATTTAATAATTAATCCCGATATTTTTCGCACTGTATTATAGAGAACATACGAAAGTGTGAATAGAATAGAATAAAACGAAAAAATATTTACTTGAGATAAATATAGAAAAATTTATTAAGAAACTGCTATTGCGAATAAACAAAGACGACGTCGACCTGGATTAATCGCAATTCGCTTTAAATTTTCGGCAGTCAGATTGCAATTATCCGATTCGTTTGGCAGGGGTTAGTTAGTCCGATTCGAAAATGCAAGTCTGATTAATCGGATAATCGGACGGCCCACCTCTGGAGTGATTATGAAGATGATGATGATGATGATGATGGTTAGAGAGCAAATCAGCTTTATTTAATGGCTCAAAAGACCTGGAACCATCAGGTTCACGTAGTGGTGCATACTCGAGTCCACACCAAACTCTGAAGACTTAAGGGAACTCCACCATTTGTGGGGCTGAGTAGCTCCAGCAAGAACATCCTGTAAATGAGAATTATAAGCAGCTTCAGCAGCATTATAAATTCTCTGAGTCTCAGCTCTAAGAGCAACATAATTATCCTAAAGCAACTGGCTTCGATTGCGTCTCCACAAGTGGTAAGCAGCCTGTTTGTCATCAAAGGCACAATTGCAATCATCGTCAAATCAAGCTTTATCTTTGACACGTGATTTAATTATTTTGGATGAAATCTTTCTATGTGGAATATTAATAAGACAAGTATTCAGAGCTAATACTGGGTCACTAGAATTAAAAATAGTATTCCATTGAATATGGTCAACTTCCATGCATACATTGTCCAAATTGACTCTAGATTTAAGATACACCTGACGGGAGATGGTTATGTCAGGAACAGTGAATTGAAGACGAATTTTGCAATGGGTAGCATTATGATCAGAGGTACCTATGAGAGTGAGAACAGAAGCCTCGACAATTCCTGGTATGTCAGTCAAAACAATGTCCAGGCAGTTCCCAGAATTGTGTGTAGGACCCTGAATCAGCTGTTCACAACCAGACAAGTTAGAGAAATCCAAAGCTGCAAGACCATTTCGATTGGTTGGTGATACAGAACCCAACCAATTTTGATGATGAACGTTTAAGTCTCTAACAAAAATGAAGGATGCCTTTACATCAACAGACTGTATTGAGGCCATGGCAGTAAGCGGGCAGTCATACAAGTCGTTGTTGGCATCAGAGTTTCTATAAAGTCCAAAATGTAATGGTTATGATATTTGCTAGAGACTATTGCAAGTTGCATCTCATGGCAGTGACAGCAAAATCTGGTTAAGTGTTGTGCACTATAACCAGATCTAATGAATGATCAGGGCATCACTTCAATATTAAATTACAAGACTAAATAAACAAATATTTGGGGGCCCAACATAAACACTTATAAGAATGTGATTATCTTAAGGCTTAATGATCAGGCATCACTTCAATATTAAATTACAAGACTAAATAACCAATTGTTTGGGAGCCCAACATAAACACATATAAGAATGTGATTATTTTAAGGTTGAATGATCAGGGCATCCTTAAATATTAAATTACAAACTAAATAAACAAATGGTTGGGGGCCCAATGCCGCGAAGGCTTCAGGTTGCTTTCTAAGAGGAGATAAAAATATCTATTATTATTCAAACCCTCCAAAAATTCCGTTCTTAAAATTTAGTGTTATCAGGGACACGATGGAGAGTCAAGGTCCATGACCCTAAAGATGAAGACGGGGCGGGGCGCATCACTCGCCCCATCAGGAAGATCTTTTCTTTGGAACTTCCGCCCACCTGCGGATGTTCCCTCCCTCCCTACACAGGGTGTCGTAAATTTATGCGACATTTTAATTACCCAAGGATTCCCTAAGACGAACCAACCGTCAGCGTTTCAATTTCCATTATACGATGGGAGGAGAATGGAAATTTTGCGGAAGGCCTTCCACTCTATTGTGTATCCTTGTGTCATTCGGTCGTATATGCGTTCGCAATTTGATCCCTACTCTATCTCATTTGATTAAGTCTATTTTTTTTTTTGTGATCTTCATTAGCTCAGTTTCCTATTCTAAACGCTTTAGATTGTATAATCAATTTCCATTGCCAGCGATTGTTCCCATACGTTTTGTGCTACGGGTAAAATTAACTCTGTGTAAAGTGTATATAATTAGATTTAAGCAGTGTAAATATCATTTAAAACTAAGACACGTATATATTTAACCCATTCATACGTAAATATAAACTTAAAGGATTCAGTGCCTTCTTCCTCCTTAAGCAGCACAAAAGCTTATAATTTGGTTTTGGCGCTGTGTAAACTTGTATAGTGGGATAATTAAATTCCTACAATGGTTAGTTTGACATAACTTGTTTTTTAAAGATTAATTTTTTGGCTGATTTTTTTACCTTCATGCTTAAGTTTTTGAATCATTGTTTGAATCTCTTCTAGGTAATCAGCTATAAGTACAATATCATCTGCAAATCTCAGGTAATTGAGGTAATCTCACATCGATCTTAATGCTTTTGTTTTGTCAGTTTAGCTTCCTGAATATTTCTAGACGGGACGTGAATAATTTTGGAGAGATAGTATTTCCTAGTCATACACTTTTTTTGTAATTGAAAGATGTCTTAATCATTATGCAATCTAATAAATGATCATAAATTTTGGTATATGTGTTCTATGATATTTATGGAGACCGGATTCTTCAAGGTTATTATGATCGCTAGTGTTTTTATTGAATTAATTTCTTTATGGTAATATACAAATACCAGGTATAAAAGTATATTGTACTCTTAATTTTTCACAATGAGATGGTTGAGAGTATGTATGTGGTTAATCGTTGAGAAGCCTTTTCTAAAGCTAGCTTGTTCTCTCGGTTTTGGTCAACTAACTGGTTGTGCAGTCTTGGAAATGACTCTTGGCAAGAGTTTATAGACACACGAGAGAAGGATGATTGGTTTCTAGTTTGTAAAGTCCGTTTGATCACCTTTTTTTGTGTCAAAGGATTACGATGGTATTGTGCCGTGCCAGTCATCTGGAATCTTGCCTTGTTTTAGAAATTCAACAAAAAGGCAAAATAGTTTGTCAACAATGACATCTTTAGGATCTTCAGTGAGTTTAAAGTGATGTTGTCCTGCCCTGGTACTTCGTGGCTCTTCACTTGATTTATTGCAATTTTAATTTCTGATTTGAGAACAGTTGGCAAATTATTAGGTGTTGTTAGTTAGTTAGTTGCCATTTTGAATGGTGTTGTTGCTTGAATACAACTTTTCATAGGAGTCCTTAGTTCTTTTAACTATTCTTTCTCAATCCTTGATGGTTGTATCATATTCCTTTTTATAGTTACTATGTGAGAATTTCCTTTTAGCAGTTGCTTTTAGCCATTTCCATTGTTGAAAACACCCTCAAAGAAGGAAGGGGGTACCCTTACTTCTTTGATGGTGTTTTCAACAATGGTTGTATTATATTTTCTGATATCAACTGTTTGTTTCTTTTTGATGAGCTTGTTTGATTATGCAAATTTAATTCTTTTGTTGGTGTTTGTTGATTTAAGGTGTTTGCTCTTCTTCGATAGGTTTAGGGGTTCTTCTCAGAGATTGTTGTTCTTTTTATTTTGTGTTCTTTTATTTCTTCAGCAGTATCTGCCATGTGTTTCATTGAGTTATTGTCTATCGCTTGTATATTGCTTGTGCTGCTGGGTTTCAAGGGAATTTCCATGGTTCTATGAAGATAGCGCTGGAATTCACGAACGAGATTTTTCTGGATCTTAATAAACTTATTATTTGAATGGAATAGTTTTCTTCTCTGTTTCTGAACGTTAATTTTCATGCTATATTTTATCAACCTTTTTGACAATAAATTTCATTGTATATCTCTTATAGTTTGGGCTTCTCCAGCTCTATCGTTGTTGTTGCTTCTTTTTTTAACAAAGTACTGGCAATTTTGAGGCATTGGGCTAGTTTAAAGTCAACCAGATATTGTCCCATATCATTTCGTTCCCACAATGAGAACTTTCCAATGCATAGCACATTGCCCTCCCCGAATTTTCATTAAAGTATCCCATAGCGATGTTGAAATTGGCTTTGTTTATGTTTAGGCTTGTCCTGAAGACATTAGAACAATCCATCAAATTCGACTTGCGTACTAGCAGATGTCGGTGCTTCTACTTGAACTATTTTGAGATTGTACTTCTTTGGGGCTCTTAAGTTAATGTAAGTTACTGTTTATGATAAACCTTGAAACTATCTTCTCATTTCTTTGAGCTCTCTGTGCATCAGAATTTCAACTTCATGCTACCTTTGAGCTCCTTTTCCTTTATAGCAAAGTAGGTGATAATGGTCACTTGTTGCCGCGATAGCTTCCACGTTTCTTCGAGTTTTACACAAACCAATTTGTTAGAGAGAGAAGGTTACCCACACACACACACACACACTTAAAACCCAACGTCTACCCATGGCGCCTGAGAAAGATGCACCTGCACGGCCAGACAGCCCCAAGGGAGTAGCGAGAGTTTTACGCGACTGCGTGGTCTGTTTGGGTTCAGTCTTATCGCCTGATCAGCGACAGATCTACTGCGTCGTAGACCTTCACGCAAGGCTGTGATGTCCGCCGATAATATCCCCTCCCCCTTCCTGGCACGCCAAGTCCAATAAGATCCCCGTCCACCTTTGGGGGGCATCCGGCGACCCGCTTTCGCCGAGGCAGTATAAATACTTCGGGAAAAGCTTTCAGAAATTAGTACCATACAACGCCGTCTTTGTTAGCAGCCTCGTACAGTCTCGTACACCCTGCCCCGCCTACCAACGGCTCCCAGCTACGAACGCCACGCGTCACCTCTCTGCCTGGCCTCACTTGTACCTAAGGCCAGAGTTCCCGCCCGACAGACAATAGACACGCACAGGCATCTATCATTCGGGTATCGACTTTGTTCTCGTCTGGAGTACTCCCTCGTTCATTTCTCAGCGAGGTTAAAGAAGGAATTTTGCAACGCCCCACTTACTCGTCGTATCTAAAGCTTCCAGTCAATTAGGCTTTATGTGAGTCTTCCCGTCATTTGCACTCTTCCCCTTTCCCTGGAAGCAATGACCATACATCTTCTCTCGGGCTCTCGTCTCCATCGAGTCATTTGTACTTCCATCCCCCGTTTGGTACCCCGGGTCTCATCTTATTTATTGTCATTTATTTACTTTTGCTAATAATATTTTCTTTGTATATAGTATGTAATGTTATTTTTCTACAGTGAAGTCCAGCATAAGGGCGGCTAAGCGGTCTGAGGAACTCCGAGTGGCGAGACTCTGTAAAGAGTATCCCAAGGAGTTTTTTGGATATGTGAACAGCCGTAAACCAATCTGTCGAACGATTGGCCCTTTGAGAAATGAGGAGGGGACATTAAAGCACTTAGATGCAAAAAATGCTAACCTCCTCAACGACTACTTCTCTTCAGTGTTTACTGAAGAGTGTGGTTCCATCCCCCAGCCAATGGATTCCTACTCGGGGAAAAAGATGGAGGATATGGACTTCACCGAAGGGGAAATAAAAAAGAAGATCACTGACCTAATGACGAACAAGTCACCTGGCCCAGGTGGGTTTCTACCTAAAGTGTTGAAAGAAGTGCGCGATCAAGTGTCACAACACCTGAGCGCAATCTTCAACATGTCAATCCGGACCGAATTCGTTCCTAGAGACTGGCGTGAAGCGGAGGTGACTCCTATCTTCAAGAAAGGAGACCGTAGCCAACCGTCAAACTACCGACCTATCAGTCTGACTTCGATAGTCGGTAAACTCATGGAAAGCATGATGGTGGACAAAATGATGTCGTATTTAGAGTCAAACCTGCTACTTAGGAGTTCCCAGCACGGCTTCCGAGGGCAACGGTCATGCCTGACGAACCTTGTGGAATTCCTTCACTTCGTGATCAGTGAGCACGATAGAGACAAGGCGGAGGATGTGGTGTAATTTGACTTCCAGAAAGCCTTTGATAAGGTACCACACCGCCGCCTTCTCCGGAAAGTGCGAGCGCTGGGCATAGACGGAAAAGTAGCCGGCTGGATCGAGAACTGGCTAAGTGGCAGACGGCAACGGGTGGTGGTGAATGGACAGGCTTCTGAGTGGGTGCCCGTTACTAGCGGGGTGCCTCAAGGTTCTATCCTGGGACCACTACTATTCATCATCTACGTCAACGATATGGACGGTGACATGGTTGCCAAGATTTCCAAATTTGCCGACGATACCAAGCTTGGTATAAACATTGCAAAGGATAGAGATACTGCCCGCCTGCAGGAAGATCTTGGGAAGATTGGGGAGTGGTCGGATACATGGCAAATGCCTTTTAACGTAAACAAATGCAAAGTAATGCATATCGGCCACAGAAACCCCCAATCTCAGTATATCCTTAAGGGCACTGCTCTTGAATCGAATGACACTGAGAAGGACTTGGGTGTAACTATTACTAGCGACATCAAGTTCTCGAAACAGTGCATCGAGGCAGAGAAGAAAGCCCAAAGGATGTTAGGCTACATAAAGCGCCAGTTTAAGTACCGTAACAAGGAGATAGTACTTTGTCTGTACAACTCCCTCGTTCGACCGCACCTGGAGTATGCCGTACAATTTTGGAGTCCTTCGTTTCAAAAGGATACCGCAAGGTTGGAACGCGTACAAGCCAGGGCAACCAAACTGATTCCCTCTATCCGACATAAAAGTTATGAGGATAGACTAAGGAAATTAGATCTGTTCTCGCTGGAAACCCGTAGACTGCGTGGTCAGCTCATCGAAGTTTTCAAAATACTTCGAGGGTTCGACAATGTTGACTACCGGGATATTTTCACACTTGCTGAGAGCAGAACAAGAAATTACGGCTTTAAACTTGAACTGAAGCGTTACAACCGCGATCTGTGTGAAAAAATTTTCCCCTACAGTATCTGCGGTAGTTGGGATGGACTTCCAGTGGAAGTTGTCAACAGTGAATCTGTTGACCAGTTCAAGTCAAGACTAGACAAAGTCTTGAAAAGTGGCCGTTTAGGGACGCAAAACAATTGAGCAGCCATGTGCCCGCTCAATTGCTAGTCCAAAGGTACCCTCTTTGAATGGACCGTAAGGTCTCTTAGGGTACTTCCTTTTCTTGTTACTCCTTGTTACAATCAGTTTCTCTAAACCCAGAACCTCTAAGAATTGATTATTTATGCCAACCGCACTCGATCTTGTTTATTTAATCCTCGCACTGGGATCTATATCACAATTTCTGGCGTGCTTCCTTCGCACGTCAACGCAGAGTCAATCTTGTGCTAGCATCGACGTTCGACTCTACGACACACTTATAGCCCACTTAATATCATTGTCTTCGAGTGAGGAGTTATATCAAATGTACCTCCTCAGATAGTGTTCTGCAGCTGTAGGTTGCAATGTAAAAGTCCTTATTTAAGTTTTTAATGTCGTCGTTGAGATTAAAATTGTAGACAGTCGCATTTTGACTCACAGTATCTCTGTGTACAGAAGAAATGGGGATGTTGTAGTCAGTCGCAATCTGGCCCATAACACCCCTATCTATACAAAGTCTGTAGTTGGACATTAGTTTAAATCCGATGATCCAACAGGAAAAGCTGAAATTTGCTAGGATTTGTTTCATGATGAGAAGTTTTGGGGCATAAGCTACTCTTCTGGTCCAATGCAAATTGGTAGTTAGAGGCCACCAGTGAAAGTAGTAAATTGGATTTTTTTCTCTTCTCTCTCACACACTCCTCTCTCATTTTCTCTCTTTCTCTTTTGTCCTATTGTGTTTTTTCTCTGATCTCTCTCCCTAAATTCTCTCTCTCTTTCTTTTCTCTCATTATCACTGATATTTTCCTATCTCTAGCTCTATCTCTCCCCCTCTCTCCGCCTTTCTTCCTCTCCTTCCCTTTCTCTATCTTTCTTCCTCCCTCGCTTTATCTCTCCCCCTCTCTCCGCCTTTCTAACTCTCCTTCTCTTTCTCTATCTATAGTTCTCTCTCTCTCTCTTGATTTGGTAAATTACTGATATTTTATTGTTATCATTATAGAATTAAATTCAGTTAAAAATTCCGTCATAAAGCAACACCATTCTCTCAATCTTGGAGCCTGTATACGCTGTGATGTCTTCATCATATATGTATTGTTGTCACGCATACGAATATTATTTACATATACTCGTACATTACTCTCCCAAACTAGAGAACATAATACTAAACCTACGTATATTTTCTTGGAAATAATGGTTTAATTTCTAGGAAAATTGCCTCTTATGGTCTCCAAGAATCACTTCATAGAACTGCTGATAAACAAGGTATGCTGACCAAAGTCGCGTGCTCTCACTTTTCTGATTTATGACCTTACGACCTTCAAAACTTTCAATTGTTCCCGGACTAACCTTAGGAGGACCTTAGCAAATAAATCATTCGAAAGAGAATGTAAAACAACATAAGGGTTTCAAACTTTGTTAGAATCGGAAAAATAGTTATTTTGTTATTACCGAAAGAAAAAAAATAGCAAAACGGGGACCAACCGACATAGTGAGATATAGAGTCTCACGCGACTAAAAAGTTAAAAGGGATGAAATGTGTATTTGAAGAAATGATGCGGCTAAAACTAGAGAATGATTTTCAGTTGTCACCTAAAAATGCATAACATACATATGTATGGCAACACTGTCTCACGCGTATTTTAGAATAACACCAATGATCGTATAACTAATTTATTAGGAATGCGACACGAGTTAAGCTCGAAAATCCTTCAGAAAACAGGTTGCCTAGTTAAATAGTGAGCGAATGATGCTGACATTTCGAGACTTTGTAAGCAGCAAACAAATGCGTTTTGATGCATAATAAAGCTCGATGAGGTAACAGAGTCCAAGAAATTGACGGAGAAAGTGAGTGGCCAAAAAAACACCCAGGAAAGACCACGATACAACGGGTTTCGATGAACGACTGATTTGAGACAACAGTTGGTATTTCAGGTCAAGTTACCGACGACATATACCTGATTATTTCTCGCCCCGGCACTCAGGTCATTCGTGAGAAATGGGACTAATATCACGATCCCTTACAAAGAAATCAATCATAAATCAAAAAAAATAATATGGCTAGTTTGGCTTTCACTACTGAACATGCCCTGTGAGTTGATGAAAAGTGTTAAAGTATTCTTCAGCGATAAAAGCAAATTTAACTTACTCAGATTCTGTAGGGAAGCAGAATTTAAGGCTCCTACAGTTGAAAGATTGAATCCTGTAGAATAATAAGGTCGAAGGACGACCACGTGCCCTTCTGTACCCAGGTGGTCTCGAGATCACCGCATGGAGCGTTGGAAACGAGGCTTATCTACGGCGAGGATGTGGTCCATGCTGTTTTATTGCACCCCAGCTGCATTTACTTAGGGACACATTCTTCTCGTTTCGTATGTCCTCACAACCATCTTCTTGCCCTCCGGTATAGATCGAAGCTCGTCGAACATTCTACGCCATCTTTATCTTGGATGTTAGCAAGTTTTTTGAGTTAGATGATGGAAATCGGACTAGAGGTCACCACTTGAAAATTAAAAAGCAAGGGTGTAGGTTGGATTTAAGAAAATATTTTTTCACCAATAGAGTGGTAGACTTCTGGAACAAATTGCCGCAGAGGGTAGTAGGTAGTCCAAATTTCAATGTATTTATGAGTAGGTTGGATGAGTTTATGGGAAAGGAAGGTTGTAATGGTTCCTAAGTTTTGTATATATTAATATTGTTTGTATATATCTATAGCTGCATGATTTAGTTCTTGACAAGCCTTGATTGGTGATACCCTTGTTTCTGGATGCCATCCTCTGGCTGTAGTTTTCCTGGGAGTTTGAGTGCCTTAAAAAAGAGGCTGTTTGACTCGGATGACCTATGATGAGCCCTTGTGGCTTTTTTCATCTGTTATATTATATTGTGGGGGACTTTGATTTTGTCTTCCCCTGGTGATGGTGCTTTTTGTGGGTGGGTTTTGATGGAGGCGGATGACCTTTGATAAGCCCTTGTGGCTTTTGTCATCCGTGTAATTATGTTATGTTATGTTATGAGTCGCTGCCTTTGCCTAAGATCGCGCTAGTCGTGGAGGATCCTGCCAGGTCATCACAGCCACCAGCGAGCGCCTATATAATCCTCCAACTCGGTTTAGCGTGCGGCAGTCCTGGACTTTCCCGCCTATCACCGCGTACGAGCAAAGGACACGCTCCCTCGTCGCGATCGGAGACGCCGGCGATTTCGATTCGAGGACAAAGGCTAAATCGACATCCGTGAACTCTGCCATAGTCAATCGTCGAGTATCTAACGAGGATTTCCATCTCCGAAAGCCAAACTACGTGTGCTTCCTCATCAGCCCCGCGAGGTAACCACCCAACTTTCCCATTACAGTCATCGTATGCCGACCGGCCCTTTCCTTCAACGAACACGTAAGCAGTTGCAATCGTTGACGCCTACAAATTATTTTATAATCTGGTCTACCTAAACCGTCCCATCTTTTGTATGAGCCCCGGATTAAATCCCCCTTTTAATCACAGACCTGAACCCGACCACTAATCCCATATTTATCCTTCCTGTGTCTCGTGCCCACAGTTAATTTTCGCATGTACGATCATTCCCTTTAAAACCTGTATCAGTACCTATTTCAACTTTATTTATTTGTTAGTAAAGGTATATTTTTGTTATTGTCATTTTATTGCAACCCTAAACGAGTACCAGCTACCTGTTAATCATCGCCAACTTGCACTCTAAATTATTTATTTTGAAAGAACCCCGCAATTAAAAAGTACATCCCCATTGAATTCGTAACTATTTCCCGTTCTCGAACTAGCTAAGGTCGAATCTTAAACTAACTTCGACGCAAACCCCAAAAGGCATATATATATTTATATAGACTCTGGCCATTTTACGACAAATCTCAATGAACGAAAAAGACGAATGATTCAGAATTGGTAGCGTTATAGTGCTAGACATACTTTCCAACACAGGTCTGTCCGTTTGTGCGGAAAGGTAAAACGAGATCTAATTTATAAACAACATAATTGTATTCGAAACTATTGAATAGTTCAAGCAGACGAATTATGCGCAAATTTCTTTGATTTTCATTAATTGTAGTGATGCTGACGTGTATAATTGTTTAACTTTACGAGATATTCAAAACTTAGGTGCAAGAGAGAAAGGCCGACCTTTAAATAAAGGGGGCATTCATGAAGATAACGAAGGGCAAGACCCCTAAAACCGATCCCTGAGGTACTCATTATAAGGGATTAGAAGAGAAAAAGTCGCTGAACCGATCCCTAAGGAAGTAATTTATCGAGATATAAAAGAGCAAGGGCCACAAAGCTAATCCGTAAGTGACTCATGGAGATATAGAAGAGCAAGGGCCACAAAGCTAATCCGTAAGGGACTCATGGAACTAGAAAAGAACAAGGGCCACAAAGCTAATCCGTGAGGGACTCATGGAGATATAGAAGAGCAAGGGCCACAAAGCTAATCCGTGAAGTAAGCATGGAAATATAGAAGAGCAAGAGCCACAAAGCTAATCCGTGAGGGGCTCTTTGAGATATAGAAGAGCAAGGGCCACAAAACTAATCCGTGGTGGATTCAGGGAATAGAGAAGAGCAAGGGCCACAAAGCTAATCCTTGAGACACACATGAAACTAGAGAAGATCAAGGACCACAAAGCTAATCCGTGAAGGACTCATGGAGATATAAAGGGGCAAGGGCCACAAAACTAATCCGTGAGGGACACATGGAACTAGAGAAGAGTAAGGGCAACAAGGCTAATCCGTGAGGGACTCATGGAGATATAGAAGAGCAAGGGCCACACAGCTAATCCAGGAAGGAGTCATGGAGATATAGAAGAGCAAGGACCACAAAACTAATCCGTGAGGGACTCATGGAACTAGAGAAGAGAAAGGGGAACTAAGCTAATCCGTGAGGGACTCATGGATATATAGAAGAGCAAGGGCCACAAAGCTAATCCGAGAAGGACTCTTGGAGATATAGAAGAGCAAGGGTCACAAAACTAATCCGTGGTGGATTCAGGGAATAGAGAAGAGCAAAGGCCACAAAGCTAATCCTTGAGGGATTTATGAAATTAGAGAAGAGCAAGGGCTACAAATCTAATCCGTAAGGGACTCATGTAGATATAGGAGAGCAAGGGCCACAAAACTGATCTCTGAGGGACTTATTATGGAGCTATAGAAGAGCAAGGTCCCCGAAACGATCCATATAGGGCTTATTTATGCAAATATAGAAGAGCAGTGGCAACCAAAACGTTCCCTGAGTGACTCATTTATTGAGATATAGAAGAGCAAGGGCCCCAAAGGCGACCCTTTGATTCACCCCACTGGTATATTTCACTAACAGAAACTTCTTCAATTAGAAACCGGAAGAGGACACCTCACTTGTTCATCGACAACAAGGGTCTATTTCTCGTACTAGCTACTACTACTATATTGGACCATCCTTTTTTCGATCGTGGATGAGACCTCCCCCAGAATGGATTATGAAACAAAAATAAAGATCATCATGACAAACGCTGCTGAGCACCAGATCACCAAGGGTCTGTCTTCGTTGGGAGTGGGGAAGGGGGCATTTGCTTTTTACACCAACCACCGATCATGAAGGAACCTTTGCCACCCCGTGGTAATGTGGAACAATCCCGCATCAGGGGTATCTGGACACAACCACCCGTCTGCAGGGTCCCTTGGGATTAAGGACAAGAGTGAATGCGCTGATGTGAAGATGGAGAGAGAAAACAGCGGTGTTGTGATTAGCTGTGTGTAAAAGATACTTACCACGGGGGAGGTAAACAGCACGCTTTCCCTGATGGGTGGTCAGATCTCTATATGCGTTAACGTGTGCGCGCTCGCGGGTATTGAACCCGACATCTCGACGCCAGAAGACCAATAGAAAAAAAATTGTGCTTGCGGCTGTCATACGCTGTAAATAACCTTGGTTCGAATCCCACGTTAACCAATAGGTCCCCACTCATCGGGGTCAAACCTCTACTAAATTATTTAATCCTCGCCCCCGCTCCCTGCGGTGTGGCTACGTGCATTGAGAGCCTCCAAGGGGTAGCCAAGAAAGGCGATTCTTTATTGTTGTTGTTTTGTCCGATACATTTAACGAGGGTGTTGTCAAAATTACTTTAGCGCCATTTCGATTCTTTTCTTTATGAGGAGGGGGGGATTCTCCTCCCAGTCGCTACCCCTAACCCCCCATGCAACCCTTCGATAAACAAAGCCTTTCGGACGATGCTAAATTGAAAACATTTGGAAAGGGCATAAAATTCGAAATAGGGTTAAATCTCCTCAACGAAAGCTGATTGCGTACACAGATACACACATAACACGTTATTAAACACGTACATATAGATTATGGTGTAATCCTCCCCGTGTCTATTTATTTTTAGCATTTAATCTATCTCTATCGCCCTATTAATCTTTCGCTTGGGATATTTTCAGATGGGTATCCGGGAAACGTTTGGTTGTTATGGTGACGCATTTGAGTCATTTTTAAAGTAAAAAAAAAACTCCCAGGGTATTCCCGCCAGAGGGGTTTTTACAAGGGGGGATGTTCGTTGAAAGTGGTGAAGTTAGGGGAAGGGGATGAGTAGAAAGTACATAACTGGCCTGGCAAAACATGGGGATACACACCTCTCCTCAACCTACTCCTGGTGAAGGCTGAAAGGGAGCGCGGGGGGGGGCCTTGAGGGACGCAAACAAACGTGTACAACGACAATCTTTCTTTCTGTCATTTTTTCTTTCCTCTAATTTCTTTCTTTTCTTGCTTTCCTTATTTCTTTTTTTTTCTTTATTTCTTTCCTGACTTCTTGGCTTCTTTCTTTTTGCGTTCTTTTTTAATTGCTTTATTACTTGTAATTTAATTCTTTCTTGTTTTTAATTGCTTAATTTTTTGCTTAATTTGTTTCTTGCCCTCTTCTTTCTTTTTCTCGCTTTATTGCTTTATTTCTGTTTGTGCTTCCATTCTTTCTTAGCCTTATTTTTTCTTTTTTCTTTATTACTTTCTTTCTTGTTCGATTTATTTCTTTTAATTTCATTCTTTCTTGCTTTTAACTACTTTCTTTTTAGTTTTTTCGTTCTTTTTTCTTGCTTTATTTTTATTTCTTTTTGCTCTCTTTCTTTCTTGACTTAATTTTTTCTTGTTTTCTTTATTTTTATTCCTTTCATCCTTGCTTTATTTTCTTATTCTTACTTCACTCTTATTTAGCTATTAATATCTTTCTTTATTGCTTTATTTCTTTTTTTCCTTTCCTTTTGTTTGCTTTATTTCTTTGTTGATTTCTTTCTCTCTTGCTTTCTTTCTCACCTTTCTTTTTTATTGCTTGCTTTCTTTCTTAAATAACCTCAATAATTGGGCCATTTTTTTTTGTTTTTAAAAGGAGGGGACCTTGTGTGATATTCATGGACAACCTGCCGCCTTTCCGAATGTCCCCCGTCACCCGCTATTAGAGCCACGCCGCTCTCTTCCTCGATTGATTTGTGGAAAGGCAGAAACGAGGGACTGAGACTCAAGAGGACGATGACCGGTCGTCCTTAAGAGTTTGACCCGGATGGAGAAAGGTGTCCCTGAACTAGATTTTTAATTATAAAAGGGAAGTAACTTGTTACCATTGATGACATTTTCCATAAAATGACAAAATAATGCTAGGGACAGACAGATGAAGAAATTGGTTTGCTAAATAAAAAAAATGGTGATAAGGATTAAGTATGTCAGACAAATACAATCCTTATCAGCTTCCCGGCAAGGCAAGGTAGCTTATTAAAAATCTACAGTACGTACAGCTAATACAGGAACTCAAATGTATAAATTTGAAAACCCTTGACTCATATTAAAGTTGAACTTGCGGGTTCCCTACTTTGAACACCCTACGGATCAATACTTCAAAGCAGGATCCTAAAAATAATTCCACTCTTTAAGATCAACTCCTAAATATATACCTAAATAAAACAACCCCATGATAATTATTGATGTCTTTTTTTTTGTAAATTGATTAAATACGCTGCAAAAAATCATGAATTCCTCGGTGGGCAAATTAATTTGTAGAAACCCGATTCTGTGAGCAGACTCATAGGACGCGACATATGTACTCGTAACTTAGCTCAAGTAGACAATATTGAAGCCTAAATAGATAAGACAAGAAAATCAAAGGTCACCTCCTTTCCTACTTTATTAAATGTTCTTTTTTTTCTTGTTTAAATCTTCTTAGCAGTAGTACTATTATAATAGGGGGTTCTTGGAAGAGAATGTACGAATAGCGTGTATTAAAATATTCTATTGCTTTTGCGTTGAATCTAGGGATGAGAGATTTTCCCCGAAGACAAACGATGGCTGTGTCCGGGTAAGAGCGGATAGGTCATGGAATGGGCGGTGAGCATTCTGATCACAAGGTCACTGGATAGGGAACAAAAGGAAGATTAAAAGAATCGACCAAAAAGAACACTCGTGTAAAAAAGTGTCGAGGATGATAACGGTTCTGGACGAGCCAAACCTATGTCATAAATGCTTAGACAATGATGAAAACGCATTTTAAAGACACCGGGATTTAGTTCGTACCACAAAGCGAACGGTCTTTAAATTACGAACCGACCTAAAATCATTCTCTCTATCTGTTCTCTCTCTCTCTCTATTTCTTTTTTTTTTCTCTCTCTCTATTTCTTTCTCTCTCTCTCTCTCTCTCTCTCTCTCTCTCTCTCTCTCTCTCTCTCTCTCTCCCTCTCTCTCTCTCCTCTTGCCTTAGAAAATAATATGCATATATATTAGTTTAGGAGTCTAACTCAAGCATCTTCTTGGTATGGATCGAAAGGTCTTTTAGTGTTTGCTTTCCTTGTAACTCTCACTCTCTTTCAATATCTCTCTATTTCTTTCTCTCTTTTCTCTCTCTCCCACGCCTTAATTGCGACACTCTCCTGCATCTCAGTATTCCAAGCACGTCGGTGGCCAAGCTTTAGTTTGTCCCTGAGAAATTATTTATTTATTTAATGAAGTGGAGAGGATTAAGGATGTAAATGGGGGGGGGGGGTATTGATCCCACACGACTTTACCTACGAGAACCTGCTCTACGGCTCCAGGCAATTCGAGATGGATTTCTCGACTTTCAAACGGGATTGCTCTGGCCAACGAAACAGGAGGCAGAGTTCGTTTCTGATTGGATGGGACATTCACTGATTAGCAGACCTATAGACAGGGCATGAGGGCGGGATTAAGTAATAAAAAAGTGCTCTTATACGGTGAGATTAAAGGTTTGAGGAAAATTGTGATCTCTACAGGACCCAAGCTCTGGGTTTTATAAAGGAGACCTGGACTGAATTAATATTATAACATAATTTTACGAGTGGTTAAAGACTCCAAAGCCTATAAGGGATCATACGAATCAATCAGCTAGACACTGTACCCAGCCACCAATATCCTTCCATGATCTGCCCCGACAGGATTGCATCCACAATAGTTCTCCACAAAACCGGGTCAAAGTTATCTGAATTAAAAATTATGCTATTTACTTTACATAATTAATTATATTTACATTTCTTTTACAATTTGTACACCAAAGCGAACCTCAAAAGCCTTGGTGAAGAATAAGTTTTCACTGTCTACCTATATATTCAAGGTGCCTCAGGGAAAGCATAATCTTTGTTGCTTTCCTTTCCAATAGCTCTAGCGGGTTGATACCTCTTAATCATGGGTATTATGCCTATATAAGTACAGTACAATACTCTAAATGTGGCCTGACATAGAGGTTTGAGTTTAATGTAGCCTGATATTCGAGTAATGGAGTTTAAATATAAGTTCTTTACTTTTATAGCTAACATTCCTATTTATAACAACACACTATTTTCCCATTTTTTTCCTTCGATACACTGTTAGAAAACCATAATTACCTATCTATTACCACTTCTTAGTCTGTATTCTCTACTGTATTCAGCCAATTGTCCTTATTATCCATTCCCATGGTAATACTTTGCATCTCTAAAGGTTAGACTCCATCTGCCACCTATATCTTCAAAATATTAAATATTTAATTCACGCTGCACTTTAAAATTTCCCTCAACTTCTTTTATTACAGGTGCAAACTTGATGTGATCATCAAAGTGACACTTTGCTATTAACTGCCTCCTCAAGATCATTTATATAAACTACAAATAATAATGGGCCAATAATTGGTCCCTGAGGTACACCATGGATAACATCCATCTACTGCGACTTTATTCCATGTGATATGTACTACCTTCATCGAGCCATTCAGCTTTCCAATTCCCCAAACTTCCACATATCACATGCTCTTTTTAGTTAATAAAAAGTCTCCGATATAAAAAAATATATAGACTTAGCTAAAATCTAAGGAGATAGAATTTACAGTCTATATCCTTGTCTTATTATTTTTACATGATACAAAAATTCCATTGTTTGGAAACATGATCTACCTGTCCTCAACCCATGCTGAATATTGCTGATTGACCCTTCATTAGGTTGATATTTTGCAACCTTTTTGGTAACTATTTTCTCCTAGGTTTTGCAGCCTAAAGAAGCTAAGTTCATTGATCTAAATTCATTTGGGTTCTCTTAACTTCCATTCCTAAAAATAGGAACTACATTCATTAAACATTAGGGGCTCTTAGAGCTGCAGGGAGCCCCAGACGTACAATTTGCAGCCCTACCGGCGAATGAACATAACCTGTCGTCCACTCACTGTCCTTGCGGGTTATCCCGTTGAAGGTGAAAGGGTAAGGGAATCAAGCGTAAACAAACTGCAGTGCACCTACACAAAGGCAGGTCCTGAATAAAGACAGGTTCTGGCAAGGTGGTGCAACCTACGCTGCTGAAATTGTACTGGATTTTCTATGCCACTGGAGATATAGATGGTAACGGTTATGCGCAGATCTTCCATTGACTCTAATCGAACCCCTGTTCAGGTTTTTCTATTTTTGTCTCTACTAGAATGAGAAAATAGGTTCATGATCATCAGTTCACATAAACTATGTAATATAGATATTCTCAAGAACAACTACAATACTTCCTAACCCATATAGAAGTAACATAAATAAACTGTTCAGAATATGTTGCGTAAATAGTTAAGCAAAAGGATCATTAAGAACCTCATCAATTTCTGAGTCAGTTTCACAACCCCTTCATATTTAATAGGTTCTATTTAATCTCTGCTAGATTTTTTATTTATTTTATAAGTAATTATTATTGATGTTTGAGGTAACTTAAATCCCTGGAACCATTTTGCTATATTATTACACTTATTTTGTTCATTCTTAGAGTTCTTTATAGTGACTTTATTTCTGTCTGTCTCTATCTGTTTGTCTCTGTCTGTCTGTCTATCTCTTTCTCTCACTATATATATATATATATATATATATATATATATATATATATATATATATATATATATATATATATATATATATATATATATATATCGGTTTATGCCCGCCCTCCAATCTCTAATTATCATGTTATGACGAAAAAAAGATTGGCCGCCATCTTCGAATTGAAAGAAGCGGTTACGTAGGGGCTTATATAGTTTATTTTTTTTATTTTTATAAAACACTTTAAATATTTCTCTAATAATTAAGATGCTATAATGGTGTACATATGGGTGCGAACGGGTTACGTAACACGCTAGAAATAAATAGAGGACAAATGAGATTTGGCAGGCGCGCCTTTGAATTCGAAACTAAGGATAGGCTTTTTCGAATTAGGAATATTTACGAGTTTTTTTTTTTATTTGAGGGGTGTGGGGGTTAATGGGGGGGCGAAGCGCCCTGGTTCTAAATTAAGTTAAAAATTATATATAATACAATATGATGCGATTGAAATAGCTTACCCTGCCCCCCCATCAATTTTTTTAATTTGACCAAGAAAAAATATTTCTACATTAAAAAATAATTGGTTTTAATATATATATATATATATATATATATATATATATATATATATATATATATATATATATATATATATATATATATATATAATCATATGAAGATCTCCCGCCCCAGTCGCGCTCATATGAAGATCCTCCCCCCAACATTTTAATATAAATAAACTAAATAAGGAATAAATGATAAAACATTATTCAGACTACTCTTTTGTTACACTAAATATTGCAGGAAATTTGTGTACATAGGTTATCAAAAGCTTTTTTGAAGAAACGGTCACGCCACGTAAATTCTTGAAGCTAAGAACTCAAGAAGTACCGCCTGCATCCTCGCATCATGCTGATATGTGCTTTATGTTTGTTCCAGTACGATTCTATGGCCTGAGTGTGGACACCAGTTTGCGGATCCACAAAATTGAGTGAATGGTTCACTGTCCTGTGTGTGAAGCCAAGTCCTTGTATATTAATGTATGCTTTCTACTCATCACTGTGGATTATCGATTTACTTTTGTCCACAATTTCCATGTATCCTGTTCCTGGTGAGGTGCTGGTATCGACCATTCCAAACACCCACATAGGAGTGTGAGCTCCTCTGCCCCGATGATGCTTTGGTATGTGAGAAAAACACGATTCATCGATATGCAAGAGTGTTCCTGGACCACCAAGTTGCACTGGGTTAGCCTGGAGATACCTACTGCACACTTCCCGGAAAAAAACTGTAACAGTCGATCATGGTCTTCTCAGAAATACCAACTTGACAGCTTTCCCTTGATTCACCAATACGTTCACTCCACATATAGATTGCATGAACCTAGGTCTGAAGCGTTAATCTAGAGTTGGAAAAAAACGATCTAGTCCTTATAGATACTGTAGATTTATACTTGGCACAATCTTTGGTCTGGCATTTCCAAGCATAGCCATCATTAGATTTGGCATACTTCGTCCAGTTCATTTTACTATCACAAGAGGAATATTTCACTTCACTTTTCAGCATTCTGCATTGCTTAAGCCAATTAATAACTGACAGAGAATCTTCAGTTAACAAGGGCAGCACAAGTCTTGAAAGTATCGCGGTCCATGGTGCTCTTGATACTGAGTACATGGGCAAAATGTGACTATATATATATACCAATACAAATCTGGTCATTATTATTATTATTTTTAATCTAAAGCATTCGATATTCACCTATTTCTGAACTTCACCATTTTGTTTTGTCAAACTTTATAGGAATTCTTTGAATAAAATTGGTATGTTTTTGCATGTTTCTAAAATCAAGATATTCTTATTATTATTATTAGTGGTGAAGTTCAGAATATTTATAAAAAATGGATCATATGAAGATCCTCCCCCCAAACCTACTTTAGGGAGAGGATCTTCATATGATCATATATATATATACAGTGGCGGCAACAAAAAAAGTGACATGTGACAATTCGGGGAAAATGAAACAGAAAAATGTAACTTACATATTTTATTATGAATATTTCATGAAAGTTAATACTCGGTCATGTTGCCCTTGCACTTGATAACCATCCTAAGTCGATTGGGCATTTATTCATCCAGGTTTGCAAAGTAGGTGGGGTCGATCGTAACCCAGATCTTCTTCAGTGATTCTATCAGGTCCTTGATGCTGCCGGGTGCTGTCTCTTGAACTTTGGTTTTCATTAGATTCCAAGAATTCTCAATAGGATTTAGGTCCGGGGAATTACCAGGCTACTCCAAAACACTAATATTATTATCATTGAAGAACTTTTTTACTAACTGAGACCTGTGAGCAGAGGCGCCATCATGCATGAAAAATTCACACTGATGAATTTCCCAAAATGGCAGCATGTGCTGCCTCAAAACTTCGAGATAGTTAGTCCCCCTCATGGTTACATTCTTGGGAAGGAAGTACAGACCTCCTCTGCCCTTGTTTCCACTAAAGGCACCCCACACCATCACACTATCAGGGTGCTTCACAGTTTTCACGGTATATTTTGGGTCATACCGAGACACATTGCTGGGACGACGCACGATCTTTGACTCTCCTCTGACCAGTCTAAAGGTGCTCTCATCACTGAACATGACCTTCTTTCAATTAGCAGCTGTCCAATGTTTATAGGTCTTGCAAAAATTGAGTCTTTTCATCTTCATAGCCTTGGTAAGAAGTGGCTTCTTGGCAGCGCGGCAAGCCGGTAGGCCTAAGTCCTTCTGTAAGCGATGACGGATGTTCCTGAGGGCGACGTTCTGGAGAAGGTCTGGGTGTTTTTTCTTGATTGAAGCGGAAGTTACAGAAGGGTCTGACATCACTTCACGCCTTAGGATATTATCAGTCCTTGGAGATGTCTTCCTAGCTGCACCAGTGCCCTCCTTCCTCTTTGGTAGGGTACCTGGTGGCAATAACTCAGCAGCCCGTTTTAGGCGATAAATCATATTTCTTGAGGTTCCTAAAGCTGCTGCTACATCAATA
Organism: Ceratothoa steindachneri; assembly: GCA_963969495.1. Classification (NCBI taxonomy): domain Eukaryota; kingdom Metazoa; phylum Arthropoda; class Malacostraca; order Isopoda; family Cymothoidae; genus Ceratothoa; species Ceratothoa steindachneri. The sequence goes on along the minus strand of OZ018323.1, from coordinate 47,108,786 downwards.
AAAGACTTTCCCAGCTCTAATAAGGTCAAGGCACAGCTTTCCTCTGTCATAGAAAGCTTTTAGTGCCCCATTGTATCCATTTTCACAGAAGTTATAGCACGTCAAATGTAGGCTCGAATGCAGGAAATCAGCACGCTGGAGCGCCGTACACTAAAACCTCACTGTACGAGCTCAAACGAGACACGTATGTTCCAATAAAGCGCAGTTCTGTTGTCTTAGCTCAGGAGAGTCGTCCACTCGCGGCATAAGCCCCGCCCCTTTTCATTGGCTTGTTGGCAAGTAAAATCGTGAAAGCGATTTTGTGTATCGATTTCTGTTGCCAATATTCAATGTCACTTTTTTTGTTGCCGCCACTGTATATATATATATATATATTCCTGGCCGGGAATTCATAACTTTTTTTCCCTAGCGTTATTTCTGTCTTCTCGGTAAAGGATCGCCTTCACTGTGCCGCCCTCTGCTTCCTTTGATTCTGGATTCTTCTAATATCCCTCTCTCTTGCCTTTAAAAAACTCCGGTTTCTTGTCTCATTTGCTCATTCGCGTCCAATTCTTATTTTCTTGTACTATATATATATATATATATATATATATATATATATATATATATATATATATATATATATATATATATATATATATATATATATATATATATATTGAGGTGAAAGTTATATTTGACTAGCAGGCAAAAAAACAGGATAAAGGAACATCAATAGAATGTCCGTAGATAGAATGAGCAAAGAGCGTAATTTATCCATCAGTCCCTTTCTAATCATTTGAATAAATGGGTAATTGATCAAGTACTCTTGCAATCAAGCAGGTCTGTCTCCAGAAACATCAAGGAAGTTATTTGGAAAGCATCCGTCCCGAATATTAATAGGTTTTTTTTATTTTGACACTTTTATTATTAACTTTATCAAATCCTAAAATAGCAAAACTTTCCTTCAATGAATTCTTTCGCCATCTTTTTTTTCCTTATATCAATTATTTTCTTTTATTCCTGTAGAATATTCCTTGAATAAGGCTTGTATAATAAAATCGAAAGTACTTGGAGTCCTATTTGTTTTATTGTAGGTAATTTGACGCTTTGATCACATGCGATATATATATATATATATATATATATATATATATATATATATATATATATATATATATATATATATATATATATATATATATATGTGTGTGTGTGTGTGTGTGTGTGTGTGAAAGATAATGGTAAACCACAATATTTGAATTAAGATTTTATTTATAACTATGGACTAGTTTCGGCAAGATGCCATTTTCAACTAATAATGAAGAAACTAGGCAAGGAGCACAGTATATATAAGGTAAGACACATCCTAAACAAAATGAAATGGAACCGGAATCAATTTGGAGAGTTGCTAATCCTCAAGACGCATTGCGTCCGGGGCTTGGGGCTTATAAATACGATTGGCGACTCTATTCATTATATATTTGTTAAATTTGTATTGCCTTTCAGATAAATTAAAATTATCAACTTTGTTGATGATCATGGATTCCGCAATTCTCCTCTCAATATAATTGTTTGATTAAATGGTCGTGCTTTTGCATGTGCGTAAAGGGACTTGAAGAGTTCGTACACCTTCTGATATCAGCTAAATGTTCTTATATCCTCTTATTAAAGTGGCCTGACTCTCCGATGTACTCGTATGTTAATTTGCAATTATAGCATGGTATACTGTAAACTCCAGCATTGAGATTGATTGGGTGCAGTAAACTCAAAGATTTTCGAATGGTATTAGAATATTTAAATGTGATATTTATGTTACTTCCGTTCGTATATGATTTTAGAGGAGCCAAGGCTAGAAAATATGGAAAACTAATACATTTTTAAAAATCGTCCCTTCGTGGTGTGAAGGTGGCATAGAAGTTTTTTTGTGCTTTGGAATGGCATCTATTTATGAGGTGAATTGGATATTTTAGTTCAATGAAATTGCAGATATGGTGGTTAATTTCATCCTAAAGGAAGATTGGGTCGCCCGTTCAATAGGCTCGGAGAAAGAAGGAAGAAATAACAGATATCTTAACGGATTTGTCATGTAGTGAGAATATATATATATATATATATATATATATATATATATATATATATATATATATATATATATATATATATATATATTAATGGTAGGAATTTTACTACCGATTTGCATTCAATTAAGAGGACCAACTGCTTAAGGTGGTATCTGATCGTGGTATAGAAGCCACTAGGAAGGCGACCTGCATCTGGCCTGCATCCGAGTGCTTTCGCCTTGTATTAAACAGGCCTCATTCGGGCAAGGACAAAAAATAAGATAAAAATCGTCGAAGACAAAGTAAGTGGGCGGTTATAGATTTCATTAACAAAAGTTTTTTTTATATTGAAATTTTATAATGTTTTTAATAAATTGATCCATTGAATATAAACCTGAGTTCATATTGAAATTGAGATTTGACCCAATATATACTGATTCCAGTATGTTTTGTAACATATAATTATTTAAATAGAATATTTCTTTTGTTTTAGCCCGATAAATTAAGTGTGACTGGAAGATATGTATAAATAATGCAATTTGTTCATTAAAATGAGGGATATTGTTTGTCTGTAATATGTAGCAGTTGTTGTAATTCCTCTACTCTATTTTATATACAACCCCAGTTTTTTTGTGGTTTTCTATTTCTACCCCGTTTAAAGTTGAATTGGATTTAAATAAAACATTAATCTTAAAATTGTTTTATAAGCCGGGGATATATTAAGAATGATTAGTTAAATGTTAATATTAAAATATTTTTTTTTAGAAAAGACTGATTGGTAGTAGTAGTATTGTTAACATAAAATAACATTCTTGTAATTACTTAAAAAGTGTTATGGGTAACATAATTTGAGATCAACATTTGATATAAAATCAATTTCCTCGTCAGGAAATTCCGGAGAAAGAATGTGCAAAGCACGAAGGAACATGGAAACTAAAACATTTTTTATGCTCTGATTATAGCAAGAATAGTAATGTATTAACCCACGTACGCATAAAGCATTTACATGTCCTCTTCAACGTGCTGATGGAGCAGCTGGTCGCCCTTCCCTATCGGGAAGGAACCATCCTCCTCAGCTACGCCGACGACCTGGCCCTCGTCGTCACCGGGCGCAGCGACAAGCTCGCGCGGGCCCAAGAAGCGCTTCACCTCATCACTGCCAAGGGCGAAGAGCTGGGGCTCAAGATCTCGGCAGAGAAGTCCCAGGCCATGGCCATCAAGACTTCCACACCTGCTGGCCAGCAGCTTTGCGTCCAAGGAGTCGGTCTGGCCTAGACCGACTCCTACCAGTACCTCGGAGTGTGGGTGGACAGGCGGCTGTCCTTCACGCAGCATGTCACGCACCTGAGGGAGCGGACGCAGGCCCAGCTGAATGTGATAAGGGCCATGACGCGGCCGAGCGCTCGTGTAACCTTCCCCGTCCTCCGCCTCTGCTACCTGCAGGAAGTGCGCTCCCTAGTGGACTACAGTGCACTGGTCCTTGTAGCGCTACCCCGGCAGTAGCAAAAGCGCCTGGAGGTGATGCAAAACACCGCCATGAGGACCATGTTGGGGGCACCCGGGTGGTGCAGTGCCTGTGTCATGCAGAGTGAGGCCAACCTGGTGCCCCTCACCGCCAGGGTGGATTGCATTGTGGCCTGTCAGGTGGCCAGAGTGCTCCAGCGCGAGGTGAAGGGTGTTGTGCAGAGGAGACTCTGAATGGCCGTGGCGCAGAGCATTGAGTGCCTGCGTAACAACAGGTGGCTCGTAAACGTCAGCTTAGCAACCAACTCCTTCAACCAGGCAGGAAACTGGCTGTGGCGCGACCCCGACATCCCCAACCCCGCCTACGTTCCACCACCACCATGGGACCCCCCCCGCCGCCAACTTCACCGCCACACAGCTGCCCGCCAGCAAAGCGAACTGCCTCACCGAGGAGATGCACCAACACACCCTCAGGGCCATGTCTGAGGTCACGGAGCCAGGCAGCGCAGTCTACTTCACCGACGGCTCCGTCGACCCCGACAGCTGGAGGTCCGGCGCCGCCTTCGTCACGAGCGGCTTGACGCAGGCGTGGAGGACATCAGACCACTGATCCACCCTCAAGACGGAGCTGGTAGCAATCCTGCACGCCCTCCAGCACGCTCTGCTGCGCCGGGAAGCCACTGTGGTGATACATACGGACTCTCGGTCGGACTGCAGGCGCTGAAGCACGCCCACGCCCACATCCGGGACAACATCCACCTTATCACCACCCTCCTGTGCACTCTGCAGGACCTGGCAGCTCAGGGCAGGCGTGTCCGGCTTCACTGGATTCCCAGCCATGTTGGCGTGCGTGGTAACGATGCTGCCGACGAGGCTGCCAAGCGAGCCGCCCACGGCCCCACCATCACCTGGACCGTGCGCCTCAGCCTGCAGCAGCTCAAGGTGCAAGCTAACCGCAGGGCCGCCCAAAACGCCCGCTAGCAGCACCAAGAATGGGAAGCAACTAAGAGGCAAGCGGCGTGGTATGCTGCAGCCACAGCCTATCACCCACTGAACTCATCCCCCCAGCAGCCAAAAGCGAATGGCGTGCTGCTACAGCGTGTAAGGCTGGGCTACTCCACGCCGACTTTGTGGCAGGGAGGTGCGAACACTGCGGCGGCCGCTCCCGGCACCCACTATAGCACTACCTCCTCTCCTGCCCAGCCACCGCCCGCCTCAGGCCAGAGCGAGAGCCAGCCCCTCCTCCTGTAAGAGGCGCCCTACTGAGGGCGCGAGAGGCAAGAGCCACCCAGGTGGTCCACCACACCCCAACAAACGAGCTGCTGGAGGTGCTGAGAAGAGCACCCCATCCGCGCTGATCGCCGCCCGCGCCCAGCCGGGCGACGGGTGGTGAGGACCGCCACCACCCACTTGCAGCAGATAAGACACGCGTCGGACGCTCCACCGCGTCTTACTGCACGCCAACACTGACGGGCTCCCCGCTTTGTGTAATGTGTACGCTTATACTACGTGTATTTATATATTATTGTATCATACTATTACTGTATTTGTATTGGATTATTTTTGTATTTGTATTAGATTATGTATAAATGTACGCTATTACACAATAAACCTATACAATCAAAGCATTTACATGGGCAGAAATTTTCCCTTTTAGAAACATTAATTTTACGTTCTTTTTGTTGCAGGATGTAAAATAAAACGTAACCTTTCTTAGCTGATGATTAATCTTCTAACACACTTTATAAGCAACAAGTAAATGAAGGAAGGAAGGAGAACTACTTCATTGCTTCTACCAAAATGTCTGGACTTAGGTAAGTTATTGTCTATACATTGCTGCATATAGAACTTCTTATAGTAAGTGATGATAAAAATGACACATAAAAACTTGTTTTAATGTGTGAAATTATTGATTCAAGTGGGAAACCATATTCTGTTACTTCTGTTATCAATTAAAATATGATGCCCGTTTAAATGGGCTTTATCGAGCTCGGTCAGGGCACTGCAGCATAGTAGGAATAATTGAATCAAAATACTTGTTCACTCTCGATGATTATATTACTTTATTTTGATTATATTTTATATATTTTTATCCCCAAGGGTCAGTATGTATATGAATATACATTTTGGATCCTAAAAAAATGTTTGTTACTAATGTATATAATAACTGGTTGTTTTATCAATATTACAATGTATTCTCGAGTAAAACACCTGATCCTTTCCTTGCTTTCATTCTTATGGACATGTGTTTTCTCTTTCAGATGTCTAAGAGGTGTTGAAGAGGCATTCAACTACCTGTTTTCACTACCTAACGAAGAAAAAGGCAAAGGCATTGAAATTGCATTGAAGCCTCCAGAAGATGGGGAAGTATCTGATGTTGGCGACGCTAGTGAGGATATACTCGTAGATGTTGTGGAGGAAGAAATGTCCAATTGTTGGGAGCAAGGCTTCTGGCACCCTCCCCCCTCATATCAATCTGAAAAACAGAAATAGTCACACTGAGCTTTCTTCTGCATGGGTAGCATCAATTTTTGAAGAGCAGGAAGAGTGTGGGTGTGATGATCATGTCGCAGACCTTGGCTCACCGAGAAGAAAAAGCAAAAATGCTCGAAGCCTGTTTATGAGTGGAACAAATGTGAATTTCAAATTTTTAATGAAGGTGATGCCCTAAGCTTGTATGAAATACATGAACGATATATTATAGAAAAATGAGCAGATGAATGATTTACAATTGTGGACATATTCAGATACTTTTGGAACAAAGAATTGATTAAGGTTATCAAGACAGAGACAAACTGTTATCATCAAGTTAAATATGGGAAAGATTTATGCGTTACCGAAGAAAAACTGCATCAGGTACTTGGCATCCTTCTTCTCTCAGGTTATAGCCCAGTTGCAAACCAATGGCTGTATTGGGCGAAGCAGGCAGACGCCCAAAATCTGCCTGTAACTCAGTGTGGAATGACACTAAACCGATTTGATGGGATCATGCAAAGCTTGCACTTTGTGGACAATTCAAAGAAGCTTCGGATGATTAAATATTTAAGATTAGCACTCTTTTTGAACATTTCAATAGCTGTTCATGGAGATCGCTAAAACACCTCCTATGACATGGGCTATTGATGAAGCCATGGAACCATATTATTGTCGTCATGGATTCATACAATTCATTAGAGGAAAGCCAGTGCGGTTTGGTTACAAAGTTTGGTGTCTATGCTCCCATGAAGGAATGTTAATGAATTTCCGCTTGTATAGAGGAAAAGAATGGGTTTGAGGGAGGAATGTCTGTGTGGGAATCTGTTGTCCATGGAACAACAGAACAGTACCTAAGGCTAGCAGTGGATATGTTGACATCTTTTTTACAACACTGCCTATTCTCCAGTCTTTCCAAGAAGCTAATATTAGTCTGACAGGTACATTCCTATTTTGTTGGGGTCAATATTTTTTCATCTTTTTCCTTTCTCATCATGTACGGATCCGGTTCTTTTTTTAAATTTGCTCACAACTGAACGGATCGCGTTGTCTGTAGGTCCAGGTTTTCTAAACTTTCTTTGGACCTTTTCTCGTACTTCATTAAATTTCACTCCTCTGATACAAGCTATCACAACAAAATCCGCTGTATTCATTATTAAAGGGTTCTGAAAAGGATTGAAAAACAAATTAAAATTTTTGGACACCCTGTGCATGGAACACTGCAATTTTGTGCAGAGCACAATTTGAACATGTTTAACATAATTCAACTAGAAATATTCATAAAAGTCTTCAATTTCATTAAAATACGCACTCAATTTGGGACACCCGGTATATACTGTTCGTGTAAAGGCTAGGCAAAAATGAACTCGAGAATCTTTCACACACATACACAATCACAAACTTACACACTAAAACGCATATAAACTTCACGCGCACGCGCCAAAGCTGTACAAACAAACACAAAAACACGTGCAGTCACTGACAACGAGCTGAAAACAGGAAAGATGCAAACCTTTATTTACTATCAAAGAGCTGCCAAACACGAAATCTTATTCTCAAAATTTGAGATAAAAATTTTCTCTATCACCGTGCGCACACTTATAAACATTCAATCGAGTAAGCTCCACCTAAACTGTATCATTGGTTACCACTGTTTTCGATACATTATATACTGTCCTTGTTAGACCCCGAAGGCAGTCAGTCAAGAACAGTCGAAATAGACTCACACATTAGTAGGCCTGACTCATATACCTGACATGCGTTCAATCGAATTCATTGTGCCTAAGCCTACCCCGTTCTCAGCCTAATAAAGACTCCTTGACTCCATCTTCCGAGATTCCTTGTCCTGCGGGTAATCCAAAAGGTCTTCTTACCCAGCCTACTTCACTAAAATCAAGCGAGAGGATAATCATCCCTCAAAATTGGAGTCAGACCAAGGTCAGCGCCCGGTAACCGAGTACTTCAATAGCGCTGCGTCGAAGTTAAGAAACAATGGGCCTTGTTAGGACTTGGATGGGAAAAGGCCAAGTTGACCTCTACCGGTAAACATTTAACCAACAGTCTCCTGACCAATAATAACTAACTAACCCCGGTAAACTGCTAACCAATAACCTATAAGCCAATAACAAGTGACCTATACCCCTCCCATTTGTAAGCCGAACTTCTGTTGATAATTTTATTGTTGAAGGTAAATGAAAGTCAGAGTAGAAACAAGGAAATAAATTAGTAATTATCTATTTTTGGTTAACTCAAAAGTATCAATTTCTCATTTTTATCCAGGTTAAATTTAAAGTATTTAGTTACCCATAAAAAATAAATATTAACCTATCTACAATATTTTTATGTATATTATTGCACCTCATCATAGAAAATAATTCATTTGTTATATTTATATATTTTATAAATGGTATTTTCCCATAAAATATCTCGAATAAATTTATGTAGACGTCATGAGCACTAACCAAACTAACTCAACATCTGATGCGGACTGTGAGGTAACTATAACAGATTACAAAGAAACTCTCTATATTCTAAAGGGTGTTCCAATAACTTAGGCCGATTTTAATGTGAGTTAAGTTTAAGCATCTAATGATTTTTTTTCTTTTTTTTTTCAGATTTAACAACTTCAGTCTTTGACAATTTCAACCATGGGAAGATTAACAATCGAACAACGTGATAAAGTCATCGAAGCCTATTACGAAAATGGACGTTCAAACAGAAACGCATTTTGGGCACTTCGCGATTTTTTTGGTCAATATTTTCATCTTGGTGGATTCATTAATAAGCAGAATTGTCGCATTGGGGCTGATGAAAATCCCAGGAAGATTGCTGAAAAGCCACTGCATCGACAAAGGTTACTGTTTGGTATGCATTTTTTGCTACTGGAATCATTGGGCTGTATTTCTTCGAAAATGATGCCAGGAATTCTGTTACGGTGACAGGCGAGCGATACCGTGCCATGATAACCAACTTTTTATGGCCTGAATTGAATTCTATGGATGTCGAAGATTTGTGGTTTCAACAGGACAGCGCCACATGCCACACAGCCAATGCAACAATGGCTTAATTGAATGAGAAGTTCCCAGGTCGCATCATCTCTCGAAACATCTAGGTCAATTATCGTGTGACTTAACGCTTTAGATTTCTTACTTTGGGGTCATCTCAAAAGTAGGGTCTATGCCAACAAGCCAACAACAATTCAACAGCTGAAAGATGAGATAATAAGGCATATTGGTGAGATCGAGGAGCAACTATGCAGAGACGTCATCAAAATTTTTGACCATCGAGTGGAGGTGTGCTGCCAAAGCCTTGGCGGACATTTAGGTGATATTATTTTTCACCCATAATTGCCATGGCTCCACTAACATGATCCAATAGGGAAATCAATAAATTTTCACCAATAACACTGTTTTATTTACTACTAACTTCGATCCGTCTTAATGGAACACCCTTTATATTCCTACTTGGCTGGCATGATTGAAACAGATATATCACCAATAATAATAATAGCTACTGGATATCAACCTTCGAGATGCAATTTCATTTCTATGCACAATATGATTACCATCTTCACCACAGGGCTCCCAACAATATTAATGGGATACCTAAATATAGGGTGCAGAACGAATGGCTACCGAGACAGAAATCTAAGTGGTGAGAGCTTCGAAATACTGATAGAAAGGAACATATTCAAAAGGAGCGACCAAGAATTCCTTACGTTCCTCACTGGAAGAGCTGCTTCAAATCAGACGTTTTATTAAGCAGATACCATATGCCTTACAACGTCAACATGCGGCCTGTCAACGTATCATGCAGCTATCACGTGGGAACACTCCTGGAAATCAATCAGAACCCAATATTGGTACCGGTCCCCGAAAGGAAAAGCTTTATTTAAGCAAACTGGGACGAATACAAAGAGGATCTTCAAATATTCCTTTCAGCTGATCTTAATGAAACTTACCTGGAACAAATTGATCGTATAAAATCAGGCCTCATAGAGGTAGAGAACAAAAACACCGAAAGCGAAACACCACTCACTCCATCAATCAAGATGGACAGAAGAGAAGAGGGAACGAACAGACAAATCAGCAGTGTCCACGATCAAATTTCAACACTCGGACCAACCATAGAAATACAAACTGCACTGAGTTGAAGAAAGGAAGAGTTGAGGCAACTCACGGAAGAACAGTATTCGGAAAGCCTCATCCGAGAAATTGACGTTGAAGAAAACCTAAAAGAAAACGAGGCTAATAAGCAGAATTAAAATAAGATTTCAAGAAGCAAAAAAACGCTACAAAATGAGCAAAAGAGAGAAAAAGAGAGATGACAGAAACATCGAGCGTGAATTCAGAAGCCATTGGAACACCATGTTTTCCATAATACCTGAAGAAAGGACAGACTTTAATCCAGCAATAGAAAAGATGGATTACGGCATAAGTGAATCGATTAAGAACATATTCAATATATACCTTTACACCGGAAAAAGTCTTATAAAAAATCATCAGAAAAATACTTATATAGAATATGTTACTAGAAGAATCCCTATAATGAATATCAATACGGATTTCGCAAAGAAAGAGAAACCGCAATGTCATTTGAGATGATCACAGAAAAGATTTTTAATCCCAAAGCAGAGGAAAATATATCAATGTGGTCCTCAAAAATGTATAAAATGCCTTTGCCAAAGTTTGAGTCAGAGCCTTGCAACAAGACCTTGAGCCTCTAGATTAGCAATAATATATAGAGAATTCTATTTAACTATGTGACATATAGAAGAACATACGTAGCAGACAATGACTACAAAGGACCCGAGTTCGAATTGGAAACTGGAGTCCCGCAGGAGGGGGAGATAGTGCTCTCTCAGACTCACGTTCTACTCGATTTACATAGCGGACTAGCTAACACCTTTAATGCCCGAATACCTCAATATCCAATTCGAAGACGACATCAGCCAACTAGTCGTAGGCCAATACAGGAATTTGAGAGCTCAGGCATATACAATAGCTATAAAGATTGAAAACATTAACCAGTTTAAGAGGGACTGGGAAATAATAACAAAGAGAAGAAAATTCTCCCGAGTCCCCATCTCGAGACAAATGTAGCAGATATCGAAGTACAAAGACAGCTGTACAGATATCATTCGGAAGAAAAAGTACTAGGGCTAAAGATAACCTCAAGATGCGACACAAAATACGTATTCGAAAGAATAGATAGAGTAACCCCTGTGCTGAGGTTTAAGCACAGAGAACAAAAGAATAATCTATTAAGTTCTAGGAAGGGAGGTGTTAATCTACCCTCCTATCCCCATCAACACCCTATCTAAGGGCAGAAAAATGGCTCTCTAGAAAGTTAAAATTAAAGCCGTCTACATAATTACCAACACTAGAAAAATCGACAGGAGTACTCAGAGAGCAGTACATAGACCGGCTAAGATTGAAACGTTCAACATCGTTGTAAAAAACAGAGCCGATAAAATCTGGGGAAAATTAATAACCTTTCTATCCTTGCAGAAAACATCATCACCAGAGTAAACACTCTTTTCAACTCCAGATTCCCTAGTGGAAGAACTCAACAGTGAATAGTGAAAGCACCTTTGTACACATAACGAAAAAAATCACCGGAGCTCACCCGAACGAGATAGACCTTAACCGAATAATAATAATAATAATAGGTATTTATAATGCGCCCTTTAGGGCTGTTAGCCTTCCCAGAGCGCAGATTGTGTAGTGAGTGTAGAGAAAGTTTACAGGGAAGAGAAGGAAATTCTGAAGAGATGAGTCTTCAGGAGACGTTTAAAAGTAGCAAGGGAGGGAGAGGATCGGACTTCGGCAGGAAGAGCATTCCAGAGTCTAGGAGCACAAACTGAGAAGGAACGGTCACCCATCGAGCAGAGGACACAACGTGGAATGTTCAGGAGGACAGCGAGGTTAGACTGGAGTCCTCGAGGAGTTTGACAACGGGAGAGGGCAGACGAGAGATAAGGTGGAGCCTCGAGGTTTAGAGCCTTGTAGGTGGTGAGAAAAATTTTATAATTGGCACGGAAGCGAATAGGTAACCAATGTAGCTCCTGTAACAGAGGCATCGAAGGAAAGAGCCGGGGGCGGCGAAGGAGGAGCCGGGCAGCATAGTTTTGAACTAGTTGTAGGGGGCGAAGTGACGAAGAAGGGAGATTCACCTAGAAGAGAATTGCAGTAGTCTAAGCGTGAGGTGACGAAGGCATGAATAGTAGTTTCAAGGCTTCATCGATCAGAATGAGATCGAACACGTAAGAAGTTGCTGAGGAAACCGAGGGAACATTAAACAGATACGATGGATACGCGGTTTAAGCCAGTTGCTCGTTGAAAATAACCCCAAGATTCCTGACGGTATCAGAAAAGGCAACATTCGTTTCCTCAAAGTTAAGAGAGGGGGAGAAAGCTTTAGATTTCTTCATCATCGAAGCGGTACCAACACGGAGAACTTCAGTGTTATCGTGGTTAAGTTTGAGAAAATTGGCAGACAGCCATTCTTTTATGCAGATGTAAGCTGAAAGGAGCTTGGTGATTGATTGAGAGGACACTATCTACACGGTAAATAGTGAATAAAATGTGTACGCATAATATATAATCTAAAGGTTCAAAAGGAATTGAATTGGAGGAAGGGGGGTACAAGTTTCCGAAATTTTTAACAGCGGAAAAACATTTCCAGTGGGGGATAAAATATCCACAGCGAAATTTTCGGATGAGTCTTACGTAGGTCATGGCAACTGACCCTACGCCGGAGAATCGAAGTCTGGAGGTAGTGGGCTCTCTCAGGGCAGAGGGAGAGAAAGGAGAATGAATTTGGCGACAGTGATTAAGCTGACCAACTCACCCCCTGTCGAGGCAGAACAAAATGCGCAGTTATTGGCGACACTCACTGGACTCAAAAAACAACAGGAGGTTATAGAAAGTTCCTTTCTCTTAACGCTGCCAATTAGGGAGGGGGGGGGAATAATTTGAAGTGTCGGGAAGAAAGATTCAACGAACGTATGAAAATTCTACAAACTAGAAAATATTTTCTATAAAAATGAAGATGGTTGAATACTCCAGGCGATGCTTCTCTCCACTTTTAAGGGCTACACAAAATTTCCTGCTCAAATTCGCCCAAGTTCGAATCCTAAAGCAGAGGTTTCTTAACTCTTCGCAAGACCCATTTTTTTGGCCTCGATTTCATCAATCAGAAGACGCCACATCTTCACCACAAAGACCTCAGCTTCGTAATGCAAGATAAGTGACCCCCAAAAGTGTCTAACCAAATATGGCACCAAAAAGTGAAAACTAAAGTGAATAAGTAAAAATCAGTGAATTGTAAACTAAACTGGAATGAAACGCAAATTATTTTTGCTAAACTATAGAAAATGAGACAAAAGTGCTCAACTATAGCGAAGTGGGTGAATAAAGTGATAATGAAAGAAAAAGAGAAGGTAAAAAAAGAAGTTTTCAAGTGGAAAGCTTTAGAAGCGAGAAGTACATACATATAACAAAGTAGCAAAATAGTACATACAATTAACGATATAAATGTTACAATACACACAAGATGAAAGAATGAATAAAAGAAGACAGAGTTTGGTCAGTTCATCCGACAACATTTCAGAAGTTGCAATTGCTTACCAATAGAACAACAGGAATAGAAAAGATAAAGTAGGTGGTGTTTCAAATTCCACGTTAATCAGTAGGTCCAAACAAGTACATATATTCAATTCTATCCCCAGCTATCAGTAATCGATCACCTGAAATCAACTTCTGTTCTCCTACTATACTTTACTCTTCATCCTCTTTGATCTCCTTCTCCTATTCTACCTCCATAGCCCCCGCCGTTCCTTTTCCTATGGCCCCACCAAACATGCTGAAACTTAGGGTAGGAGGACGTGGAGGAGCCTGGATGGGTAGATCGGTGGTCCTCTCCACTCCTGCCCCATCAAGAACAGGGGAAAGGGGGCCTGCGGCTAATACACCTATCATCTTCCAAACAAAAAAATAATACTAAAAAACAAAGCAGTAAAAACCATGATGCCTAATAATTATCATTGTTCTACTGACTTCTGCTATGGTTAGCCTAACGGTCCTACATACGGCTGCTGTCCTCAAATAACAGTAAGCATATGACCAACGGTAAGTTCACTCTGGTTAGTCTAACGGACAAAATACGGACACTGTCCCACAGTGATAAGCATACACCAGAGTTGATATTTGCCTTGGCAATTTAACATAGATATTCACACCGCACTAACGACCCTTTGCATTGGTCGCTTCGTTAAATAAGTTTTTTTTAAAAGATCATTTAAAATTGAAGCAAGGATTGGGAAAGAGAAATCCTCAAATCCTTCTTCCAGAAAGATTAGGATATTATTAACAGGAGCATTCGTAAATTGGAAAAAAATACATTAAAACTAACTACTGTAAAGTTTTTATGGAAGATAATTTAATACGCTTATAAGGTAAGAATTATTAATGACGTGCGAATCGAAAATTGTTTTCAAAAATGGTTTTAATAGACATGGAAGACATTGCAACTCTCCCAAGCCCAAGGAACGCGACGCTAACAAACTTTCAACTTGCAGCCCGCAGATATGACCCCCACCCTAGCCAAATTCATTCGCCTACTTGCTAGACCTGTAAGTGTCTGTGGCCTCAATGGAAAATCTCTCGTATCCACTTGTAGGAGAATAGCATAATGCACCCCCATTTCCCCACCTTCCTTTCGGGCGGGCCGGTTATCAAACCTTCCACTTCCGGCCCGATGTCTGGTCCCCCTCCCACCAGAATAACCCACCCGCCCATTTTAGCTAATCACTGCGTTCCTTCCTCGAAGGGTTATCGATAGATGGAAACCCATCTTGGCTTTCAGTGGTTCCCGGAAGTTTACAAAGGACGAAATGGAGGAGATAATCAAGCCGCTCTCACCCGAAGAAGGACGCTTGATATCAAATCTACTTCCGGAGACATGTGAACCTCTCCCGAGTTTCGAGTATAAAAGATGCATTCTTTTAAGCCTCAGTAGTAGAGCTTGCACAGCGTCTGGCGGGGCAGAAATTGCCATCTATCTCTGTGTTGTGGTAATTCATCAAAGCATTAAGTCTTCAGAGAGGAGATCGGTCCCAGTTAGGGAGACTCCTTACCCCGTTGGTCTGCAAGTCAGTGCAGACCCAAGCTCGTACTCACGTATCAGAGCCGAAGCTACAAACAACCTCACTCTGGTTCCCTAAGCGAGAAATCTACATCCTGGCTTTTCTCCGTGACCCTACGCGGTCGATAGGTCACTTTGCCCCCCATCCCCCTCTCTCACAGAGGCACCCAAGATTCCTCGGAGTTCACGAGCGTGGGGCCCTCTTTAACAAGAAGCTCCCGTCACCGCCTTCTTCCAACAGAATCGTGACGGAATTGTGGGATCAGGTCTGTCCCTGGAGAGCCTACCTTATCGTCTCCACCCCTTATCTCATCACCTTCTCTCACCAGCGCCACCCGAACATCAGGTTTCAAGGTAACCCTTCCCTTTCACATTACCCAACTCCACCACGAAGCTTACCAGCATTACAAGTGTATAGAGATTTGCATAGTGAATAGTTATTTACAAGCCAAGTGAGATATCCGAGATTCACTTATTGATTTATCTCTCAAAGCATATTATTTGTATATATATATATATATATATATATATATATATATATATATATATATATATATATATATATATATATTCTTGTTTAGTGTTCATTAAAACTTTATTTTCATATTGTTGTGTATCTAACTTCCTTTGGGTCGCTTGCTGGCAAAGAGTTCTTTCCAATCCTTCCGTAGCCAACCTCTAAGAACCCTGAGTCAATAAACCCATTCAGGGCACGGGCCGAACGAAGTATAATGAGTAGTACGACTCCTCCTCCGCATTCGGGATAATAGGATATATATATATATATATATATATATATATATATATATATATATATATATATATATATATATATATATATTTATATAAGAGTCGGGAAAAACTCCAACCACCCCTTGGCCTATTCCTCGACATATAGTATATATATTATATCATATTTAATTCTGGTGTCATTAGGTGTGCGGTTTGTTTCGAACCCGTCAATTTTGAAATTCCCCTTTTCTAATTGCCAAGTGCCCAAGGTTAGATAAAACAAACAATAAGTCATTTTAAATTTTGTTGGTGAAATAAGAATTGACCCCGTGTCCGTTTATTTTTTTTGTATTGTCGGTATATACAATATAATAAGGGTTAGGCCACCCTCGATAACTCTTGCTGGCAGCATCTCACCCAGCATAGTAACTATTTGTATTTTTTTTATTTTTTTTATTATTGTGTATATTATTTGTCACCACCGTATAATCTAGGGTTAAGTCGTAAAGCTCTTTCATGAATCAGCGGATTTGACAGCGTATCCAAGATGTCTTACTCCTCATTTGAGATGTTCCATAAACAAGGACAAGTTTTGGCCCTTTCAGGCAAAGAATTGATCGAATACGTTCGGAACGAACAAAGGAATGAGCGTGAGGAAAAAAAAAGAAGAACAACGAAGACAAGAAGAAATAGAAGAGAGGCGAAGACAAGAAGAAATAGAAGAGAAACGAAGACAAGAAGAAATAGGAGAGAGAGAAAAAAAAATCGTCAACACGAGCGTGAGTCAAGTAGAGATCAAGTAGAAGTCAGTTCCGTCGGGTCCAGAAGTTATCAACCTCAGGCCCCCGCATTAAAGCTTCCCCATTATGGTGATCAAGAGGACTTTTGCACTTACTTAACCCATTTCGAAAAGATCTTCGAAGTCAATGGGTGGGACACTGAGTCTGAAGGAGTAGGCCGCCTGCTCCCGCTGCTCAACTCTCGTCTAAAAGAAATCTTCATTGCCCTCCCAACAGAAGCCACAATAGATTATTCATCTCTTAAATCAGAACTCTCATCTGCGATTAATTTAAACCCCGAGTGCTACATACAAAAATTTCGATCGGCTAGGATCCAGCCAGGATAGACGAATCGACAGTTCGGGTTCATCCTGAAGAAAAACCTCCAATTCTGGTTGGACTCGGCTAAAGTCGGTGGCGACTACGACTCACTGCTAGATTTTTTTAAAGGACCAGCTAATGCACACCCTCCCTACGGAAATCCGTGCATTTGTGCAAGATAGGCGTGCCTCTATCTTTAACGAGTGCCTCAAAGAAGCGGCTCTCTACGCCACAAATCATCAGTTCTATCCTAAGGAGCAAAAGAAGAGCATTCCTCCGTCCCCTAAGAACCAAGGACAATCAGAACCGAGAAAACGCCCTCATTTAGTAAAAGTCCCAGGCCACTTTAAACCCAAAGGTAACCACCATAAGAAGCAAGAAGAGGTGAAACCCTTAATTTTTAATGCTCCGTCGAGTAACCCCTACCGGAGTAACTCAATTGTATGCTTCTCTTGCGGAACCCCTGGTCACTACAAATCTCAGTGTCTACAAAACTCCCGCTTTCGCTTTGCCCCTGGACAACAGGTCCACCAAGTCTCCGCAACTCTTGCTTCCGAACAGCTTACCGCACCTGCGCCTCTGCTATCTTCGTCGACCTCTCAGGAGCACCAGGTGAACTTTCTTTTTAATAACAGTTCTTCTGGTGGGCTCAAATTCAAGTCCGGATCCATTAATGGATGTAGAGTATCCACTCTGGTGAGAGATACATGGTGTACGTGCATAGTGGTATCGGACAAGCTGCTTTCCCCCCGTGGACCCACAACATAAGAAATTCGCTGTCGTACACGATTTCTTGGGAAGAGCTAATAAATTCCCAGTGGTCCGTTGTCACGTAAATTGCCGCTATTTTACGGGGTGGACCGACGTCGTAGCCGGGCCGATTAGGTTTTGTGCAGTGTTGGTGGGCCAGAGCACGCAGCTCTCCCCAACTGCTGTGTCACAAGCTGTCGTCACCCGGGCTCCGGCTGATAGAGACGCCTGCTCCACCGCGTCTCTCAAGCTCCCGTGCACCCCTGATTACGAGGGACTGAATAACGCCCGATTCATCAGTGCCCCAAATGACTGCCTTTCCCTCCAACTCTTATGGGAAAAGGCCAAACGAGGAGAGACAGAATCTGATCGTGGAGACCGAAAAGTGAGGTATGTGATAGAAGACCCTTTGCTATTTAGTACCTTCCCGGACCCAGTAGGCTCTCCGTTCAAGGCCCTTTGCGTGCCTAGGGCCCACGTTGCGAAGATTTTACAAATAACACACGGAGGTGTGTTTGCAGGACACTTAAGCCATAATAAGACCTCGCAACGCGTATTTATGTATTCTCT
The DNA here is from genome assembly GCA_963969495.1 of Ceratothoa steindachneri. Classification (NCBI taxonomy): domain Eukaryota; kingdom Metazoa; phylum Arthropoda; class Malacostraca; order Isopoda; family Cymothoidae; genus Ceratothoa; species Ceratothoa steindachneri. Next base: position 47,090,509 of record OZ018323.1, on the reverse strand, counting down.
TTGGCCTGGTGCAGCCAAGGAAATAGCAGAGTTTTGCAGGACCTGTGATATATCTCAAAAGGTCACTGCCAAAGGACGAGTACAACCACCCCCCTTTCAGAAGACTCCAGTTATATCAGAACCATTTTGCAGGGTTGCCATCGATCTTATTGGACCGATACATCCCCCTTCCACCGAGGGACACTCATACGTTCTCACCCTCGTCGATTGGGCCACCCGGTTCTTCGAAGCAATTGCTCTCAAAAAAATTGATAGTATCTCGTGTGCCGAGGCATTAATCTCTATTTTTTCACGGGTAGGGATCCCCAAAGAAGTCCTCTCTGACAGGGGCCGTCAATTTACGTCCGAATTGATGAAGCAAATTAGGCCCATTTTCACCACGCCCTTTCACCCCTCTGCAAACGGTATGTGCGAAAAGTTAAACGCTACTTTGAAAAGCGTGCTTAAAAAGCTGTGCCACGAACAGCCCCAGGAATGGCACCGGTACCTTCCAGTAGCTTTGTTTGCATGTAGGGAGATTCCCCACCGAACTCTGGGATTCTCCCCATTCGAGCTTCTCTATGGTCGCAATGTCCGAGGTCCACTGAGCATTCTCAAGGAGCTCCTCATGAACTCTCGATTGGATGAGGAACTATATACCTCCTACTCCTATGTTCCGGACTTGCGTGATAGGCTAGAAAAATGCTCGGAGGTTGCCGTGCAAAATTCCGAGATCAATCTAGAGAAGTATCGAACATATTTTGATATTAAATCTAAGGTCCGAAAATTGAAACCAGGCGATGAAGTTCTGCTTTTACTTCCCACGGACAACAACAAACTCCTATCCCAATGGAAAGAGACCGTTCCAGGTCATATAATCTAGAGGGCCCGTGGATTATGTCATTCAGTCGTAATCTGGCAATAAGTTGTCCCACATCAACATGTTAAAAAGATATCACCGGCAAGCTTGTGTTAACAATATTGTTGTCTTCGACGAAGAAGGGACAATGGAAGCATCCTTCCCTTGGGACCCATTAAATATTGTTCAGACAATATGCGTCGAGGCGAATAAAGATTATCCTTTGCCTGATCTGCCTTCCTCCCCTTTTCCTCATGAAGACCTAGCTACCGCAGTCGACGTGAATCCTCACCTCGGTTCCATGGAGACATCTCAGATTGTCTCGCTGCTGAAGGAATACCCAGACGTAATCTCCGAGTCTCCAGGATACTATACACAATTTGAGCATGACATCTCTCTCACCACGACGGAGCCAATTAGGAGTAAACCATACCCTCTTCCAATCTACCTTTGCAAGGCCTTCAGCGAAGAAGTCGAGAACCTCCTTACATTAGGAATAATTGAACCTTTCTCGGCGGATTATTGTTCCCCGATAGTGATGGTACGTAAGCCGGATCAATCTTTTCGTATGTGCGTATATTTTAGAAAGTTAAATGCTGTCACGGTATTCGATGCTGAACCCATCTCTTTTATCGACCAGAACCTACACTTATTTGAGAAGGCCAAGTACATTTCTGAAATAGACTTGTGCAAAGCCTACTATCAAATCCCGCTTCGAAAATCCGTGAGGAAATTTACCGTATTTCCCACCGAAAAAGGGTTAATGGAATTCACGTGTCTCCCTTTTGGTTTAGTCACTGCCTGCAGTAACTATAACCAGATGATGCGAAAAATTGTAGATGGGTTGAGCAATGTCTCTTTCTACTTTGACAACGTATCCGTTGCCACACGCACCTGGGAAGAGCACCTTCAATCCCTCCGCCCACTCCTAAACCGGCTTAGGATCCACGGATTGACAATCAAGCCGTCCAAGTGCCACTTTGCTCATAGCACTATCTCTTACTTAGGGTTCAAAGTAGGAGAAAGACAATTAGCCACCCAAGAGGACAAAGTTAAGACAATAGAATGCATGCCACTCCCTAAAACCAAGAAACAGCTTCGTTCGTTTTTTGGCTCCGTCTCCTTTTATCGACGGTTCATCCCCCAATTCGCTTCCATAGCGTCACCCGTCAATGACCTTCCTAAAAAGGCTGCACCAGACTCCATCCTATGGAATCCCGAGGCAACTGCGAGTTTCGGCGAGCTAAAGAAAAAATTAGTCTCCACTCCTATCCTCCGTTTGCCCAATCCCTAGAAAAAAAATTTGGCATCCAAAATGATGCCTCTAATCTTGGCATTGGGTGCGTTTTATTACAATATGAGGAAGAAGGAACCCCATTTCCAGTGGCATGCGCGAGCCGGAAGCTGTTGGTTCGCGAAAGAGCATACGCTATTATAGAACTTGAAGCATTATCAATCATTTATGGCATTCAAAAATTTAGGATGTACTTGATTGGTAGATCTTTTACTGTCGAAACGGACTATAGGCCACTAGCCTACTTGAAAAATTGTAAAAGTCAGAAGGGCAGACTTATGAGATGGTCCCTTTTATTGTCAGAATACCAATACAATGTATCTTACGTAAAATGAACGGATAACGTCATTGCTGATAATTTATCACGCAATCCGATAGACGAAGGCCCTAGTTGTGGCGACTAACCGGAACTGTCCGGCCATTGTTATTTTTTTGTGTATATATGTATGTTCATGTTTTTATGTGTCTAGTTATAACGGTAATTTCTAAGAGCTTGTCGCGAAATAGTGCCATTTCATTATGTTCATTTTTTGTGTGTGTTTCGCGTATGTATGTTTTCTGGGGTCTCATTTTGGCTATAGATTGTAACTGCGAGTAGATTATATCTTGTGACATCATCCCTCGTTCCACTTCAGAATAATGCTCCCTCGGGATGGGTAGGGATGTAAGAGAATAGCATAATGCACCCCCGTTTCCCCACCTCCCTTCCAAGCAGGCCGGTTATCAAACCTTCCACTTCCGGCCTGATGTCTGGTCCCCCTCCCCCGGAAGAACCCGCTGACCATTTTAGCTAACCACTGCGTTCCTTCCTCGACGGGTTATCGATAGATGGGAACCCATCTTGGCTTCCGGTGGTTCTCGGAAGTTTACAAAGAACGAAATGGAGGAGATAATCAAGCCGCTCTCACACGAAGAAGGACGCTTGATATCAAATCTACTTCCGGAGACATGTGAACCTCTCCCGAGTTTCGAGTATAAAAGATGAATTCTTTTAACCCTCAGCAGTAGAGCTTGCACAGCGTCTGGCAGGGCAGGAATTGCCATCTATCTCGGTGTTGTGGTAATTCGTCGAAGCATTAAGTCTTCAGAGAGGAGATCGGTCCCAGTTAGAGAGGCTCCTTACCCCGTTGGTCTGCAATTCAGTGTGAACCCAAGCTCGTACTCACGTGTCAGAGCAGAATCTACAAAAAGTCTCACTCTGGTTCCCTAAGCGAGAAATCTACATCCTGGCTTTTCTCCGTGACCCTACGTGGTCGATAGGTCACTTTGCCCCCCATCCCTCTCTCTCACAGAGGCACCCAAGATTCCTCGGAGTTCACGAGCATGGGGCCCTCTTTAACAAGAAGCTCCCGTCACCGTCTTCTTCCAACAGAATCGTGACGGAATTGTGGGATCAGGTCTGTCCCTGGAGAACCTACCTTATCGTCTCCACCCCTTATCTCATCACCTTCACTCACTTCCCTTTCACATTCCCCAACTTCACCACGAAGCTTACCAGCATTACAAGTGTATAGGGATTTGCATAGTGAATAGTTATTTATAAGCCAAGTGAGATATCCGAGATTCACTTATTGATTTATCTCTCAAAGCATATTATTTGTATATATATGTATTTTCTTGTTTAGTTTTCATTAAAACTTTATTTTCATATTGTTGTGTATCTAACGTCCTTTGGGTCACTTGCTGGCAAAGTTCGTTTCAATCCCTCCGTAGCCAACCTCTAAGAACTAGGAGTCAATAAACACATTCAGGGCACGGGCCGAACGAAGTATAAGGAGTAGTACGACTCCTCCTCCGCATTTGGGATAATAGGATATATATATATATATATATATATATATATATATATATATATATATATATATATATCATGAAAGACTTGACGTATAGGTGAGAATATATATATATATATATATATATATATATATATATATATATATATATATATATATATATATATATATATAAGAGTCGGGAAAAACTCCAAACACCCTTCGGCTTATTCTTCGACACCACTTATTCGCAATTCATGCACTAGCAACTACATTGCAACGGCCTCTTGCCCAGAAAATCCCTCGGCACCAGCAACGACGGGTATCCAGAATCATCCTAAGTTTTGCCAACAAAAGACGTTCAAATAATTTAGGTGGAATTGCAATTGTATAAAGTAGTTTACATTTAGCCGTAGGCGCAACATAGGCTTCAAAGTAAAACCTCATCAGCAACCTCTCATAACAAAAGCAGGGTCGTTCAGAAGGAGCATATCGCATTATCTACCTCACAAATGCTCTCTTTCAGCTCGTCTCATTTCGGCTTGCAATTTACGTACGCAACTCACCTATTCAACGGACCAACTCGTAGGGCCAGTTTTCAAGTCAAAGCCCGAAAACGCGTCTAGCAAATCTTCAAATTATCGTACAAATCTTACAAGTTACTAGACTATTATTCGTTGAACAATATCTTCATTAACATAGAAGCTGCGCTGAAGCGATTCTCCCTAAAACGCAGAGCAAACGGTCAACCGCTAGGCCACTCACAATTCTTAAGGTCATGTACATTAGGTCATGTAATTCATTTTGTGTTTGTTAACTTTCATTCGTCCATTTCATTCTTCACAGTTAAAGACACAAAACTAATGACCACGTGAACACTTCACAAGTAACAGAGAATTCGGGTTTTCTATAGAATTCTTCCATTAACTTTGCAAACACTATGCGAGGTTAACTCTTTCATCTCTTTTTCTAACACACTTTATACCTTGCATGTATACCTGTATACACTCATAGTAGCATTAAGTGAATACGCGCCCTCAATCCATCCTTATTTTTGTTCCCCATATTCACTCACCAATCAATTCACAAACATCGAATGACATACAGATTATCAAAATGACCCTTTCAGCACCGAACTAATCTGGAAATCACCTTTCATTTTCAAATTGTATCGTATTTTTTTAATAACATTCCGTTTGTTCAATCAATCTCCACGCAAGCGAGTATCTCACAAACTACAATCATGCAAATACGTGTTTTAATATTCATGTTTCCTGATATTTTTTGCTTTCAACGATATGATAGTGTAAAGGATTATTTCGTATCAGCCAAATATATTTTTATTTTTTCCATTAAATTACTCTGTCATCCAGAGAAGACACACTGGGAACTAAACTGGATCAGCATGAAAATCGTTCCTTTAACCCTGATTTTTACTTTTTATTCTTCATGAACCGACTGCTCAGATAAGATATGCTTAGATACTTGGATCAATATTGATCCAAGTATTTTCAACTATGAACTTGCGATTATTTTGCTTTAATTTTATCATGTGTATTTTTTCATATCCTCAATGTTCTGTGTCTATGTGTGTAAACCATTTTGTTTCATGTCATAAAATTTATGATTCTGCATTTATCTCATTATATTGAATGCATTATGTAATTATTTTCTTTTTGTAAAAACTAGAATATTACATATAGGTAGATCTTGTACAGATTATGAGGCTACAAGACTGAGCCTTCTTTCGTTTACGCAGAACCGATAAAAAAAGACCAATATTTTCGGTTTGACTCTGGAAAATATCGGCAATCCATCGCTTGACAAAGTAACTAGAATTCTCGATAAATGCACAGCGTACAAATTGTAAGTGTGGGGGCTGCCTCTTCACGTTTCTCCCTTTTACTAAGCACCTCAGAATCCTAAGGGCACACTAACTGCTTTATCACGAGGACACGCATATAAGAAACTGCATAGCATCCCCATTTGGCGAATATCATAGTCTACACCCATTATCTTTACACATGAATACACAATCTATCTCTTCTCGTATTACAATCGAGACACAGACAACTGGGCATCACATCACATCAGGGAGGCACAAGACTTCTTCCCATTCACGTTCATAAGCGCTCATCCACCGAAGGACTGAAACTCACCTAAACTCACACAATTCATCTTACCAAACATTTCCAGGTGGATAGGTCGGTGGTTCCCAAACTTGGAGTAGTTTAACAAATTTTCGGGGGTAATGGAAGGATGACAGAAAAAAAGTAATGAATTCTGAAAATCAAGAAAACATTGCGGTACCTGGCACTAATATTAATGTTAACTTAGTCTTAGTATCATGATACGAGAATCATGTTATATTAAGTGTTGTGAATTGTAGGATTTTGCGGGCAGATGTAGGCTAGCGCATATTTAAGGAGCTGTGTAAGGAAATGGAAGAGCAGTATCAAGTTCTGCTCTACTAGACCGGTGTTCAGTGGTTGTCAGGAGGCAAGGTTTTACGTCGAGTCATTGAGCTCCGAAAGGCTATTCAGGAATTCCTAGAACAAAAAGGATCTCCGTTTGCTACCAAGTTCACTGATAAGGAGTGGCTTGCTCGAATTGGTTACTTGGCTGCCATATTTGCTGAGCTGAACAGTGGTAATCTGCGACTTCAGGGCCGAAACACGACAGGAATTGATGCCCATCAAACTTTGACTGCAGTTCTGAGGAAACTGAGACTCTGGACTCGGCCCTTGAATAAAGGAGTGATCACCTAGTTCCCCACACTAGACCAGTTTGTTGAAAAGAATAATCAGAATACTGGATCACTTCTACAGACCATCAACAAAGAGATGAACGACCATTTGAAGGGGTTTGATACAAGCATTCATCACTATTTTCCAGAGAGTGACAAAGAAACAGCTAATCTTCAGTGGATCATTCATCCCTTCTTTGTACCTAATGAAGCCATTCACGATGATGATTCCCATGAAAAGGAGGAGAAGATCACGATGCAAGCCAATGAAGCCAAGAAAATCGAATTCCAAAACGAAAATGCAGATTCCTTTTGGATTTCACGACTAGCTGACTCGCCAACTCTGTCCAAGAGACCCTTGAAGTTGTTGGTATCATTCTCAACAACGTATCTCTGCGATAAGGGATTCTCAACTGTGCTGGAGATGAAAACAAAAGGGTGGACTCGCTTGAATGTCTCAACTAGCTTCAAACATGAAACTCTATCCATCCCACTGATATTCTTGACATCTTTGGCAATAGTCATTATAGATGCACAATGTTTAAATACAAATAAATAAAAAAAATATCTCGAGTGTTTTAATTTAGTCATATATATATATATATATATATATATATATATATATATATATATATATATATATATATATATATATATATATATATATATATATATATCAATGTTAACAACACTTTGTGAAAGGGGCAACATGCTTAATGTGGCATGTTAAATTGGGTAACAAGCTGAAAAAGTTTGGGAACCATTGGGATAGGTGGATAGATGGATGCAAATACAATCACAATCTTGATCCGCTCTCTTTCCTATTCTTGTCATTCGTCACTCCAGTAACTTAATTACACTCTCTACCCAAGGAAGAACTTAAATTCACCTAATTCCACTGAATCCACTTTGTCGAAGTATGGCCAAGTGTACGGGGATATGCGCACACAGGCTCTAAGGTAGGCCAAGCAAGGTGACAACTGTTATTGTTTTAAGAGTGAGATTTAAATAGGTAGCGGCAGCTGCATGACTAAGGAATATACCAAACACAACGACCAAAAAATAGATTTTAAATAAACACTAAATAAAAGGTAGACAATAAATATGGATATATAAGTACATGAATAAGACGGAATTAGGTTCGGAATACTAATTAGATAACCGTGGTTATGGAATGGTTATAAGGGAAGATTGAGGGTAATGAGTAATTTAGTTCCTTTGAAACTCGAGAGTAAAGCGCGGAAAACTTAAGGAGGTCTTGGTGACCTTGATTACTCACGGGGGTAACCAAAAACACGCATCGGCTAGGGCTACTTTCTTGAACTTGTGTTTTGTGAGCTATCGGGAATCTTGCCCTCAAGAGGTCACCGAACGAACTTCGAAGGGGGAGATGGGGGAGATGACTCCTTCACACTAGGCTTGAGCGAGATAACGGGCCTCTTGTCCTCAAGAGGTCACCAGAAGGACTTCGGAGGACGGCTTCTCCAATCCTTGATCCGAAGGCAGTTGAGAAAGGCTGACGTTGCCTCACGAGACTCTTCTCCCTGACCCGAAAATACGGGTGTGATGTCCAGCTCTTCCGTGGATTGCGACCGTCACTCACACTTCTCGGGAGAGAGCTCGTTGAATTGCATTCCTTTCGGGGAAGTCTCGTCTAACCAAACCTGTCTGTAATCCTGGAGAGGGTGCATATATACTCGGAGTTCTCCAAAACAGAAAGAGAGAGGGAGGTCTTCTCGAACCCTCGTTATCGGGCGTGACAAACCGAGCGTCTCCTTACGGCAGAGATCAGCGGGCCAGACGGACGACTAGCGGCTGGAGCCATAAAAGCTGTTCACGACGAACCTACAAAGTAATCTCCCTCCCGACCCGAGGGAAAGAAAGGGAATATTGAGACGGCCGGGAGGTAACCCCAATTTCAGCGTCATGCCTCAGTGTGAATTTTGCTGAGACCTCGCGGCAAGTCCAAAAAGGGTGAAGTCGAACAGGAAAGGGAGTAACGGCTCGCTTTATCTCCTAAAGTAATATCTTAGGAGGTGGGAAAATAATATTATTCTAGGGGGTACCTCTCCACACTTCATCAAGCATTCATCGTCATATGCACATTCAGAAGTATTAACTCTTGAGTTGATAGAGATCGCTCACTCCAATTTGTTAAATTAACTATTATTTTCATAATAAAATATCGTTTCGGATTATCTCCAATTCAACCTGCCTTTCATGAAAGTGAATTTGAGTCTGCTAGTGAATTGTTACCTTTCAACGTAAACAAAGGCAAAGTGATGCATATCAGCCACCGAAATCTTCAAGGACCCTATATCCTTAAGGGCACTGCTCTTGAATCCACCGACACTGAGAAGGACTTGGGTATAACTATCACAAGTGACCTCAAGTTCTCGAAACAGTGTATTGAGGTGGGAAAGAAAGCCCAAAGGATGTTAGGGTATATAAAGCGACAGTTTGGATATCGGAACAAGGAGATAGTACTGTGTCTGTACAACTCCCTCGTCCGACCGCACCTGGAGTATGCCGTACAATTTTGGAGTCCTTCATTTCGAAAGGACATCGCAAGATTGGAACGCGTGCAAGCCAGGGCAACTAAACTGATTCCCTCTATCAGACATAAAAGTTATGAAAATAGATTAAGGAAATTAGATATGTTCTTGCTGGAGACCCGGAGACTACGTGGTCAGCTTATCGAAGTGTTTAAAATACTTCGAGGCTTCGACCGTTTTGACTACGGGAAGAATTTCCAGCTCAGCGAGGGAAGAACAAGAAATCACGGCTTTAAACTTGAACTGAAGAGATACCACCGTGATCTGTGTGGGAAATTTTTCACTTACAGTATTTGCGGTAGTTGGAACGCACTTCCGACGAAAGTTCTCAACAGTGAATCTGTTGACCAGTTCAAGTCAAGACTAGATAAAGTCTTGCTAAATCGCCGTTAAGATCCTCGCGAGTGATCTTCGAGGTTGCCAACAGACACCTTCGAACATTGCGCCAAAAGTACCCTCCTTGTATGGACCGTAAGGTCTTCAGGGGTACTTATTTTTCTTGTAGCTCCTTGTAACTCTTGCCTAATAAGACTAAAACTAAAGATTGTTCTTTATACGAGTATGGGAAGCAGTGTCAAGGGATGAAACTTCGCACAATTATCACTGCATAAAGTGGAATGACTATAAAGTGTTGTAGGTTGTTTTTAAAGATCTTGAATTTTATATTGAGCAGAAACCATAGGGCGACTAATAATTCACTGTGTAACGAAATCTTCCTTTTGTCTTGTTCTTGGGTTAAAAGTGTTATTTCCTAATTGTTTGTGGCTCTAATAAATAATAAAAAAAATGAATTTTAATCCCCGAACTTTGCTTTTGTGGCTAGGACATTATTTTTTTTAAATTAGCTCATTTATGGTAAATAACATTATTTTGATGCAAATAGTAATAAATATATAAAAGGTTTCAAGGGTTATTTTTTTCAGTTATGGTATAAACATGATATACTGTATTTAGAAAGTTATAGAAACAGTAATACAGTAGTGATAGCTATAATTTCCCCAATATTTCTTTTCATTGCGACCTGGACAGCAATGGCAGTTCTCTTACATTCCACATAGATTTATCACTGATTTGGCGAAAATGAACTGTAGATCTTTCTAGAACTTTCGAGAATTTTTTATATGTTTGAAGAAATTCTAGAAAATTCTGGCAACGTAGATGACTATAAATACAGAAATTGTTTACTCAACAGGTCAGTTTAACTCTAGCCGTCACAGCTCAGACATCGTCACTCATCATTGATAGAAGCATTCGTTACACATGGCATCATGAGATTGTAAGCATCCGACAGACGCATTTTGCTATGTCTGCGACGAATTTATTAAAACAAGAGCGAAAAAGTACTCTATAGAGAGATGTGCTAAAATGTGTAAGGCCTTCAAGGCATATTTGGCCATGCCAGTTTGAGATCAAGACAAATCTTGGACACCTCATTTCACCTGCGAGCTCTGTAAAAGAACACTAAAAGGTATTGATTTTAACTTGTATTCTCTTTATTTTGCTTCCCAGTTTTTTGCTGGGAAGCAATGATGATGGTGGGGGATATCGACCCCGTACTTGCTTTTCTAAAATGCACCATAAATGTTCAATGATGTTGAGATCTGGGGATTATGGTGGCCAGATAAGGTGTTCTACTACACTGGAATGTTACTTGTGCTATTCAGCTACAACTTTAGCAGTATGAATAGGAGCATTATCATCCTGAAAGATGGCATTTCCATCCGGAAACAATTCCTGAACCATAGGATGAATCTGATCAGCTAAAATACTCAAATAGTCCTGACTGTTGATTCTACCATGAAGGGAAACTATTGGGCTGGCGAATTTCCAAGATACGGCCTCCCAGATCATTACAGAGCCTCCTCCATGTTTAACAGTTGGTTGCAAGCAGTCTGGATCAAATGCATCTTTTGGTTGTCTCCAAACGTATATACGGCCTGAGGTAGGAAATAAGGTGTAAAGGAGGGCTCGTCAGAGAATTTGACCCTTCTCCACTGCTCTTCTGTCCAAATACGATGGTTTTTACATTACTCTAAATGTTTTCGAACGTTTGTTTCTGAGAGTAGTGGTTTTCGGATTGCAGCCGCCCTCGCGTGGAATACGGTTTTATGTAACTCCCAGAGAACAGTTTTTGTTGAGACTGGGTTCTGGACGTGATCATTGAGTTCTGCAGTAATTATGGTAGCTGTAGTTTTATGTTCTTTTGTAACAATCTGTGTGAGAGCCCTATGGTCCCTATCAGACAGTTTTGGTTTCCTCCCTGAGTTTTGCTTTGAGGAAGACGTTTTTCATTTGGTTTTTATACGCTGTCATTACTTTTGAGACTGTACCTCACGATACGCCAACCAGTTTAGCCGTTTTAGTGATGGTAGCACCTACCATCCGAGCTCCGACAATCAGACCTCTTTGGAAATCAGATAGATCGCTCATTTTTATAAAATTTAATAAACTTATTTGGATAATATCTGCAAAAAAACAACAATATTAGCACAAGATGATATACTTTTATAATCAATCAGCAAACATAAACAGAGGCAAGGCTTAGACGGTTTAATCAATCTTCCAAACTATACTATTATAATACTAGGTGTTTCCATTATTTTGTCCATCCCCTGTATATATATGTATATATATATATATATATATATATATATATATATATATATATATATATATATATATATATATATATATATATATATATATATGTATATATATTTATTTAGATCCTGGATTTTATATTTTTTTACATCTCTAATAACACTAAGTTAAAAGTATTTGTATATTTATACTTATGTTTTCATTTTTTTTTTTTTAGAGGATGGTACAGAGGAGAAAAGAGAACTATGAATTTCGCAATCCCACGAATTTAGGGAAAACTAACTGACCACTCAAGCAATTGTTTCTTCTGCATGTTGAACCCATCAAAACGTCGAGGAAGCTAAAATGCGCCTGCTATCATGTATACATATCCAGACCTTCAGACATCTATGGCGCCAGTGCCGTACAGTTCTGAGCTCCCCGTACTCACTCCTTCAAAAAGAGAGCAGCAGTGTTTAGAAAGAAAAAGCAGTTCAGAAGAGGATGAAGTCATTGATCCAGATTACAAAGGTGCAAATGAAAAGATAAAACCATATTACCCAAACCAAAAAGATCTTAACGACCTTGTCAGAGAGCTTGGTCTCACAATGTCCAATGCAGAGCTTTTAACTTCGAGACTCAAGCAGTGGGATTTGTTCGATGACAGTGTGCAAATATCAGGTCCGAGAAAGTGTCACTAGTGTTTTTCAAGCTTTTTACACGTCAAGAGGAGCTTTGCTTTTGTCACAATGTGACTGGTATGTTTGAGGAAATCGGAATCACTTGTAACCCCAACGAATGGCGCCTCTTCATTAACAGCTCATCTAGGAGAGCCTCAAAGAAGTGCTGCTTCATAACGGGAACATATATACATCTCTTCCCCCTGCTCACTCAGGCCAGTTCAAAGAGGAATACAGCAGTGTCACGATCTTGCTAGATGCATTGAAATATGAAGAGTGACAACAAGGAGTAACAACAAGGAAAGAAGGTACCCTAGGAGACCTTACGGTCCATTCAAAGAGGGTACCTTTGGACTAGCAATTGAGCGGGCACAAGGCTGCTCAATTGTTTTGCGTCCCTAAACGGCCACTTTTCAAGACTTTGTCTAGTCTTGACTTGAACTGGTCAACAGATTCACTGTTGATAACTTCCACTGGAAGTGCGTTCCACATACCGCAGATACTGTAAGTGAAAAAATTTCCACACAGATTGCGGTTGTAACGCTTCAGTTCAAGTTTGAAGCCGTGATTGCGCGTTCTGTTCTCACTCAGTGTGAAAATATCCCGATAGTCAACATTGTCGAATCCTCGAAGTATTTTGAAAACTTCGATAAGCTGACCACGCTGTCTACGGGTTTCCAGCGAGAACAGATCTAATTCCCTTAGTCTATCCTCATAACGTTTATGTCGGATAGAGGGAATAAGCTTGGTTGCCCTGGCTTGTACGCGTTCCAATCTCGCGATGTCCTTTCGCAATGAAGGACTCCAAAATTGTACGGCATACTCCAGGTGCGGTCGGACAAGTGAGTTGTACAGGCACAGTACAATCTCCTGGTTCCGATAACCAAACTGCCGCTTAATATAGCCTAGCATCCTTTGGGCCTTTTTCTCCGCCTCAATGCACTGTTTCGAGAACTTGAGGTCACTAGTAATAGTAACACCCAAGTCCTTCTCAGTGTCACTCGATTCAAGAGCAGTGCCCTTAAGGATATACTGAGATTGGGGGTTTCTGTGGCCGATATGCATCACTTTGCATTTGCCCACGTTAAAAGGCATTTGCCACGTGTCCGACCACTCCCCAATCTTCCCAAGATCTTCCTGCAGGCGGGCAGTATTTCCATCCTTTGCAACGTTCATACCAAGCTTGGTATCGTCGGCAAATTTGGAAATCTTCGCAACCATGTCACCGTCCATGTCGTTGACGTAGATGATGAATAGTAGTGGTCCCAGGACAGAACCTTGAGGCACCCCGCTAGTAACGGGCACCCACTCAGAAGACTGTCCATTTACCACCACCCGTTGCCGTCTGCCACTTAGCCAGTTCTCGATCCAGCCGGCTACTTTTCCGTCTATGCCAAGCGCTCGCACTTTCCGGAGAAGGCGGCGGTGTGGTACCTTATCAAAGGCTTTCTGAAAGTCTAGGTTATCGGAGACTTCAAAATGGTGGCCTTATTGATGGGTCTCCAATGGGCTATACCAGGTTTCCTTGTTATCTTTGCCTTTGGGACAGCAGGGACACCGTGGCACACTACGATCAACAGGATTGGCCACAACGGACCGAGTTTAATGTGGAGAGAAACAAAGTCAGACAGGAGCCTTTTTTGGACCCCCCGAAGAGTAATTTCTCCCCTTACACCTAAAATTGGGTCTTATGAAACACTTTGTCAGAGCTTTTGATACGGATTCTGCAGCTTTCAAGTATCTTCAAGATTTCTTTCTTAATCTATCTGAGGCAAAGGTGGAAGCCAAGGTCTTCGTCGGTCCACAAATAAAAAAGATCATGGCGTGCAAGCAGTTTCCCGAGAAGCTCACTAGGTATGGTCCTTTTTTTGGCCCATATATGTATCAGGTCATCTGGAAAGTTTCGAGTGATTTCGACAGTTGTCTTTAAACTAAGTTGATCGACTGATATGTAGGCATCATCTGCAGCGACATAACCTACTGGCTACGTCATATCTAAATAATGAGTATATCTTTTATTTTTATCAGCTGCATTTTCGGCACGTAATGAAATGCTGCTTTAAAAAAGAAGGAAAACGCTGCAAAATAGTGTAAGACCATTTGTACTGTTTATGGTGAAGCTATTATTGGTAAATCGACGGTTCGGAGATGGTTTGCAAAATTTAAACGCGGAAATTTCATTTTAAAAGATGCAAGTTGACCTGGAAGACTTTCAGAGCTAGAAAAAGATCATTTCAAGGTAAACATTGAAGCCTATCCAAAAATCAGAACTAGGTAGTATGTAGGAAGTTCCAAAAAGTACTGTTCATGAGCATTCAACGAAATTTGGGTACATTTCCGCTATTACTTAAGTCTCCCTCACAACCTTTCGGAGAAAAACTGCAAGAACCGATATTCAATCAACGACATATTCTTAAACCGCAATGAAATTTAACCATTTTAAAGCGATTGGTGACTGGAAATGAAAAATGAATTATCATAAATAAAATTTTCCGGAAACGATCCTGGGGTTTGCGTGAAGATTCACTAAACTGCTACAGAAGCGGAATAATAATGCGAAAAAGAGTTATGCTTTGTGACTGTTGGAATTTCACAGAAATTATTTATGAACTATTCCCATACAATCAGACTATACATTCTGATGTGCATTGCTGCCAGATGGAGAAATTGAATCTAGAATTCATCCGATAAGGCTAGAACTAGCCAACAGGAAAGGGGTTAATCCAACAAGACAAAGACAGACATCGCGTGTCTTTGGCTATCCATACAAAGTTGTATCAGCTTGGGTGAGATCTCTTACTGGATCCACCGAACTCTCCAGACATTGCACCATCTGCCTTTCATTTGCTTAGGTCCATGCAAAATTCCTTGGGCGTAAAAAAACCGTTTATTAATCTAGATGGTGCAAAAAACCACCTAGATAACTTCTTTTCCTTTAAGACAGCCCAGTTCTACGCGGATGGAATTATGAAGGCGCCGAATAGATGAACTGAAGTCATTAAAATAAAAGTGGAGTGTAATTTGCTGAATAACAAGATCTGCTAACCAAAAGGTCGCGTGCTCTCTCTTATTCTGATTTATGACCTTACGACCTTCAAAATTTTCCATATAGGTGGGGAGGACCTTGATAATTCTATCATTCAAAAGAGAATGTAAAACAACATAAGGGTTTCAAATTTCGTTAGAATCAGCCGAATAGTTATGTTATTGCCAAAACAAAATAATTCACGGGTAACCTTTGGAAGACTTTGGCAATTATATCATTCGAAAGAGAATGTAAAACAACGTAACAGTCTCAAATTCCATTAGAATCAGCCGAATAATTACAATGCTATTACAAAAAACAAAAAAAAGCAAAACGGGGACCGACCGACCGCCGACCGACCAACCAACCAACATAGTGAGATGTAGAGTGGCCTGGGACTAGACTTGCAATCGACGAATAAATTTCTTTTATTCCCATCCTTAAAAAATGCTCAAAACTTTCTGGAGGACCTGATATAACACATAAACGAAGAAGGCAAAATTAGTTTCTAAATGCGATGAAACAATAAAAATTAGCAGACTGAAACTGTTAAAACTAACTTTATGTTATGATATCATTATACTATAAATTAACTGAATAATAATAAAAAAATCAGATTTCAAACTATAATAATGTCGTGTGAATGTACACAAGATTTAAAATTAGTTACAAGTAAGTTAGGATGTTGGAAATCAATTAAAAGTTAGTAAAACGGATAAGGATTAGAATTGTTCAACAAAAACCGGTACTATTAATTTAAAATATATGTGCATACTTTCCATGTAAGGAGCGGATCGAATATACAAAAGGCCTTTTTCTCAGAAAGGCTGCTATAAGACACTAAGGGAGGATGCCATTGAAGTGAAATCGATAAAATAGAAGGGGATCGGGGATAAATCAGTATTTAAATTGGGAGAGAGTTTTAAATATAAATTTTATAGAATTATAAGGGTATGGGGGCATTTCTGTGAATTTAAAAAGAATGAAATTATTTATGGAAATATCAGCTTTACACTTATTGCAGATTTTTTTTTGGGGGGGGGAGTGGAGTATCTTAACTTTTTTTATTAGTAATCCCCATATTGGCAAATAATCTCGCCTTAAGAGTCCTTACGGAGCATCCGATTTATGTGTTTGGATATTTAAATAAATTCATATTTGGTGGAGTTTCTAAGACCCCAGGCGTGGATCCAGGGGAAGAGGGGGCAATGGGAGCTGAAGCCCCCCCTCAATTTCAAACCCGTTTATGCTTATATTTCTTTTTTTTGTAATAATATAGAATATATATGTATATATATATATATATATATATATATATATATATATATATATATATATATATATATATATATATATATATATATATATATATATATATATATAACCATTTTTTAAACCGTTGCGAAGGAATATACCTTATATGATACATGTCTAAAATACAGGTAAATTTCAAACATAATTATTAAATTCAGTATTATACCTTAGTTAACGTCCAAAAACTACAATAAACCACAATTCATGATTTTCTGGTGTGTGGAAAAATTTGAATCTAAGTGAATTGGTGCTTACGCCTTTATGAGATGCTATTTTTTAGTATCAATATTGTGTACGATAACCATTATTAATCATCATCAATGCCCTTTTCTCACACTATTCCGATAGAGGAATTCAGGTTACCCCCCCTCCCTCCACCTAATTTTTATCCTGGATCCGCCCCTGTAAGAGCTTTTGGGTCATGATCTTTTATTGTAAACTAGGATTTGATATTTAGATTGTTGATGAAAGCGATTTTAAATTTGATTTGACAAAATTTTTTCCTCAACAACTGTAATAGTTTTCGAATAAGAATTTTATTATGTATACCCAGTTCCGGCCTTTTTCCTAGTATTTATATTATACTGCTGTTATCTCTGGATGGTTTGGATGATAGACTGCATTTGAAAAGTGCGTCGATAGACTTTATGAAAACAATTATTCAAAACGAAAGTTTTGAGAAACTCAATTTCTTATTTTATATCGAACATAATTTATATGGACGGCAAAAAAGTCATTTTATAGGGGAGAGATTTTATATCTTAGATCGCAAGAACTAAAGAATAATAAGGAAAAGTGAAATGCACGCAGATGATGGCATTTGGTTAGTTTACCAATGAGTAACAACCTTCATTCACACTGCACAAGGCACGTTTGTGGGACGCTCTTCATCCATGCCAAGCAAATGACTATCCAATAGACCGACATTGCATTTTACCTTACTATTGTAAGATATAGCGTGCCCCCATCGGTGGGTGGAAACGATCCCATGTACTACATGTCAAAAGTAAAGGCAAAAATACCCAAGTGATACATTTCTTTTTATGGCTGCATGATTGGTTTATTGGATACAGTTCCTTCATTGGAGAGCATGAGCAACGTGCCCCGGGTGTGCCAGATGCAGTGTGATGGTGGCTACTTATTGCTATACTAACCACATACAGTGAACGTATTCCTTGCATGACGCCCTCGCGGCGAACGTATTCCTTGCATGACGCACTCGCGGCGAACGTATTCCTTGCATGACGCACTCGCGGCGAACGTATTCCTTGTATGACACCCTCGTGGCGAACGTATTCCTTGTATGACGCACTCGCGGTGAACGTATTCCTTGCATGACGCACTCGCGGTGAACGTATTCCTTGTATGACACCCTCGTGGCGAACGTATTCCTTGCATGACGCCCTCGCGGCGAACGTATTCCTTGCATGACGCACTCGCGGCGAACGTATTCCTTGTATGACGCCCTCGTGGCGAACGTATTCCTTGTATGACGCCCTCGAAGCGAACGTATTCCTTGTATGACGCCCTCGCGGCGAACGTATTCCTTGCATGACGCCCTCGCGGCGAACGTATTCCTTGTATGACGCCCTCACGGCGAACGTATTCCTTGTATGACGTCCTAGCGGCGAACGTATTCCTTGTATGACGCCGTCGTGGCGAACGTATTCCTTGTATGACGCCCTCGTGGCGAACGTATTCCTTGTATGACGCCCTAGCGGCGAACGTATTCCTTGTATGAAGCCCTCGCGGCGAACGTATTCCTTGTATGACGCTCTCGCGGCGAACGTATTCCTTGTATGACGCCCTTGCAGCGAACGTATTCCTTGTATGACGCCCTCGCGGTGAACGTATTCCTTGTATGACGCCCTCGCGGCGAACGTATTCCTTGTATGACGCCCTCGCGGCGAACGTATTCCTTGTATGACGTCCTAGCAGCGAACGTATTCCTTGTATGACGCCCTCGCGGCGAACGTATTCCTTGTATGACGCCCTCGCGGCGAACGTATTCCTTGTATGACGCCCTAGCGGCCAACGTATTCCTTGTATGAAGCCCTCGCGGCGAACGTATTTCTTGTATGACGCCCTCGTGGTGAACGTATTCCTTGTATGACGCCCTCGCAGCGAACGTATTCCTGTATGAAGCCCTCGCGGCGAACGTATTCCTTGTATGACGCCCTCGCGGGTAACCTATTCCTTGTATGACGCCCTCGCGGCCAACGTATTCCTTGTATGAAGCCCTCGCGGCGAACGTATTCCTTGTATGAAGCCCTCTTGGCGAACGTATTCCTTGTATGACGCCCTAGCGGCGAACGTATTCCTTGTATGAAGCCCTCGCGGCGAACGTATTCCTTGTATGACGCCCTCGCGGGTAACCTATTCCTTGTATGACGCCCTCGCGGCCAACGTATTCCTTGTATGAAGCCCTCGCGGCGAACGTATTCCTTGTATGACGCCCTCGTGGCGAACGTATTCCTTGTATGACGCCCTAGCGGCGAACGTATTCTTTGTATGAAGCCCTCGCGGCGAACGTATTCCTTGTATGACGCCCTCGCGGCGAACGTATTCCTTGTATGACGCCCTCGCGGCGAACGTATTCCTTGTATGACGCCCTAGCGGTGAACGTATTCCTTGTATGACGCCCTCGCGGCGAACGTATTCCTTGTATGACGCCCTCACGTCGAACGTATTCCTTGTATGACCATCTAGCGGCGAACGTATTCCTTGTATGACGCCCTCGCGGCGAACGTATTCCTTGTATGAAGCCCTCGCGGCGAACGTATTCCTTGTATGACGCCCTCGCGGTGAACGTATTCCTTGTATACCGCCCTAGCGGCGAACGTATTCCTTGTATGAAGCCCTCGCGGCGAACGTATTCCTTGTATGACGCCCTCGCGGGTAACGTATTCCTTGTATGACGCCCTCGCGGCGAACGTATTCCTTGTATGACGCCCTAGCGGCGAACGTAATCCTTGTATGAAGCCCTCGCGGCGAACGTATTCCTTGTATGACGCCCTCGCGGCGAACGTATTGCTTGTATGACGCCCTCGAGGCGAACGTATTCCTTGTATGACACCCTCGCGGCGAACGTATTCCTTGTATGACGCCCTAGTGGCGAACGTATTCCTTGTATGACGCCCTCGCGGCGAACGTATTCGTTGTATGACGCCCTCGTGGCGAACGTATTCCTTGTATGACGCCCTAGCGGCGAACGTATTCCTTGTATGAAGCCCTGACGGCGAACGTATTCCTTGTATGACGCCCTCCGGCGAACGTATTCCTTGTATGACGCCCTAGTGGCGAACGTATTCCTTGTATGACGCCCTCGCGGCGAACGTATTCCTCGTATGACACCCTCACGGCGAACGTATTCCTTGTATGACGCCCTCACAGCGAACGTATTCCTTGTATGACGCCCTAGCTGCGAACGTATTCCTTGTATGACGCCCTCGCGGCGAACGTATTCCTTGTATGACGCCCTAGCGGCGAACGTATACCTTGTATGACGCCCTAGCAGCGAACGTATTCCTTGTATGAAGCCCTCGCGGCGAACGTATTCCTTGTATGACGCCCTCGCGGTGAACGTATTCCTTGTATGACGCCCTCGCGGTGAACGTATTCCTTGTATACCGCCCTAGCGGCGAACGTATTCCTTGTATGACGCCCTAGCGGCGAACGTATTCCTTGTATGACGCCCTTGCGGCGAACGTATTTCTTGTATGACGCCCTCGCGGCGAACGTATTCCTTGTATGACGCCCTCGCGGCGAACGTATTTCTTGCATGACGCCCTAGCGGCGAACGTATTTCTTGTATGACGCCCTCGCGGCGAACTATTACTTGTATGACGCCCTCGCGGCGAACGTATTACTTGTATAACGCTCTCGTGGCGAACGTATTCCTTGTATGACGCCCTCGCGGCGAACGTATTTTTTGTATGACGCCCTAGCGGCGAACGTATTCCTTGTATGACGCCCTCGCGGTGAACGTATTACTTGTATAACGCCCTCGTGGCGAACGTCTTCCTTGTATGACGCTTTCGCGGTGAACGTATTCCTTGTATGACGCCCTAGTGGCGAACGTATTCCTTGTATGACGCCCTCGCGGCGAACGTATTCCTTGTATGACGCCCTCGCGGCGAACGTATTACTTGTATAACGCCCTCGTGGCGAAACACAGTCCTCGGTAAGATTCAGATACGGATGTCTATTAATTGATTCACGCCTGTTCCAGGAAATAGCGGAAGAAAGCAAAGGGAAAGGATTTTATGGCATGTTGTTTGCAGAAAATAGCAAACCTAATATGGAAATCCGTCGTATTGGAATCCCGGGGGCAATGACACCTCCCTCCAATGAAAAATGTAGGAGCGTAATAGACGCCCCCAAATAGAACTATTTAGAACAATTTCAACCGATCTTGTATTCATTACTCTGGTCAACAAAGTTTATGTTGCATTGATATCAAACACTTGGTATTATCTAATTTCTTGCGCTGATTTCAGATCTGAAGTTATTTTTTTCCTCAGTGCTCTGCTTTTTTTGCACTCAAGTTATTTGAAAATCTCAAAATTTCTTCTCATCACATTGATGTCGTAGTCTTATCAGGAAAAATATGTGATGAAATATGTTATGAAACTCTTTAATATAGCTGGGTAATAAAAAATAAAATGCAAGATAGTATAAATCTATTCAAGCTCACTATTTGAAACAATTTCCCAAATAAACGATGGTTATAGTTTATATAAAACGGATTGGTAGATTAGACTTTTGTTACTATGTGGAAGCAAAGTTCAATTGCTATCTACTCAGGCATGAACTTCCGCTTGTAGCTGTTGCGTTTGTGGACTGTCTCAGGACATTCTTGTTTAATACTCCAGCAGTAATCTGTCGCCATATGTTTATTCCATCTTCCTTGGTAACGCTCTTCCATGGTATTGAGGTCCTGATGTAACCGCTTGCTTTGCTCGTCACTTACTGCTCCTAGTTCCTCAGGGAATCTATCAAGATGACTATACGGGTAATGGAATTTGACACTCATGTTACATCCAATATCGTGAAAAGCTGACAATATATTAGCTACGAAAATTTCATAGTTGTCAGGCTTTTTATTACCGAGAAGGTTTGCCATCACCGCCACGAATCAAAGCCATGCAGTCCTTTTCTTGTCGTTCATCTTTCTGGCAAATTCTTGATCACGTACAAGTGCACGAATCTGTGGTCCACCATAAAACACCTGCCTTGATCTTCTCGAATGTCAAACCAGGAAGGACAGACTATATATGTTGGAAGCATTCACCGTCAGTATTCAACGCCTTGACAAACTGCTTCATCAAACCCAGCTTGATATGGAGCGGAGGAAAAATGATCTTTTCTCGACTGACAATTGAATCGTTGTCAATATTTGGCCTACCGTCTTCGAGAGTCTCACGTATGAGTCACAATTCTGGCTCCAGTGCTTTTCTCAAGCTTGGATGTACCACATGCAAACATAGCAGGGATACTCTGTAAATCCTCTTTGTTGACCTAGGATGAAATTACCCATTTTGAGGTCCATACTAATTGTCCAGTTGTGCTCGTGGTATTTTAGTAGGTTTATCACAGTTTTAATGTTATTATGTTCCTCTTACAAACATACAGCATTTCCAATTGGAACAGCTTCATAGACATTGCCATTATGATGTAGAACACACTTTAAACTGCACTTAGAACTGTCTAGAAATAATCGCCAGTCATTTAGATTGTATACTGGCATCACTAATTCCTGAGGAAGACCTGAGATATAATGACAATAAAGAAAGTTATTCTCCTCTGTAAAAAATGGTACAAAAATCTGCTCCCGATTTCGGAAGTATGAAACTTTAGTTGTATGGCTCAGCTGATTCTTTTCTTACAACCTGGAGGCTAACACTTCAGCTTTATTTTAGGAGAGACCTAAATCACGCACAAGGCCATTCAGCTCTGCCTGGCTAAACTGTTGAGGAGTTAATGACTCTGGGGTCTCTTAATCTTGGTCACTAGCCAACATCTTCAGATGAAAGAAATCCTTTAAAAACTGGGATTGGGAGCTCATCAGAGTGCAGGGTAGGACGGATTGCAGAGGGGATACTAGGGTATGAGATTTTGTGTATGTTTTTCTTGCCCATGCCCTTGGTATTGGCCAGACAAAAATAGCAGTCAGTTGTGTGGTCCGTCGGTTCTCACCATATCATGGGAATTCCGAAGGGTTAATCCTTACGTTTCCCTTTTGTCCAGTCACGCAGCATTTCCTCGCAGTTATGACACGCAGTATGTGGGGCCCATTTCTTGTCTTGGTCGCCAAGAGTAAGTCCAAAGTACGCTTTATAAACAAGCCTCACAAATGATGTTCTATTACGCCTTTGACGAATAAGAGTGAAGCATCCACAAATATGACAGAAAGCGCCCAGCTTGTTCACACATTGACGTCTCCTTGAAGCTATGATCAAATCTGAAAGAAAAACAAATCAATTTTAATATCTCTATTGATAACATAAACGTGTAAGTAATTAATTTAACCACAAACGGCTAGAATGAAAAACTTAAAATTGCATGAAAACTAGAGCACGTAGAGATCAACCGTTTCCAGATTTGAATTTAGGTCAAAAACAGTCAGAATGAGTAAAAGAGTAAAAAAATCTTATGCAACTGAGATTTTGAGAAGATTTGTTGACCAGTGTTATCGTTTCTATTATTGATAGCGTTATTAGGAGTTAGAATTGCCAGCTTTGTTCGATACCCATTCATTCGTGTACATTATTTGGATTAATTGGTTGGATTAACTTACCTAGACCACAATCGTTTCTTTGCCTTGTTTAACTTATCAGTTGACCGCAATTCTAAGCTCAAAAGTGTAATTAATTACTTAAGAAGCTATTTTTCCTATTAAATCCACTTTGAAAACTAAGAAGTATTTATATTCCCTTACCACGAAATCGGTTGCAGAAATCGAGCTAGAACGCACAATAATATCTCTAGAACTGTGGTTACTCTCTTGGAGTGACCTATTAAAACCTCCTTACCCTGGAGTGGCCTTTCGTGGCAACAAAAATGCAACTCTCCGCAGCAAGAATCATAGAGGGAAAGGAAGACTAGTGCAGCAGAAGCAGCCGAAGAATAATAGCACAGCCCGTTAGCACCATAAATGCAAGATAGTAACTATTCCTCCTGGCAACTGTATAACCATTTGACTAATATTTCTCTTTTCTCAGCACTCCATCTCTAAATCAATTCTCAACTTATCTCATCTGGTTAACACCATTTCATTACCGAGTTCCTCCAAACGATCCCCCTCCCACACATCTAAGTTTACTCGATAGAGCTTTTTTTCCTTTTGCAGAGGATCATGAGCGATCACACCTTAAGAGCATCGTTTCTCGCGCTCCCTCACTAGGTCATAAGCAGCACCTCTTTAAAAAAAGTCTCCTACCTCACTCAAGAGGTTAGTGATGTTTGAAACTGCCAGATCCCTGCCCTTACGAGAAAGATCTCAAATACCACTCAAGAGTGACGACGATATGTATAATGGAGTTGTTAGTACCATAAAGAATTAGAAGATCTAGCTCATAAGTGCCTGTCTGGTTCCAAAAGAGCTAACACACATCAGGGAAACGCCAAGATGGGATAGTAATAAGTAATATGCCCTCTACTGTCCACCCAAAACGCTTGATTGTACATTTTCGACCCCATCACAAGCAGGAAAATCTAATCGACCTGGGGGCAGTTATTTCCATCATCTGAGCGATTGCTGCAGACAGAGATTCAAGAGAATCGTTTGTGACCCTCCAAACTACTATGGGTGACTTGCTGCAGACAGAGATTCAAGAGAATCGCTTGTGACCCTCCAAACTGCTATGGGTGACTTGCTGCAGACAGAGATTCAAGAGAATCGTCTGTGACCCTCCAAACTGCTATGGGTGACTTGCTGCAGACAGAGATTCAAGAGAATCGTCTGTGACCCTCCAAACTGCTATGGGTGACTTGCCGCAGACAGAGATTCAAGAGAATCGTCTGTGACCATCCAAACTGCTATGGGTGACTTCCTGCAGACAGAGATTCAAGAGAATCGTCTGTGACCCTCCAAACTGCTATGGGTGATTTGCTGTAGACAGAGATTCAAGAGAAGACCCTCTAAACTGCTATGGGTGACAGTATAAAAACTTATTGGGGAAGAATTTTGACACTTTCTCTCATACTTAGGCGGAATTTTACTTGGAAATTACATGTGTGTGACGTAAAATTCGCTTTTATCGGTGTCGATATTTTCTCCAATTATAATCTTATAGTTAATTAAAAAGTGCTTAATTAAT
Organism: Ceratothoa steindachneri; assembly: GCA_963969495.1. NCBI lineage: Eukaryota > Metazoa > Arthropoda > Malacostraca > Isopoda > Cymothoidae > Ceratothoa > Ceratothoa steindachneri. The sequence goes on along the minus strand of OZ018323.1, from coordinate 47,065,384 downwards.
AAACGGAGAAACTCAAATAGATGGCACTACGGGGTGTTGCGCCATTAATATTTTTATCAATTTTGAAGGATTCGCCCTTCCATCATCTAATATCTTAATAAAGTGATCTATATAAACAGAGGAATAAGAATGGTGGAGTAAGGGGAACGGAAACTTCGGTCATTTCTCCATTCTTCTTACATCACATCATCACGGAATGATCCCTAGTAACGGTGCAAAGCCAGAGGACTCTTACTTAAAATTTTCAAAGTAACAAAAAAATACCAGGCAATGGCTTCGCCACTCCCTCCTACGGGGGGGAGCTTGCGCTTCGCTACTAAGATTAAAATTTAAAATCTAAAAAAAAAGCCATGATTAATTTTTTATAAATTTTCTGAACTTCGCTAATTATAATAATTTTAAAAAGGAACTCTAAACTAAATTTCCCCCCTTTAAAAATATCACGTTGCTCAAATATAGTTATAGAAGAAGATATATAAAATTACATTTTCTGAACTTCACCATTTGTAATTCTTTGGGTTTTAAAAAAATCACAAAGTTTCGATACTTATATTTATTTCTGAACTTCACCATTTTGATTTTGATATTATAAAAGAATTATTAGAAATAACTTTGATGAAAAAAACATAAGTCATAACCAAACTAAGATGAAATTATTATTCAAATACTCAAAAAAATCCCCTTCTTAAATTATAGAGTTAGTGATGATGATGATAATATGGTCCTTATTGCTCGAAGGAAAATTTGACATTCAAAATCAGCTTTTGCAACTTCCAATAACTTAATTCAGAAAAAAAGATCAATCAGACAGTGACAAGCGATTATAGAATACTAAATTCAGTTACAATTAAAGTTAGATACCACTTCACTTTTCCCACTCACTATGTAGCAACATTGGCAACATTGCAAGTTGCACAATTTTTCAAAAAAATAGTTTTATGCATCAAGAAATATGCGTTAGTGAACAAACAAGGGTTGCTGATATGTTTTTAGTAAAAAAAAAATTAAAAAATCACTGATATTTTTTTATTTAATAGATTTTTTCTTTAGACTTTGAGTCGATTTATATCTTTTATTAATTTCATTATCGCTACATCAATAAATTAAATAATTATTATCTTAGAATAAAAACAAACAAGCCATTGCTTATAATCATTTATTTTATGAATATAATCATCAATTAAAAATTGCCTGTATCTGCATTCAAATCCAATTTATTAACTAGTATCCATACTCCATTATTTCATTGCTTTGCCATTTAGGCTCATGTAAATGAATACCAGTTTTGCTTCTCTTCCTCATCCAAATCTGTTCCTTAGCTTGGACTGTACTGAGCCAAAAGAAGAGAACATTCTCTCAACTCCAGCTGAAGAAGCAATTGTGGTAAACAGCTTGGTTGCAAGGTTTTCCATATCATCAGATATACGTAGGTGAGTCAAAAAGTTCTCAGACAAATGGCATAAAATTTTTATTTGTAATAATACTGTAATCATTTTTCTACATAAGCTCCATTAACATCTATACACTTTCTTAATCTATGAATCCAACGGTAAAGACCATCTTTGTAGAATTCACGGGGTTGTCTCTGGCACCAAGTAATGACCTGCTTTTTTGCTTCATCTAATGATTGAAACCGGGTTCCTTTTAGGTGTCCCTTTAAATTTGGTTAGGTTAGGTAACCTAACCTAACCTAACCTAACCTAACCTAACCTAACCTAACCAAATTTAAAGGGACACCTAAAAGGAACCCGGTTTCAATCATTAGATGAAGCAAAAAAGCAGGTCATTACTTGGTGCCAGAGACAACCCCGTGAATTCTACAAAGATGGTCTTTACCGTTGGATTCATAGATTAAGAAAGTGTATAGATGTTAATGGAGCTTATGTAGAAAAATGATTACAGTATTATTACAAATAAAAATTTTATGCCATTTATCTGAGAACTTTTTGACTCCCCCTCGTAGAACGTTTGAGTGATAGCCACCAAAGATAGCAACCAACTTTCAATGATTCGTTTGTAAACAAATAAGAATTAAATTGCAAAGTTTTGGCTTTGTATTTTATTATATCTGGCATTGCATCAGGGTGTGCTACATGTCCATATTCGATTGCCTCAGCTTCTTTATCTAGATTGAGCTTCTTGCCTTCATAAGATGGATGAAGCGCACATACACGCCATGTAGTGCACTGGAGTTAGGGCTTCGGTATTGCCAGCCAGACAGCATCATTACCACATACAGTGAAAAAGTTCCTATATTCCCAGACTTGGGGCTTTTCTGGTAGTATAGAGAGAAAGTTTGTTCACAAGATCTCACATAAATCATGTGTTTAATTGAATAAAACAAAATTTTGATTTTTTTCTAATAAAACAAACTTGAAATTCAAATAAATCTGATGAATGAAATACTGAAACTTGAAAGTAAAAACTATCTCACCATATTTGTTTTCCAAAATATCTGAGAAAGGGGTAATATTCATGGTATTGATTTAAAAATCAGTAGTTAACATTCATTTAAGAAAATGTCAACACTAGGTCAATAATAATGGGCAAATATAACATATCTCTGATTGAAATAATCAAATAAACCATTTTTTTTTAAATTAAAAAATCAATTTATTAAATTATTTTAATTTAATTGATGCCAACCCTGGCACAAACATTCCAGAGACTCATTGACTAAGCTTTACGAGGATTATGATTTACTTTCGCATATGTAAACGACCACCTGGTGGTTAGTAGGGGTACGGAAGAACATAAACAGCAATCAAAACAACTTTTTGCCTGATTGCAAAAGCACGAATTGCAGATCAATTTGTTTAAACTCGAATTTGGTGTTAATTCTTTGGAATTTATGGGTTTCAGAGTTAATTTTAAAGGTAAATCCTCATAAAGTCACAAAATCAATGAACAACAACAATTTTTAGGACTGATCAACTTCCTCTGATGGTTTGTAAAAAACGCGGACTACTCTTTTCCCCATTAACTAGACTTTAAAAGGCCTCGAACAAAAGGCAACCTCACTCTCATTTAAAATGGGACCACTCTGCAGAAAATGCCTTTCAGCAAATCAAAGGAGACTTAGCGGAAGGTAATCTTTTGGTACACACCCAAAAGGTTGTTCCCCTGCGACTCAGAACTGACGCTTCGAATATTCGAGTTGGAGCAATTTTAGAGCAACTATGCGACGGAGATTGTGAAGAAATAGGTTACTTCAGCATAGTTTTAGCAACATAACAATCTAAAAGTGCATTGGAAAGAACGTTCCAATTACATACAGATTGTCGGGCAATATAGGGTGACTTCATTTCCAAGGCAACATAGCATTCACCAAGAGAATTACCTGCCATTGAATCCACAAGCTAATTTACTAATGAAACAAGGTCTGCTGACCAATAAGTCGCGTGCTCTCACTTATTCACCTTGGGAGGACTTTGACAATTAAACCATTCGAAAGAGAATGTAAACAACATAAGTGTTTCAAATTTCGTTAGAATCGGACGAATAGTTATTGCCAAAACAAAATAATTCCCGGGCTAACCTCGAGAGGATTCTGGCACAATTATAAAATTCGAAATAGAATGTAAAACAACATAAGGGTTTCAAATTTCATTAGAATCGGCAAAATAATTACAATGTTATTACAAAAACAAAATAAAAAGCAAAACGGGGACCGACCGACATACTGAGATGTAGAGTCGCTCGCGACTAAACACATATTTCTCGGAAGGAAAATCCGAACAAGGCTCTCTCCAGAGTTCCAATTACCACTGATAGCGCTCAACTTTCCTATCTCCATTTACACTCATCCTACGTTGCACAAAGTGATAACCCTACCGTTTCAGTCAGCCTGATATTACTAGCTACATATTTCATCCTTTGCAACGCTAGATTAATAAGCCTTTGTCAATACCCAATCCAAAGATGAATTGTTTAATTTGTAAGAGGATTCTTCAACTTCGACCAACCTCCAAAAAATAACTCTATCCTCCTTTAACACCGCTATTATTTGCAATCTTTGACAAGGTTTAATGATATACTTTTTAATGATTTACTTTACTTTTTGCATTCACATACAAAACTTTGACCATAGGATCGATTTTAATAACGCAAAAATTATATAGAGGTCTAAGGATTACATTGAAACACGTATTGGAGAGTTTATTCTAGTTGCTGTTGTGGACAATTATCATATGTCAGAAATAAAATCCAAATTTAATAAATATACAGCTAATTAGTCACCTCCTCAATCCACCCAAACCCGCCAATCCGATGGATAAACAGTGCGTCCCTTATAGCCACCTGACCACTGTCCAATAGTTTAAGTTTTCTAATGTTGCTATTATTTTTATTGTATTGCACTCATTTTCTTTATTTTCGTCTGCTCACAGCCTTTATATAACTGGTTCGCATTGTATTGTTTCATTACCATACAGTTGACTATGGCGCAAGCCGAAACTAGTTCTGTTTATAAAATCTGATTAATAATTGGGGTTACACACACACACACACACACACACACATATATATATATATATATATATATATATATATATATATATATATATATATATATATATATATATATATATATATATATATATATGTATATATATATATATATATATATCATCATCATTATCTCTATAATTTAAGAAGGGGATTTTTTTGAGTATTTGTTTTTTATCAAAGTGATTTCTAATCATTCTTATATAATATCAAAAAACAAAATGATGAAGTTCAGAAATAAATATAAGTATCGAAATTTTGTGAATTTTTTAAAACCCAAAGAATTACAAATGGTGAAATTCAGAAAATTTATTTTTATATATTTTCTATAACCATATTTTAGCAACGTGATATTTTGAAAGGGGGAAAATTTAGTTTAGAGTTCCTTTTTAAAATTATTATAATTGGCGAAGTTCAGGCAGAAAATTTATAAAAATTTAACCATGGTTGCTTTTTTTTGAGATTTTAAATTTTAATCTTAGCAGCGAATCCATTGCTTGGTATATATATATATATATATATATATATATATATATATATATATATATATATATATATATATATATATTGATCCAAATAGGGGCAACTTCTCTGTAAGCCAGAAAAGACACGCTGATATCTACATTGTGATCAACCTTTCAATCGTTATTTGCAATCATTCCTTCACAGTTTTTTTTTTATTCCTCATGATCCAATTACTCAGATACGAGATGCTGAGATGCTTGGTTCGACATTGCATATATCATAGATGAAAGAAGTTCATTATTATTTCATTTTGTTATCGCTCGCTACATAATGTACGCCCTCTAACATTAAATCCATTTATACCATGTTGTCTTAATTCAATTTGAAATTATTTTAATCTCATTTTGCTATAGATCTACTAATTTTGTTTTTTTCTCGTAAATATCTCACTATTATTATGTTATATGTACCCAATTTAGATATTCTTTTCATCTATTATGTTACGAGATTATTTTGTTTCATTTTTACCATGTGAATTTGTTAATTTCATCAATGATCTCTGTTATTAGTATTTTGTTTCATGTTATGAATTTTACAATTATGCATTTTCTTCAGGATTCTCAGTCTTATGTAATCCTTTACTGCCTTCAAAAACTATTGCAATACATGTATGTAAATCATGTAGCCAGAGAGAAGGCCTTTGCGCTTGTTCTCATATGCTGGGTGTTTGTAGGATATTACCCTTATTTCAGAGTAGAAAATGGACCATAACACGCCCATACAGTTTAGCTTGATTCTCGCTTTGAGAAAAATACACATTTTGAAATCCTTATCATAATTGAAGTCTTAAAGCGGTTCGTTATGAAAAGGTGTTACCTTACAGCTTAATCTCGGACACTGAATTCCATAGTACCTTTTGACACAAATAGAAACACATAATTCCTCATGGCATGGGGGACAGAGGCAAACTGCTTTATCACGAGCAAATTTACATAAGAGATTAAAATGACTGCTTCCACGGCGAATATCATAATCTCCCTCCATTTACTTTACATATTAAAACACACTTACTCTCTTATCGAGTACACAACTTCACATCACATCAAACAGAATAAATTTTCTTATCAGTAGCAATCACATTCATTTTTCACGCTCTATCAACCGTGAATCCTTAAACTTACCTCAATCGACTCATTACACTATGCCAAGCATTCTTCGGTATATAAACAGTCTTAATCTGCACTCTAAGTCCTCTTCTTGTCACCCGCGCCCCCTATAACTTTATTACATTTCATTCACCAAGGAAGGACTTAAGCTCACCTAAGTCCATTCAATTCACTTCAAACATTCTTCAGTATACAAGTAGTCCTGCTTCGATAGAGATCATTCACGACCTCAATTCATTTCTGTTAAATTAAGTATTATTTGCTGAATTGCTGCAAAGAACTCGCCCAATAAGACAAAAACCTCCTAGCATTGGTTTTTATAGGAGTACTGAAACTTTACACAATCATCACGCCATAGAGTGGAGTGACTATAAAGGGTTCTGAGTGATAACCACCACGTGACGACTCATCACCTCGATATATATATATATATATATATATATATATATATATATATATATATATATGGACCTACTGATTAACGTGAAATCCGAACCACGGAAACTAATGGAAAGGCGACCCAGATCGGGCCTCCATCCGGCGACTGACCACGCTCTATATACGAGTAGCTTAACCTAGCTAAAGTCGGAAGCAGAGTTTCCGATCGGTTATGCCGTACCCTATATATATATATATATATATATATATATATATATATATATATATATATATATATATATATTGGATATAAATACTGGTACACACACACACACACACACACACATTTTTAAATAAAACACTACTGAAGTAAATGAAACAGTATTGTTTGATCGATGAACTTAAATGAAGACACGAAGAACATAACAAAAGACAGATTTAAATAACAATAACATTAAATTTTTACTTATCAAAATCTTCGCCTTTTGCCTTGATACCTGCAGAGTATATTATTGGCATCCTGTATACAAGAGAGACCAAATGTGGTTGTGAAAATCATTCCAATTTTCAAGCAAATCTTCTTATAGAATCTATGCTTTTTATGGTTGCTCTTCTCTCATTCGTTTGTCCGTATAATTTAATGAGCTCTGGTCAATCATGGTTGGCTGAAGAGTAATATTATTGAGTAATATTATGGAGACGGTGCTCACCGAAAGCCAACTTTTTATAAATGGATAAACCCTTTGCGGATGAAAGACAAGAAGTTGAAGAAGACATTCGCAATAACAAACCGTCATCAGTGAGGGAAGAAAATATCAATTGTGTGTGGACACTAATTGAATAGAAACATCGATTAACAGTGGGAATAATAGTAGGCACAATGTAGGCACATCATAATTTCATTTTATTCCATCTTGACAGACCTAATGAAACTCAATAAGCTTTCTGCTCTCTTGGTGCCAAAATTGTGGGGCGAAGATCAGCCGTAGAAGTGATCTTGTCTCTTTCCCTACAAATATTGAACATTTGCCATGAAGATTTCGAGGATTATTTTTGCAACGAACTGTACCAAGGATGAGATTTGGATTTACCAATATGATCCGAAAGACAAAGAGCAGTCTAAACCTGTGGTTCCTAAACCCATGGTTGCGACCCAAATGAGGGTCGCAAGGGTGCTCCTGAGGGTCGCAGGATAGCTACAAAAAAGTAACAAATAAAGAAATAAAGGAGGGAGAGAGAAATATTAGAAGTAAAAGTAGTTCTAACATAAATATTAACATCATAATTGTGTGGAATATAAGTCGTCATTCAAACTGGGACGGGAAGATATTTGTGAATAAGAAAGTTCGAAAATGAAGTTAGAACAAAACATATACAAATATGATCAGGTCCACTACTTGTACTGTACTACTGTACGCCAAAGCGGCTTGAGTTTGACTCGATCTGTTTCTTCAGAATCTTCAGTTCCGATATAGCTGTGTTGACGGACGGACGTGCAAATCAAGTAAGTTTTATTTGCCTGTTACTTTTTTATTTACTGAGATTGTCAAGCTAATTTAGGAGTAGAATATTTAATAGTCTAATATAGAAGAAACAGCATAAGCTTGGGAATTTTCACTCATAAAGGAAACTTGCTAAAGGTAAGGTTTGTAGGGCTACTCTTCAAGGTGGAATAGGTTTGACAATGCGGCCTCAAACATGAGCATCATGTGAATCCTATGAAAGCTTGTAACAGGCACGCTCACAACTATGCACATGCAAATAATCTAAAATATGTATAGCAGTTTTCATAAAAAACTCTTAGTGTAAATAATATGTAACATCTCTGTAAAATAATAATGTATAACTTTTGTAACAAAGAACCTATAAAAATAGTCCATGTAAATAACAATATATATTTTGCTTGTAAAGGCCTAAGGCGAGAAGAATGAATTCGAGGCATTCACACGTTAGCAAACCTTTGCACACACATACACAGTAAAACGTAGTAAAGCGATTCCCACAGTCACGTTAAAAGGTCAACCGTTCAACGAAGCTCGGTAGCAGGTGCAGAACCGAAGATACAATAGTAGTGGGCATTATTTGCTATCTGGAAACCGCGAAACGCAAAGTCGTATTTTGGGAATTCAAGATAAAATGAATCTTTAAATCTCTAAGGACATAGAAATTAACACGTAGTGGAGGAGGCTCCGCCCAAACAACATCATTGGCTAAAGGTAGGCTACGTCCACGGTGTGCTACGTCCACGGTGTGCGCCACCGTGTATATACCATCTTAGATAGACCGAGCGGGACAGTCTTACAGTAATTAATTCAAGCTAAGTCACGGGCACATTCATAATTACAGTCACAGTCGCAGTCGTAATCAAAGTCCCAGACAGTTAAGATACCAACCCCAAACAGGAATAGACTTGCCTGAATACACGACACGCCCGTTTCAAATTCATCTTACGCCGAAACAACCTGAGTTCTACTCCTTAATAAAGAGCCGAGATTCCTCCGTCTAGGATTCCTTTTTCTACAACCTAATACAACCACCATACCGATCCTTTTAACCAACCTACCTAACCCCAAGCCAAAGGAAAGTATTATCCTTTCCTCGAACAATTCGAGTCATCCTCAGGTCAGCGCCAAGTTGCCGTGTTGGCTAGTAACGAGATCGTCACTGTTAAGCAACATCGGGTTCGATTAGTACTTGGATAGTTTACCGACAAAAGTGTGGAGAACCTCACAACTGCATTTCCCTTAGAGAGTAACTCCTATAACTGGTGACGTACCCAGATCAAGCCACCACGACCTGACACTACCAACCTCACCTACCTAATACAACCACCATCTAAGCACCTATAAGTTATTGTTAAGTCTGTTGTGATAAGGTTGGAAAGTTACAATTTATACTTGTTTTAAGTGTGAAGTATTTAACACTGAGTATGTGGGTGAGCGTTTATGACACTTTATGAATAAGTAATTTAGAACAGTGTGTCGTGCATATATATATATATATATATATATATATATATATATATATATATATATATGAGAAACTCACAAAGTAGCGCGTGAGTATAGCAATAAATGCAAAAAGTGACACAAGAAAATGAAAGGCGGATTCCAAGTACTTTCGAACTTGTTCAGTTCATTATCAAGGAATAACGAAAAATTTTACAAAGGTGGTATATATATCTGAAGCAGAAGAGCAATGCCACGCCCATGTACATCGAAAGGACCCAAAATTGAAAAATAATATCAAAGACGGATGTGAGGTATAAAACCAAATAGATAATGTCTACTTCCGGAAAATTCCAACCTGTGCGCACAGAATGTAGACATTTATTGACTAAACTAAGTACATACATACTCGATTGTGAATACATAAAAATAGACAAGAGAGACATAACTAAATTAATAAATCAAAGGGCTAAGATTTAAAATGGACAATTTCGTTATAAATAAGCAAACCCAACCGTGCCGTTAAAAAGCAATCGAGCTCGACGCCCCCTTCCCCAAAGCCATTCTTTCGGGTACAGAAATCCTCGGGTGGCAGATCCACCTAGAACGGTAGTTTCCCTTTTGTCAGTCGTATACGTTTGTGTGTACGTACTCACGGCTCCTGCCTGGACCTGACGTGTGTGAACCTTTTGCCAATTTAGTTCTTCTACGTTGTATCAATTATTTCATTTTTGTTTGTACTGTAGTAAAGATTATTTTGTTTCATCTAGTTTGATATCCAGAACCTCCTAGTTAGTTGATTTAATTTTACCAAGGAAAATAGTTACTCTTACTCGATTTAGTGCAACCCACGCTTAAAGTGCATCATTCAAGGCAAGGCCAATCGCAGAGTGTCCTGCTGGCTTGCCGCGTTCCCTTCCGAGTCAAAGGAAGCAAGCGGAGGTCAGGTAATCTAACCTTACCTACGACACTTTTGCTAATTGGACTTCTGAGCAATGGGAACAGGTAAGAGTGGTACATTTACTAGTTATTTTTTTATTAAGCATAAGAGAAAATACTGTACCTACTGTTGTAGGTACATTCTGATATACCTACTAGCTACGCGTTCATGCTGAATGAAATAATTTCAAGTCATAATTTGTCTGGCTGTTTAACTGCTGCCATTAGCATCACAGGTAGTTTCAGTACTGCTTTATTGTTTTATATTGTTGCAGGTTGTATTTTGGGACGAGACACTATTGCAGTACTTGATGACTGTGTACAGACGGTAAGTAGGCGGTCAGGTGAAGAGTTTATGTCAAAGTGTCTTAAAAAGACTGTAAATCATTCACAGAAAATCATGGTGTGGGGAGTAATTTATGTACCTGGGACAAGTTGCTTGAAGAATGTTGAAGGAATAATGAATCAGTATAAGTATATTGAAGTACTAAAAAACCGTTTGGTACCTCAAATGAGGGAATGATTCGGTGACAGATCATACATATTTCAGCAAGACTCGGCTCCTTGTCAAAATGGCATTGAACTGCTATCATGGCCTGCAAATTCCCCAGACATGAACCCAATTGATAGTTTATAGTATATTCTAAAGAATGAAATACACGAAGTTCCCATAACAACCAAGGCAAAGCTCATAGAACGTCTTAACTAAGTTTGGTTTCACTTTGACAGAATCAATCAATTAGGCAGAACTTTAATCACTGGCATGCCAGAGCGTGTTAAAGCACTTACAGCGGCTAAAGGAGTCCAAACCAAGTATTTATCAATGTAAGAAAGGATATTTTTGCCATATGTATGAAAATAAATTGATTTATTGTCAATAAAATAACTTTATATAACCTTTTCCCAGAAAAATTACGAATTTTCAAGAAATCCATAATAATTTGATCAATACTATATATATATATATATATATATATATATAGTAGCGGCCATAGAACAAATGTATTTAAATATTTATTATAGAAGTTTGACAAAACTTTGAGACTATATATTATATACATATTTAGATATATGCAATATTTATCTTTCGTGAAAATTTCAAGTGAATAGAAATTAAATAGTTCGTAAGTTATGCGGAAATAAACAAACTATCTTCCAAATTGAAGCGGCCAAAAGTTAAGGATCACTTAGAAAAAATAAACTACCAACCGAGGTATTTGTTTTTTGCAGACTGTTGATGGGCTAACCTTTACTTCTTATGATCATGCATCATTGGAACATTCACCTATCAACATGGTGGCTCTTGAGAGACGACCGGTGTTCTTTAATGGAAACAAAGGATTGTGTGCCTTCACCAAGAGGGCAAGACAAATTATGTGATGGCAACTACTGTAGGGAGGTCTAGAAGTCTTGTGCAAAGAATTCTTGCTCGTTTTGTCATCTGGGACAGACTCGGATGATAGCTGATCGCTGGAAGAAGGTCGTAGAGAATTATGGACTCTATTTTGAAGAATAAATGTTGGTGTTGCTCCATAAAATTTTGATGTTTCTTTCTGCTTCCTGAATCAGGACTTTCTGGCCAACCATATACATTAATATGAAAATGTGCTTTTAATATCCTTCAATCAACATAACAATATAAATATATATTGTTTAAAAAATAAGTGAATGTCCGTAAAATATATTGGATAAAACTAAATGTAGAAACACTGAAGAAATTACTATATTTATCAGTTGTCAATAGTAGTTGAATAGTCAGAAGGGCTCATTCATGAAACAGTATTATAAAGGCTGTTTGATAAAGGGCACCGAATTTGAATTGGGCCACACTTTTGTGTTTTGACGTTTGAAGGCATGTTTTTATCATGTTTGCCATCTCTCTTCACTCCGATTAATACTTTTTTTGTTTGTTTTTCAGAATATTTGTGTGCGGTGCGTCATTGAGCATTTTACAAGTGGCCAGCGCGTTCTCATCGTGAAGACATTTTACCAACACGGAGAAAGTGCGACGCAAATAGTTCGAACACTTCGTACCATTTTGGGGAGAAATTAACCACACAGTGAGTCTACAGTTCTCAGACTAATGACGAAGTATAAAACAACTGGTTCAGTTGCAATGACCAAATCGCCTGGGCGGAATCGTTCTTGTCGGACAGAGCAACAAATTGCTGGTGTGCGAAACAGTTTCACTCTGAGTCCGGAAAAATCGATTCGCCGACGTTCGTAGCAGTTGGTCTTCCCGAGCACTTCTTTACATCGAATTCTGCATAAAGATCTTAATATGCATGCGTACAAAATTCAACTTATGCAGCATCTTCATCCACTTGACCAAGGGAGCCATAATCGATTTGTGACTGGATTCTGGAGAGAATTGCAGCCGACGAAAATTTTGAAAACGAAATCATTTTCGATGACGAGGCCCACTTCCACTTGAGTGGATTTGTCAATAAACAGAACTGCCGGATTTGAGCAAATGAAAATCCTCGAATAATGCAAGAGAGTGAAATGCATCCACTGAGAGCGACTGTGTGGGGTGGTTTGGGGAAGGTGGAGTGCTTGGACCGTTCTTCTTTGAAGATGATGAGGGAAATGCAGTTACCACTAATGAAGAACGTTACCAACACATGATATCCACTCAGTTATGGCAAAACTTGGAAGATGCGGAGATCGAGAACCTCTAGTTTCAGCAGGATGGAGCGACTTACCACACTTCGCGCCAAACACTTGCATTACTTCACGAAACATTTCCGCCACGAGCGATATCCTTGCGTGGTGACCAGGAATGGGCACCAAGGTCCTGCGATCTTACCCCTTGTGATTTCTTCTTATGGGGGTATGTGAAATTACAGGTATAACAACGAACAATTCCTGAACTTAAGGCTGAAAACATAATGGGCACTTCTTTTTCTTATGTTAGTGATTTTAAAAGAACTGTTTTAGCTTAATTTTATTCTCAGTCTTCAGTTTTATAGAAATGGTTTAAATGGATGGTATCATCGCTTCATCGCTTGCAAAAGTGTTTTGACCTCAAAGGAGCTTAAGTTGAAAAATAAAATTTATATTTTTTTTGTTTTCATTTTATTCCATTTTATAACAGCCCTTTGAAGACCTCTCGTATATATATATATATATATATATATATATATATATATATATATATATATATATATATATATATATATATATATATATATATAATGCATGCGGTTTCCCTAAGACCCATTCTACCACGACCCCATCAGCGTGTTTCCGAAATAGGCGGGACTATTGCGGAACCCGTGCATTTAATTCAGAGGTGGATGCGCGCCATCACTAATGTATACTCTCTGAAGCCTCGTAGTGAAGGTGAAGAAGACTACATCTTCAGAAAATAGGTGATATTTTGAAATTTATTTAATACTTTTTAAATATCCATTAAAATGCAGCCTCCTACCCTAAAAAGTGGTCCTCCTCGTTAATTTCAATTAGTGGTTTGTAATAAGTGCAAAATTTATCATTAGAAAGTTGTTTACAATAAAATATGGTCAATTAGATTATACAACCACCTATAAAAGCGAGTCGGTCGCTTTCATTTTCTAAAATTATTTTGCGTAACGTCGATAACTATTTTAGAAGGAAAATATTCCCGATTTATTTTGTATCCAAGCTGTCTCCTCACTCCGCCAAATCATTTTTAACTACAAATTAGTTTCTAAATAAAAATAAATATGTTTTATGGTAAATTAAACTTTAAAAATTTAATGAGCTAAGTAGCTTAATTTGTTCTGTTTTAAAATCTAATTAACTATTCCAAGAAAATGTTTTCCCGGAGAATGATGCAGTTCTGAGTGTGGCAACAACAAATTGACTGGCAGACATGGATCCTTGAAAGCCTTCGAATTTATCTCTAAATCTTTGAGGTATTCGAAGGATACTGGTACTGTACCATGAACTCATTTTTGACGTAACAACAACAGTAAATATAGAGTGGATTCAATTCAAGTGACCTCGAGAACTTTCGATACTTCCTCCTCGTCCGGCCAATAATCATGCTCGATTAACCAGAGTATATTGCAGGGGAGAGAACTTCGACCCCACCGTCTGTGATGTAGGCCCCCGTCAACGTTACCACAATTAAGTGAGGAGGCGCATCTGTGATATTCTCCTGAGGGACCAGGTTGGAGTGGAGAGAGGCTGTAGTAATTTTATAGCACCCGGAAGGGAAATGACTGACCACTCTACAACAGGGTGGCTAAAGTTAAAAAAAAATACACCCTTTGGTGCTAGGCGTGTCGCCTACCATAAGCAGTACAGCCTCATGTACCAAAGAACGGCCGTAGGGAGGTGTGATAGCCCATGATGACATGCAGATAAGTGGTTATCGAGGCAAAACTGATCCTTCCATTAATTGCGTCCAAACGCTCAGGACCCCTTAAGGCCTCGTCTCTTGCGATCTGGAGGTGTTAAAGAACGTTGTTTGAAGAGGTTCCAAAACCTCTCTTTTGACATGGTCTGAGGTAGCTGGTCAGGTCCTTAAGCCTAGAGAAAAGTCAAGAGGATAGGGTGCCACCTCTTGAATTATACTGAGCGTTTTTAATATTCGATCATTCAACTTTAGAAATGATAGAAATCCTATAAAATATAACATTAATATATGCATTTTAGATTAATTTCAAGAGGATGACAGCACATTTAGGGCAATCTCTCAACGTTTCCTGGTTTCGCCAAGGAAGAGCTTTTCTGTTCGTTTGCCAAATTTCGTAAGGAATATCTTTAATAAGACCATTATTGAACTATAATAAAAACCCTCTATGTAACCGGAACCATTAAAGAGTAAAGCTGAGTGTGTCAGGAATTCATTAGACTCCTGATTCCTAGATACACAACAAGAGTTCAGCGAGAGGTCGATGTAGCTGCACATCATGGAAAGGCTGTGGTTGCAAAAATGTGCATTGACCATTAAAGCTAAAAAATGGACCAATTAAAGAAAACTTTATCCATTCATTCGAATCATGGGTCACGCCCCTTCCTAGTTCTGGACGTCCTTATATCTGGAGGCAGCCTATAGAATTTGTCCATCCTAGAGCTTTCACCTTTACTGAAAGCTGAAGGCATTTTTTTTTAGCCATCTCTCTTCTATCTGTCGATTATAGTGATTAGGTCTTTCCTATGGTGCACGTAATATTCCCCAAAGGAGGTAGTTTTGAGGGGTCTCGTTGCGTCAATTCACTTTGTTTCATCCCTTAACGACTGGCTAACGGAGTATTGAATTGGAGTAGAGCACCTGGATTGGCCTCCATAAGCTTTGGAACACGATAGTCAATATGAAAGGAACAGTTCGAAAACCGACCCCCCTCTCGGGAGTTGCTGAAAGAAGTGAAGGAGCCTCTGCTTGAACATTTGCTGCAAATCTTTTTAATTAATGAGAATAATCTATTGTAATCTCTTGCATCATTAAAGCTTTCAAAACTAAAACAATGGCAAGATTAACTCAATTTTACTGATATATAGCGACGCGTATCTGTGCTTATATATATATATATATATATATATATATATATATATATATATATATATATATATATATATATATATATATATATATATATATATATATACATACATACACACATTCAGGACTGGAAACGGAAATGAATATCGATTTGAGTTTGACATTTTTAAAAATATCAATTCGGATTTCGATTCGAGTTCTCTACATTTTCTTTCCGATTCAAAATTTTCGGCTTTTCGACTTTTTAATATGGATGGATTCGAATTCGATTCAAGTTCGAGTTTAGTCTGCATTTCAAAGGCTTAAATCTATTATTTCAGAGTTCTATATGCTTTTTTCTCGTAAAATATAATTCATAACAAAGTAACTTATAAAACTTTTCCCCTCTTATTACATATTTTCCTTGAGTTAAGGTAAATTCGTTACTTACTGTATTATTTCTTGCTTACTATAGCTAGCCTTATGTACCAGATGCCCAAATTCACTGTATACCTTTCTTTTTAAATCAATGGTTAAATTATTCACAATGGCAGGTAAGAAGAAAGGTTTAACTTTGGGTCATTCTATGATTAGCGAAACAAGATGCGAAGGTAAGGTCAGGTTGGATCATTAATAAATCTCTTAGGGATTTAAAAACTCGATTTGCAAAGCAATATTAGGACGAAAGATTGAAATATTCATTTACCTACTATTCACAAGTTAAACCACTGTTATTTCTTGGAATTCCTAAATTATTTTATTAATGATACTCGACGTTTTCGCTTCAAACTTATATTTATAATCGATTCAAGTTCGAAATAGTTTTTTAATTCTTTTCGGTTCGAGTTTAAATTCCTATTCGAGTTTGAAAATATATCGATTTTAAAGGTTTATCGATTCGATTTCTCAACACTGTATATTATATATATATATATATATATATATATATATATATATATATATATATATATATATATATATATATATATATATATATATATATATGCAGATTTTGTTAAAGACCATAGTATATTTCGCCTTTATTAATTTTCTTTGGAAACTTTCTATTTTCTTATTATCTTTTTTAGTTCATTTTGTAGATGGTAAACAACTTCTACGTTCATCTCTTTTTTTAAATGAAATGTGTTTGGTAAAACCAAACTTGACTTTAAGACTACTCCATCGACTTATACATTTTGTATAATGATGTCGATGGTCTGAGAGATAGGCACATTAGTAAATAGGCTTTGCACATCAAGGAATGCTATTAGTCCTGTCGGTCGTGTAGAGTGGAGTATATCGATAAATTCCTCCGTGGTCTTTATGCTATATTTTGAAGGAATGTATAGTTTTATTATTTGAGTTAAGGTTTTAGCTAGACGATACGTTGAGAAATAATGGTCCTTAGTGCTCTGTTCGGCCTGTGTATTTTTACGTTTCCATACAAATATCCTGGTGTATAATCGCCGACAATCTTTTGTTAGTGGAGTCCTCCAATGAGTGCATTAGCTTTAGTTATTTGTCCATTTGTTTTCTTTTTTAAGTCTTCTGTTGGATATTTTTTCACTCGCTTAAATTCAGTGGTATCGCTTAAGATGATATTCACTTTACTGTTATATTCATCTTTGTTTAGAATGACGTATATGTTCGATTTGTCATCTTTTCTTATGACTATGTCTTTATTGTTTTTTAGAGAGCGGATGGCCTTTCTTATCTCTGGTGTTATGAGTTTGCTGCCAGTAAAGCACCTTCGTTTGGTGGCTTCCGCGCGTAGTTGGTCTTTTAGATTTAGATTAATTTCAATGATTGATTGTTCTTGTAATTTCAACAGGGATTGGAACAGGGTTTCTAGTTCAACCTTTTTTGAAATTGGATCAAATTTGGTTTGTAGGCGGCAGTTCAAACCAAAATTTAGAGCTTCTTTTTCGCTGATGGCGAGCGTATGCCGGAGAGATTGATGAATGATGTGGTTGCTTCCGGCAGTGTTATTCGTCCCTTATACAGTTTATAAAGCTCTTTGGTCCTAATGCTTCTTTCAGAGTTCTCTGTTTATAAAGCGCTGTTGGAAAGAGCTTTTTTTTCATAGAGCCTCGTGTTTCAACTGAAATTTCGAACTCATCGAGTTGTGTTTGCGTTTCCTCGACATCACGTTCCAGTTTGTGGATGGTTTTCTTTAAAAGCCCGTTCAAAGCCATGCCCACGACTTAGCTTTTCCTTGAAATACCAGAGACACTTTCCCAAGAAGCACTCAGTAGCGTTCCTGCTTCCGCGCGAAATTTGTTTGTTAATAAAAGGTATTTTAGTTATCAAACTCTTTCCTTCCATCCATATTTTTAGTTTCTGAAAGTATATAAACATACATTTAAATTTGAAATAATATTTTTTTAAATTGTGAAATGTACCACCTGTGGTACATGTGGCATTTGGAAGGAATTCTGTCTGTATTACCGGTGGTGCATGTGGCCTTGAACGTGTTAATAGTTCTATTTGCCTTTCCACAAGATGGCGACGAAAAGCTATTGTGGTTGTTTCGTTTTTTGCTGCTAGGTCATGGGTTTTAATATTAGTGTAAATGGGTAGCAGACCTTCTTATATGCAGATTTTGTTAAAGACCATAGTATATTTCGCCTTTATTAATTTTCTTTGGAAACTTTCTATTTTTCCTTATTATCTTTTTTAGTTCATCTTGTAGATGGTAAACAACTTTTCCTACGTTCATTATTTTTTTAAATCCCTGATGTGTCGCGTTGTCCTTTCTATTGCTTCTAAGGATCACTTATGAGCCACTGAATGAGGTACTCGGCGTTGCTTGGGTAAAAAAAAAAATCCTAAGCAAACTATACATAGATTGAAATTCTTATGTTTATTAAAAATTATTCTTTGACCAATGCTAGGTCATAACACTTCTTAGTAGACAATATTCTTCGTCTTTCCTTGTGGTGCTTGGACAAACTGGTTGCATTTGCTTTCCACATGTGAATAATGATGTAGTGAAAAATTAACCTGTTTCTCGGGGACTATCTCACGTTTCCTAGATCGAAAGGACAGGGCATTTTGGGAAAATGGCCCGTAACTTCAAGTAGATAAGGGAGAGAATGTAGATATAATTTACTTAGATTTTAGTAAAGCATTTGATAAGGTACCACATAGGAGACTAGTTCATAAATTAAAAATGATTAGGATATGTGGGGGTGTTTCAAATTGGATTGCTGAGTGGCTGAAAGACAGGAAGCAAAGGGTAGTGCTAAATGGTGTAAAGTCAGAGTGGAGGGATGTTATCAGTGGGGTTCCTCAGGGATCAGTTCTCGGTCCATTATTATTTGTCATCTATATAAACGATCTTGGGGAGGCAGTTAATAATAAAGTATCAATTTTTGCGGATGATACCAAATTAGCAGCTGTAGTTAAAGATATTGATGATAATTTTAAAGTGCAGGGGGATTTAAATAAATTGTTATCCTGGGCACATAAGTGGCAAATGACTTTCAACCTTGATAAGTGCAAAGTTATTAACATGGGAAAAGATAATAGAGAATTTAACTATGAAATGGATGGACATTGGCTGAGCTCAGTAGAGGATGAGAAAGATCTAGGAGTAGTAATAGATAAGTCATTAAGGTTTTCTAAGTAGTGTATTGAAGCAAGAAATAGGGCAAATAGAGTGCTGGGTTTTATTAAGAGAAATGTCAGTTACAAAAGTAAGGAGGTTATTCTTAAACTCTATAACTCTTATGTTAGGCCACATCTAGAGTACTGTATACAGGCATGGTCCCCACATTTTAGACACGATATTAACCTTCTCGAGTCAGTGCAACGGAGGGCAACAAAGATTATTCCTTCCCTGAGGCACCTTGAATATATAGATAGACTGAGGGTATTAAATATGTTCTCGTTCGAAAGGAGGTGTGTGAGAGGGGATATGATTGAGCTCTTTAAAAAGTTTTCTGGGATAGATAAATTGGATGTTAGCAAGTTTTTTGAGTTAGATTATGGAAATCGGACTAGAGGTCACCACTTGAAAGTTAAAAAGCAAGGGTGTAGGTTGGATTTAAGAAAATATTTTTTCACCAATAGAGTGGTAGACTTCTGGAACAAATTGACGCGGAGGGTAGTAGGTAGTCCAAATCTAAATGTATTTAAGAGTAGGTCTCGAATAATATAATTGAAAAGGTCCTCCCAAGGTTAGCAGGGAATTATTTTGTTTTGGCAATAACATCATAATTATTCGTCCAATTCTAACAAAATTTGAAACCCTTATGTTGTCTTACATTCTGGAAATTATTGAAAGTTTTGAAGGTCGTAAGGTCATAAATCAGAATAATGAGAGCACGCGACTTTTTGATCAGCAGACCTTGTTATATATATATATATATATATATATATATATATATATATATATATATATATATATATATATATATGATGAAAATTAATTCAATATCGCAAGAAAAGATGAGATACACTGAAACTGTTCTGAATTAAATTGTCTTCGGAGAATGTGGTTTAATTCCTCATATATATATATATATATATATATATATATATATATATATATATATATATATATATATATATATATATATATATATATATGAATGCAATGTCCCGCAGGAAAAATGAAAAAGGAATTCGAAGTATTTTCGAACTTTATTCAGTTCATTCTCAAGGATAACTACAAGATAAAATAATATAATAAAGATATATATATATATATATATATATATATATATATATATATATATATATATATATATATATATATATATATATAAGCTAGTATAAGATAAAGGACCGCCTCTAAGACAAGAAATCACCATTGAGGAAGTAGGAGAGGGATGTGTAAATTCACATTAAGATTTAGCTAAAACAGGTAACAAGGTCAAACCGAGAGGCAAGAAAGAGTCAAAAACAGAGCCAAAAGGAGTTAAAACGATTAACGGATAAAGTGATAGTCTAAAGAGGGAGATTAGGAGAAACATGAGAAGTAAATTGAAACGAAGGGGAGAGAGACAAGGAGAGAGGAAGAGAAATAATATAATGTTAATACAAAATCAATGCAATAATTAAAATGACACATCGGGTTTTGGGGGGGGCGGGGGGGGTGCAATTTTTATGGGAACCCGATGTGTCAATTTAATTATTGCATTGATTTTGTATTAACATTATATTATTTCTCTTCCTCTCTCCGCAGTGACTTTGTTGGGATGCAATTGGTGCTGTTGTATCTCATGTGGATTGTTTTCGTCTTAAATTCGACAATTTTGCTTGTTCACAAATCCATTCATCCAAAAATGGGCCTCGTCGCGGTGGTGACGATAGAAATCACGTAATGCGCGGAACGTTTGTCGAACGGAGCACTGATTTTGAAAATAACATTTGATGATTTGCACGCGCTGTTCAACGCTATAACCTTCCATCGTGACTTGCCAAGTACTACTGAACAGTTCACAGTGAGGTAGATTTCGCTTTAATAACATGGCCACTATTGCCTGACAAAGCTCGAACGTCCTTGTTGAAAGACCCTTTACTTCGAAGTACCTTTTTCATTTTTCTTGCAGGACATTGCATTCATTGCGAACGTCACGTGCTACTTTGTGAGTTATTCATTTCATATATATATATATATATATATATATATATATATATATATATATATATATATATATATATATAAAGAGAGAGAGAGATAGATAGATACCGTGCTGTAAAAATGCCATGAGCACTTGATTTAAGTAGTCCAGTTTCTTTAGTCATCGCCTGATTTTTGCGCGAATGATTAAATCTTTCCTCAGTCGATCATGGTTATGTATTTCCATTTCCATTTCATTTGCGTTACTCAAAATTGCTCAAGTTTATAGTAAACAAATACTTTTACCTGAAACTTGGCCTGGATGCTTATAATTTCGCCACCATTTGGAAATTTGTAATTAATCCTTGGATCCAATGGTGCCAGACATGGGCCTAATTCTTATATTTGCAATACTATTTCACTGCATTTTAGCTGTTTGATTTTCAGACGTTCAGAGAACAATGGTTCTTTGACCAAAGTGAATAAAGGATCTGAGTCTAACCATGTATATTTTGTTTCGTAAAATAAGTAAATATTGAAGTTAGAGGCAAGAACATATGTAGCTCCTTTCAGCCATTGTCATCCCCGGGCGTATGCGAGGCCAAGCTTAATCGATCCATTCAGAAACGCATTTGGCTCAATGGAAAGTTTTTCAGATTTTCTTGGAGTTTGTTGAATTTGTTCCCACTTGTTCCAACCCTTCAAGGCGAGCGGTTGGGACAAATTGTTGCTTTCTACTACTTATATTCAGTACAATTTGTTCTTGGAGGCTTGGAATGCACCTCCTGGATCCAGCCTTTATGATGACGTGGAGTGTATAGTAGTCATTTCCATCGTTAAATATTTATAACTGCTGTTTAAAACTCTTTTATTTTTCCTTATGTCTGTCCTTCCCCTCATAGTTTTTCACTCCTGGTTAGAACATGGGAAAAAAATCATTAATTATATAAACTCATTTGGGCACTTTGTTACTTAATTTATGAAGTTTTATTGACAATTGTTATAGGATCACCTGAAGATACCCCCTCCCTCCCGAGAAAAAAGTCCAAAAAATCAAAATGGGGGGGGGGGGGGAAGGCCTGGTGCAGTGGGCTTGGCGAACTTCAACACCTCTAAACACTACCAGCTCCTCCACCCCTTTTATGACTTGTTCAGCAAAGTCATCCTTCATTTCGTACAGGTCAAATTGCCCCTTCTCTCCCGATAGGTACAAGGCTGCTGCCACACCCCTCACAAACCCATCCAAACACAACTACTACACGCAATTTCTTCCACTTCCTCGTCCTTCAACCTCTCCCAAACACTCATTCACTTAGCCCACCTTTTACACGGTCTTCCAACTCTTCGCCGCCCCCCCTCCTGATACTCTCATATATTATTTTTTACAACTTTCATCACTATCCAGTTGTACATTTTGACTGCTGTGACTCGAGATCTTTACTTCTCCCGTAGCATAATCTCATTCACTCCCATACATTTAAGTTGTCACCAACATAGCCAAGATTTGTCCGGTAAACTGCAATGTACGCAGTGATGGTATGTGGCTACTCATTGTTATACTAACCACATACCATCACTACACACAGTGCAGCTTTTCTACCCCTTGTAAGATAGAGCGTGGCCACACGAATGGGCGAAAATGATCCTGTGCCACGGGCGGATGAAAACGATTCCATGAACTGCGATGCCAAAAGTGAAGATTAAAACCCCTAATTGATACAGTTCTTTTTAGAAGCTGTTAAATTGGTCTATTAGATAGTTACATGCTTGAGGAGGATGAAAAGCCGTCCCCAGGTGGGCCCTATGCAGTGAGTATAGCAACCGCAATGCCGTGTTTACTTGTGGGTATTGTTGTTTTATTGAGAGGTGAAATAGCTTCCAAGTCCCATTTTCCTTGCCGATTGCTTCACGTTTTCATTAAGTATGCGATGATCGTTTCCTGAATTCATGTCCCATTTATCATTTTTAATGTATTAGTGCCAGCAGCAGACAAAGATCCCCACAACATAAGCGAACCTCCTCCATGGTTGACAGTATGAAGGTATTCTTTTCCACGAGGGTTTCGCCAGATCTCTGCCAAACATACCGTTCCTTATTTCTACCAAAGAGCTTGACTTTTGTCTTATTTGATCAGAGCATTTTTATCTAATTTAGCTTGGCTATGAGCTCTCTTCAAAAGAGGCTTCCTTCTAGGGACACGTCCATGAAATCTTCTTCAATGTAAATTTCGTTGTACTGTTGAGACGTGTACATCTACGCCGCGTGCTGCAGGATTTGCTTCTAACTCATTTGATGAAGTCTTTGGATTGTTTGTCTTCATCATAAACCGAACAATCTCTAGGGCTCAGTTTCTTCGGTTTACCTTTACGCGGATGACTTTCTATGATGCCATTACACATATACTTCACAATAATGTTCCTTACATAAGAAATTGGAATGTTCATAATGGAGTAAATTTTTCTATTCCTTGATCGGCATT
The DNA here is from genome assembly GCA_963969495.1 of Ceratothoa steindachneri. Taxonomy (NCBI): domain Eukaryota; kingdom Metazoa; phylum Arthropoda; class Malacostraca; order Isopoda; family Cymothoidae; genus Ceratothoa; species Ceratothoa steindachneri. The sequence continues at coordinate 47,041,464 of OZ018323.1, read as the reverse complement.
AGTAGTATGGTTTCTTGCAGATTCTCGATGATCAGCGTTCTTCACCAGTGCACTCTCTTGGGAATGCTTCCTCGGCGAAGTCGTGACAAGTAACAAATTTCGCACAAAAATTAGCACCTAACTTATCCTTCTCGAACGATCTAGTTTGCTCTAGAACAGTTTCGAAAACATTTATAGATAAACAAATGCACAACTGATCAGAATTTATTTACTATAATTCCCTGTTCTAAATAGTTTAAATATACCATACAAGGAACTGAATGTTCCTGCTAAAATATAAACACTAGAAAATGGATTCAAACTTAACGAATATGCAAATGGCGCCCTACATTAGACTTCGTGCCTGACATTGCCTCTACTTATGCCTGCATCCGTAATTATATATACAGTTTTGTCCGATGAACAACATTTAAAAAAAAAGTTAATCTTCTGTGGCAGAAAGATGTTCAAAATAAACGTCTTTATTTGCAATACCCTTTTGCCGTCCGCGGTTTAGCGGCAATCCAGGCATCAAAAACAGCCTTCTTCTTACCACGAACCGACTATTGAGTGAAGAATTTTGTGTTTTGCGCCTATCTGGCGACTGATTACAAGGGCATAAGTCGTTGTCATTATATTATTACCTAATGGTAGGCTAAATATAAACAAACAAACAAAAAGTACAACAAACAAACACCAAACCAAAAAACAACAAACACAAACAAAAAAGTAAAAAGGTAAGGAAAAAGGAAGCACGCTTAAGCGTTGGGGGGAAGGTCTCCCCCCATCCCGGCGCGGGAGCAAGCAATCATCGCCAAAGCGAGTTAAATGAAATTAAGGAGGCCAGCCTCCTCCAAAAAGTCAAATATTCCACAAGTCTGTTTCCACGAATTCGTCCCGAGTACAAGGGACAAACGGTAGCGATCTAACTCGCCCCGCTACCGCGAGAAATTATGTGGGGAGAAAAGACAAACACCAGACCACGGGTGATAAGACTGGTGAACATGGCGGGTGAGGCAGTTCCATAAAACCGATAATATTGAATAAAACAACCAAATTTCGGTAGGTATAATTCTCACAATTGCAAAAAATATCAGCGTTTATTTATTAGAACAAATGTATACAATCTTGTATACATTTGAGTTCTCACAGAACAAAAAGATCCCTCTGTATAAGTATGTTGTAGAGTTCATTCTTAATGAAGTGGGAGTCTGTAGCACTATTTGAAAGGAAAATTGAAAGTAATCTGTTTATAAAAAAGTCGTAAGTAATTATAAATCTCAAGGTCTCCATTCTCTATCGAAAAGCGTATTAAAAAGTATTTCGGAGTTAACATTTAATGTTTATGGATAAGTAGGACTTTCTATGAAATTCGCATCGCGGCTTTGGAAAGGTCCGCAGTTAACTAGGAGATTTATCTCATAATTGCAAGTTCAAGTTAAATTGGACAATGGTATAAACACGTTTGCTTTCATATACCTACAGTTTCCACTAAATATATGTTTCAAAATAAAATTAATTAATTTGTTCAGATTTAATTTGATACTAAAAAAATACAGATACCATTAGAAAACCTGAAAATTTAACTATAATATTTCTTATTTTTGAGAAATCTCATCTCTCAAATGTGCCCATCACGTGGAGAACATTCACGTCATCTTGTGAGCATCTCATGAAATCAAGGGTGACGTCAGATCGGATAAATCCATGGATGGAGGGAGCTGTTACTTCATCTCCCCTTAAATTTTGAGGCCTCATATTTTAACATAAATAAACATAATAAACATAATCTAAAATTCCATTCTTTCTAATGATGTAAACTGCTTTTTTGCAAGATTAAATTTTCACGAAATATAAAATGTTTCAGGAGCGGACAGAGGAGATGCAAATACTTAATGGATGACAACAGATTAGTTTGTTGGTTTACTAAGTGTATATATAATGGAAATTGAGTAGTATGGAAAAGTTAGTGGGTAAAGTATGATGAGTAGAAGAGTGAGAAAGAGAGGACTTGGGATTAAAGACTCCCTGACCGAATGTTTGCCAGTAATGGTTAGTGGACCGCTCGAATTAGCGGAAGTGGGTCACTGAAGTGACCACTTCTTTGCTGAGCTTCACAACTCTGCATTGATGGTCAGGGTGAGTGAAAGGCCAATGCAGGCTCTTGCCCCTCTTCTTCACACACGCACTCCTGCATTCGAACAAGTTCCGGGTTTCATTCCACCAAACGAAGGTCTCGAAGATGGCACCTTTCCATCCGAACACACCCGCACATACTTACCTATTCCCCCACACTGACACGTACACACATTCACCCTCACAATATACACACTGGATTTAGTCTTTCCTCGTCAAGGTTGAGGGATTCCTATCCCTGTCCTTTCTCTCTGTCTGTCTATCCAATTATCCATCCATCTTATAAAGCGTCTTCTGATTATCTCTCTCTACTCTCTCTCTCTCTCTCTCTCTCTCTCTCTCTCTCTCTATATATATATATATATATATATATATATATATATATATATATATATATATATACATTAAAAAAACGAAAAGAAACGAGAGAATTTGCCATAAATAATCGAGAAAATGTTGCGAAAGAAACTCAGTATAGGAGAAGTGAGGATGTGTGGAAGATCTATAACGCTATAAACAAGAAGGGCACGCAGCTCTTCTGAACTGTGATAGAAAGGGTGCGCGAGAGAAAGCGGTTGGTGCAGTACCACATAAATTGGACTCCTTTACCCCATAGTTTGAGGGGCGGGGGTTATTCGAGGTCTTCTCATCCGCCATCTTCTTGACACCTGTGTCCCTTTCTTCGCCAGGTCCTGTCCCGGAGAACGAGTTCGATGACGAGGACGACAAGTCTAGAGAGGGAAGGGGGGGTTGTATGTACATGTGTATACGAGACGCTTCGTTTCCGCTACAACGAGCTGTCGTACAAAATGCTGGAGGCCATTATTTGCATCACAGAACACAGGGTTTCCATGGTAGGTACGGAAGCTGGAGGCAATTGTTCGCATTAATAACACAGGGGTTTTAATGTATGAACAGGGACTGGAAGTCATTATTCGCAACACAGAAGCCGTGGTTCCGATGGTACGAACGGAAGTAGGGGGCCATTCCTTGCATCATACAGCTCTGGCTTCAGGGTACGAACGAAGATAGAAGTCACATTCGCCTCACAGAAACCAAGGATTTCGATGATACGAACGGAGCGGGAGGCCATTGTTCGAACTATACAGCCAAGGGCTTCAAGGGTAAGAACAAATCTGGAGGTCGTTGTTCGCATCACAGAACCAAAGTTTTTAAGTGGACGCACGGGAGATAGATATCAGTGTCACATTACATAACCCAGAGTTTCGAATGTACGAACGGGAACTGGATGACATTGTTCACATTAAAGAACCAAGAGTTTCTTATGTAAGTACGGGCGCTAGAAGTCACGGTTCGTATCATCGAACCCAGTGTTTCTAGGGCATTAATGGAGCTGGAGACCATTGTTCGCATCACACAGCTTATTGCTTCTAGGATACGAACAAAGCTTGATGTCAATGTTCGTATCACAGAACCAAGGGCTACGGTGGTAATAACTAAACTGGAAACCATTGTTCGCACTAAAAAATCCAGGGTTTCGTTGGTACGAAAACGAGCTGTTGGTCAGTGTTCGAATCACAGAACTTGGGGTTTTGATGGTACGAACGGAGATGGAGTCCATTGTTTGCATCAAACGACACAGAGCTTCGAGTGTAAGCACCGAACTGGAGACCATTGATCTCATCACAGAACCAAGGTCTTCGGTGGTATGGCAGAGCTGGAGGTCATTGCTTGCATGACAGAACCAAGGGTTTTGGAGGTACGAACTAATCTGGATGTTATTGTTCGCATAAACGAACCCAGTGTTTTGAGGGAATCGCCAACCTCAATGTTTTGAGGTCACGAACAGAGCTAGAAGCCATTGTTCGCATCGTAGAGCCCAGGGTTTCTAGGGTATGGACGGAGCTAAATGCCATGGTTCGCATAAAAGAACCTAGGGTTTCAAATGTAGCAAGAGGATCTAGATATCGTTCTTTACAGTATAGAACCCAAGGGTTTCTAATGTACGAACTGGCGCTGGAAGTCAGTGTTTGCATTACATAACACAGCTTTCGATGCTACTTACAAAGTTAGAGGCTATAGTCGCATCACAGCCGAGCGATTCGAGGGCACGAACGAAGCTATAGGCTATTGTTCTCATCACAGAACACACCATAGGGCAATTATTCGTATAATCGAATTTATTAGTGTTTCGAATGTAGGAAGGGGCACTAGAAATAATTTTTTCGCATCACAGAATCAAAGGTTTCGATGGTGAGAAAAAACCTAGAAACTATTCATTGCATCACAAAACTAAGGGCTTCAGGGGTACGAATGAAGCTGGAGGCCATTGTTTGTGTCATTGAACCCAGAGTTTCAAGTATACGCACTGAACTCGTAGCAATTGTTAGTATTACAGAACATTGGCCTTCGATGGTACGAACTTGAGCTGTTGATCCCTGTTCGCATTAGAGAATCCAAGGTATCAATGGCACAAACGAAGCTGAATGCCTTTGTTCGCATCGACGAACCCAGTATTTAGAGGGAACGAACGGAACTTGAGATCGTTATTCGCCTTACATAACCCAGTGTTTCGCGGGAATGAACGGAGCTCGCATCACACAATCAAGGGATTCAATGGTACGAACGAAGCCATTATTCGCACCACATAACTAAGGGATTCGAGTGTACAAACTTATATGTAGTCAATTGTTCATATCCTCAAAATCCGGGTTTCAATGATACGAACGGAGTTGGAGGTCATTGCTTGAATCACAGAACCAAGTGTATATATGGTATGAACGGAGCTGGAGGCCTTTGTTCACATCACTAAACAAAGTATCTCGATGGTATGAACTGAGATGGAGCCTATTGTTCGTATCGCCGAATCTCAGGGATTCTATGCCCCCCAAAAGCTCGAGGTGTCGCAAATAATTGCGACATTTTAATTACCCAAGGATTCGCTAAGACGAACCAACCGTCAGCGTTTCAATTTCCATTATACGATGGGAGGAGAATGGAAATTTTGCGGAAGGCCTTCCACTCTATTGTGTATCCTTGTGTCATTCGGTCGTATATCCGTTCGCAATTTGATCTCTACTCTATCCTATTTGATTGAGTCTATTTATTTTTTCTTGTGATCTTCATTAGCTCACTTTCCTATTCTAAACGCTTTAGATTGTTTAATCAATTTCAAATGCCGAAGATTGTTCCCATACTTCTTGCGCTGCTGGTAAAATTAACTCTTTGTCTCCCTCCTTTAAATTTATTTGAAGATACCCCTTCTCACTTTCTGCAATGCATGCAAATGGGTATTGCCTCAATCTAATAAGGATATGGTACAAGCTTTTAATCAACGAAGGACCCATTAACCAGAGGCCAATATAGCAAGCAATTTATCAACTCTTTATGGATAAAGGGTCCTGAATGGATTCTCGATAACGAAATCTGGCCTGAATCCATTATCTTACTCCTGCTACCCACGTTTTCCCAATCGCAATGGGTTATGATTCGCCCATTGAAATAAACAGGTACATTTTCTTAGCAAAACTGCTTAAAATATCCATCTTAATTTTTAGGTTTTTACTTCTGATCAAAGGTGAGGTGACTCCTAAATCTTTGCTAGCAGAACCTGTTAGCGATAACATAAACTCTGAAGAGCAAAGAGCTGCTATGAACTTATGAATCAAAAAGGCGCAGGAGTAGAAATACTCAAAACAATAGGAAGAGCTCGTGAATGGTCATAGAAATCCTGGTTCCAACCAAATTAAACAGCTATCTATGTTTATGCAGGAAGGTAGGATAAAATGCGAAAGGCGTCTTTCCCATTCTGATCTCCCAAACATCGTAAAATATCCAGTTCTTCTACCGGCTGATCATAGCTTCAAGGAGCTGCTATTGCCTTACCTTCACTATACTCAAGGACATCCGGGCAGCGACCGGCTTCTAATGATAGCAAGGTATGTATTGGATCCCGAGGGCACGTCAAATAATCAAGAAAATCAGGGGCAAATCTCTTATGTGCATTAAGGTATCAAATCGTAAGTGTACTATCCCGGATCCGCCTCCTTCCTCAAGGGACGCGTTTCAATTGAAACGCCATTCCATACTATCGGGGTAGACTATACTGGCGCCATCACAATTAGGAAAGGTAGAAAGAATGAAAAGGTTTACATTCTTCTATTCACATGTGCCATCACGAGAGCTATTCACTTGGAAGTGGTTTGTGATAGAGGATTACAATCTTCCTCACGTGCATTCCGGAGATTAACAGCGAGGTTTTCAGTTCCATATACCATATATCCAGATACCATATATTCGAGCAGCGTCCATCTACTTGAGCACTTTGCACATAACCTGCCAATTTACACGTATAAAATGGATTTTCAATCGATCGAGGGCTCCTTGGTATATAAGATTCGTGGAGCGCCTCATAGGTCTTACAAAAAAGACTTTATAATCTATAATAGGGAACAAAATAGTTTGCAGGGATGAGCTCTTGACTATCGTTACCGAGATAGAGAACTTCCTGAATAATCGCCCCATGACTTGCGTATTTGAAGAGCTTCACTCCCTAGACCCACAAGCTCCGTACAACTCAATTCTAGGTTATCAGAAGCTCGCTCTACAGGAGACGTTCGAGGGTGAAGATCCTAAATTTGGGTGCCCCTTTGCCTCGAATGGGAGGCAAAAGCAGATGGAACGGCTAGGTCATCAGGCCTGGACACGTTGGCAAAACGAATATCTGATAGCTCTGAAGGATTAATCACTGTGCGATTGACCCATAGTCTGTCTCCTCATATCGGCGACTCTCCTAGTCTTCGGTGGCAGATGGGGCTAATAGTGGAGCTCCATCAGGATACAATGGAGAGTCCAAGTCTGTGATCCTGAAGACCCATCAGGAAGATCATTCGTTTGGAATTTCCGCATCCACCTGCGGATGTTCCCTCCGCAAGCCCGTGTTCGGATCCACTTGTATATGTTTCACCCGAAGGATCTATTTCGAAACTTGTGCATCCAGTTGCGGACATTTCCTCCGCAAGCCCGTATTCGGATCCACTTGCGGGTATGCCACCCGAGGGATCTATTCTACGTTCTACCAACCCTCCAGCAGGTTGTCGACCTAGTTCTACTCGTTGCTCGGCTTTAGAGGCACGACGACTGATTAAGAAAGTTATGCGGAGTCCAAATGTAGACCCACAAATCTATTAATTTATATTTACATAATTGCATTTTAACTTTATTTCATTTTGTTTGTATTTCCTTTCTCGCCCACCACCCTTCCCAGGGTGTCGCAAATTTATGCGACATTTTAATTACCCAAGGATTCCCTAAGACGAACCAACCGTCAGCGTTTCAATTTCCCTTATACGATGGGACGAGAAGGGAAGTTTTCTGAAGGCCTTCCACTCTATTGTGTATCCTTGTGTCATTCAGTCGTATATGCGTTCGCGATTTGATCCCTACTCTATCCCATTTGATTAACTCAATTTATTTTGTTCTTATGATCTTCATTAGTTCGCCTTTCCTATTCTAAACGTTTTAGATTGTATAATAAATTTCCATTGCCAGAGATTGTTCCCATACCTCTTCTGCTGCTGGTAAAATTAACTCTCTGTAAAGTGTACATAATTAGATTTAAGCAGTGTCAATATCATTTAGTACTCACTGTATTTAGTACTCACTGTATTTAGTACTCACTGTATTTAGTACTCACTGTATTTAACTCATTCATACGTAAATATTTACTTAAAGGATTCGGTGTCTCTTTCCTCCGTAAGCAGCACAAAAGCTTATAATTTGGCTTTAGCGCTGTGTAAACTTTTATAGTGGGATAATTAAATTCCTCCACGAGGCCGTTGTTCGAACCACAAAACTCGAGGTTCTATGATACGAACAGAGCTGGAGGTTATCATTCGCATCACGGAACCAAGCGTTGCTATGGTATGAACGGAGCTGGAGGCCATTGTTCATATCGCCGCAACCAGTGTTTCGAGGGTATGGGCAGAGATGGAGCCTATTGCTCGCATCTCCGAACTCCATGTTTTGAGTGCACGAAGGAAGCTTGATGCCATTGTTTGTTACACAGAACTAAGGTTTCCATGATACGAACGGAGTCCGCGGTCAGTGTTCACATCATAGACACACATGATTTCGAGGGTACGGACTGATCTTAAGGTAATTTTCGCATATCAGACCTAAAGGTTTCGAGAGTACGAGCGGAACTACATCGGATTCAGAGACCACTGCTTAGGTGGACATGGAGTGTTGTCGTAGGGACAGGAGATCTTCGGTCGCGGGTTCGATTGCACCATCCGAAAGGCCGCTCCGTGAGTTCCTCGGAGGGGGAGGTTGAACATACTTCATCGTGGACCAGTGGAGTCCTACGATACCTTTCACCGACATTTATCATGACGTAATTCACCCCTTTGCAACTAAAACAGGGGTCCGTAAATCCTTATGTTCTGGGGTTCGGTCTGCGTATAGTACCATTGTGAGGTTGTAGCATGATGGTACTCCATACTGGTAGAGTAGGGTCGTCACTACATTATATAAGCATAGTTTTTTGTTTATTATATCTTAATCAAAACCAATATTACCCATTTGTCCGTGCCGTCAAAAATGACGTTAATATTTAGCTGGTTGTTATTAATTAATTATTAGTTATGTGGTAATAGAAAAAAGTATTGATTAAATCAACTTCAGAGCTCCACTTGTATCAATTTCTCCCTATCTGAACCCTAACGATTGTGGCACGAAATATATTCGTATACAATGGTTATCATTATTATTATGTTTTACGCATTTCATGAACCACCTTACCTGGTAGAGAAGTTTGGAAAGGGGTACCATTCGGCATTTTGGTCAGTCGTACTCGAAATTATCACTTGTCGACTTCTGGCATTTCACTCTATGGTTCCGCCTACTTGTCTGACGTCATTCATATTGGGGAAAGAAGCACCGTGGGCGTCTTTTAAGTGCAATATTTAGCGCGTTCAAACCCTTATCGCATCTATATCTGTTAAAAGAGTTGAATCAGTGACGAGGTCAATTACGTCAGATCTTTGAACCCGGACCCACTTTGGTGGGTATCTGCTTACACGTCATTGCCGGCGAGGAATGACCTCAAATTTGACTTCCTGCTTGGCCCCTTTCCACTTTTGCTTTCATCGGCCGGGAAATCTGATTCATAGGGAAAATGGAGGCCAAAATATCCCCCCACTTCATCACATCCCCAAATGTACAAATGTAGACACACACACACACACACACAATTATACTCAGTGGAAATAAAAAGTAAAAATGTTTCTGACCAAAGAGAGACATGACTTTCAATTAGTCCTAAAAAAATCAAGGGAGAACAAAAAGTTAAAATTAGTTTTTCCATATTGACACACACTCTCACTCCTCCACCGGGAAATATAGATAGTTATAGGGCAAAGGATACACTAAAATCATTTATAAAGAAAAGAAGGATAGTAACCTTTTATGTATATATATATATATATATATATATATATATATAGTTTGTTGGTAAACAATATATCCCTAAATGCTAGCTGGAGGGAGGATGGGGGGGCTAAAAGGACAAGAAAAGTTCATACTAACGAACTTTACTTCATTTAAGGGAGAAATGAACAGGATAAAAAGTATCCAAACTAATCAAGAATGAGAAGAACTCATACTGAATTCCTATCATCACACCGAACAATCACCTCCCTGAATATTATTCCTTGACTCGTTCCCGAACATTGCCACTCTCATTTACCATCTCTTCGTGGCTTTTACATCCAACACTTCTCTGCAAGTTCCTCATTGATCATTTAGTCAAGGTTGATGCTTCGATAACAAGAAAGGAAGCTATTTTCTTCCAACACTACCAAACATTCTGCCGAACTTTCCATACAATTCACAATCGACTAACGGCAGTTGAGCAGCAGTCGCAATGCCATCCATGCGTCAAGTCCAATCTCTACCTCTTCCCTCAACCACACACTGCACAACTAAACTAATACCCATCAGTGAGCCCCATCACTTCATTTGGTTCCTGTCAGACACACACAACATCATCCATTCAGACTCTATAAGTACCTTCATGGATATCATAGACTACTACAACACGCGCCTCATAGTTCTTTTTCTATTCAACCCTCAGACCATTTCCTCCAGAAAGAAATCACCCTCTGCTGGGTCCTAACCAACGTTGGTGTCGTTAAGAACGAAGCAGCTGACATCCAAGCAAAAAATTGATAGCTTCCGCCCCGCCCCGTTCCGTCCTTCCATTCCACTCCACCACCTGCGTGCCATCTGGCAGAACCGATGACAAACCTTCCAATATAATAAGCTGCATAATATAGGGCCACGACTCGGACACTGGGCGTCGTCCTTCCACAAAGAAGTGACCCTTTACAGATCACGCAGTGGTCACTTAAGGGTTGATTCAGGGTCATCTTATGGTCAACTGACTGCACCACAACGTGCCTGAACACCCCCATCCCCTCCAACCCGCCTTAGACGTCGCTCACGATCTTCCTTGTGACAGTTTATATCCACACCTTCACACGCAAGCACTACAAAACTGGTTGTATTAGTGGGCCATCCGGCGGCCAGCTTCTCCAAAGCACCACCTTTTCTCGAGCCTCTCCCAGCACCATCTTCTCCACTAATTGTAACCTAATATAACTCCTCCCTCCTCTACCCAACTTCCACCATGCGCCGACAAGTAGGTATAAAAACTATTTTTGTTTTAATTAAAACGAAAACCAACAATTGTAAACCGCAGTATGGCGGCCTATGCTGCACTTGATCGCCCCTACGGACAAAAACAAAATGAAAAGAATCTTACATCAGTAGTACATTTACATCGGAATTTGATCAGGAATAAAAGAAAAAACAATTCAAATATCTACATTTTATTTCATCTTCCCTCAATATATATATATATATATATATATATATATATATATATATATATATATATATATATATATGATGAAAATTAATGCAATATCGCAAGAAAAGATGAGGAATTAAACCACATTCTCCGAAGACAATTTAATTCAGAACAGTTTCGGTGTATCTCACACCCTTTTTCAACTGACACTGGATAGAAAATATAAGAAAAGTGCATATAAGCGTAACACAAGGTCTGGTCGTGAAAGATCCCCTCTTTTTTCCCCCAATCCCCTACTTGTGGCTAATCTGGGAGGGGGGGGGTAAGCCTAAACATATTGAAGAGCTGACATTTTACTATTTTGTTTATTTGCTTTCTTATTACAGGATTAAAAGAAAATTGACCCTCAGATTAATTTCAAATTAGGAACTGACAATATCAAGCTCGATTCTACGATTTTTCTCTTAACATAGTTAGCCGATTTAAATACCATTTTACTTCCATTGAAATCGATCGTATGATTCTTGTCTCTAACATGGCAAAATATTCCACTGCTTTCGCTGCCCACTTTAATATCTCTTTTGTGTTCATACAATCTCTTGTCTAGATTTCTCCCCGATTCCCCTATATAAACTTTATGGCAATCGTTGCATGGTATTGCATATACTCCTATGTTAATATGTTCTTTGGGTTTCCTGGCAATCATCAATTGGTTTAAGGAATTATTATATTTAGAGGCTAGATTAATACCCGCTTTTCCAAATATGTCCTTTAAACTATTTAATTTATTATTAAATGGCAATGTTATACATTTGTTGAAGTCATTAGTGCGGGAAGGCTTATTACCATAGAATGTTTTCCTAGCTGCAAAATGGGCAGACGATATGAACCAATCGGGGTAATACAAATTAGAAAAAATGGTCCTGATAATGACAATTTCTTCATCTAAATAGGAAGGATGACATATTTTGTATGCTCTAAGGAAAAGGTTATAAATTACCGTTTTTTTAACAGTATTATCGTGAAACGAAAAATAATGTATATAGGCATCGAGTTGGTTGGTTTCCTATACACGTCAAGTTTTAATTCATGGTGATCTTTATTAATGAGGACATCTAAAAAAGGTAATCTATTATCATATTCCCATTCATATTTAAATTTGATGGAGACATGCAAATTATTCAAATTATTAAAAAAGGTATCAAAATCATGGCCATTAGGCCATGCAGAAAATACATCGTCAATGTACCTTAACCATATAAAGTTAGGGGGAGAAATTGTGGCATGTCTCTTCATGGAATATTTTGAGACTGAACTCCTTCCCACAATTTCTCCCCCTAACTTTATATGGTTAAGGTACATTGACGATGTATTTTCTGTATGGCCTAATGGCCATGATTTTGATACCTTTTTTAATAATTTGAATAATTTGCATGTCTCCATCAAATTTAAATATGAATGGGAATATGATAATAGATTACCTTTTTTAGATGTCCTCATTAATAAAGATCACCATGAATTAAAACTTGAAGTGTATAGGAAACCAACCAACTCAATGCCTATATACATTATTTTTCGTTTCACGATAATACTGTTAAAAAAACGGTAATTTATATCCTTTTCCTTAGAGCATACAAAATATGTCATCCTTCCTATTTAGATGAAGAAATTGTCATTATCAGGACCATTTTTTCTAATTTGTATTACCCCGATTGGTTCATATCGTCTGCCCATTTTGCAGCTAGGAAAACATTCTATGGTAATAAGCCTTCCCGCACTAATGACTTCAACAAATGTATAACATTGCCATTTAATAATAAATTAAATAGTTTAAAGGACATATTTGGAAAAGCGGGTATTAATCTAGCCTTTAAATATAATAATTCCTTAAACCAATTGATGATTGCCAGGAAACCCAAAGAACATATTAACATAGGAGTATATGCAATACCATGCAACGATTGCCATAAAGTTTATATAGGGGAATCGGGGAGAAATATAGACAAGAGATTGTATGAACACAAAAGAGATATTAAAGTGGGCAGCGAAAGCAGTGGAATATTTTGCCATGTTAGAGACAAGAATCATACGATCGATTTCAATGGAAGTAAAATGGTATTTAAATCGGCCAACTATGTTCAGAGAAGAATCGTTGAATCCAGCTTGATATCGTCAGTTCCTAATTTAAATCTATCTGAGAGGGTCAATTTTATTTTAATCCTGTAATAAGAAAGCAAATAAACAAAATAGTAAAATGTCAGCCCTTCAATATGTTTAGGCTCCCCTCCCCCAGATTAGCCACAAGTAGGGGATTGGGGGAAAAAAGACGGGATCTTTCACGACCAGACCTTGTGTTATGCTTATATGCACTTTTCTTATATTTTCTATCCAGTGTCAGTTGAAAAAGGGTGTGAGATACACCGAAACGCTTCTGAATTAAATTGTCTTCGGAGAATGTGGTTTAATTCCTCATGTATATATATATATATATATATATATATATATATATATATATAATATATATATATATATATATATATATATATATATATATATATATATAATGTGAATGAATTAACTATCTAGTTCAGTGAAATATTTTCTAGAAGAGTATGCATTTTAATTTTTTTTAGACTTTTTAAATTTTTTTCCTAATTTCATTTTAACCCTTTCAGAACCCTATTAATAACATTGAATTTCAAGATAAAAGATTTTGTAACTCCTCTATGTTTTTCCAAATGATTTACGACAATTTTGCACCGCTGAATACAAAAATGACACCCCTTTCCTCCAATCAGTTCAGGTTCTTGTGCTAAGTTGATTTAAAAAAAAAAATCCGATCTTATAGCTAAATCGATTAAATTTTTGTCGATTTCTTCTAGATTTTTAATTCAACTGTCCAGGATAAATCTACGGAACTACATCGCAAAAAATATGGACGACCACAACACGTCTAACAAGGAAAGCATAACTTGTGCTATTTCCTTGTCCAAGTTTCTTTCTGCCTGGGCTAATTCGTGGTTTACCTAAATCGAGCTACTATTCTCATTGGAGGGAGTGACAAGTGACACTCCTAAACTCAAGTCACTGGTGCGTGTACTGCCTTCTGTGGTAATTAATGAAATTTCGCCTCTACTTAGAGTCCACACAAACCTGAGCTATAAAACCCTCCGAGTCGCCATTTTGCAAAACTTCATCCTATTCACGGCTCAAAAAAATGGAACTTTTAGCTCGTTTCACTCAACTATCCAATATCTCCCCTGAGCGTCTCTGAAAGAAATTGAAGAACACACTAGGGGAACCCTTCGTTCGACGCTTTCATTCTCACATTCTACAAACACTTGAAATTCTAGCCCCAGTGTCCCCACTTGAGCAACTTGCTACGCCTGCCTCACGAGCTTTCAATCGGAGCTCTCATACAAAAGGTGACGTTAACCGCAAATGATCCCTTACAACAGTTCTGCGAGCAGATGGAGGAAGCATTGGTTCCCATCAAGGAAGAGTCACAACTCTTTCGCGAAGGCTGGTCTTCTCGAGAAGATGAGAGATTACTTTTTAGGACGCTATGAATCCCGTGCACGCAACATTCCCGTTGGATTGTCCAACTCTCTAACACTTCAGGGTGGCATTTGCTGGTACCACAGGTAATACGGTAGCCAGGCATACAATTACGCACCTGGTCTAAGAAGAATTGTTCTTCCTGAAGCTTCTGGGAGAAACAGAAATGAAGGACGTCACATCTCTGTTTCCCGAGTCTAAGTGCTTCAACGTATCGATCCGGCTACCGGAAGAAAGTTATTGGTCAACACAGAAAGAGTGACCTCAATTCTTCCTGATATAGTGTGACGATCTTCAAAACAAGAGAGCAAAATTACCCTTCAGAAAGCAACGGCATCCACAATTCGTACGTTTGCTGAACGTAAACTTAATCTCACCTTGGTTTTAAGACATAATCTAAGATCAAACTTTTAAGTGTGCGATGTCAAAAGCGCGATAATCGGTGATGATTGTTTAGAAAATTAAAATACTTTATTTGACCTTAAACATTCACGTTTGGTTGACGGCACCACTAATCTATCAGTCTGTGCTATAATTAAATGTGGCAATCCTTTATCGCTCACTTTTGCTATTTCAATCAGCTCTGCAGTAAATCAACTCGTTCTTAAGTACATTGAGTTTTAGAAACCCCTCAACGAGCACAGTAATAATCAAAAGGTGCCTAGTTTTCTCTCTTCATATTTAATCATGTGATGCAGGGACCGGCCTTTTCCAAGGGTCCAAGGCGTCTATCCCCAAAGCTATTAAGCGTGGTTAAAGAAAGCATTTAAGCCACGTTGAAAGAAACCATGTTTAGGTCAAGTATATTTCCTTAAGTGCCACCCATTCATCTTGTAAATAAATATAATAATTACCGTGTACCATGCGACTACCGCTGTCTAAGCTCTATCACAATTCGGGCAAATTACTCAACCTCTTACCTCACCGATTTTACTGTAACTTTACAGAATTGTTCGATTTTCTGTAAAAATCCATTTAAAGGTCGTGTTTTTACCAAATACCAGTGGAAACATCATCCATTGAAAACACGGCTATGATATCGCCAGTGTGTCTTTGAATTCCTTATTCTTTCTCAAGTTATGTCCAACTTTTCTCCAACATTTTACCGGTATATTAATCATGCTTCGCATGATCTGAACTTCGTTTTCGCATATTATGTTTATAATCTGGTCATTGCAAACGAAAATAAAGATCAGCCTTTGAAAAATTTCGAACAACTCTTTGCAAAGTTGAAGTTATACGGTTTTCAAATCAATATTGCAGCAGTAACTTTTTCCGTAGAATCACTTGATTTTTTAGGATATGAAGTTAACTCTCAAGGTATCTTCTCACCACAAGAAGATAAGATAACCGCTATTAATATTATCACAGAACGAAAATATTTCAAGAGCTACAGAGTTTCGATATAGCGATTAATTCAGGCACTCTTAAAAGGATACCTGGTCATTTCAATTCACTAGTCAATGCATTAATGATATTAATCACATAGATGGAATATATAACCCTAGCAACTCTCTCTACCACACACCCATCAACGATTGCAACAAGCAATCTATGCAGCCCATTGAACCAACACTGCCATTAACGTTACAAGAACACAATCTAATCCTTTCATCTCATTCAATTAACTCGACCATTCATTCTTTCATTATTATTAACTAGAAAAATTTAGGAAAATCTCAATTGACCGATTTTCAATTGAAAAGTCTACAGGAGAACGCCTCCATTTTGTTTCGGTTTCCTAGTACTGCTCTACCCTCTTCCCCTACCCACTTCTATTATTTGTGATCTATCAAAAGGTTTTGTATATTCTAGTCCCACCTTAGATTTCCGTAACCTAATCTGCAGCTATTATAAAAATTAGACAGATTTGTCTGGTGTGAGATGAAAAAAGACCTAAATTTATTAGAAAGTGTTTTCAAAGTCCAAATTCCAAAATACAAAGAACTACAAAACCACCCTTTACACAATTTGCTGCATCTGCATTAAGATTTTACACGATCCATGAGTGCATATTAAATGGTTTCCCAACGACAAAAGTGGGTTACAAATATCTTCCGACCTTAATCTAACACTATTCTAAGTGCAAGTGCTTGGAGGCATATCCACTTAACGATATAACATCCGAATCTGTGGGTCAAGTATTCCTCCCCAACTATATATTACGTGTTGGTGATCCTGTTAACTTAATCTCAGATAATAGATGGCATTTTCATTCTGGGCTGTTTCGGGATTTATCAAAACTCACTGACACATATCACATTTTCATCTCTCCTGCCTATACAACCGGAAATGCCTTTCTCGAAATACAACACAATACCATACCAGCAACTCTCTTGGTAAAAATACATCCTGAAGAATGGTTACATAAACTCCCATCCACTCTACTTGCCATGCAAAATGCAGTAACCTAAAAAACAGAATTTTCCCTGCTTAAGTTGTTTATGGCACTCCATTACGCATTTTAGGTGAGCAATTTGTTACTAGGGATAGCTGTCCTTTACAAACAGTTCCATACAACGACATCAAAATGCCCTGAATTCTCTTGCTCCCATTCTTTCTCGCCCTTTGGCTAGACAATAAAAAACTTTCATTCCCCCAAATCTGGCGGATTCTACACTCGTTTTTCGTAAAGGACACCCGTTACCTCATGCCTTAGCCACCCCATATAAAGGCCCATACAAGGTCCTACAGAGGCGCAAACATGACTACCTCCTTCATTAAAGATAAGGAAAAAATCATGCTCACATATGAAACATAAACCAGCAAACACGAAAAACGACAAGAAATCTAACACAGATAGCCCTCACATACAATCTGGTATACAAATTCTTCAGATACATCCCGCAAATACACTTCTATGGAACTTAAGAACAAACACAACAAAATACATGTAAACAATCACATTGAAATTACATCATAGTTAGTCTGGCAATCCTTGTTCACGGTTTAACTCAATTTTTATATTAATTTTCATTATTTTGTCACACAGAATAAATACGTTAATATCTTTAAGGAAATTTGGAGGTATTTTGAGTAATCAATTTGTATGTATTCTATGTTTCACCATTATTATTACCATATTTTGTGGGTAATAATTTTTAGGGTTATATGACATCGCAAATTATCATTTTTTATATACCCTATTTGGGTTATTATTTTTTTTAGGCCATCAATTATTTTTTGCTCCCCTTATTTTTTAAAATTATTTTATTTAGCAACGTTGATGTAGATTCAGGCTGTATCACAACTAAGAATAATAAGCGATATTATTTGGCATCATTTGTACATAGCTCTTAATTCTGGATTTCAATAAGTATTGAGATTAGTTTCAAATGTGCATTAAATTTCAAGGTAATAGATTGGGAAATTTGGAAGTAACTCATGATTTCAACCATTCCAAACATACAACGCTACAATTATAACATCACCGGAACTTCTCGCTTCCGGAGAACCATCGGAGACAGATACCTTCTGCAAAACGAGTCTAATGCAAGACTATAAATATTTCCATTGAGATGACCCCAAAACGGGGCACAACAGGAAATTCTTACACGACCTACTTTCATCGGAATTTTGCTACTTACAAACAGCACCTTGTATCGTGACGTCACTAATTCCAGCCTATTAATTCAAATATCTGTAATTTTAACTCTGCTTCCTGGTTTTGACTTATTTAAAAACAGAAGTTAGCCTATTAGATAACTCTTTAAGTCATTCATTACAATATGGTCATCGTTATATTATCCAAGTATACTGGCGTGTAGTCATTAAATTATCGAACGATTTCCACCAGATTTCCTATTAGACTCCTGCACAACTTACATCCATACTTCATTCATTTTTATGCTTTGATGGAAATTCAAGATTCACGAGCTGGTTGAATTGTCAGGTCGATTATATAATCATTTATAAGTTGGTGTTAAATTATTTATTTAGTGCTTATTTTATTATTGTTATTAAAGTGTTGTAAAGATTTAATTTCTATCGATTTATGAGGAAAAGGAGGAAGTTTGATTAATTTATAGCAGATAGGCTGTTAAGCACCTGGGCCAAAAGAACAGAAAGAATAGAAAAGGAATTACTATCACAAAAGCTACACTAATTCAGCTCAATCATCAAAAGTCAAGAGCAGAACTCTCCGCCATATATATATATATATATATATATATATATATATATATATATATATATATATATATATATATATATATATATATATATATATATATATATATATATATATATATATATATGAAAATTAATGCAATATCGCAAGAAAATATGAGGAATTAAACCACATTCTCCGAAGACAATTTAATTCAGAACAGTTTCGGTGTATCTCACACCCTTTTTCAACTGACACTGGAGGGAAAATATAAGAGAAATGCATATAAGCATAACACAAGATCCCCTCTTTTTTCCCCCAATCCCCTACTTGTGGCTAATCTGATGGGGGGGGGGGGGTAGGCCTAAACATATTGAAGAACTGGCATTTTACTATTTTGTTTATTTGCGATCTTATTACAGGATTAAAAGAAAAGTGACCCTCAGATAGATTTAAATTAGGAACTGACGATATCAAGCTCGATTCTACGATTCTTCGCTTAACATAGTTAGCCGATTTAAATAACATTTTACTTCCATTGAAATCGATCGTATGATTCTTGTCTCTAATATGGGCAGCGAAAGTAGTGGAATATTTTGCCATGTTAGAGGCAAGAATCATACGATCGATTTCAATGGAAGTAAAATGTTATTTAAATCGGCCAACTATGTTCAGAGAAGAATCGTTGAATCCAGCTTGATATCGTCAGTTCCTAATTTAAATCTATCTGAGAGGGTCAATTTTATTTTAATCCTGTAATAAGAAAGCAAATAAACAAAATAGTAAAATGCCAGTTCTTAAATATGTTTAGGCCTACCCTCCCCCATCAGATTAGCCACAAGTAGGGGATTAGGGGAAAAAAGAGGGGATCTTGTGTTATGCTTATATGCATTTCTCTTATATTTTCTGCCCAGTGTCAGTTGAAAAAGGGTGTGAGATACACCGAAACTGTTCTGAATTAAATTGTCTTCGGAGAATGTGGTTTAATTCCTCATATATATATATATATATATATATATATATATATATATATATATATATATATATATATATATATATATATATATATATATATATATATATATAAATAGGGGTTGGACAAAATAATTGGTACACGTGTAAATTCAATGAATATTTATTTAATAAGGAATTGATCCTCCTTTTGCTTTCTGAACAGCGTCGATTCGTCTTGGAATTTATTCATACATCTTCCTGACTTCATTGAGAGGAATCTTGAGCCATTCTTCTAGCGATACCTGCTCCAGCTGTTTCAGACACGACGGTGGAGGATAACGACTTCTAACCTGTCGCTCCATGACGCATGGCAAACGCTCAATAATATTAAGATCTGGAGATTGTTGGGTCACTCCATGTTTTGTAGCTCACTCCTATGCTCTTCATATCAATTATTAACTACATGAGCGGTGTGTATTTGGACATTGCCATCTTGGAAAAAGCACTCACCATCATGGATTAATGTCTGGACCCTGGGATGGACTTGATATGCCCAAATATTCAGAGATTAGATGCTGTTAATCCTACCCTGCAGGGCAACGATTGGACCAAGAGAATTCCGAGATATGGCTGCCCAAACCATCACTGGCCCTCCTCCTGCTTCACTGTAGGAAGAAGGCGGTCAGGATTAAAAGCTTCACTGGGCTGCCTCCACACATAAACTCGTCCTGTGGTGGTTTTGCTGGAGGTTTTGCCCTGCTTCATGAATTTTGTCATGGTCCTTGATATGGTAGCTTTCGAAAAAACAAGGAGTTTAGCTGTTCTGGTGACGGAAACTCCTACAATTAGAGCTCCAACAGTTTGCCCCTTTTTCGCACTCAATGAGGTCACACATCTTAGTATCTATACCACGATCTAAAAAATAAATACAAATAATCATTAGAGTGTTTAAATAATACTATGTATCTACATAAAAAGAAAACACTCAAAATGAAATTTGGATGGATATTCGTAATATTGAAATATTGGTGTTAAATTTCTACTGTTCCAAATATTTTGTCCAACCCCTGTGCGTTTAAAGAATCTAGATTATAATTTACTTCAATTATAATAAACACGCACGCGCACATAAATAAAATATATAGAAAGACAGTTACTAACATCTCTTATCAATAAATGCGTACCCTCACACGTGTGGTGGCAATGAAGCAAGTAGCCGCAAGTAGTAATAAAGGCGGAAAATTATTGATGATTTCCATAGGCGATAATATCAAATGAGTAAAGTACTTGTACTCTTTTGCTGTAGACATTACTGCAGGTATTGTAAGGTGTTTTCCGTTAACACCCCCATGTGGCCCCGCCTAAATTGATGCGTTGTGGCCCGTAAGATGCTCAGTATATTTGCTTGAGGGCCACGCACAGAATTTGATTCCGTTATTATCTTAACCAGATTGTCAAATTTTATGACATCTTGGTTACCACCACTAAGAGTAATGCGCTTTGCCTTGACGATATATTCGTAGCAAACCATCACCTTTATTTACACATATACTGTACGTTTTCAGCTCCCAGCTAACGAATGATTCGCTGTTCGCACGGTCACCCCAGACGTCCCGAATGTCATCCGCTAGTTCATCTAGGTTATTCCCTGTAAAAGGCACGTACTCCCTTTCCTCCATGCGCATTGAAAATCACACTCTATGTATCCATGTAAAAGCTGCGTCTACCCAGAGTATCAAGTATCTGCTACATATGTATTCGCTCATTCGCCCTGGTAAACGATGCGATGGCGATAGTAGTAGGCGACGATGTATTATATTACTCGTCCACCTTATCATAACCTACCATATACCTGTTGCCCACATAAGTCCACATGCGTAACCTTTTTATCAAGGTTATTTACAAGGGCGCACACCGACGCAAGAAGATGCTATGTGGACATTCTCCTTCGTGTTGCACTGAGCGTACTTACGCCACAGGGAATTCGAAGCAAGTTTCGCGCCAGCGGTTCTTGCGCACCTCGCCTGCCGTCAATTCAATCCACTCCGCATCATTCACCCCAACCAAGTTTACTGTCAACACCGCGCAGATATCCACTCTCCTCCAAGTTATCTTTTCAAAAATGGTTTATATAACTTTTAAACAGACATTTATGCCTCTCAAACATCCACATCTCGAATACGAAGTATCACATACCCCTTTTAAATCGATAATTGAAAAAGAGTACATCGGGTACATAAGAGAACATTAGTCGTTTGTTACATGCATTAGTAGTGCCAGCATCCACAGGTCGGTTGAGAGTATAATATTGGTTTATAGCAGGCAAAATACACCGTGCCCAAGTGTCCACGGTACGCAGGGTAGAGTCAACTAATATTGCCGGTCTACTTCTCGGGGGGTCAGGAACAGCGGTTCTTCATGACGGAAGGATACAGAGAACAATACTCAAAATACTTGATCAGGACATTTAATATGCTCCACATTTACACATCTTTCTATCGCATTTAACTCACCTAAACTCTACGTCATCACACAATCTCCTATTATACTCATATTCTCACATAACAATTTTGGTATAGACACCCACATTGTACCGAACATTCCGTAACAGTGTCCGATTAAATCGGTCTTTAGCCGATACACCGCCTAGAGAATCAGCTACATCACATTCTACGCAACCATTAGAGAATCATCCATTGAAATAGAATACAATAGGGCCTAACCTGATACATTGACTTCTTGTATACCGTCAGGACAAAAGTTGATTGGGCAAATTTTGAACATATTTTCAGCCCCATTGTATGCGTGAACAACCCTAGAGTAACACCCATGTAGGGATAATGACGTGTGGAGTTACGCCGGATTATTGCATTGGTTTTGCCCGGAATAAGGTATCGTAGCTGCGCAAGGCAACGGATCGATCTGAAACCGTTTAATGTGCAGGGCTCTAAACTTTGGCAAGCATAAACACAACACTCGGAACTGAAAGAGTGCGTTCATCTATTGAAATCCTAAGAGCAAAGTTGAATTAAGCAAATTTCATAGTTTAGGGATAATGTTGTTGCCAGAGTGTCGTCGTCTTTATCCAGCAAATGATTTTTGTTTTCAAGCAAAGCCACACAGGAGTTTCTGAATGATTGAACACCCAAATTTATTACGAAGCAAAAGGGGTAGCCACAAAGCATACACTGCAACCCGATGGATTATTCGATTTGGCAGTTGCTGAAAGAGAAGGGTTATGGTGAGCAGCGCGAAAAATTGATGTCTTCGTGATCTTTTTCACCCAGGGCATGACTTTCGTGGCCAAGGTGCCCCTGCAATCGGGCGCGAACCACACTGACGGCATTTTTTCGCTATTCGAAGTCACGATGCCGAGCATTATCAGGGGAATCGGGTGCATAGTCATGGACACGTAACGGACATTACAGACATCCTGGCCGAAGTTTACAAGTCGTTCGTTCTGATTGTTGATGGAATTCGAATTCCATCACTCTTCAAGTCGTTAAGAAGGAGACGAAAGCGCTCCCAACGTTCTTCTTGTATACGTCGGTGAGAAGAGGCCTTACCACGTACCACAAGATTTTGTCGCCCTCCTGCTTGACTGCCCTAGACACCGTGACCACCAAGATGTTCTACTTATTCGCGAGCGTAATCATTTTGAGCTTAGGAGATTTTCGAAGGCCTTTCTCACAGCCAAACGGTTGACAATTTGAGGTCTGCCTGAACGAGGTCGATCAAAGAGATCTTCCCCGTTTTTGAGCCACTCCGCGACTCAGTGGGCGATCATCCGGCTGACGTTGATCCGTTTGGCGATGTCGGACTTGTTGTGGCACCCGCACAGGATAGCAGAGATCTCGATTTTGTTGACATCCATCTCGACACACTTACGCATCATGGGAAAGACGTATTAATGCTACCACACAGGTAAACCTCTGGAAAAATTAAAAACCGAATGTAACAGAACTTTTTCAAAACCTGGTATATATATATATATATATATATATATATATATATATATCAGTGACAACTCCTGCATTCGGGCTATTCGGGCTTAAACCCGAGTATAAATTTAGTAAAGTGAACTGGATTTAATTTCTGCCAAGACTGACTTCAAGTAAGTAATTGCAGCGTCTGGCGATCGTCTTAGAGGTGCCCAGTGTCAAAAAATATCATTCGTAGCAGACGTTCTTTCGACATAGTTCACACACGCTTGACTCAGGCTCAGAAGTTACAGCCCGAGTTGTTATCTATAATCGTAAATATGAAAAATAATTAAAATTCAATGTTTAATTGAAACAATAGATTTATATAGAGATTAGCATTTAAATTCCAATCTATGAAAGGTTTCCGTTCTACAATATTGTTAAAGGAACGAAAAATTATCCAGCAGCTCTGGCTAATTCGAACGAGCCTGGTAGATGTAAAAGACTGACTGGCATCTCTTGTCAACAGTAGAGTACAGGTGACAGTCAGATCGGTCTCTGGCTAATGTTTGTTGTTCACGCCGCTGTCACTATTTGATTGTTGTTATTCTGTGCGTTTGTGTGTAAGGATCAGTTGTGTTTTGCAGGGTTGCTTTATTTTTACCTTTAAATTATAAATAGAGAAAAAGACATAGTGCTCGTATTTCCATTGTGAAACGCATTTTGAACGACTTACATAAGAAGAAGGAGCTACACGACAAGATATTATACGAGTTCGATATCAAACCAAGACGATTGGAGTTCATGTATAAATGAAGTGAGTCTTATTGTTAAATTATCAGTGCGCATATAAGTCTGCGGTCTGCATTCTTTTATACATGTGTCTTATGCGAAATCTGTGATGAGCCTGAGTGACGCTGATAGCATGGAGTCACCTCTGATATATATATATATATATATATATATATATATATATATATATATATATACGTAGGTGAGTCAAAAAGTTCTCAGACAAATGCCAGATTATTGAAATGTTCGATTTTGTACAAGTAAATACAGGGTCAAACACGACTTTCATGTTTTCTGAACAATTCCTACAAAATTCGTCATTCAATTTGTCGAGACTCTTTGTATTAGATGTGCTTCAAAAAGGTTACTTTTTTGAACCCATAAAATGGCAAATTTTGAGATAAGAGCGAACATTAAATTCCTGACTAAACTTGATTGGAAGCCTGTTAAGATTATTGACGCTCTACAACAGGTTTATGGTGACTCTTCGCCATGTAGAGCGGTAGTTTACGACTGGATTAAGCGCTTCAAGGGGGGCAGAGAAGAAGTTGAAGATGATCCACGTGAAGGGAGACCCTCCACCTCCATTAACCCAGAAAATGTCGAGCTTGTGAGGAATCTAGTGGATAAAGATCGCCGTATTACTATTGATGAAGTTGCCAATGCATGTGAAATCTCTCATGGCTCAGCATTTGGAATTCTAACTGAAAATCTTGGCCTGAGCAAGCTTTCAGCACGTTGGGTCCCAAAAGCGTTGCGAGAAGACCAGCTGAATCATAGGGCCAACCTTTCTTTGGCTATTTTGACCAAGATTGAAGCAAACGAGGATAGTTTTTTTGAGCGCCTCGTAACGGGAGATGAAACTTGGGTGTATCAGTTTGATCCTGAAAGTAAAAATCAATCAAAAGAGTGGCACCCAAGGGGGGCAGCAGGGCCTATCAAGTTCAAGACAGAGAGGTCCGTTAAGAAGATAATGGCTACAGTTTTTTGGGATTCGGAGGGAATTATTTTAATAGACTTCTTAGAAGGACAAAAAACTGTTACATCCAGCTATTACGAAGGAGTTTTAAGGAAGCTGAAAACTTCAATAGCCAAAAAACGACGAGGAAAGCTCCACAAGCAAATCTTGTTCCACCATGACAATGCCCCTGCACATTCGTCCAAAGCTGTGAGATCTCAGCTACGGGAATTTCGATGGGAAACTCTTGCTCATTCCCCTTATAGCCCTGATTTAGCACCCTCTGACTTTTTTCTGTTTCCAAATTTAAAGGGACACCTAAAAGGAACCCGGTTTCAATCATTAGATGAAGCAAAAAAGCAGGTCATTACTTGGTGCCAGAGACAACCCCGTGAATTCTACAAAGATGGTCTTTACCGTTGGATTCATAGATTAAGAAAGTGTATAGATGTTAATGGAGCTTATGTAGAAAAATGATTACAGTATTATTACAAATAAAAATTTTATGCCATTTATCTGAGAACTTTTTGACTCCCCCTCGTATATATATATATATATATATATATATATATATATATATATATATATATATATATATATATATATATATATATAGAGAGAGAGAGAGAGAGAGAGAGAGAGAGAGAGAGAGATAGATAGATAGATATAATCATAGCCAACAACTTTTGAGACTAATAGATATATATATATATATATATATATATGGTGCGGTTAAGGTAATGGCATAATTAGACAACTGCTCTGCTTCAGGTCCAGCAGGTGATCCTATCCCCCTTGAACTGGAAGACAACACTTAGGGATGACCCATCCATCAGCCCCAAAAAGCTGATTTCAAGGACACGCCTTTATGTCGTCTCGTTTACCGTCACAGAAAACTGTTATTATTAATATATTAACAGCGTTGACTGAGCCAAAACGCTCGAAAGATGGAAAAATATCCAAGACAAATTGGTGCGGTTAAGGTAATGGCATAATTAGACAACTGCTCTGCTTCAGGTCCAGCAGATGATCCTGATGGATGGGTCATTCCTAAGTGTTGTCTTCCAGTTCAAGGAGGATAGGATCACCTGCTGGACCTGAAGCAGAGCAGTTGTCTAATTATGCCATTACCTTAACCGCACCAATTTGTCTTGGATATTTTTCCATCTTTCGAGCGTTTTGGCTCAGTCAACGCTGTTAATATATTAATAATAACAGTTTTCTGTGACGGTAAACGAGACGACATAAAGGCGTGTCCTTGAAATCAGCTTTTTGGGGCTGATGGATGGGTCATCCCTAAGTGTTGTCTTCCAGTTCAAGGGGGATAGGATCACCTGCTGGACCTGAAGCAGAGCAGTTGTCTAATTATGCCATTACCTTAACCGCACCAATTTGTCTTGGATATTTTTCCATATATATATATATATATATTTTTTTTTTCTTCTTTTCATTCGTTTATAAATTTTATGTAATATAAATAATCATTCAAATATTTAAATTACAGCAAGTTTATGAAAAAGTTAGCGTTTAGAAAATAATAATAAAAAATGAATAGCTTTGCTAAATAAAAAGTGAGCTCTGCTCCTGTAGAAAGAGTTTTACCCTGGACTTTTGCTATTCGATTAAAAGGGTAAAATGATAATAAATATAGGTTAAATGAATGATGCTGTGTAACTATAATCTATTTTATAATCTATTTGTTTTAAATAAAGATTTGAATCTTTTTTATTTTCCTAAATGGTTCCTTGGTAAGAAAATTGTCCAACCATTGGTGCCCTGAACCAAAGTGGCTTGAAATGCAAGGAGATACTTCCCTCGGGTATTGCATCAAAGAGCACCTTCTTTATGATTATTAATGACTTTAAAAGGACGGGTTACACGCCCAAGAGATTCAAATTAACGCTAAGATCGCCTCCCTGTAAGGTTCCAGATCAAGAATCGGGTTTCCTGCAGTGCCAAGGATACGTACGATTGGAAATGTGAACCCTTCAGTGCGCGCAGTGTGGCGAAGACTTTTCGACAAATGTTTCAAGTTTAGGAGGAATGCGAAGAATCGTCATCTGAGCAAAAAGAATCTTAAGGATAAGCTCAAATTTTTTAAGAAACAAAAGAATGAACTGTAGAAAAACCGGGGCAAAGTAATATTTTCTGAGGAAGCTCCCTTCCCCTTGTTTGGAGCTTCTGAAAGATCCCTCGTATGGGGGAGTAAAGGGGAGCGTCATGTGTCGTGTCTATTGTGAAGTATCCAGACATTAAACATGTTTAGGGATCTTTCTCATCTATGGGAAAGTTAACACTAACTATTTTTCCGAGAACAGTACCATGAACTCAAAAGGTACCCAAAAATGCTTCATCAGAACCTTTTCTTAACAGTTGAGGATCAATTTGGGGATGATGGCTGTATTTTTCAGCATGATGGCGTGCCATAACATAAAACAAAATTAATATCAATAATTGGCTGAAAATAGCATCAAACATATGGGACTTCGGCCCAGGTATTCGATAGATTTTAATCCAATAAAAGTTTGTGGGCGGTAATAATCAAACCGGTGACTGATAAGCAGAAGCCATCCAATTGTGACTAGATGCGGATGTTTATTGAACAAAAATAGAGCAATATCAGTCAAAATATTCTTTCATCTTTAGGCTTCAGAATGCCAAAATGAATTGAAGCATTCCTGAAGAACAAGGGACATCATTGTAAATATTGACTACGCAAATCAATTGGTTACTAATAAAATGGGTTTGGGCACTAAATGTTGGTATATTTCACGTTCAGGTCATGATACAAACATACTTAAGCAAAACGCAACGTTTGAATAGTTCTATTAATTTTATTATATGAAAAAAGATAGTAGCCTCAAAACTCTTAGCTAGGACAATATATATGTCAGAGATCAGAGAGAGAGAGAGAGAGAGAGAGAGAGAGAGAGAGAGAGAGAGAGAGAGAGAGAGAGAGAGAGAGAGAGAAAGAGAAAGAGAGAAATAAATGCGCGCTGCCCCGCCTTCAGTAGAGAGAGAGAGAGAAAGAGAGAGCGAGAGAAAGAGAGAGAGATAGATAGATAGATAGAGATAGAGAGAGAGAGAGAGAGAGAGAGAGAGAGAGAGAGAGAGAGAGAGAGAGAGAGAGAGAGACAACATACATCTGGTCGACTTTTTTTGTCTGTGCTAATGGAAGTACGAAATAATGAGACGCCGTGGTGGCCTGAAAGCCCGCCATTGCAGAAAGCCGCGACACGTTTGAAAGCACAAAAGGTCCCATCGGGTTTCGGACAAAGTTTCGCTTCGTCGACTTACGAAACTTCTCGCGATCGTGCTAATAGGGCGAGACTACTCTCGCCTGCCGATGTGTCGGATCCTGAAACCCTCTCCTTCAGACGGAGGGGGGGGGGAACACCATTCGGCCACACTATAAATTCTGCGGGACCAGAGTTGGAAGGTAGTATCCGCCGCCTGCCCGCCCCGTCTGGATCCGCCACCACCTGTCCGTCAGTATCCTCTGCCCACCCACCACCAGTACCCGCTATTTGCGTCCCGTTGGACTCTGCAAAATTCTCGCAGAACCCCACCAGCTCCGGGTATTCTGGATTAATTCGCATGAGTCTACACCGTACTAGTTTTACCCACTCCTCAAACGCAACGCGCCCAGTCTCGATTTGTATTCTAACTCGAAAGCAAGATCTAAGTTCATCCCGTAATAGTCATTGTCAAGACCCTATTATTTGGACTTTGCGCCAAGACAAGGATTACTTCCTCAGACCAAATCTCCGAGGTAACAGCAACGCGCAACTCTCCTGTACAAGTGCTCTCTCTACTAACCCACAACCCCTCCAGTGTAAGTCTCCATCGTCGTCTTCGTATACGCTCAAGATCATTCGAGCGAACCTCGATTAATATTGTTCGTTTGTTTATACGGCAACTGTCACCCCCCCCCCCACCTTTTAGCCGCTGAGACTCGTGTCCGTCTACTGTGTATATACAAGGGGCGGTCAATAAGTTTTGCGAATCGATAGGGCAACACAGAGGAAGGGGGATGGCTGTTTGTGGGGGTGTTAGGACAATTTATGACAAGTCAGGACCTGCAGCCGCACGCTCCTGCCTTGACTATTCAAGAAGCAGTAGCTGATTGCAGATCGTCAGTCACAAATTTTTCAACAATGGAGAAGGTTGAGCACCGCGCAGTGATCAAATTTTTGACCAAAGAAGGTAAAAATGCAAAAGAGATCCATGAAGGCATGGTTGCAGTGTACACCGACACCACCCCATCCTATGCAACCATTGCTCGCTGGAATAGGGAGTTCCGCCATGGTCGTAAGTCCCTTGAAGATGACCCCCGTCCAGGACGCCCGTCAGACGTTACCAACGAGGACAATGTGGCCCGTGTGGAGAGGATGTTTCTTGAAAATCGACGGGTGAAGGTCGAAGAAAACGGGCGAGAACTTGGAATATCACATGAAAGTGTTATGAACATCATCCACGACAATTTGGCCATGACCAAGGTCTCTGTCCGTTGGGTCCCTAGAAACCCCACGAAACCTCACGCCCCATGATCAACTTCAACGTTGTCAAAGTCCACAAGGCCAGAGTTGCACAAGCTGCCCTGCGCGAGTGCGGATTGAAGAAGCCCATCCACCCTCCTACAGTCCAGATCTGGCCCCTAGCGACTACTTTTTATTCCGCCAGCTCAAGATAGGCACCACGTGGACGCTGGTTTGGGGACGATGAAGATGTCCAGCTCGCCGTCCAGGAGTGGATTGAACAGCAGTCGGGAGATTTCTGGTTGTCGGGAATTCGAAGCCTCAGGGACAAGTGGCGCAAGTGCATTGAAGTCGAGGGTAGTTATATTGAAAAATAATAAAACACTTTTCCTCATATCTCGTTTCCTTATATCCGAATTGCAAAACTTATTGACCGCCTCTCATAGCTTATTTTAAAACTCCCTTTAACCTTGTAAAAGAATATTGATTTGCATATTAGTACAGTTATTTTTGTACCAGTTTTTCTATTGTCCTGGAACCTCTAAGATAGTCGACTATTTGGCCAACCCACATTCAGTTTATTTGCACTCTACTTGTATAAAAAATCTCCCACTCACATAGCCGTCATTGACCTCAGCTGATAAACGCAGAAATGGTTAGCTTGACCCCATTATACGACATGTAATATATGTTATATATTAAACTGGCGTTAGGTTTATTGGAGTTAATCTTGGTCAAGCAATTGATTGAAATTTGATCAATTTATTGGTTACCATTGGTTCAATTGTTAATTGTTGGCTAATCTTGGTTTCGGTTCTGGAGTTTAAAGGGTGAGAAATAACCATTGCATTCCTACTTGCGAAGTGTATTTGTTCCCGTTCACATTTTTTTGTGTGTGAATTGATTGTCGAGTGACCGTGTTTAACTATTATTTTTGTCCCCCACGGAATTGAATTGTTGTCCTTCAAAGCCTCATCTCATGCCGTAAGTTAAAGGTATAGTAAAAATAGTATTATTCTTCGTATTGTTGTGCTAGGAGTGCTGTAACTCTCGTCTCACTCACATTGAAATCTCGACAGCAAATGCCCTCTTGCAAGTGTTTCACCCACCTCTTTTTGTTGTTTGTATTTTCATTTGCCTAGGAAAACCATTAGTACTCCCGCTCGTGCGTAAATGAATCCATAATTTCGCTATAATCATTGTCATACTCATCGCATTAAACCAGCAGCTTTTCGCCGTTTAAAACTTTCAAGGCCCAAGATGAGTCACTCGGACTCAGTGGCAAAGATCTGATAGCCTAGATCCAGGAAGAAGAAAGAAGAGAAGAAGCTGAAAGAAGAGACAGAAGAAAATGAACGAGAAGAAAGAGAGAGAATTCACTCTCACGAATTGCTAATGAACAGAGCGAGGAACGAGACGCTCTTCATAAACTCCTCAAGTTCTAGACTAGACGTACCGCAGTCTGCGACCATAAAACTCCCCATCTTTACTTGATCCCATCCCAATTAAATTTTAATGGGTAAAATAAAAGCTTGGTATAATGAAAAGTTCCTTTGAGATCTATATGTCTCAACGGGATTGAAAGGGTTAAAGAGGGCGAAGACTTCGGGTCTTATCTCACCCACTTTGAAAAGATATTCGAGGTGAACGAGTGGGACATTGAGACGGACGGTGTAGCATAATTATTGCTCCCTGTTGAGCTCCCAACTCAGGTATATTTTTATCTCCCTCCCATCAGAGGCAATAATTGATTACTCATCGTTAAAAGCCGAGTTGCTCGCCGCTTACAACATGACCCCGGATTTCTACCGAGCTAAATTTAGTCACTCTCTCATCTAACCAAACCAGAATTTACGACAGTCCGCCTACTCCCTACAGCGTCATTTTAATTTGGGGAATGACGCGTCTAAGTTGCCACATGAATAAGACGCCGTGGTTGATTTCGTCTTCAAGGACCAATTTCTTGCTTCGCTCCCTTCGGAAATTATATCAATCATGAAAGACTGGATTTGCCGTACGTTCAAGGAATGCATCAAGGAGGAAGACGTCTACGCGGCTAGCCACAACTGCTATCCGAAGGAGGGAAAGAAATCAGAACCCCAATCTCCTAAATCCAAAACCAGCAAGAACAAATTTAATCCTAATAATGGGAATAGGTTCGTTAATGTGACTGCGCCCGCCAAACCCAAACCTCTCTTCTCGTCGGACCACCGTGATGTTAAGCCCTTTGCTCTCAACCCCCCTACTTCGTCGTTCCTCAAGAGGACCAACGTATGCTATTCCTGAGTAGTTTCGGGTCACGTGAGGTCCAACTGCCCTCAAAACTCTCAGTTTAGAAGCACCCTTCCATCTCACCAGGTACACCATGTCAGTGCCACTTCTATGTGCTACCGTCGTAAAATGAAGCCCCCTCTTCTACAAACCCGCCGAATACTGCTGGTCACCGGGAAAAATTTTGTTCGATAAAAGCACCCCTGTGGTCCTCCAATTTGAAACTGAAACAGTGAATGGGTGCCGGATCTCCACCTTCGTCCGTGATACAGGGTGCACGTGCATTGTTGTATCCGATGAACTACTCCCCCCCTATGGCTCTGGACTACAATATGTTTGCTGTAGTGTATGATTACTTGGAGCGTGCAAATAAATTCCACACTGTTTACTTCTACATTGAGTGCGCGTATTTTACTGGTTGGGCCAAGTCGTTGCAGCCCCCATCAAGTTTTTCTCTGACCTAATTGGTCAGTTCCCCCGGGTTTCTTCCGCTCCCGTGACTCAACCCGTTACTACCCGTTCCCGCACTAAGAAGGAATTGAAAGCCCCTACACCTCTGGAACCCCCGTGTTCCCCCAAATTCCAGAGTACAATGACCCATGATTTTGACAAAAGCCAGAAGGAATGTGAGTCTCTTCGTCCGTTGAGGCCAAAAGCCAATAACAAAACACGCGAAACTGTCACAGTGAATAAGATGATTTCCTTTCTCATCAAGGACGACCTCCTCTTTCGAGTGTGCACCGAGGAAAACGACACCGAGTCTGGCACACTATGTGTACCCAAGGATTCAAGGATCTTAAAAGATAGAAAATGGGGTGTGATAGTAAGAGAGGTAAAGATAGAAAAAGTGTTATTTTAGTAGAAGAATGATGTGCCAGTACGTCTGGCTATGGCTTTCCATGTGCCTGTACGATGCTTCATTAGTAGTTTTTATCAAGCATTCGAGCCTTTGTTTTCGTGCTCTTGCTTTTTTGAGGCGAGAGCTTTCGTTACTCAACGATAGCTTAATTTACTCTGTGCAGATTGTCCTTAACTGAGAGTTTTTGTGCCTTGTTGACAATTTGTCCACTACGGATCTTTTTATCTTTTTAATTTTCGTTTAATCATCCAATCATTAGGTAGATTATTTTAGTTGTCTTTCCGGTGAGAAATAGTTATTTATAAATTGGTATCAGGTTTTCGCGCAACCGCTGTTGGCTGCTGGCGAATCCCAGTTTGAAGCGTCTTTCCGGGTAGTCATCTTCGGGAATAATCAAGTCATGCATGACTCTTGCTGGTAGATAGGTGTGCATGCTTCTCCATATCTTCATAGCTCTTGTGTGCAATGTCACGTTCAGGGGGTCAATATCTGTTAGTTCGTGCAGCCTTGTCGAAGGGACCATATCTAGGAGGGTGAAATCCAGAATGAACCTCAGTGCTTGATTTTGCACCGACTGTGCCGAACGAATTTGTGTCTTACTCGCTAAGTGCAAGGGAACAGCTGGGTACAGTAAGATCGGTCTTACCAAGGCCAAATATAGCTTCCTCTTATTGCGGAAAGAGAGTCTCCTGAATCTGTAGAGTTGGCCAAGTCTGGCCTTGGCTTGTGAGACTTTCTCCTTGATGTGATTGTTGTACCCATTAGAGGTTATCTGTAGCCCCAGAACACGGGCCTCTCGCGTGTAGGGATAGAATTCACCATCGGCTATGATGTCTGCCGTAGTGACACGTCCGATCGGGAGGATGTTAAATTTATCCATGTTAGTACGAATTTTGTTCCTCTTTTCGTAGAGGTTGAGGTTACTTATTTCCCCAGCCGACCTATTCGCGACGTCTATAGGGGCCTGATAATCGCTTGTGATTATCTGTGTAATATCATCGGCTAATTGCACATACACGGCATAATCCTGAGTAGGAAGAGGGAGGTCGCTCGTATAGATGGTGTAGAGCGTCGGGGACAGGCACCCCCCTTGAGGCACTCCTGTGTTTAGCGAAAAAGGTTGTCCCTCGTAGTTGTTAATTTTGATGGATGCCTCTCTGTCCTCTAAGTAGTCACAGAGGATCCTGGTGAAATTTGACTCCATCTCGAGGTTACACAGTTTGAACTTTAGCCCAGGCACCCAAACCTTGTCAAAAGCGGAGGCCACGTCTCTGAGCACGACGTCCACCCTCTTATTTTGGGCCTTCGCGTTCGCGATGTACTCAGTCATGAGAGCGAGGGCAGTCTCTGTACCGAGATGGCTACGGAAGCCATGTTGTTGGCTATTGTACGCGCCCTCAGTCTCTAAGAGGTTCCTCAGCCTATTGTTGATAAGCTTCTCCAATAATTTCCCGATGAACTCTAGTAGGGAGATGGGTCTGTAACTCTTGACTTCTTTCTTTGGCTTCCCCGGTTTCAAGATAAAGACCATTCTGGCTCTCTTTAGTGAATCCGGAAAGTAGCCAACGTTCAGACAGGCATTGAAAAGACTGAGCAGGGCTTCGTTGATGTTGGGTGGGGCGTTCACTAAATGCGCCTTAGTAATGCCAGATATGCCAGGGGCCCTCTGCTTGAAACTTTTTAGGGCCGACTCGAACTCCTCGTGGGAGAACGGTTCACCCTCGTTTTCCGCTCGTCGGGTGTGATCGACGAAGTGGTACGGTGTTGTAGATGGTCCTCGTTCCTCCAGGTTCGTCAGAATTTCTTCCTCGTACTCCTCATCGAAGTCTTCATTCTCCTCCTCGGTTATATTGAACTTCCTCATCCAGTGTTCTCTGAAGAGGGATTCAATTTCTCGGTCCTCGGTGATGGTTCTCCCCTCAGCTGCGATGGTTATACTGGATTTGGTCTGCTGAGTGCCACTCAGTCTCTTAATTTCTGACCAAAATTTTCTGGGGTTGGTTTCCAGGTCCATCTTGTCGATCATACCATCCCAGATTGTCTTGGACTCTTCACGGATGAAATGTCTAATCTCCATGCGCAGATCCCGAAATTCACGATATCGCGCCGCCGTGTTACCACTTTCATTTATCTCCGCAATAAGTTCCTCCAGTCGGTCCTTCCTTGCTGTAATCTGGAAATTCCAACGTGGAGCAGGGAGAGTTTTATACTCGACCCTCGGGATAGCTAATCTATCAGCTTCCGTGATCTTGGTGGTGAGGTCCTCGAGGTGTTGATCTAAGTCCTCGAGGGTAGATCCGTCCAGGTGTTCTATGCGAAAGTCTTGGAGGACTCTCTTGTACCCGAGCCAGTCAGCTTTGGGTAGACATCTACGGGAGGGGATCTTGACCTGGATAGGGGAGATCGAGACGGTGGTAATCATGCTGAGGTGGTCAGAGGGAGAATAAGGGCCAGGGACGGTAAAATGGTTTAACGCGAATCCGTCGTTCGTCAGCACTATGTCGGGAGTAGTTGACGACCTCCTCGTCAAGTAGGTGGCGAAGTCTGGACCCGCTCTGTTCACCACGCCGCGTTCTATTAATAGTCTCAAGGAGTTGCCCGCCCCATTGAAGCCGGTGGTGTAACCTGCGTCCCTGCAACGAGCGTTCAGGTCACCGATGAGTATTACGGAGCTATTTCTTCTGAAGAGGCGGAGGAAGTTGGGAATGGGCAAGTACGATCTCCTTGGTGGCTGGTACCCAACAGCAACAATCAAATCATCGACTAGCGTGCAAATTTTAACCGCTAAGTACGACTCTTCTAGATTACTAATTTCTTTAAACTTGATGCCCTTACGGACTGCAAGGGCGACGCCATCGTATCTCTCATTAGAGTGATTAGCCGTGATGGTGGTAAAGTTGTATAATTTGATTGGGTCTGTTTCTGGGTTAAGTCCGTGCTCAGAGATGAGGACGATGTCAGGGTCTACCTCACGGATTATATTGCTGTATACGTATTTCTTACCCGTCCAGCCATTAACGTTAAGGGAGAAGATCTTAAGTTTGTTAATATATCTGATCGTACTTTCCATATTATTCCCCGTGAAGGTTAGATACTTTCGCTGGCTCCGCCTGTGCGGGCGACCTCACTCGAGCAGATCTCTTTTTTTTAAATTGGTCATGGGAAAGATTGAGACATGACTCACCACATATCTCAATTCTGCCTTGTTTGAGAGCCGAAATCATTTCTTCTTCGCTAATATCAAAGTCGTAGTCCCATTTAAATTTTCCTTTGATCATTCCGTCAACAATATCTTTGACCTTAGCCGTTCTTGGGAGGGGGGCAGATGGGGATGCGTAAACACGAAGGTTGATGTCAGTCGACTTGTATACTAGGGAGGTCTGCTTGGTTTTCTTGGGGCTCCTATTTCTTTGAGTCGTCCTCTGGGTATCAGCGATCTCTTGAGTGGGTTGTTCGGTTTCCATGATCGTGGGGGAGTCCGACGAAGTTGGCTTATTAAGTCTGGGATCTCGGGATTTGGAGCGTCTCCTTGCCTCAGCGGTTGGTCTGATTCCCGTCTGAGTCTGGTACAGCTCGGTTGAGGGGGGATTATCCGGAAACCACATAGGTTTCATTCCGTTCTGAGTTAGCATACGATTCAACTCAGTAGCGTAACTTCCCGGCTGAGCAATATTCACAAAATGAGCGTGTATGACGCACATCACTAGGTCTAAGTTCATAGAAGGGTCAAGTTGTAGAAGGGTCTTTTCTTTTTCCTGGGTCTGGGCTGCCTGAGCGTAGGAGGTCGTTGCCCTGCGGTGTTTTTCCTCCTGCATGTTCTTCTTTTTGTCTGTGACTAATGTCTTCTTCATTGGACACGACATTGAGAGGGTACGGTGTGGGCCGCTGCAATTAAGGCACTTTTTGGTAGACCCGCTGGTGCACTCACGCCAGGTGTGCCCGTCTCCGGCACATTCGCTACAAACCTTCCCTCGGAAGGTGCAGTCTTTGGTGGCATGTTGTTCTAGGGCATAGCAAGAGAAACACACCTGGACCGATACGAATGTTTCTCTTTCTATACATGATGGGGAGATCTTGGTGTAAAATAGGACAAGACCGGATTCAGCAGCTTTAGCGGCCATCTCAGTGGTCTGAAAAGTGGCCTTAAAAAGATGGGAATAGTCACCCCCTTCACGGTTCTTGAATTTATATATCTCTTCGACCTTCGCCCAAGTTTGGCCTGCCTCGATCTCGTCTCTTATCTCCTCGATAGTATGGGATCCAACCCATGGGTCTAGGCGTCGGCAAATTATGGATCTCTGAGCAGAGACGTGGGGGGGGATTTTCGGGGCCAAACCAAGTCCGTTGAGTTTTGCTCGAGCATCTTCGCTGAGGAGTTTATCTACGTCCAGGTCCGTATCACAGATCGCCAAGTAGCCGTACGTTTGGTCGACCAGACGGCATAGAGCAACTCCGATCGAGCTAAAGATGGTTGAAAAAACCGCTTCCCTCGTAGGCTTCGGGCATCTCTCTTTGACCCAGAGGGGGATTCTTCTTTGTCCCCTGGGGTCGTCCATGACGGCCCGCTAGGGGGAGTCTTCACCTGGGGTCAACCAGGCTCCTACTAGATGTGTCCCTATTATAAGCTCGGACCACCTTCTCTGCCCTACCTATAATAAATTGTCTATAAGGACCCACCTGCCGGTACTGACCACTCCGCCCCCTAATGGGGCCCCCTTCTTCGCGCCCCCTGTAGGGCTTCCTTCCGGGGTTCGGACACGTCAGGTACCGGTGGTCTCTACAGGTCTTAAGTGGCAGAGAAGTTATCAGGACTCGAGATGTGCTGCTGGTGGAGGAACAAAGCGCAGGTCCAAAGGTGGGGTTCGGTGGGGGCTTCCCCGGTAGACACGCGCGCGCGCGCGCGCCTCCGCTGCTTCTTCAAGGGGCCAGGGACGTTGGTCGTCAGCGGTCTTGAGAAGCGCGTAAATTTCTTCACCTACTATTTCTAGCAGAAATGCAGACGAAAGGATGAAGCAGGACTTTTACTCTCTTCAGGCGAGTATTGAAAGCTCTTGAAGCTAAGCGCAGTCACTATGTGTACCCCGCTCCCACGTCCCTATAATTCTGCAAACGAGTCACGATAGACTATTAGCTGGTCACTTCAGTCACACGAAGAGCGCTCAGAGGAACTTCAAATATTTTTAGTGGCCTGGTGCGACCGGCGAAATTCTACGATATTGTCATTCGTGCGACATTTGCCAGAAGACGGCAATAAAAGGACGAGGTAAACCTGCGTCTTTGCAGAAGGGACCACTAATCTCTGAACCCTTCTCCCGAGTAGCTATTGACCTAATCGGGCCGATCCACCTCCTGTCGAGCGAAGGCCAAGTTACGTTTTAACGGTGGTTGACTCTGCCACCCGATTCCCCGAGGCTGTGCCCCTCAAGAAAATCGATAGAATCTCTTGCGCGGAAGTCCCTATTTCCATTTTTTTCCGTGTGGGTTGCCCAAAAAATTCCTGTCGGTCCTGGTCGTCAATTAACCTCCGAAATAATTGAGTAAGTTGGTAAATTATTGATAATCAAGTCCATGTGTACCATTTCCCCCTGAATATCCTAAAGGAACTTTATTCCAATCAGAAATTGGATCAAAATATCCAGACTTCTTACTAGTATCTACTGGAATTAAGAAAGAGGCGGGAAAAGTGAGCCTAAATTGCGCATCAGAACGCCGACTTCAATTTTGACAAGTATAAGACATACTTCGACTGCAAGTCCAAAGAAAGGAAATTTAACCCTAGAGACGAAGTTTTGCTTCTCCTCCCCACGGACAACAACAAATTGTTGAGCCAGTGGAAGGGCCACTACCACATAGTCGAGAAGCGTGGCCCCGTCGATTACCTTATTGGAACATCCTGGGGAAGAAAGCTTTTCCATGTTAATATGCTCAAGCGGTACTACCGGCGCTCAAGCAGCAAACATATAGTTGCAATCGACGAAGAATCCCCCATGAAATCTGGCTACCCCCTGAACCTCTTTTGCGTAATCCAAGTTGCCTGCGTGGAGCAAGACAAGGAATATCAGTTCCATGTTTTGCCCGACTTTAATAATTCACCGCCTGTGGAAATTAAAATATGCGACCAGCTATCATCTCTTCAAAAGGGTCAACTGCAAGCGCTCTTGAGTTGTTTTGATGCCTTCATCACCGAGATCCCCGGTTGTGCTACCCACTTTGAGCACAATATCCAACTAACCAGCCTGGAACCCATCTGTTAAAAACCATACCCCCTGCCTATACACCTCTGGGAACACAATTTGACAATTGGCCCCGGCAAGTGCCACTTCGCTTTTGGCACTATCGATTACCTCGGCTTCCAAAACGGGAATAATCAGTTAGCGGCCCAGTAAGAAAAGATCCAGGCTATCGTGAACATTCATTTGCCCACTAACAAAAAGCAGATGCGATCCTTCATAGGTAATGCATCGTTCTATCCTCGCTTCATATCAACTTTGCGACTATCTCCACCCCTAGCTGCGAGTTATTAAAGAAGAAGTCCCCCAAACGCCTCGAATGGAGGCTGCTTTCGACTTTTACAGCTTTAAGCAACTCAAGGAGAAGTTGGTATCCACTCAATCCTCCGCCTCTCTAACTCGGACAAACTGTTTGGCTTTCGCACCGACGCCAGTAATGACGGTATAGGATGTGTCCTCCTCAGAGGTTGGAACTAAATACATTTAAAGTATTCAAATACTAAATATAAAATACATGAGAAAAATGTATTTATTATTTAAATACTAAATACATTAAATGTATTTAGATACATTTTTATATACATTTCAAATACTTGATATATAATGACAATCGATAATGACCATTGGTATTACATCAAGAAATATCCATTAAAATGAAATTGTATATTATAATTTCTAATGTAGGATTTGCTGACAATTGGACTTAGGTACTACAAAAAAATAGAAAGTCCCATAGAATGAAATTTCAACTAGCTATTTATATCAGCATTACATTTAGTAATATCAGTTACTGAAATGTTTCGTCAAATAAAGAACACCGTTTTGGAGATAAGGTCAATCCTCCTAAAGAGAAGAGCCGGTCACAGTGGCTGACGACGGAAGGGTGACGTTGTATTGTATAAATATTTTTTTATGTTTGGATATATATCTAAACTTTGAAGTGTTTCATTTGAATCCTGGAGGTAACTGAACAATTCTAAATCTGCGGTTGATCGTGTTTGAGTGGGTTTTGTAAATTCAAAATAATCGTCACTATCCTATACACCACTGGATGATTCGGCCTCAGGTCCCTCTGCTAAATTCTCAATCACTTAAATCATAATATTTTTAAGTCTTGGTGGCTTAAACTGTCTAATGAAATACTAATATCTAACCAGCGGATTTTGAAGAATAGATGGCTTGTTGATACAATAATAGCATCTGTAACGCTGGCTTAATTTGCCAAGGTCAAGTAAGATTGGTAGCGCTTTCCAAAGCCCTTAGTGACGGCACCTTAAAGAGGTTGCAAAATTTCGGAGAACGTGACTAAAGGCTCTTTAGCTTTTTCTCCACAGTGACCAAAGTAGGGAGCAATTCTCCATAAAACAGTTTTCTTCCTGTAAGCGATCAATTGCCACTGCAATAAGAGCCAAAACTGAGACATACTCCCCAAGAAATTAAATTTCGTGACTTCTGAACACGGGAAGTTCAGGGACGTCATGAGTTGATGTAATTTGTCTTTGTGTTTTAAAAGTAATGATAATGCATCAAACAAATAGTTCCACATTGTAATGCAAGGCACCTTTAATGAGCAGTTGATAACAGTTTTGATAATCTCTGGCGATTTTGGACGACCGCTTTTGTTCCATAATGCTGAGCATTTCCCCATCGCAGCATGATTGATATTTGCAAAAGAAGATATTTTCAGTGCCTGTTTTGCATCAGTTGTGGCGATTAGACTGAGCGTGTGTGAAGCACAGCGCACATGCTTAGGTAGACTAAAGCTGCATGGGTCAGACGAAAGGTCCCCTTCCTGATGTAAGGCACTTCTCATTAAGAAACTATCCTCCAGCTCGTGCTTACCCTGATCTTCTTCACCTACCTAGATTCCATCTTCTGAATATGTGGACACATTTGCAGCAATGACAGCAAATTCCTTAAACACTTTAACAAAATTGGAGCCGCTATCAATGACGGTGCTCGTGATTTTCTGCAGGGGAAGAACGTATTCATTGATGATATTCTCCATATGTTCAGCAATCTTGATGTAGTTATGTTCTCCTTTGAAGCGACAGCATCCAATTATCCCATGTGACGGACAAGAGCAGCTTCCTCAAGCTGAAAAAATAACAGTCCAATGTTTGTCTCATAAATGTTTCCATAAATTTTACATATTAATATATTCGAGATAAATTCCACCAATAAATAGGTCTGCTTTCAGCCAAGAGGTGATAACTCCCTAACTGTAAAGACATTTTCAATTTCATATTTCATAAAAAGCAAAATCTTAACATACCCAATGAACTGTAAAGCCCAAAATATTACCGTGAGGAATTGACCAAATATCTGCAGTAAGACATAAGTAAGAGGTGTTGTCTAATTTATTCTTCAGTAGAACTCTTCTCCTTTGTAATCAAAGTTCCGAAGGCAGGGCCTGCAACTAGTAAATCGAAGAAACTCGATTTGAAAAGAGCAGACTTTGCAGGTCTTCGTGCTGGACTGACTGACGCGAGGCTAGAAGTGTGCGATGTTGTTGAAGACTCGTGGAACAGTTTCAAAACACATTCATGAGTCTTCAATCGCGTTTCATCCCTC
The DNA here is from genome assembly GCA_963969495.1 of Ceratothoa steindachneri. Classification (NCBI taxonomy): domain Eukaryota; kingdom Metazoa; phylum Arthropoda; class Malacostraca; order Isopoda; family Cymothoidae; genus Ceratothoa; species Ceratothoa steindachneri. Next base: position 46,999,811 of record OZ018323.1, on the reverse strand, counting down.
TGAAATGTCCCCGTCGGTCTTCTGTTCAACCAAAGTGGTTTAATCAAGAAATCGGCCAACTGCTTAGGAAAAAGAGAACTGTGTACCAACAATCGAAGATCTCGGGTAACTTTGACGAATACCGGAGGCTAGCCAGGAGAGTGAAGTCCAGCATAAGGACGGCTAAGAGTTCTGAGGAACTCCGAGTGGCGAGACTCTGTAAAGAGAATCCCAAGGAGTTTTTTGGATATGTAAACAGCCGTAAACCAATCCGTCCAACGATTGGCCCTTTGAGAAATGAGGAGGGGGCATTAAAGCACTTAGATGCAGAAAATGCTAACCTCCTCAACGACTACTTCTCTTCAGTGTTTACTGAAGAGTGTGGTCCCATCCCCCAGCCAATGGATTCCTACTCGGGGGAAAAGCTGGAGGATATGGACTTCACCGAAGAAGAAATAAAAAAGAAGATCAGTGACCTAATGATGAATAAGTCACCTGGCCTGGATGGGTTTCTACCTAAAGTGTTGAAAGAAGTGCGTGATCAAGTGTCACGACACCTGAGCGCAATCTTTAACATGTCAATCCGGACCGAATGCGTTCCTAGAGACTAGCGTGAAGCGGAGGTGACTCTTATCTTCAAGAAAGGAGACCGAAGCCAACCGTCAAACTACCGACCTATCAGTCTGACTTGGATAGTCGGTAAACTCATGGAAAGCATGATGGTGGACAAAATGGCGTCGTATTTAGAGTCAAACCTGCTACTGAGGAGTTCCCAGCACGGCTTCCGGAGGCAACGGTCATGCCTGACGAACCTTGTGGAATTTTTCCACTTCGTCTTCAGTGAGCACGATCGGGACAAGGCGGTGGATGTAGGGTACTTAGACTTTCAGAAAGCCTTTGATAAGGTACCACACCGCCGTCTTCTCCAAAAAGTGCGAGCGCTGGGCATAGACGGAAAAGTAGCCGGCTGGATCGAGAACTGGCTAAGTGGCAGACGGCAACGGGTGGTGGTGAATGGACAGGCTTCTAAGTGGGTGCCCGTTACTAGCGGGGTGCCTCAAGGTTCTGTCCTGGGACCACTACTATTCATCATCTACGTCAACGACATGGACGGTGACATGATTGCCAAGATTTCCAAATTTTCCGACGATACCAAGCTTGGTATGAACGTTGCAAAGGATGGAAATACTGCCCGCCTGCAGGAAGATCTTAGGAAGATTGGGGAGTGGTCGGACACGTGGCAAATGCCACGTGTCCGACCACTCCCCAATCTTTCTAATCTTCCTAAACGTTATGGGGATAGACTAAGGGAATTAGATCTGTTCTCGCTGGAAACCCGTAGACTGCGTGGTCAGCTCATCGAAGTTTTCAAAATAGTTCGAGGGTTCGACAATGTTGCCTACCGGGATATTTTCACACTGAGTGAGAACTGAACGCGCAATCACGGCTTCAAACTTGAACTGAAGCGTTACAACCGCAATCTGTGTGGAAATTTTTTCACCTACAGTATCTGGGGTAAGTGGAACGCACTTCTAGTGGAAGTTGTCAACAGTGAATCTGTTGACCAGTTTAAGTCAAGACTAGACAAAGTCTTGAAAAGCGGCCATTTAGGACACAAAACAATTGAGCAGCCATGGGCCTGTTTGATTGCTAGTCCAAAGGTACCCTCTTTGAATGGGTCGTAAGGTCTCCTAGGGTAATTACTTTCCTTGTTACTCCTTGTTACTCTTCTATAAGATTTCGGCCAAGCGTCCGCCTTGAAATGACGTCAACTAAAGAATTTAGACCTGCGGTAGTGGAATATGTGATTATTTTGAGTGAAATGAGAATATATGGTATGCATATAAAATTTTATATATAAAATGTAGCTATATTAATATCCTATAGCTATATAGGACTAGTACATTAATTCATAAATATATTATTAGTCCTTCATATTCAGAATTACATAGTAAAATATTGACTTTCAGCATTGTTAGGAATAAATACAATATCAAGCTATATTTTCTACACTTTTGACGGGCGGACTAGCTAGTTTTAACATAATGATATACAGGTATTGCTACTAAAACGAAATACATCGTTATAGGAATTCATCTAATAACTACATATAATAGATCAATAATTGTACTAATTATTCCTGGAAATTTTTTATTCAATAATATCTTCAAGTAAATGATAGCGCGCTTTAAGAATATATGTATGTGGATTCTCATGAAATTATTGCAATATATTAACCTCTGTTGTTTGTATATGTCTTCCTTTATTTAACTTCGTTATACAGCCTACTTAGTGACCAATGATCCGAACGCTTTAGTATTCGGTCGTTATATGGGTGTCACAAACTGGGATCAGGTGACATGCCCAGATGCTTTAAACCAAAAAGTTTATAGCCAAGGATAGAAGACGCGTTGACTTAAAACAAAACTTAATTTACAAAAAGGGATATAACGAAAAAGAGGGATCTGTCCTAGGTTGAGTGTCGCTCCTGAAGGAAATAGTATTGCCCAAAATAAGGAAATTTACAGACTAAATTGTTAACCTAAATCTGACGGGCAGCTACGACAATTATCTATTATGATTTCAAATAGTCGTATATCCTTCCATAAAACTAATAAATGAATACTTACAGATGTACCGCAAACCAAAAATGATATCTATATACATACATGCACATATAATATTCCTATCTATATGAGACCATGGAGAAAGAAGGTTGAGACACAAAGGAAAAAGGGAAGCACTCTCCGGTAACGTAACCACAATGCACCAACGCGCAATGACCGACCATATATATATATATATATATATATATATATATATATATATATATATATATATATATATATATATATATATATATATAAGAAGAATGAGAATTGGACACGAATGAGCAAATGAGACAAGAAACCGGAGTTTTTTAGAGGCAAGAGAGAGGGACATTAGAAGAATCCAAAATCAAAGGGAGCAGAAGGCGGCACAGTGAAGGCGATCTTTTACCGAGAAGACAGAAATAACGCCAGGGGAAAAAAAGTTTTGAATTCCTGGCCGGGACTCGAACCCGGGTCTGCTGATTGCCGGTCAGATGCTTTACCGCTAAGCTACCAGGCACAGTAACTATATTTCACCCAAAGTGTTACCCCATCAAACCCAGTATCTCCCTAAGCTAGGAACCTCCAAGGAATTTTTATACCACATCCTCTTACCCGCTCACAATTTAAAGGCTCACTGTCCATATCACATACAAAGAAGGAGCAACTACAGGATCTGCGGGTGATTATACAACCACCACAGGGCTATGCCATTTTTATTTTCTGTCTTTCAAATAAAATTTGCTCATTCGCGTCCAATTCTTCTTCTTCTTGTACTATATGTATTTATAGTCAGCTACACCAGGTTTCTGCACCTTTCTTTCTGTCTTCAAATATATATATATATATATATATATATATATATATATATATATATATATATAGATAGATATGAAGGCATATACCAAAAATAAGGGTCACTCACAACCACCAAAATCAGGCCTCGAATGGACCACACAAAACAAGGACACCACACACGGTTATCCTACCAAAAATGCACGAGAGGTACAACACTCGCAGTAATCCCGCACTAAAATACAATAGGGGTATAACTCTACCGGTTGTCTTACACCAAGTCAATAAATCACAATAGCCTTTCGAGATGCAAGAAACCGGAAAATAAGTGCACGAAATCGACTCTGCTCCTGAACACAACTTTCTTCTCCAAGCACAAAAAATAATGTTCTGTCTTCTGTTAAGAATGAAGGCCTCGACATCGAATTCCATGGAACAATAATAAATATGGATCGTTTAAAACTCCAATGCTATATCAACATATAATGAAAATCTTTAACTCTAGATATCAAATAACTTTCTTTCATAACAAAATCGCAATCATTCTTAATCCAAATTAAATATTCAATGAAATAACTAGGAGGGAACGGCCAATCAAGGCGAACGAAAATTCTAGAATTTTTAGGATGACGTGTCAGCCTCAAAATAATCCAACGAAGGTCCTACGATATTACGTCATAGCCCTCATCAGAAAAAAATGCAAACTATCAGATATTACGTGTTTGACAAAGGGCTTAACCCATACTACTAATACTATAATTGTAAACAACATTTGTAACTCAGATCTCACCTTTAATTAATGTCACAAAAGCTGTTTGCTCCATGCTTGATAGGGGATGCACACCTTCTATGATAAAATCTGCAATCAGTTTATCAACAACAGATTGATTGACCTTCTTATTATTCACCGCAAAACACTCCGGTAATGTCTTTACTTCAACACCACTGAATGAAGGACCATCTTCTAATACTGAACATTTTCTTTTTCAATCTTTTCTTTGAGCTGTCACGTAGTTATCCGCTTTTTGCACTTAAGCAGGATGCATTCTCTGTTGATAAATGCACATGAACAGATGAGTGAAGGACATTTTTTTCACGTTGCCATAATTCACGTTAAATTTAATCAGCATATACTATAAATAAAGGTGTTGCCAAAGGAAGCAGGTAGGTTCGTGTATGGTAAACCTACGCTACTTAACATTATCGTTAGCTACTAGCAATTTTGCTATTTTTATAAAATAAGAAATAGTGAAACTTGTCAATTCAATTAAGTATCATATAATTAGCTTTAATAAATTCTTACCCTCACATGAAGATTTCACTCTAAAAAAGTTACCATCTAGTAAAGGATGACTATAATTACATGATTCTTTATCTTCATCGTCTTTATTTTTGTCTAATCTCTACATTAAATACTCTTTCGAAGAAGCTGAAGTTGCCATGCAGTAGTTGAAATAACGATGAGCGCTCTCGCAAGATTCCCTCACCGGCTTACGCAGTCAATCGTTTGTGTCATATATATATATATATATATATATATATATATATATATATATATATATATATATATATATATATATATATATATATATGTGGTCTTTCAATAAGGTCGCTTGATTTTTAAATGTAAATAAAATAAGTTGTGTGTCATATAATCACTCAATTTATTTTAAATTTGAAAGTAAATTTTACCGCATTAAGTGTATAATATGACGTCGTCCAAATGTCCGCCGCGGCTTCGCTTGGTGGAACGTATTCGGGAGGCCCAATTTTCGATGACTTTGTCACATATATCCGGCTGAATTTGCTGGATATGTTGGTTATGTTGACTTTGAAGACATGAACTGTTTGCGGGTTATTCGTATAGACCTGCGATTTAAGGTAGCCCCAAAGAAAGTAGTCTAATGGCGTTAAATTGCATGATCTCGGTGGCCAGTTGACGTCGCCGCCACGCGAGATGACCCTTCCCTGAAATCGCTGGTGCAAAATGTTATCGTGGCGTGCGCAGTGTTGCACGTAGCGCCCTCCTGTTGGAGCCACATGTCGTCAGTATCCATATCAGGCATATAATCCAGTCGAGGCCACAAGAAGTTGCTTATCATCGATCTGTAGGTCTCGCCGTTGACGGTTATAGCAATCCCATCTTCGTTCTAAAATATATAAGGACCGATGATTCCGTTAGACGAAAATCCGCACCAAACAGTGACTTGTTGGGATGCAATTGGTGCAGATGTATCTCATGTGTATTGTTTTCGTCCCAAATCCGACAATTTTGTTGTTCACAAATCCATTAATCCAAAAATGTGCCTCGTCGCGGAAGATGATTTTTGGAGGGAAATTTGGGGCAACTTCCAACTGTTCTAGAGCACAATCAGCGAACACACAGCGTTGTCTATGGTCATTTTCCTAAAGTTTCTGGGTATGTTGGATTTTGTACGGGTTCAAACACGAGTCCCTACGTATAATTTGCCGAACTGAAGTCGCAGAAAGGCCAAGTTCTTGTGAACGACGAGAAATTGACTGCCTCAGATTTTCCCGTACACTCTCATTTACGGCAGCGATGTTTTCAGCAGACCTTGCGTTTCGACGACGTACGGGTGTTGGCTGATTGTTGATCGACCCTTTTGTCTCGAATTTGGCCAGGAAGCGTCGAACAGTGGACTGGGCAGGACGATTGTGGCGAGGATAGAAATCACGTAATGCGCGGAACGTTTGTCAAACGGAGCACTGATTTTGATAAATAACATTTGAGGATTTTTAAGCTCTGTTCAACGCTATAACCTTTCATCGTTACTTGCCAAGTACTAGTGAACAGTTCACAATGAGGTGGCCAGATGTCGCTGTAACAACCTGGTCATTATTGCCTAACAAAGCTCGAGCGTCCTTGTTGAAAGACCCTTTATATATATATATATATATATATATATATATATATATATATGTATATTAATATATATATATATATATATATATATATATATATATATATATATATATATATATATATATATATATATATATAGTTTTGTTTTGTTTATCTGTGTATAATGAATTCCTTTTATATCCTTATTTTCTTTTAGTTTTGTATAATTGTAGGATAAATTCATCCTCGGGCCAATGAGCCTCACTTAATGGTATCCTAAAAAAAATCTTTCAGGAACCATACCGTAGCATTATTTAACCTTGTGTATATGTATGGAGCAACCTCCCCCCTAGCTCCACTATTTTGTACTTTGTCTCAATTTTGAAAATTTGTCTTAGGTATTTTCAACTTTATACGCCATTATCAGGCGACTTTTAGTTATATTCCCCCCCATTAATCATTTTCCGATGTCACTTTTCCCCCCTGAAGTTCCATCTGGGGATGGAGGAGTGTCAGTGGAGAGAGAGAGAGAGACAACAGACACCTGTTTAACCCTTTTAGTCAGCGTTAATGAAATTGCGAAATCATGAGACGCCATGGTGACCTAAAAGCCCGCCATGGCAGACAGCCACGACAAGTTTGAGAGCACAAAAGGTCCCATAGGGAGTCCGAGAAAGTTTTGCCTTGTCGACTTACGAACCTTCTCGCGATCGTGCTAATACAGTGAGACTACTCTCGCCTGCCGATGCGTCGGACCCTGGAATATTTCCCCTTCAGACGGAGGGGGGAAAACACTTTTCAACCCCACTATAAATCCTCTGGCGCCAGAGTTGGAAGGCAGTATCCGCCGCCTGCCCGCCCCGTCAATATCCAACGCATGTCCACCCCGTCAATATCCACCGCCTGTCTGCCCCGCCAGGATCCGCTGCCGCCCGCCCGTCAGTATCCTCTGCTCGCCTCCTGCCAATACCCGATATTCGCGTCCAGTTGCACTCTGCAAAATTCTTGCAGCAACCCTCAAGCTCCGGATATTCTCGATTAATTCCCGGGAGTCTACCCCGTACTCGTTCTACCCGCTCCTCGAACGCAGCGCGCCCAGTCTCGATTCGTGTTCTAACTCGAAAGCAAGATCTAAGTTCATCCCATAATAGTCATTGTCAAGAGATTATTATTTGAATTTTGCGCCAAGGAAAGGATTACTCCCTTGGACCGAATCTCCGTGGTAATAGCAACGTGCAACTCTCTTGTGCAAGTGCTCTCTCTCCTCCCGCCCTACAGTGTAAGCCTCCACCGTCAGCTTTGTATACGCTTAGGTCATTCGAGCGACCCTCGGTTAATATTGATCGTCTGTTTGTTCCGCGACCGTACCCGCCAAGGACCCCCCCTCCCTTTTTAGCCGCTGAGACTCGTGCACGTTTAATGTGTATATAGCTTGTTTTAAAACCCCTTTTAACCCTGTAAATGAATATTAATTTTCATTTTAGTAAATTTATTTTTGTACCGGTTTTTCTATTCCCCCGGAACCTTTAAGATAGTCGACTATTTGGCCAACCCACATTCAGTTAATTTGCACTCTCCTTGCTTGTATTATAAATCTCCCACGCACATAGTCGTTATCGACTATATATATATATATATATATATATATATATATATATATATATATATATATATATATATATATATATATATATATATATATATATATATATATATATATATATATATATATATATATATATATATATATATATATATATATATATATATATATATATATATATATATATATATATATATATATATATATATATATATATATATATATATATATATATATATATATATATATATATATATATATATATATATATATATATATATATATATATATATATATATATATATAGGTACTATTGAAGACTAGAGCTGTGGCAGCGTTATAAATTTTAACCTGTATTTTCTTAATATTTCTTAGAAGTTTTTTAACGGGGTCTTCGAGGCAAGAAAAAACATCTGCGAATGACATTCTTTATTCCTAGACGTCTTTCGACCGTGTTAGGTCTTCTTCAGGGAATGAACAGAAATGTAATTATTCACAAATTGTTACATTATATATAGTATTTCTACGCGAACATATTACAAAAATTGGCCAATCATGGCGCGGGAAATTTTTAAGGGGAAACTAAGCGCTACAAGAAACATATAAAATTGTAAGGCTCAGCTTGTGGCGACCCCTTCAAGCTGGAGGCTGGAGTTCCAAAAGGCGGTTGCCTGAGTCCGTTATTATACGCTATACATATAGCAGACATTCTCACAACCCCCAGTGATGGAGGGTTGCATGAATATACAGTTCGCGGATGACATAACTTAAGTTGTGTTGCCACCCTATAGGCTTATAATCCTGTATAAGCTAAGAAGACTAAGACTTCAGAATAAAAAGAATATCTACAATTTGATTCTTTAACCAACACTAATCTACCCGGCAATCGCAATGTATACACTGTCAAGAACCAAACTACTTGAATGGCAAAGGGTCCAGAATATAGCAATGTAACTTATAACTGATACGAGAAGAGCAGAAATGAAAAGGGTAGAAAATCTGCACAGAGAAGCCAACGTCGAGCCCTTGAACAAGATAATCAGGAAAGGGGCTAGAGGGGTCATCGAGAAGACTCGCGACGAAATTGTAGATGGTTTGACAGCGCATATAGAGATAGGAGCAGATTGGAGGCCTTACCGACTCTTTCCAAGCTGGGTGAGGATCAGTAATGAGGGCGCAGAAGAAGAAGACATATTCACGTAGTGATACTACCTAGGGGAATAGGAACAGAAAACTAAGAAGATCACTAAAGGGACAAAAACAACTATTGAGAAGACAACGTACGAAGAAGATAAGATAAATAGAAACATGTATGCCAGATTAAAGAATTTCAATTAGATTACAACATAAACAAAAGAGAAAAGCATTTAAAACATATCATATAACAAATACTTACGCACTAATAACGGTTTAAACGCCAACTATAAGTACTAGGATACAAAACGGATAGCAAATGCACCTGGATCTCAGGTACTTACTCCTTACTTACAATCCCAACTTCAAACTATATAAAATGGCCAGAGATTAGCTTGGCCTTCAAGCAATTTGCAGCTTTCAACAACTCTCCTACTTCCTTCTTTTCCTCTTTAATTCTTTATTACTGTCCTCAACACGGGTTTTACACTAATACGAAGGTGGGTGATGCACACCGTGGTATTAGCACCACGTTTTAGATGTAGGGCCAAGACCACCTAGGTCACCTGTCAGATCTACTACTAGTTTCTCGCTGTTCTATCCCTCCTTTTCCTCTTCCTCTCCCTCTGTCCTCCTCCTATCTCTCCCTCTGTCCTTCTTCCTGGTACTTCAAGGCACGAAGACAGGGAATAAAGGAACCGGAAGAGTCTGGGCTCGCTCGCTCCCTTCTCCTCTCTCCTGGCCCTGACGATGGAGCCGGGAGAGAGGAGGGGAGGCGGGATAGCTCTGGGGGCACTAGTCTTTTACTCTCTCACGCCTTGTCTCCTACTTACCTACCTACCTGACTATTTGTCGCTCCGATCTAGTTCTTTGGCAAAGGAGGCAAAGGAAAATGAAGGTTTGAAAACGTACTTCTTTTAACGGCGGTCAACTCGGAGACGCCGAGATGTCGTGAGTATAGTTTCCGGCCTAAGTTACACGTTAAATGCCGGTTTCTTCATTTGAATAATGCCGGCTTCGGCCATGTGCAACCTTCTGCAGTTTTGGAGTCCCAGGATGATGGAGGTATCCTTGTTAAGTTTTTCACGGGTTAGGGGGTGCCATGAGAGTGGGCGTGTTTTTTAATCGTGCCACCTTGAAAGTGAGCTGTCAGTCGCCTTGACAGGGTTGTGGAGGTTACGCCGATGTACTTTGAATTGCAGGGTTCGCAGTCATCGACTTTGCACGAATATTCTTACACAACGTTAGTCTCCTGGAGTCTCTCGGGAAACCCTCTTAAGTTCGAGATCAACAGCCGTCCACGAGGATGAATGAGAAATTGCCCTGTTAACTAAGGCATTGATGACTGATCTCTTGTAACGTTCATGACACTCAGAAGAACCGTTTAAACAGAAGCCCAAGTCGTGACCTTAACGTATACTTTGGTCTCAAATTTGGAATCCTGGGCACTTATGAGGATATCAAGGAAAGGAAGGGATCCTTCATCTTCCGTTCCGTAGGTGAAATACAGATACGAGTTGTTCTTGAATGTTTCAACTATATATGAGTTTTGATACATTGTATGTTTTTTGTAACTAATTTGTTTCAGAAGCCTGTAGTTTAGAGCAAACCTATTTGGTAACATTCAGTAGTGTCTCTGACGTAGAAACCACCTGGTATAGATTTTATAACTGTCCCATTTTTTACAGGAGCTGCAAGAATGAAGACTCGTGGAAAAGACATTACACCATTTGATAAAGGACGCATCGTCGCCTTCCATGAATGTGGCAAATCAACACGTGATATCTCTACAGCAACGGGTATAGGCATGATGACTATACAGAGAACAATTGCACGCCAGAAACAAGATGGCGAAGCCTGTTTATCTCGTAGCAAATGCGGTAGGCATCAAATTCCTGACGAAAGAGACAGGCGCTCCTTGATGCGTTTGGTCCACAAAAATCTGCGTTGCTCGACGCAGCAGTTCACCAGCATGTTCTGAGAAGTTCCAAAAACGATTTCAGCGAGAACTATGCATCGTGAACTGAAAAAAATGCATGTGAGCAGCTGCGCCTCAATCAAGAAGCCACTTGTGACTGCAAAAAATCGATAAAAAAGCTTGAGTTCGCCAAAGAACATAAAAACTGGAGTGTAGAGGATTGGCAACGTGTCATGTAGTCCGATTAATCTAGGTTTACCATCTTTCAGAGTGATGCGCGCATTAGAGTATGACGAGAACCTCATGAAGCACCTGGAGGTAGTGTGATGGTCTGGGACTGTTTTACCTGTGCTGGACATGGATCTGCAACCCTCTGCAGCAACAAGATGAAGTCCTGCGAGTATTTGCAGATCCTGGACGATCAAGTTCACCCCTCAATGGACTTCTTTTTCCCTAATGGCGATGGAATGTTTCAGAGCGATAACGCGTGCATCCACCGGTCTAACATCGTCAAAGTTTGGTCCATCCAGCATAAGGGATCATTTCGTCATATTGAGTGGCCATCACAGTCCTCAGATTTAAATCCCATAGAGAATAGATGAGATGAGCTTGGGAGGGACCTGCATGCATCATCGCTTCTTCCATTATCATTGAACGATTTGGGTTTACGGTTGCTGGAGTTGTAGCCAAAATTGAAGCTATAGAAGATGCAAAAGCTTGTAGAATCAATGCCAGTTAGGATGAGAGCTGTACTTCTATCGAGAGAATGTCCAATGGTTTATTAAATAATTATTACACTGAACAACCTTTATTTTGGCCAGGCAGTATATATATATATATATATTCATTATAGCATGTTTTATTAAAAGCGACCGCTAGTCTCGAATTAATAATTCTTTTTTCAATCTTCTCGATTTGTCTTATATTCGCCTTTCCTTCATTGTTTAACCTGTGGATAAGCGTACCGAAGTTCATCGGAGACTGATGTTTGTTATTTTTCCAAAGGTAGAAGTAAATTAATGTAATTTAGTACTTTCTTTTATTCAACTGATGCGTTTCGATACTTCGAGTACCATCTTCAGAGTTAAAATGGGGAATTATTACAAAGTATTCAGTTTATATATGTTACAAAATGTATTAACAAAATTACGAACGAAGCTATACACGTATAGGCAGGTTGAATCCAGGTGATAAATGGTCGGAGAAGTAAGTAGCCAGAGAGGATGGGGGTGGGGGGGGGGTTAAATTGTTTGCCAGAGGGGATTAGTGGCTAGGGGCAGCTCTAAGTACACCTGTCCCTCTGTTCCTTTTTTTTTGCGTTGGGCAGAATTTCATTGGAGTTAGACTGTATGCTTAAATTCGGTTGCTTCTCCTGGATATATATAGCTTCTAGGAAGAGCGGTTGGCGCCTGTTGGGAGCATAGTCTAAAATTTTGGTGTTTTCAAAAAAAATTTATATTGGTAGTGAGAATATCAAAATGATCGCCCCCCAATTGGAATATTATGGGTCGACATGAAGAGACTCCTACAAATTTGGACCTCTGAAGCCCCCTTCTTTGGCCCAAATGGAAGCATGTACCGCCAAGTTTATGGAGTCGCCATGGGTTCTCCCTTGAGAGTTCTCTTTGCTAACTTCTATATGGAAGTGATTGAAAAAAGGGTCTTCTCAAGAGTACCCAAGCCCCATATTTACTGCAGGTACATAGACGACATCTACATCTATGTATAAACGCAAGAAATACATAATCTGGAAAAAGCCTTTAAAGAATGTTCTTCCCTCAACTATACCATCGAAGAAAGCCAGAACAACCAATTACCATTCTTAGATATCTTCACTACCAATATCAATGAAACAATAACAACTAAAGTTTATGTTAAATCCCCCAACCCGGGATTTTGCATGAATGGGGACAGCGAATGTCCTAAGCGCTACCGAACAAGCGTGATATCGTCGTGGATCAATCCTGCTATTACCCACTGCACCACATGGAAGGATACGCACAACGAACTCGATAGAGCCACTCAGGTACTCGTAAATAACGGATTATCCAATAAAGAAATACAAACAGCCATAAGAATTAAAATGGACAGATGATACCTCTAAGAACCCTAGAAGAACAGAAATACGGATAATGAGAATATTATAAAACTGTTCTACAAGAATACTATGAGCACTGAACACCAAACAGATGAAAGAGCCATCAAGGACATTATAGACTGAGGAATAAAACTCATAAACGCCGAGAAAAAGATCGCACTAATCATCTACTATCAAAATAGACGTTCTTCAACCTTCTTCATGAAAAATAACCCCAAACCCCACCACTACAACCAAAACAAAGAACACATCTGATATACGAATACACATTTAAATTAGGAGATTGTGAACTCTTACCTTACTCGTATATCGGCATGACCCAAACCACTCTCTCAAGAAGAATGTCATACCATCTGAACAACGGTGCACCTAAAAAACATACACAGGAAGTACACGGAACTTGCCTCAGCCGAAAAATGATAGAAGGAAACACCAAAATTTTAGACTATGCTCCCAACAGGCGCCAACCGCTCTTCCTAGAAGCTATATATATCCAAGAGAAGCAACCGAATTTAAGCATACAGTCTAACTCCAATGAAATTCTGCCCAACGCAAGAAAAGCAAACAGACGGACACGTGTACTCACTGCTGCGCCTAGCCACTAATTCCTTCTGGCAAACAGCTTAATCCCGCCCCCCTCTCTGGCTACTTATTTCTCCGACCTTTTATCACCTGGATCCAACCTGCCTATACCTGTATAGCTTCGTTCGTAATTTTGTTAATACATTTTGTAACATATATAAACTGAATACTTTGTAATAATTCCCCATTTTAACTCTGAAGATTGTAGGCTCGATGTATCGAAACGCGTCAGTTGAATAAAAGAAAGTACTAAATTACATTAATTTACTTCTACCTTTGGCAAAATAACAAACATCAGTCTCCGATGAACTTCGGTACGCTTATCCACAGGTTAAACAATGAAGAAAAGGCGAATATAAGACAAATCGAGAAGATTGAAAAAAGAATTATTAATTCGAAACTAGCGGTCGCCTTTAATAAAACATGCTATAATGAAACTATACTGCCCAGTTTCACACACACACACACACACACGCAGAAACATATATATATATATATATATATATATTAAATGACTAAATTAAACTGCCAACGGCAGTAAATTATAAAAGTTTTAGGTACACAATTGTTGACGTATTTCAGAGATGTCGGGCGTTGGGAATTTTAACGAGTTCATTATCCCATTATTTGGCGTTATTGTGTGCGACCTTGGTCCTCTTTTTTGCTTTGTGCGTGCGTGTGTGTCTGTATACGAGGTCAGCTGAACTTATATAAATACACGCATTCAGCATAAGTCGTTATTAGATATTTTTTAATGGTGATAATTATTTTGTATTTTATTATTACTCCCGCGGTAACTGGGGCCATGAAAGTAATGTCCTGGGAATGGGATCCAAGGTTCGTCCGTGGGAACGAGGGATTATTACAATCGGTGAATTTAAGCTCGTTATAAGATTGTTTTCATTATTTGATTTATTTATTATATATAAAAAAATTATGACTTGAATTTGCTGAGATTTTTGGGAAAAAAAAACCGTTCATACAGAAATTGATAAGGTTAGGATAAATGGAAATAGGTGGAAGATCCATACCCGAAGCGATGGAAGCTGTAAGGCCGCGCAATTATCCTGAATTGATTAACTATAGTCTTGTTGTCAATACTTCGATACTACGTAGCCTCTCACAATCTTGTAAAATACCCAGCCAGTCTCCGCCCGTCACCCACTCTATGAAGATAATCAACGACCTACTTAAGACAAAACTATAACCACAACTACTCTTCCCTACCTGTTCCTATCATAACCTAAGTATATATATATATATATATATATATATATATATATATATATATATATATATATATATATATATATATATATATATATATGTATATATATATATATATATATATATATATATATATATATATATATATATATATATATATATTGTACTCTATTTACTAACCCCTACAAACACTTTATCGTGACACTTATGACTACATCTGACGCATCACCTCATCTATGGTGAGTGTTGTTACTTATTGTTGTTCACGGTATAAATAATTGATAGCTTCTACATTACATTCATGACCCTGTGATAGTGTGTCTGGTGGGTGAAGAATGACGAGAGAGCAAATCTAGATCTGTGCACGAGATCGAGAATGCAAGGACTAGTTTGAGTATGATAGCACCGGTTCCCCAACAGCTCAATAACAAAGATCACAAAGGGACAAGGCCTGTCTCGAGACCTACCTTGTGTCCTGTTTGACTTAAAGGGAGCGCTAAAACTTTCTGGTTACCATTAATCCAGGGATTCCACAATACCGGTCTTCTTGAATCACGGTTTTCGATCGAATGTTGGGCCCCCTTTTCTCTATGAACGTCATTAATTATCAAGGGGAAGCCGGGGGGGGGGGGGTACTCGTAATTCTATTAATTCGGAGGAAATGAAATTCTATAATTATCGGAGACTTTAAATTTCCTCAATTATCGGGACTTGTTAGTCCATTAATAATTATTAGTGGGACTTGTAATTCCATTATTTATCGGGTGGCCCGTAATTTCAATACAGGGGATTTGAAATTATATTCATTATCTGAAATTTATAATTCGATCTTTTATCTGGGGCATTTGTAATTATCTTAATTAACATGAAAGATAACACAATAATTTAATGGTCGCCATTTTTGCATTGAAAAAATACGAGGGCAAAAAAGAAAATGGACTGAAGTAGTGGTGCTCTCCGCCCCCACCCTCCACAAACCCCCCTCTGTTTGTAACAAAAAACGCACACTCTGCGCGTATTAGCGAGGTGTGTTTGTATTTATAAGTATATGCGCCTTTTGTACAAACTTGTACATGGAGGCTTTGAGCCCATCCCTCCCCCAATCATTAGAATTGCGACTTTATGGGGGAGGGGATCTGCTTTCTCCCTGCTTTTGGTCTGGCGAGTCTTACGATCCACAACCCCCTCTTCTGTTTTTGGCCTACTGGGGTTATGTAACTCACATTTGCATTTCTGCCAACTTTACGAATTTTGTCCTCTTCTATATATACAAACTTTCCGGCGGAGATGCCTTCTGGAAGGTTTGGTTATACAAACACAATCCAATTATGGAATATATTATTTGTTATTGACACTGATAGGAAGGAATTTTTCTTGATAGCTGAAGTAAAGTGGCTGCAGCTCGCGTGAGTGAAGAGTTTGGAGGTTAAAAGTGAAAGCTTTCCCTTGGCGTGGAGCGAGAGTGGCAATGAGTGGCGAAGCGATGAAAAACTATCTATATTCGCTTGATAATGATTGTGTATAGAAAGGACAGAGAGGGATCGCTGTATAACACAGGCGAACAGGTAGTCGTAGAGGAAAAGGTTTTGGAAAACTTAAGAGGAGATTGGAAGAGTTGAGAGGTCGGGGGCTAGACACCAATGCGTGGTGTGGGTAGGTTGGTCTCGAGGTATTCGTGACTGGACGACGGTTGGAGGTTGGTCAGGAAGGAGAGCGTGTCTGCTTAGTCGGAAACGCGTTATTTATGATGCCTTTAGTTTATGCGAAGAACGGTATGGGTTGCGGGTGGTCATGGGCTGAGGGGTATCGCGGTGACATCGCATACCTTCTTACATGTAGTGCGGTGTATAATGGGTCTCTGGCGAGTTTCCTGAGTTGTTTTTTGATTCTGGTGTAAGCGTATATGTTGAGAGGTGCTAATTTGTTGTTGTCGTGTAGTGTTGCCATTCTCGAATGCAAGGGAGAGGGGCAAGCGCGCTTCAGAGCAGAGTTCTGAATGCGCTGAGCCTTCTGCTGCCACGTGTCATTCGCGGCTATGCGTGACAGTGGGGCGTACATGAGAATAGGTCGCACCAGTGTTTTGTAAAGGTGTAACTGTAGTTTTTTGCCCACGGGGTAAAACCTGCTCAGCGATGTGTTTGTAAGTGAGGCTCTTGCTTGTGTTATGTTCTGGTGTATATTGAAGCTGAGGGTCTTGTCAAAAGATACCCCAAGGATTTTTGTGTGTTGTGTGTATTCGAGCCTTGTTGGGTTTAGATGGTTCGTGTCTGGTGTGTGTGAGAAGATTTGTAGGTTGTGCATGAATTGATCTCTTGCGCCTAAGAGTGTCTTCTGTGTCTTCTGAGGATTCGTGACAATTAGCCATTTATCCTCCTAATCTTTCTTAGCGTCTAGTATTCTTTGTGCGTTGAGCGCGACTTCTCCTGGTCCATGACCGCTGACGAGAATGGTCTCGTCATCGGCGTAGATGACTTTGTATTTGTGACAGTAGTTTTCGGGTGGGCGTGGGGTGTCGTTTGCGTACATGATGTATAGTGTGGGTGCCAGTATGCTTCGTTAGGGAACGCCTGAGCGTGGTGTGAAGAGTTGTGAGAGGGTATTCTTGTATTTTATGTGGCATCTCTATTCAGTGAGCTAGTGCGAGAGGAGCCTTCTGGTGCAGAGAGTTAACTCAGTATTGTTGGCGAGTTTCCAACGGAGTCCCTCATGCCACACTTTATCAAAGGCCTTCTCCACTTCGTTGCTGATGGAGTGTCTTTTGTGGTACCTGGCGTTTTTTTCTGTATTCTGTCATGAACGATGGTCACGGCCGCCTGAGTGGACCGACCCCTCCTGAACCCATATTGGTTAGGGGAGAACCAGTCCCTCTCTTCCAGGTATTTCTGTAGGTGCCAGTTGATCATGAGTTCGAGTATTTTGCCTAGGTGCTCTAATAGAGCAATAGGCCTGTAATTGTTTGGGTGTTTGGGTTCTTTGTTCGTTTTGTGCAGAAGTATGTTGTGAGAGACTTCGAATATTTTAGGGAAGTGGCCTGAGGCTATTGAGGCGTTGAATAGGTGTGTAAGTGTCGGGTATATGTTTGCAGGGAGGTTGTGTATTATTGTGGTTGGTAGCCCGGAGGGGCCGGGGGCACGTTTTGGTGTCGTTTTAATGTAGTGTTTTGTTTTCTTGACGGTGATGGGAGTGGTCAGTGTGTATGTGTAGTCGAGCAGCTCCATTCGTATCAGTAGAGCGGGCCTTAGCTCGTGAGCGTAGGCCCTGCACCACCCTGCACTTCCTGGAAGTGCTCCCGCGTGTGTGGTTTAGATGGGTTGTGTGTACGTACTGTGTCCCAGTATGGCCTAAATGCGTCGAGGATGACGTTAGTGTCTGTGAGTGTTTGGTTGTTTCCTTGGAGGGTGATGGGTTTGGGTGGATCAGTGCCTATCATCCTTTTTACGTGCCGCCATAAGAAGGAGGGGTTAGCGCAATGGGTGTTGTCCGCGATGCGGACGACTTCTCGCCACTGCCGGTTCCTATCTAGCTGCACGCACTGTGGGGGTGCGGGCACGTAAGTGATTGATGTTGTGTTGTCGTGGGCCTCTAGTGTAGTGATTATTGTACTGTGTGATCAGTCTCTGACTGTGTATGGAAAATGTGAAATGTTTTATGCAAGTGTATTTTTTTTTGTGGTGCGTGTATGTTGCGTGCTGTGGTTATAGTGTTTATGATTAAGCAGCAGTGGTAATCTAACAGGCCTGGATTGGTGTGGTCAACGTGGAGGTTTTGTGGCGTGTTATCTGTTATGTGTCTCTTGAACTCTTCCCAGTTCGTGTTTTTGTAGTCGAAGAGATGTGGTGTAGGTATGAGTATGGAAGATGGATATGATGAGGCATATAAGTATGTGGTCAGAGTACGTGGGGACCCGGTGAGATGTGCGTTTATATGCGTGTAGCGTAATCGTTGCGGAAGACCACGTGCGGAGACGTGGTACCTCCACAAGTATCGAAAAATGTGGAGAAGGCAGGGCTTATGTTCTCCCAGCGATATCGCCGCAATGCATCGGCCAGGTACCTTCCTGCATCATTCGTAAAGTTTGAAAGGAGTCTCTAGTGAAAGGCTTTGAGGTGACCCGCAAAGAAGATAGGGAGGTTGTGGTTTGATAGAGCCCGGAGTGGACTTCTATGTTTAATTGTAGGCGTGGTGGTCTGTAGTGTGTGGCCACTAGAATGGGACCGGAGCTTGTCTGACCTTGCAGGCTGTCAAAGAGTCATCTTTTGTTTGGATGACGGAGTAGTGTATAGAGCGCTTTACTAGGATCGCTGATCCTAGGTGCAACGCATGTGGAGATAGGTACGTGTGGTAGCCTGCGATGCGGAGTCTGTTGTTGGGAGGATTTAGGCTTATCGAGTTCAAGAGTATTATGTTAGGTCTTTGTGTGTTTAGGACCCAGTTGGCAACAGTATGGCGAATACCGTGCCAACTACGTACGTTTACTTGTGTCAAGTTGAGGCGACCTATTGTCGTGGGCGGAGTGCGCGTGAGGCTGATTTAGCCGGGACCGTTCCTCTCTCCTTGGTGATTGCCGAGGAGGCGTGGGAGCCAGTACCTTTACTCGTGTCGGCTGTGGTCTGGAGAGGTTGTCAGTGGTGTTATTGAGTTGTCAAGCCGTGGTTGAGGTTAAAGTGTGTTCTGTGGAGGGAGGTTTAGAGATAGCCGTCGTGGAAGCATGGTTGGAGAGAGTGGAGTCTAGGAGGGGGGGGGGGGGAGTTGGAGTCCCAATCTAGGTTTGCTCCTTCTTTTGGTTTCCGCAGCGTGCTAAGCCTTAGACCTCCCCAAATTTTAAAATTATGCCCTTTCTAAGTAGAACGGCATAGTTGCAACGGAGCTATATGTGTAGAGTCACATTCACAGAGCCAAGTCACGGCGGGGCAGGGATGGGGAGGGTTTAGCACGTCATACCACTATGGCGTGCCAGGGAAATCAAGAAATTTTTATTCAGGGGGTGGGGGAGCAGGGGAGGGGGCTTGCTATGTCCTGCAGATGGCTTGCTGTAGAGAGATTACCGTCCACGGTATATCTTGCAGAAAATCAGTCCGTTTCCTTGAGCTATCTTCCCTCGACTTTTCCTCCTTTGTCAGGGGGGGGGGGGGGACTAATTCGTAAAGCGTAGTATTCTTCAATATTCTTCCAAATATTCGCTACATCATTAACTTGTGTATAGAAAGTACAGAAAGGGGTCGCTGTGAAATACAGGCGAACAGGTAGTCGTAGAGGAAAAGGTTGCGGAGAACTTGAGAGGGGATTAGAAGAGTTGATAGGTCGGTGGCTAGACACCGATGCGAGGTGTGGTTAGATTGGTCTCGAGTTGTTCGTGGCTGGACGACGGTTGGAGGGTGGTCAGGAAGGAGAGCGTGTCTGCTTAGTCAGAAACGCGTTATTCATGATGCCTTTAGTTTATGCGGGTGGTCATGGGCCGCGGGATATCGCGGTGACATCGCATACCGTCTTACGTGTAGTGCGGTGTATAATGGGTCTCTGGTGAGTTTCCTGAGTTGTTTTGTGAGTCTGGTGTGAGCGTATGTGTTGAGGGGTGCTAATTTGTTGTTGTCGTATAGTGTGGACATACTCGTGTACCTGGTAGAGCGGCAAGCGCGCTTCAGAGCAGAGTTCTGAATGCGCTGAGCCTTCTGCTGCCACGTGTCAATCGTGGCTACGAGTGACAGTGAGGCGTACATGAGAATAGGTCGCACCAGTGTTTTGTAAAGGTGTAACTGTAGTTTTTTGCCGGCAGGGTAGAACCCGCTCAGCGATATTGTTGTATGTGAAGCTCTTGCTTGGGTTATGTTCTGGTGTATATTGAAGCTGAGGGTCTTGTCAAAAGATACCCCAAGGATTTTTGTGTGTTGTGTGTATTCGAGCCTTGTTGGGTCTAGATGGTTCATGTCTGGTGTGTGTGAGAAGATTTGTAGGTTGTACATGAAGTGATCTCTTGCGCCGTAGAATGTCATCTGTGTCTTCTGAGGATTCAGGGCAATCAGCCATTTATCCTCATAATCTTTCTTAGCGTCTAGTATTCTTTGTGCGTTGAGCGCGATTTTTTCTGGTCCACGACCACTGACGAGAATGGTCTCCTCATCAGCGTAGGAAACTGTGTATGTGTGACAGCAGTTTTCGGGAGGGCATGAGGTTTCGTTTGTGTACATGATGTATAGTGTGGATGCCATTACGCTTCGTTGGGGAACACCTGAGCGTGGTGTGAAGGGTTGTGAGAGAGTATACTTGTATTTTATGTGGCATCTCTGTTCAGTGAGGTAGGGCGAGAGGAGCCTTCTGGTGGAGAGAGGTAGCTCCGTATTATTGGCGAGTTTCCAACGGAGTCCTTCGTGCCACACTTTATAGTGGTGAGGGGAGAACCAGTGACGCAGAGGGAGTGAAGTACAGGGAACAAAATATTACATTTAAAAAAAAAAATCTAGAATAACAACCTTTTTTTATATAAAGTTATACTTTGTTAAATATATTCAAAATAGATTTTTTTTTCCTCTCCCAGATAATAACAATTCTTGTGCTAAATAGTAATAATGATCCTAGCATGTGTGTGTTTGTCTTTCCGTCTGTGCATTAAAGAAAAATTAGAAAACAGGAAATTATTTTTTTCTTGCAAACCAATTTTGAATGTTCTGTGAAATAAAAACTTATTCTTT
Organism: Ceratothoa steindachneri; assembly: GCA_963969495.1. Classification (NCBI taxonomy): domain Eukaryota; kingdom Metazoa; phylum Arthropoda; class Malacostraca; order Isopoda; family Cymothoidae; genus Ceratothoa; species Ceratothoa steindachneri. The sequence goes on along the minus strand of OZ018323.1, from coordinate 46,978,335 downwards.
CGCACACTTTTTAATGTTGTAAGCGGAGCAAACAAGCGCCACAGGCCTCGCAAAAAAACGTCCTTAGGACTGAATTTTGTTAGTAGTAATAAAATATATTTTGTCGTGGCCTATGGCCCACCATGGCAAACGGGTAGTACAATATTATTCTTTCTGAAACCATTTAGCCTTTTGTCGTGGTATGACATTACATTATATCAATACCATATTATATCTATGGAGGAGGGACCAATAACTTAAAGGTGAACCGACAAGGGACGGAACGCCACGAGTTTCGACGTGCGGAACAGCGAGAAAAGAGTGCAACGAGGTCAGGTAAACTTTGGGCAAGGCAAAGCTCAAGGTTATTTAAAGAGGTATGTACAAAAATATAATTTTAGTTACATAAAATAAGAGAATCAATGGGCAAAATTAAATTGGTAAATGAGGGGGGAATTGCAGTTATGCATCAGACTCTGAAGTTAGTAATTATTGCGTTTCAGAAGGAGGAGGATTAACTCAAATGGGTTGCTGAAGGGTGATAGGGGTTGGCTTACGGAGGATTCCGGGTGAGACGTCAGGGTAAGGTTTCACGGATGTCTTCTGCAGGCAATAAACGTGAGGGCGAGGGCGCTCGGAGCTTCTGAGTATGAAGTTGACGCGATGGCGGTTCTCCAAAGGGGGGAGGGGTAACGTCCGGTCCAGGGGAGAGTATTTCGGCTACCTGAAAACGAGGAGAGAACGAGGAGGGCTTCGACAGGTGTTGATGAGTAGAGTCAGAAAAATCGCTCGGTGGCGATCGTCAAATGGAATTACCTCACTTGCTGGGTTAATTCCAACACACGAAAAGTTCAGCCGTCACTTTGCTTTGTTGTTAGCACCTGACTTGGAACTAGGGGAATGCTTCTTGGTCCTGGCGGGACTCCTCTACTCTGTCTCTCCCACCTGGAAGACGAGCCCTATATATCCGAGGCTTCCCCCGCAGGTGTGGGGGGAGGGGGGGGGCAGCGCTACTCTCGAATGGACTCGAATCTTCACGTCGAGGCGATTACCGCTTGTGGATGGGGAGGGGGAGGCTTACCAATTTAAGCCTAACCAAATTCTAGAACCTTCTCCAGCGCATGGACGTCACTTCCGTGTGGAAAAGAAATTCCACGTGGAATTTCCCCCACACCTTTAATTGCACTATAAAATAACAGTTAAATGCAGTTACTTCAATTTTCAAGCGTAGATCTTTCTAATAAATTTACTTTAAGAATTAATAAATGATATCTTCCTGCTGCAGTAAGTAGACAATGCGAAGGGTGAACATAATATATTAGACATAATTTTGTTTAATAATGAGATGTCAGTAGAAGTATACATGTAAACGAAACCACTTGGGATCAAAGGCTACAACATAAATATCATAGATTAAATCTAAATATTCTAAAAAAAATGTTCATGACAGCCCTCAACTTGTACCGAACTATAATTCTTTCCATTTTGATCTTTTTCGGGACCGCTTTAAACTTTTCAATTGGGATTTAATCTTAAGTGTTGAAGACGCCCTTGAGATGTATAAGGATTTTAGTATTCATTTTTTACTATAAATAAAAAAATAATACCGTATAACACTGCGGCTTCTAATAGCTCAAATTAGGTTACGTGGATAAATATTAAAAAGAGCATAAGGGAACGTAACTAAATGTAATATATTTCGAAAAAAAAACAGCAATATTGTCGAGAGCCAAAACCTTTATTATCGTCGTCTTGCCAACAGCGAAATAAGAACAGCAATAAGGAACTAGAAAAAAGAACTTACGTCGTTGGCACAAGATGAACCCAAGCGATTTTATATTTAATCATAAGCCCATTGGATAGTGCATCGGACCCCTTCAGAATGCTGAGGGTGTCCTTAGTAATGATAGGAACCACGGGATTAAAAGATTAAATGAACAGGTACGAACGTTTAAACCATCAAAGACAAATAACTTACTTAAAATACCAGATATTATAAATTTTGATGAAGACGCTACACTTTTAAATATTGACACTGAAAATGAAATTAGCTTTTAAGAAGATAATTAGAAAGTGAACTGTCAAAAATCCTTTTGTACAATTTTCAAAAAATATATTCCTGAGGGAAACCCTAGGAAGTAATTTTATTTTAAAGTCAGAGAGGCTGTTCCTGTTAATTTTCGCTCCATTTCATTTACTTCAATCGTTGGTAACTTCTTGAAGCCCATTGTTAGCGACAATGGACTTCAATTATTCGTAGCTTAATAAATAGACAAGTCTTTCGATCCAAACGATCATGTTTAAGCAATTTGATTGATTATTTTTTCATGAAATGATCGCGGCGTTGACCAAGATAAATGGAGTTTATCTCTATTTGAAAAAAGCTTTTGAGAGCGTGACTCAAAAAATACTCTTTGTCAAACTACAAGTGGAGAGAATATGGGAGAGCGTATTGAAATAAATTAAAGACAGGTTGAAAAATAATAGGCAGAGGGTTGTTGTTATTGGTAAAAAAAATAATGGGCATTGGTCAAAAGCGGCGTACTTCAAGGATCAGTTCTCGAACCTTTGCTTTTCTATTACATATAAACAATCTTGACACGAATATAGCGTGGAAAAGTAAAAAAATTGATGATAACAGGAAAGTTGGTATTAGCGCTGAAATATCATAGGAACTGGGAAGCACTTGCAAAATGACTTGGATATGAGTCGAATTGTCCTAAAGATGGAAGATTCAGTCCATTATTTGCAACTCTGTGGTAATGCATATAGGTAACGATAATCCCAGAAGAGATTACAATATGAGAGGTGAAATTTTAGATACAGTAAACCTTGAAAATAATTTAGATGTCTTAGTCTCGAGTGATCTAAAACTTACAGAACAACGCACTGTAACCCAACAAAAGAGAATACGGTTCTAGGTTATGGGGCATATATTTTACCCTTAAATCAAAGGATATCATTCTTTCGTTATATACGAGGGGCAGTCAATAAGTTTTGCAATTCGGATATAAGGAAACGAGATATGAGGAAAAGTGTTTTATTATTTTCCAATATAACTACCCTCGACTTCAATGCACTTGCGCCACTTGTCCCTGAGGCTTCGAATTCCTAACAACCAGAAATCTGCCGACTGCTGTTCAATCCACTCCTGGACGGCGAACTGGACATCTTCATGGTCCCTAAACCGGCGTCCACGCAATGAGGCCTTGAGCTGGGGGAATAAAAAGAAGTCGCTAGGGGGCAGATCTGGACTGTAGGGGAAATGGTTGAGCTCCTCGAATCCGCACTCGCGCAGGGCAGCTTGTGCAACTCTGGCCTTGTGGACTTTGACGACGTTGAAGTCGATTATGGGGCGTGAGGTTTCTAGGGACCCAACGGGCAGAGACCTTAGTCATGGCCAAATTGTCGTGGATGATGTTGATAACACTTCCATGTGATATTTCAAGTTCTCGCTAGATTTGTTCGACCTTCACCCATCGATTTTCGACGATAATCCTCTCCACACGGGCAACATTGTTCTCGTTGGTCACGTCTGACGGGCGTCCTGAACGGGGGTCATCTTCAAGGGACTCACGACCATGGCGGAACTCCCTATTCCAGCGAGCAATGGTTGCATAGGAAGGGGCGGTGTCGGTGTACACTGCAACCATTCGTTCATGGATCTCTTTTGCATTCTTGCCTCCCATGGTAAAAAATTTGATCACTGCGCGGTGCTCAACCTTCTCCATTGTTGAAAAATTTGTGACTGACGATCTGCGATCAGCTACTGCTTCTTAAATATACGAGGCAGGAGCATGCGGCTGCAGGTCCTGACTTTTCATAACTTGTCCTAACACCTCTACAAACAGCCATCCCCCTTCCTCTCTTTTGCCCTACCGATTCGCAAAACTTATTGACTGCCCCTCGTATATATCGGTTGCATAAGACCTAATTTGGAATATGCGGTTCAATTCTGTCCTCCATATTTGCGAAAAACGCAGTATTGGAACGCGTGAAGTGAAAAACTAAAAAATAAATTCCTGAACTTAGAAATTGATCGTACGAAGACAGGGTGAGAACGTCAATTTACTTTAAGAAGAAGATTGCTATAGAAAAGTTTAAAATACTAAGCGGGTTCACTAATAAAAATTATGAGTTAGATAACCGAGCGGGAACTAGAAATATATGTTTCAATTTAGTTAACAAAAGATTTACTAATGCGATGACACAAAATTGACCTTATTATGAAATAACACAAACTTGGATTAACTTGTCTAGGAAGGGCGTTGGAAGCAGCACACACAAAACACTACCGCACATATGTTCGTTGGTAATCGTGTAATTTTTTTTATTTATTTATGTAATTTGTTTATTTCTTCTTTCATTTATTCGGTTGTTTATTCATTAATTTTAAAATCAAAAGAAGCGTCTGAAAGAGAGCGAGAGAAAGTGAAAAGGTTGGGCGGTGTTTAAGCAGAGTAGTCACAAGTGTGGACTACTTGTGACGCGAGTACTTACCGCTGAACAGGCGAGGGGGCTTTCATGTACACGTTCTCAAACTCTCATCCCAGTTTCTTAATCCTCTCTAGCAAATAAATCCAACAGAAAATATTGTAGAGAAATTATCCATTTTCTTTATTCTCCCATACTTTGGTAAAAAAATCAAACGACTTTGTAAATAAAATTAAGAAGACTAAATAAATTCTATCCCTATCTCGACTCAAAATGCACAATATTGGATCCTATTTCAGCTATAAGAACCGAATTCCATTCCCTTGCCGTTCCTCTGTAATTTATAAATATAGTTGTGAATCTTGCGATTCATCTTATATTGGTCCGACCATTAGGTCGATCCATTGTCGCATTGAGCAGCATCGGGGACCCCAGACCCCTCGCCCATAACGTGGCCTGAAATGCAAGGAAATAGTTGCCTAGGGTATTGCATCAAGGTACAGCATCTTTAGGGTCATTACTGACTTCAAAAAGACTGGTAAGACTCCTGTGAAGAAGACTTCTGGACAAAAAGAAAATCTTCAAATTGATGCCGAGTTCTTATCCTGGTAAGGGCCTACCGGGTATTACAAAAGTCCTGTTACACTAGTTACGACGCTCTCAACAAAGGACACAATGATAGTGTTGACGCATTTAGACACGTTTTTATTATTTTAACATAAAAATATCTATTTAAATTGTAATATCAATCAATGTGGCCACACTAGGATACAGGCTAGACCCGAAGGCCGCACCCACGTTGCGGACGAGTTCCTTCCTTATGCAGGTCCACACGTGGTTAACAGAGGACTTCAGTTCGTCGACGTTGATTTGGCAAACCTTACAGGCCTTGCCCTCGACACGCGCCCACACCCTGTATTCGAGGGGATTGAGGTCAGGCAACTGCGGCAGCCCAAATTCCTTAGATTAGAAGTGCGTCTTCGAGCACAACCACTCTTAGACGGTCTTAACAGTGTGAGCCGGGCCACCGTCCTGCTGAAAGATGTAGTCCACCTTTTTCGTGATCTTTCTCACCCAGGGTAGGATTTTCCTAGCCAAGATGTCCGCATAATCATCCCTGTTGATGCTGTAGCCGGCCGTGAACGACAGCGGCGGCATCTTTTCGCCAGTCGAAGCCACGATGTCGAGCATCTTTACGGAGGCCGGGTGTTTGGTCGTGGACACCTAGCGGCCCTTGGAGACGTCTTGACACAAGCTCAACACGTGGTCCTTCTGCTTGTTTATGATTTAATCGACCGTGAAGCATTTTTCATCAAAAAATGCGAATTCGATTGCCTTGACATTTCAAGTCGTTGAGAAGGCCATGACTGTGTTCTGAAGTTATTCTCGCCTACGATCGATGAGCAGAGGCTCTTTCCACTCACATCAAGCTCTTGCCGCCGTCATCCTTGATAGCCCTGGGCACCGTCGTCACCTAGATATTTTTTTTCTTCGCGAGCGCAGTAATTTTAAGTTCCATCACTTTTGAAGGTCTTTCTTACAGGCAAACTGTTGACAACCTGAGATCTGCCTGAATGAGGTCGATCTTTGAGGTCTTCCCCGTTCTTCAGCCTCTCCATGAATTTGTATAAGGTCATCCATCTGAGATTGAGCTTCTTGGCAATGTCAGACTTGTTGTGGCCCGCGTGAAGGAGAGCAGAAAGCTCCATTCTTTTGACTTCAATCTCGAAACAACTATACACAATAAAAATGGCGTTTTAATGACACGTACTGGAAAAGTAGAACTTTAAGATGATTTGGCGGATTTTTTTCTATCAGACAAGTGAACTTCTCGAAAGATAAAACAACGAGCGTAACAGAACTTTTGAAAAACTCATAAGTCAACGATCAGGTTACCTCCAGTTCCACACTTGGCCACGATTGTAACCCCCCCCCCCAAAAAAAAACCCCCCAGTAGTAAACGCTTCAGCGACCAAAGTTAGAGAGTGCTTTTCGACAAAGGTATCAAGTCGAGAAGAGCTGCGATGAATCCTCATCTCACCAAGAAGAACTTTACGGATAGGATGTTGAAGACTCTTGCAAAGTGATATTTTCCGATGAAGGTCCTTTCCCCTCGTTTGGAGGTTCTAGAAGATCCCTCTTTAGGAGAAGAAATGAAGAACTCTTTCACGTGTCGTGTGTCATACCTACAGTGAAGCATTAGGACCCTCTCATCTTTCGGAACTGGAACACTAAAAGTTTGTCAAAGAAAACTGTCATGAACATTTGGGACCTTGGCCCTGGAATTCGCAATATTTGAACCCAATCGAGAATTTGTAGGCAATAATGAATAATCAAACCGGCAGATGATAAAAAAAAGCCATCCAATTGTTAATAAATGTGGGTGCTTATTGAACATAATTTGAGCAATATTAGTGAAGATAAAACAAATTTTGTCTCCAGCATGTCAAAAAGAATTGAAGCATTCCTGAAGAACCATTTTAAATATTGACTGCGCGCATCAATTTACTGCATTTATTAATAAAATGGGTTTAAAGTTTAAGTTTTTGTATATTTCAGCTTGAAATTATGATACAAACTTGATCAAACAAAATGGAGCATTTAATTAGTTCTCAAAGTTTTCTTATGTGAAAAAAATAAAGTATTCTCAAAACCTTTGCTATATATATATATATATATATATATATATATATATATATATATATATATATATATATCTTTCATGAGCGCGAGAGAATGATGAAATAAATCCAACTTCACCGCAGGAAAGAGAAAATGGAATAATTTTTCTTCGGAAATAGTTATTTCTTACTTCGAAAAAATCCGAGCTGCGATGGGATTCGAACCGCCCACATTGAGGCAGCGAGCAACCGCTTTGATCTCAATTAAACCTTCCCTTAAGCCACTCGGCTACGCAGAAGACAAAAATCTTTCGAATAGACAAACTTTTAAGACGCTTCGCATAGTAGAACGAGAAAGAGAACTAATTGGGGATTCAAAGGACAGAGGAGAAATTGAGTTAAGCACGCGGAAAATACACAAATGCATAAATCTCTCATGAGCGCGAGAGAATGATGAAATAAATTCAACTTCACCGCAGGAAAGAGAAAACGCAATCATTTTTATCCGGAAATAGTGATTTCTTACTTCGAAAAAATCCAAGCTGGGCGACTCCATGTTATCAGCATCACTCTGGCTCATCACAGATTTCGCATAAGACACATGTATAGAAGAAGGTACGGGACGTAATGCACCCCACAGATTTATATGTGCACTGATAATTTAACAATAAGACAGAAATATAGTTTTAATATAAAAAATGACTTCATTTTTACATGAACTCGTCTTGGTTTGATGGCAAATTCGTATAATATCCTGTCGTGCAGCTCCTTCTTCTTATCCAAGTCGTTCAAAATGCGATATTCCTAGCCCCAGATGTCTTATTTTTTATATCTAGCACTATGTCTTTCTCCATTTCTAAGTTAAGGGTAAAAATAAAGCAATCCTGAAAAACACAACTGATCTTTACACACAGACGAACGGAATAACAGCAATCGAGAGCGGCGTGCATAACAAACATTAGCCAGAGACCGATCTGACTGTCGCCTGTACTGTACTATTGACAAGAGATGCCAGTTAGTCTTTTACATCTAGGAGGCTCGTTGGTATTTGCCAGAGCTGCTGGATAATTTTTCGTTCCTTTAACAATATTGTAGAACGGAAACCTTTCATAGATTGAAATTTAAATGCTAATCTCTATAGAAATCTATGGTTTCAAGAAAACATTGAATTTTAATTACTTTTATTTTTTACGATTATAGATAACAAGTCTGGCTGTAACTTCTGAGCCAGAGTTAAGCGTGTGTGAACGATGTCGAGAGAACGTCTGTTACGAATGATATTTTTTGACACAGGGCACCTCTAATAAGACGAGCGCCAGACGCTGAATGGAAATATATGAACTGTGACCAGGCTCAATAAAAGGAGCCCGAGTTATTGGCTGCAATTACTTACTTGAAGTCAGTGTTGGCAGAAATTAAATCAGCTCTGAGATATATATAGTTGTCTAGGAGCAGTATCTTTAGGATGATTAATAACTTTAAAAAGGCTGGTTAAACTCATGTTAAGAAGTCTTTTGGGCACAAAAAAGCTTCAAATGAACGCGGAGTTCGCTTTCTGGTATGGTTCTAGGTCAAGGATCAGGTTGCTTTCAGTACCATACTTATTCACGATTGGAAAGAGCCAAGTGTGAACGCTGTAGCGAACACAGTGCAGCTGAGACTTTTCGACAAAGGTCTAAGGTCGAAAAGGGCTAAAAAGAAGGATCGTCTTAACAAAGGGGACCTTACTGATGGGCTCCATTTTGGTATGAAATGTATAAAATGGACTGTTAAAGACTGCGGCAAAGTGATATTCTCTTATGAAACTCCTTCCGGCTTGTTTTGGGCTTTTAGATGATCTCCCGATGTATCGTGCACAAGGTGAAGCATCTAAACACTCTTCCCGCCTGCGGGTACTTCTCATCTAAAGGAACTAGAGCACTAAAAATCTTGTTCGAGAACACCTCATTGAACTCAAAATGCTAACAAAACGTGCTTCATCAGCACCTTTACCCAATAGTTTAGGACCAGCTTGGAGATGATAATTGTAGTTTTAGGCATGATAGCGCACCTACTCACAAATTAAAACCAATACAAAAGTGATTGGCTGAAAATAACATTAAACCTTTGGGACATTTAACTTGTAATTCTTTAGATATGAACCCAATAAAGAATTTCTGAGGAATAATCAAACTGGCATTTGATAAACAGTTGGCATCCAATTGAAAAGCGTAACGAGGCTTATTGGACAGGAGATTTCTGATCTCCTGCGCGCGAGCTACAACAAGCCCGACATCACCAAGCAACTCAACGTCAGCCTCAGCCTGATAGCCTTCCATAGAGTCTCGGAAAGGCTCAAGAACTGGGAAAACATTAAATATCGACGTCATTCAGGCAAACCTCAAGTTTCCAGCGTTTTTCTGTGAGAAAGGCCTTCAAATTTTCCCGGAAGCTCAAAATTAGTGCGCTCGCGAGAAAGAAGAACTTCTCGGTGGCTACGGTGTCCAGAGAAATCAAGGAGGAGGGTGGCAAGAGTTTGAGTTAGGTGAAAAGAACTTTGCTTATCAACCTTATGCGAGAACAATGTCGAGAACCCTATCATCGCCTTCTCAACGAATTGAGCAGGTAGGCAATCGAATTCGCATTTTTTTCTGCTAAAAAAAAAAATGCTTCACTTTTGATCGCGTCATCAACAAGCAGAACAACAGCGTGGTAAGCTTCGGCCAGGACGTCTCCGAGGTCTGCTACGTGTCCATGACCAAGCACCCGTCCTCCGTGATGATGCTCGGCGTCGTGGCTTCGAATGACGAGAAGATACCGCCGGTGTTGTTCGCAGCCGGTTACAGGCTCACCGCTGCCCATTACAGGGACATCTTGGTAGCGAAAGTCCTACCCTGGGTGAGAAAGATCACGAAAAAGACGGAGTATGTCTTTCAACATGAAGGTGGCCCGGCCCACACTGCCAAAACAGTGCAAGAGTGATTGGGGTGGAACATGAACTTGTGGTTGAAGGACTTTTAGCCACTGCAGTAGCCCTACCTCAATTCCCGGGACTACAAGGTATGGGCGCATGTCGAGGGCAAGACCTGCAAATTTCACCACAGCAAATTCGGTAAGTTGAAGTCCTCCGTCAACCACGTGTGGTCCACCATGAGGAAGGACTTCGTCCACAACGTGTGCGCGACCTTCAGGTCTCTCCTGGAGCGTGTGATCGCCCCTAAGGGCGGCCATATTGATTAATATTACAATTTAACAACATATTTATATGTTAAAACAATAAAAAACATGTCTAAATGCATAAAAAACTATCATTGTGTCCTTTTTAAGAGCGTCGTAATGATTGTAACAGGACTTTTGCAATACTTGATTTCGTGAAATTCTTTCTTAAAATGCCCTGTTGTATATATATATATATATATATATATATATATATATATATATATATATATATATATATATATATATGTGCGTGTGTGTGTGTGTGTGTGTGTGAGAGATTTCTTAAAAAAATAAGACAAAATCAACGAGAGTTTTTACAACAGGGCATTTTAAGAAAGAAGTTCACGAAATCAAGTTCCCTTGAAACAAGAGGATCAGCACTGCCTTATGTCTCTTGTGTGTATGTTTCTATGCACAAACGCCAGGCTCTGCTGTAGCAAAATTATTTAGAAATTTAAAGAACGAAATAAAAGAAAAGTCTAAGATTCTGTAGGAGCTTTATATGCGGTAACTCGCCTATGCATTTTTTTATTTTCTCTTGATGGAGAAAGTATGATGGGATGAAGAAGGCGAAGTAGAAAAAAGGGCGGATAAATGGGAGAAATTTGAAAAATGTAAAAACTGGAACCGAAAATCTGGGCAACATCGTACCGAGGTCACAATACCTAAGGATAAGTTCATACAAAGGACTTAGTAAGGCATAATTACGAACTTGAACCCTTTTGGTGTGTGTGGGGAGGGGGGGAGCTTAGAACTGAAATTATCTTGAGTTATATTTAGGTCATGGTCAAGGATATAACAATGCTGATCATGTTTGGTTTTGTTTTTTAAATCTTTCGGTCCGGGGGATTTTCGACTATTGCCCAAATCTGTTTTCAAGGGTTCTTTTCTGGGAATTGACAGTCCAAGGATTTAGTTTGATGCCCTGTGGCACCTTTCATTGTGTAGTCAATTTGGCACTGTGGCATTGAGCCATATTATCCATGACAAGGCACCTGTCCTATTTAAATTGTCCTCTCAGCGTTAATGGCATTAGTACTTTTCAAGGATAGGATGTTTTTTTTTAATTAAAATTAACGACACATTCAACCAAATTTGATTGTCCACTCTTCCAAACAGTTTAGCAAAGCATAACAAATACTACACCTTAAATTCTTTGCAAGAAATTTAGTTTTATTTAAGATGATAACCGCTTGGAATAGCTTGCCTGCTACAGTAGTATCTATTATTTTAGTAAAAGAAGTTCACGAATCGACTGCCTACTTAATTTGAAAATAATAACCTTGCATAAGAAAAATTTTGGTATATCCTTTGGGGCCTGGGGGCCGCGAGTGATGACCTTGCAACCTTCCTTCTTATGGGGTGTCTTCGTATGAACTCGAGGGTCTTTAAAAATTTTTTGAGTAGGTAAATATATCAACCATCATGTTCACTATCTTGATTCAGCAGAAAAAGTTATGGTGCAGCCAAAACCAAAGACTTCTAGCTATCTGTCTAGCAATCTATCCTCAGCAACGGAGCTAAAGTGGATAATTCCTTATTGATTTTGGACTAATTTAATTTTTATTTTAATATTTTTAACGACGATTGTTTGCAACGAACCATCTAAAACGTCGAAGACCATCACAACCAAGTTGACACAGTCATGATTTAGTAGATGCTTGGGATTTTCTTTATATAAAAAGATCTATTACTGCGTTGGTCATTTTTTGACTGACCTCATTCCATCCGAGAACGTTGGAACTCCAGCAATACGAGACCGACCGATTCTCACCAATCCCATACCGTCTGGGGTTCTTTCAAACACTTACCGATCGACCTTCATTTATTCCAGACGGTCACATTACAATCAATGCCACACTGACTGACCTATATCAATCCCAGAGTGGCCAGCCCCTATCGATACCAGACCTTCGGACCTCCATCAACACTAGACCTTCAGACCTCCATCAACACTAGAATTTCAGACCTCCATCAACACTAGACCTTCGGACCTCCATCAATCAAAGATCGACCTACCTCCATCTTTCCTAGATTGTCGGATATTCGTCAATTTCATACCGATCGACCTCCATCCATCCCAGACTCCCAAACTTCAAACAATCAAAGATCGCCCCACCTTCATTGAACAAGACGGCCGTTGTACAATCAATGACACACCGACCGAGCTCCATCAATTCCAGAGCGACCTGCCTCCATCAATTCCACACCTTCGGAACTTCATCAATCCCAGATCGATCGACCTCTATCGAGACAAGCCCGAACGACCTCCAACTAACGCAGAAGGTCGGACCTCAATTAATCTCATATCGATTGACCTCCATCAATTTCAAACAAACAAAATTCGATCAATCCCACAAAAACAATCTCATCAATTCCAGACTAATCGAATTTGATTAATCTTAGGATCTACATCAATTGCAGACCCACCTACCTCAATCAATCTAGATCTGTCGGACTTTAAACCAATCTGAAACCAACCGATTTTATCATTCTTAGACCGTCCGAATTCTATCAATACTAGATAGAAAAGCTTCCATCAATCCCAGAGCCACTAACCTCCATTAATTCCAGACCCACCGACTTTCATCAATACCAGACCCACCAACCTCCATTAATCTCAGACCCACCGACTTCCATCAATCCCAGACCCACCAACCTCCATTAATCCCAGACCCACCGACTTCCATAAATCCCAGACCCACGAGCCTCCATTATCCCAGACCCACCGAATTCCATCAATCCCAGACCCACCAGCCTCCATTATCCCAGACCCACTGACTTCCATCAATCCCAGATCCAACAACCTCCATTAATCCCAGACCCACCGACTTCCATCAATACCAGACCCAACAACCTCCATTAATCCCAGACCCACTGACTTCCATCAATACCAGACCCACCAACCTCCATTAATCTCAGACCCACCGACTTCCATCAATCCCAGACCCACCAACCTCCATTAATCCCAGACCCACCGACTTATATAAATCCCAGACCCAACAACCTCCATTAATCCCAGACCCACCGACTTCCATCAATCCCAGACCCACGAGCCTCCATTATCCCAGACCCACTGACTTCCATCAATCCCAGACCCAACAACCTCCATTAATCCCAGACCCACCGACTTCCATCAATACCAGACATTCAGACCACAATCAATGACAAGGCACCGACCGACTTTCATCACACCAAGACCGACATCCATCAATTCCAGACCGACCAGCATCCATCAATTCCAGGCCAACCAGTCTCCATCAATCTCAGACCGAACGAACTGACTCATTCCAAAACCGACCGACCTTCATCAATCCAAGAACGACCCCCATCAATCACGAATAATCTACATTTACCAATCACAGACCGTACGACCCTAATCAAACCATGAGCAACTAGTCTTTATCAATCACAGACCGACAGACCTCCGTCATCTCATAGCGACAGATTTCCCTCAATCTCAAACCTTCAAATATACATCAATCCCAGATCATACGATGCACATCAATCCCAGAGCCTCGTCTAACATCGATCAATCCCAGACCGATCAACCTCCATCAATCCTAGAATCTGGCAACTACAGCAACCCAAGATCGACCGATCTTCATTAATTACAGACTGTCAAAAAGCCATCACTCCCCGATAGATCGACTTACATTAATCTCACATCAATTGACTTCCTTCTATTTCAAACCGACTGACTACCATCAATTCCAGACAGACCGACTGACGTCCATCAATTCCAGACCGACCGAGGTACAGCAATCCCAGAGACAGCAACTAACATAATTTCCAGACAGATCGACCTCCATCAATCCCAGTCAATCGACCTCTTTTAATGCCAGAACCTTGGGCCTCTACCGGGTTTTGCAAAAGTTATGTCACACTGGACTCTCTTTATCTTTGAGGGTTTATGTGTGTGATAGAACAAGTTTGGTCAAACAAACTTAAAGTTCTATTTTTCCAGCACGTGCCATTAAAACGTCTTTTCCATCTGTGCAGGTGTGGCGAGATGGAAGTGAAAAGAATTAAGATCTCTGCTCTCTGCACGCGGTCCACAGCAAGTCCGACATCGCCAAGTGACTCAACGTCAGCCGGATGACTCTCCACAGAGTCATGGAGAGTTTTAAGAACGGGGAAGATCTCAAAGATCGACCTCGTTCAGGCAGACCTTAAGTTGTCGACCGTTTGTCTTTGAGAAAGGCCTTTGAAAGTGCTCCGAAGCTCAAAAGGGTTGAGCTCGAGAAGAAGAAGAAGAACATCTCGGTGGCCACAGTGTCCAGGGCCGTCAAAGAGGAGGGCGGCGAGAGCTTGAGGTGCGTGGAAAGGCCTCTGCTCACCGAATGTAAGTGAGAACAACGTCGGGAGCGCTGTCGTCACCTTCTCAACGACTTGAAGTGTCATGGCGATTGAATTCTCATTCGTTCTCATGAAAAAAAGCTTTACGGCCAAGACCGTGCGAGAGTGGTTGGGGTCCAACAGGAACTTCTTATGGAAAAATTTTAGCCCCTGCAGTCGCCCGAACTCAGCCTCCCCCCCTCCCCCGACTACAGCGTGTGAGCGCATGCTGAGAGTAAGGAAAGCAAAGCTCGCCACAGCAAATTCGACGAGCTGAATTCCTACGTCAACCGCGTGTGGGCCACCATGAGGAAGGACTTTGTTCGCAACGCGTGCGTAGCCTTCCGTCCTCGCCTGGAGCGCGTGCTCGCCGCTGAGTGCGACCACATTGATTAATATTACAAACTAAAAGCATATTTATATGTTAAAACAATATAAACGTGTCTAACTGTATCAAAGCTCTCGTTGTGTCCATTGTTTAAAACGTGGTAATGAGTGTAACAGGACTTTTGTAATACACGGTATAACAATGAGTAGCCACCTTCGGATACCATCGGGCACGCATAAAGGGCGCTCTTCATCCACGCCAATCAAGTGACTGTAGCCAATAGACCAATCTAAATACCCTTAAAAGAACTGTATCAATTGGGTATTTTAATCTTGCTTGGCTTAGTTGAGGAGCGTCCCCCAGTCGCATATCCCATGCAGTGTGAAGGTGGTTTCTCATTGCTATACTAACCTCATCTACCATAGATATAATGAAAACCAAATATTATTATTATTAATAATTACAGAGACTTGGCCTCCTTATGTTGTTGATTTTTTGCTCTTTTACCACATATTGCCACTGTCCGATGCCGATTTCGGTGTAAATCTACATTTTTAAGGTGGTTTTCATTCGTCATCCAAAGATGGCAGAGATGAGTCACATTTATTGAGGTTAAGGTTCGAGAAACCAACGAGTGCATCTCCACCCGAAAGTTTGTAAGGAGAGATCCGTAAAGAAAGTGGTGACGATGGAAGAAGTGAAATTGTGTGGATGTTGGGGCCGGGAAGGTTCGCAATCCCCGCTTGTTAGGTGCAGCATGACTTCGATGCTACCTACGCCTGGCCCCCTTGCGTGTAGAGATGCATTTCTGTGAGTGCTTATGTGGAGGCGAGCACGCCCGGTATACAATCGTGTCCGTGTGTGAATAAATCGGTGAAAGTGAGAGTTGTGGCACGGCGCCTGGACGCCATTTATGTGGCTGTTAAGTGTGTGGGGTTGCGTGAGTGGAAATTCAGATCGGTCCTCGAAGAAGTGCCTTCAACGTGCACATTTGCCCCTAATTTGGGGGTGTCCACCCCACATCCCTTCGCCTCCTTTGGCCTACTGGCAGCTCATCCACCCCTACCAGCTCCCCACCCCCCTTCACACATTTCGCAGTGCCGCCCACGGTGCCAACGAGTGCCAGCCAAATAAACAAAACGGCCCGTTTAAGCATCGATCTTCTCGTATGGTCAAAAAGAGTTTAACCCCGCACCCCAACTCATACCCCCGTTCAACCTTACCTCCTTCGCTTTCCCTCCCCCCCGTCCCCCCCGTATTTTTAAAAATCGCATCCCCCCCTCCCCCTTTCACCATGACTGCTCTGATCGTAAACCAAATCACACTGGATTTAGTCGAGATCGCGATGGTTCGTTCGTTTGTTCTTTTGTCATTGACACTTAATTCTTGTGTTTGTTCTTCATTGACTCTTAATTGTTTGTGTTTGTTCGTCATTGACCCTTGTTTTTTGTTTTGTCTTTGACTCTTAATTGTTTGTGTTTGTTCGCCATTGACTCTTGTTTTTTTGTTTGTCATTCACTCATAATTGTTTGTGTTTGTTGGTCATTGACTTGTTTTTTTGTTTGCCATTGACTCTTAATTGTTCGTCATTGACTCTTGTTTTTTGTTTGTCATTGACTCTTAATTGTTTGTGTTTGTTCGTCATTGACTCTTGTTTTTGTTTGTCTTTGACTCTTAATTGTTTGTGTTTGTTCGTCATTGAATCTTGTTTTTTGTTTGTCATTGACTTTTTATTGTTTGTGTTTGTTGTTCATTGACTCTTGTTTTTGTTTGCTTGTTATTGACTCTTAATTAAATTGATATTCTTGTTTGTGTCTAGACGGAATGCCCCTGTTAATGGCTGCCGCGATGAGATCTCACCACTGTTTGAGTTCATCGTCGAGCAATTAAACGAGCATCACAAAATCACCGAGTGAGGCGGGGGGAAATACAGCTTTCTTCTGGGCATCTTTCCTCCCTTCCGGCACCATTAGCTCCTTTTCTACCCCTCGTCACTCGCAACTCTGCCACAACTGATCACGATACCCTAGGGCCGTGCGACCAGTCGACCTCGACGCCGTCTTTACTACGGGATTCTGAACCCCGGGGGCGACCCACTAGGCTCTCCGCAAGCCTGGGGTTGAGAAGACAAAGAGAGGCTCCCCCATTTCCCCGGTGACTCCCATTCGTAGCAGTAAAAACGGATCTTGTGGAGGGCAAGGATCCTCGGAAGAGAAAGTGTTGTCGGGGCAGCGCCCCTGAGGCATGGGTGGAAAGGGAGGAGGGGGGGCTTGTGTGTAGAAGAGCGTAGAAATGGAGTTGGTCGGATTCGGTACCTTGGGAAAAAGAAGCGCTCATTAACGGAGTCATGGATGGATGACCGGGAAACACCTAAGTACTCTCCATTCGACCGCATTCAGGACCTCCCGGCGCCATCTTCCACACCGCTACAATACAATAGACTCTCACGATTCACCATATTCTCCTTTGCCGCCCCACACTTCAACATCAGACTAAAGGCATCGCAAGAATTTCCACCATTACAATAATCGCAACAATCTTTAAAAGAATTGC
Source organism: Ceratothoa steindachneri (assembly GCA_963969495.1). Lineage (NCBI taxonomy): Eukaryota > Metazoa > Arthropoda > Malacostraca > Isopoda > Cymothoidae > Ceratothoa > Ceratothoa steindachneri. The sequence continues at coordinate 46,960,884 of OZ018323.1, read as the reverse complement.
TTCTATCCCAAGAATTTCCACCATCACAAGAAGTACTGCCTTCACAAGAATTTACGCCATCACAAGAATTGCCACCATCACATGAATTGCCATTAACACACGAATTCTCACCATCACCACACGAATTGCTACATCATACAAATTGCACCCACCACACGAATTACCACCACATGAATTGCAACAACCACACAAAATGCACGGGAGTCATTAATGGCGCCTTCTCGATCTGAATGACCTTAAATCACTCAGATCGCCCGGGGGAAGGCTGCCCTATCTCACCCCTGCCTCAACTTCTCTCTCACACACAGCTGCACTACATCCACCCCACCCTACCCCCTTCCTAATCGTGTCCCTTTAATTTCTTTACAAAAAATGAATTATCATATGTGACATAAGCTCTCTCTCTCTCTCTCTCTCGCTCTCTCTTTCTCTCTCTCACACACACACACGCAAACACACAGAGTCGAAAGTGTTGATGCGAAAATTTCATATCAGGTTTTTGGGTGTGGTCGCTTATGCTCATACACGAATACACACTCCTCTCTCAATCGCACATACACATTTTAGCGCCCCGTGTAGGCATGTAAATATATACACGCGTACCTCGAAATAATATATTTATGTATGAGACTACATATTGAGTGCATGGATGTTATTGTGCACATAGCATTCATGTACGTGCGCAATATGAGGTCAAAGTTTTTCTTCTACCACACTTCCAAGTTGAGTTAGCAACTTACACATGTGATAAATCAGTGGAACGAGTAACCTGCCATTAACAGGTGGAAAAAAGACGCCTGTTCACCTATGCGTGTACATACGTAATACGTACACGCAAGACCAAGTAGCCACTCACTTTGCTATGGACGACTTTTGTCCTGGGAAAGGGGGCAGACCCCCTTAAAGGGAAAATAATTTTGAAACGTCACGTTTTTGTTGCTATAGCGATGAAGGGGTTATTTTTCTGCACCGAAAACCAACGAAGGCATCTGGGGATGCATTTTGGTAAACGGGTGATAAAGAAAAGGCTGAAATTAAGAAATCTGTAGGGGGTAAATAGCGCCAAGTCTTGAAGGCACGCAACACTTCCGAGTCTGCCCCCTCCCATTCGTCTTCCATGGACAGAATCCACATTACCGTTCTTTTTCTTTCTTTTTATTCTTTATTCTTCCTCTACATTCTTTTTCTTTTACTATTATTTACCTCAACAAAATCGATGTTTACCATCGTGCGAATACATGAATACACGTGCACATACATGCTTTCGTATGTACACAAATGCATACACGTGTGTACAGCATGTACTATAGTTACTGGGGCACATCTGAGAAGATACGATAGCCTGAGTACCCTACGGAGGTGACCCGCTCGCAAGGGGACTACAGCTCCCATTGGCACTTGCTCGACCCACTAGGGGGCGCTCATCCCCCGTTTAAATCATTACCAGAAGTGCAACTGGTGCGAAGGAGAGTTTGGGGGTTGGGGGAGGTAAGAATGGGGAACAGGTGGCTGGCGACCTCAATGAGGAGGAAAGCTATTGATGGACGCGGGTAACATGTCAATAAGGCCTCTCAGCGACCTCCGCCATAACGCGTTTACCCCCAGCAAGGTCGGGTTGCGGAGGAGGTGGGGGAAGGGGGTGCACAAACGGGACGGGAGTCTGCTGGGGTTGGGGAGGGGGAAGGGGGATATCTCCCTACAATGGGATGGGTTTGAGAGAGTTGATCTCACTGCGGTTATTCGATGCTGCGCTGCGTTTACGCCTTGAGTCCACGGCACGAATTCAAGGTCGTACTCTCGAGTTGGCTAGGCTTCAATTACGAACTTTTGAGTGCGAAATCGTACTTTTGAGTCTTTATACTCGATGTACGTATTTTATTTTTGGAAGATCGTAATTTGAGTGTTTGTGTTCTTTGTGTTAACTTTTATAATAGGAATTTCGTGTTTTTTTATTGTTTGTTATGTGGGTGATTGTGTTCTTAGTACGAACTTCTTTTGAGGGAAGGGGGAGGTGGCAAGATTCGTTACCTTTGTAATGTGTCTGCTCTTTTTAACAACTATTTCCTTTTAAATTCTAATTGGAACATCTTTTTGTGTTTGTACAATTTATGCGAAATTGTTCCAAGGGATTTAACTTGCAACTACTAAGGGTAACTGAGTAGTAATTCCCTCATTGGTTACCTAACTTTGCCATCTTTGCCTAAGTGAAAGTAACCAAATTGCCTTTTTTGCAAGCCGCTGATCCGCTAGGATTGTGGTGGGACTTTGGGAATCCTCGGGATTCTCGACCTTTTTGCGGTCCTCCATCGATTCGGTCCAACCAAGAAAACCAGGCGAGTGTCTACGGCGCTTAAATCTTTCGAGTCGGAACAAAAACGAAACAACTTAGACAAAACATCTCACAAAATGTTTAAATAAACGATTATACGATGTGAATTAGTCCAAAGTAATCTAAATAAAGTAGTAGAGCTGTGGGTTAATCAAAGTTAATCTAAATAAAGTAATCTAGCATGTAGAGCAATCCAATTTAATATAGAGTAGTCTATCTTGTGGATTAATCCATGAGAATATAAAAGAGTACTCTACCATTAATTAAATCCAAGATAATCTAAAGAGAGTATTCTACCATGTAGAGTAATCAAAGATAATATAAATAAAGTACTCTCCAATGTGAATTAATAAAAGTTAATTTAAATAAAGTACTCTAACATGTTAGTTAATGCAAAGTAATTTAATTAAAGAGCTCTGCTATGTGGGTTAGTCAAAAGTAATCTAAAAAGGTACTCTACCATGAGGATTAATCCAAATTAATCTAAATAAACTACTCAAAAATGTAGGTTGATCAAAGTTAATCTAGATAAAGTACTCTGCAATCTGAGTTATTCCAAGTTAATCTAAATTAAGTACACTACCATATGGGTTAATCATGGTTAAGCTAGATAAATTACTCTACCATGTGGATTAATGCAAGTTAATCTAAATAAAGTATTGTATCATGTAGATTAATCCAAGATAATCTAAAGAGAGTACTGTATGATATGAAATAATCCATGATAATCTAAATAAAGTATTCTACATATGGATTAATTCAAGGTAATCTCAACATGTGAGGTAATCCAAGTTAATCTAAACAAAATATCCGATCTTGTGAAGAATTAAGAGTTAATCTCAATAAAGTATATAAATGTGGGTTAATCTAAGTTAATCTAAATAAGGAAGTCGAATATGTGATTTATTGCAAGTGTATATTAATAAAGTACTTTAAAATATGTAATAATCATAATTAATCTCGATAAAGTAATCTACCATATGGATTAATCCAAGTTAATCAAAATATATTACTCTACCTTATGGATTACTCCAAGTTACTATAGATTATGAACTCTACTAAGTATATTATTGCAATTTAATCTGAAAAAAGGACTCTACCATTTGAGCAGTCCAGAATAGTCTAAAAAAAGTACTGTACAATATGGATTAATCCAAGATTCCAAGACATCTAACTAAATAACTTTTGCATGTGGGTTAATCCAAGTAAATCTAAATGAAGTACTCTACGATGTGTATTAATCCAAATTAATTTAAATAAATAACTATAAATGTGAGTTAATCCAAGTTAATCTAAATAAAGTGATTTACTATGTGACTTATTCCAAGTTAATCATCATAAAGTACTCTAACATATGGGTATGAAAAATAGTTAATCTAGATAGAGTACTCTACTATATTTTTTAATCAAAGGTAATCTAAATGAAGTGCTCTGTCATGTGAATTAATCCAGGATAATCTAAATAAATGCTCTAACATGTGAATTAATCCAAGTTAATCTATATAAAGTGCCCTACCATGTGGTTTGATCCGAGTTACTCTAAATAAAGTAATTACCATGTGAATTAATCCAAGTTAATCTTAATAAAGTACTCTACTTTGTGGATTATTTTTAAGTTAATCTAAATAAAGTTCTCTGCCATGTTAATTAACAAAAATGAATCTAAAGAGATTACCCTACCATTTGAATTAATCCAAGATAATCCAAAAAGAGTATAATACCATGTGGATTAATGCACATGTTACCTTCCAATGCAAATTTTTCCAAATTAATCTGAATAAAGACTCTCCAATGTGAATGATTATATATAAGTGAAACAATATAGAGTATGTAATATGTCAATCAATGCAAGTTAATCTAAAATAATGTGTCCTGCCTTGTAAATTTATCCAAATTGATCCTCATTAATGACTACGATTTTGATTAATCCAAGTTAATTGAAATTAAATGACCTTGCCATGTGAAGAAACCTACGTTAACCTAAATAGTTGTTCTAAGTTGATCTAAGTAAAGTACTCTACCCTAGGAATTAATCCAAGCTAATCTAAATCAAACACTCTATATTGTGAAGTAATCCAAGTTAATCTAAATATAGTCCTATTCTATTTCAATAAATCCAAAGTAATCTAAGTAAAGTACTCTACTTTGAGAATTAATCCAAGGAAATCTAAATAAACTACCCTACTATGTGGATTAATGCAAGTTTATCTAATTAAAGTAATCTGACATATGAATTGATCCAAGTTAATCACAATAAATGAATTTATAATATGATATAATCTAGGGTAATCTAAGTAGAGTGCTGTCATGTGAATTAACCCAAAATAACCTAATAAAGTACACTAATATTTGATTTAATCTAAGTTAACCAAAATAATCTATTATAACATGTGCTCAGCCTTGTGAATTAATCCAAGTTAATCGCAATAAATGAATCTCCGATGATGATTAATCCCAGATAATTGAAATTAACTGCCCCCGTCATCTGAATAAACTGACGTTAATTCAAAATGTATTAATCCAAGTTGATATAAATAAAGTACGAAAACATTTCGATTAATCCAAAGTAATCTAAATAAAGTATTCTTGTATGAAAATTATTCCCTATTAATCTAAATGATTAGTCTCCCATGTGGTTTTATTCAAGTTAACCATAATAAAGTAGTCTATAATGTCACTTAATCTTAATAAAGCTCTCCATGTGGATTAATCTAAGTTACTCTGAATAAAGTATCCTACAAGTGAATTATTCCAAGTTAATCTAAATAAGGTATTTTCCAATGTGACTTAACCAAAGCTAATATAACTAAATGCTTTGTCATGTGATTTATTCCAAGTTAATTTAAAAAAAGTTGACTACCGTGTGAAATAATCCAAGTTAATCTGGATAAAGTATTCTACAATGCAATTTAATCTCTGTTAATCTAAATAAGTTACTCTACCATGTGGATTAATCCAAGGTAATACAAATAAAGTACTCTACCATGTGGATTACTCCAAGTTAATCTAAATAAAGTACTCTAAGATGATGATGAATCTAGGTTAAAATAAATAAAGTAATCTACCATGTAGACTACTCGTAGCTAATCTAAATATTAAATAATGTAGTCTACCATGTGAATTATTCCATGTTAATCTAATTAAATTACTCTACAATGTGTATTATTCCATGTTTATCTAATTAAAGTAATCAGTCACATGAATAAATCCAGGTTAATCCTAATAAATGAATTAACCATGTGGATTAATGTGAGATAATCTAAATAAAGTGCTATCACATGTGAATTAACCCAAGATAATCTAAATAAAATACTCTACTATATGTATTAATCTAATTTAATCTCAATATTCTCTATCTCGTGAAACAATGTATGTTAATCTAAAATAAAGTGTTCTGTCTTGTAAATGAATCCAAGTTAATCTTAATTAATGAATCTCCAATGTTGATTAATCCCAGTTAAGCGAAATTAACTGCCCCAGCTATCTGAATTAACCGAAGTTAATCTATATAATATTAATTAAAGTTAATCTCAATATTGTACTCTGCCATTTGCATTAATCCAACTTAATCGATATAAAGTACTATATCGTGTGAATTAATTCAAGTTAATATAAATAAAATTCTTTATCAGGTGCATTAATCCAAGCTAATCTAAATAAAGTACTCTACCATGTAGATTAATCCCAATTTATCCAATTAAAGTAATCTTCCATATGAATTGATCCAAGTTAATCCCAATAAATTAATTTAACATGTGGATTAATCTAGGATAATCTAAATAAAGTACTATACCATGTGAATTAACCAAAAATAATCTAAATAAAGTACTCTACTATGTATATTAATCTAGGTTAATTTCAATAATGTACTCTATCTTGTGAAACAATGTATGTTAATCTATAATAAAGTGCTCTGCCATGAGGAATTAATCCAAGTTAATCATAATAAATAAGTCTCCGATGGTGATTAATCCCAGTTATTTAAATTAACTGCCCTTGCCCTCTGAATTAACCGAAGTTAATCTAAATAATATTAATCCAAGTCAATCTGAATAAAGTACGCTAACATGTGGATTAATTCAAGTTATTCTAAATAAAGTACTCTACCCTGTGGATTTGCAAGTTAATCTAAATTAAGTACTCTAGCATGTGTATTAATCCAGGTTAATCAAAATAAAGTAGTATATCATGTAGATCAATCCATTATAATTTAGAAAAGTACTCTGCCATATCGATTAATCCAATTTAACCTAAGAAAATTACTCTACCATCTGAAAAGATTCGAGTTAATATAAATAAACTCTACCATGTGGAACAATCCATGTTAATCTATAAAAATACTTTGCCATCTGGATTTATCCAAGTTAGCTAAATAAAGTGCTCTGTCCTCTGGATTTATCCAAGTTTATCTAAATAAAGTACCCTACCATGTGAATTAATCGAAGTTAATCTAAATAAAGTACCCTACCATCTGGATTTATACATTTAATCTAAATAAAGTGCTCTGTCATCTGGATTTATCTAAGTTTATCTAAATAAAGTACTCTACCATGTGAATGAATCCAGGTTAATCTAAATAAGGTATTTCAACCTATAGATTAATCTAAGTTAATCTAAATAAAGTAGTCTACCATGTGAATTAATACAGGTTAATCAAATAAGATAGTTTCAAATATGGTTTAATCCGATTTAATCTAAATAAAGTACTCTTCCATGAAGATAAATTAAAGTTAATCTACATAAAGTACTCTCCTATGTGATTCAATCCAAGTTAATCTAAATAAAGTACTCTACCATGTGGATAAATCAGGGTTAATTTAACTAAAACTTTAAGCATAAATCAAATAAATCAAACTAAACTAAATAATAGGTAGGTCAGTCTGGACCACCATTCGTTTTAGTCATGACAAATCACCCCCACCCCCATCCTGATCGTATAATGAAAACAACATAAAGCTTAGCTTGACAATCGCTTGTGAACCAGATGACACTAAGTGTCAGTCCTCGTTGAAGGGAGGAAGGGGGGGGGGCGCTGGAATTACATATTTGGGGTATCACACCTACCAGCGTTCCAGCAGAAACCTTCGTCACTCCGGCGGAAGGGGCAGCCATTTCAGTAAGAGGGGGGGGCATGTAGGTAGATCGACCCATCGGCACGATTGCACGATGCCTGGAAACAGATGATAAAGAAAAGAAAGGTAAGAAAGGAAAGACATCGGTGGTGGCGGTGTTGTAATTGTCTATGTGAGTGATGACGTATACAAGATCGAACAACCACATGGGTAAGCGCATCATGTCAATCAATCCGTAGCGATACATCTATGCAGGTGCGCCGACGTTTTTGTCCGCTCTCGCTTGGGATTAAAGCCGACACCTCGACGTTAGAAACCCCAATCTGTAAGGGCGAGATTAACGAGAGCTCCCTTAAAAAAGAGGTTTGAAATCCAATGGGAATAAAGTGCTTAAAGTATAATTCTACATAATTAAACTAACATTATAACCAGGAATGATTAGTAATGCAAAGAGCACTAGCTCATACTGATAATAATAATCCGTATGGAGAAAATACTCGTAGATATAAGGAGCATCAGAGTTTAGAAAAAGCACTAGTTTATAACGATAATACTGTTAATAATATCCGTGTTGAGAAAATAGAATAGGATGCATTATTGTTTAGAAAGAACACTAGCGAATAAAGATAATAAAATTCCGTATTGAGTAAATAGAAAAAGGGTGCTTTAGAATTAAAGAGAGCACTAGCTAATACTCGTAATAAAATCCCCTAGTGAGAAAATATAATTAGGGTGCATTAGAGTTTATTAGAAAGAGCACTAACTAATACCGATAGTACTGATAGTTATAATCCGTATTGAAAAAATAGAAATAGGGTACATTAGAGTTTAAAAAGTGAGAAGGTATGGAAGGTGTAAAAAAACTTGGCCTCCTGGCTTTCCCCCCGGCTTTTCCCCTGGCTTCCTTGCTTTCTCACTTGGTTTCCTAACTTTCTCACTCGGCTTCCTTGTTTTCTCACTTGGCTTCCTGGCTTTCCCCCTGGCTTCCTAGCAATTCCCCTCCTTTCTCGCTTTTCCACTTGCTCCAAGGCTTTCCCCTTGGCATTTTAGCTTTCACAATTGGCTTCTTGGCTTTCTCACGTAGCTTCCCGCCTTTCCCATTGGCATCATGGCTTTCACAATTGGCTTCCTGGATTCCCCCTGGCTCCTTAGATTTATCTCTTGGCTTTTGACTTTCTCGCTGCGCTTTTGACTATCTCACGTCACTTTCTGGTTTTCCCACTTGTTCTGGCTTTATCACTAACTTCCTGGCTTTTCCACTTGGTATCTTCGCTTTCTCATTTAGCTTCCTGGCTTTCTCTTGTCTTCTTGTCTTCCTGACTTGGCTTACTTGCTTTCTCACTTGGCTTCCTAGTTTTCCCACTTAGCTTCCTGGTTTTCTCACTTAGCTTCCTGGCTTTCCCCCTGTCTTATTGACTTTCTCATTTGGCTTTATGTCGTTCCCCTTGACTTCCTGGCTTTTCTCTTTTCTTCCTGGATTTCCCCTTGGCTTCCTGGCTTTCCCCTTCCCTTCCTAGCTTTCCCACTTGGCTTTCTTGCTCTCTCTTGGCTTCCTAGTTTTCTCACTTGGCTTCTTGGTTTTCTCACTTAGCTTTCCGACTTTCTCCTGCGATCAGCTACTGCTTCTTAAATAGACGAGGCAGGAGCGTGCAGCTGCAGGTCCTGACTTGTCATAACTTGTGAGTTAGTGTTCTTTTCAGCTCTTTAAAATGTTATTTAGTGTCCTTCTCTTTCAACTTAGTGAGTGTATATTATTTTTTGATATAATTCAAAGACCTTTTTATTTTTTTAAATTTTACTCACGTAAAATGGAGCTAGTGTCCTACAATCATGGCCAAAACTTTTGAGACATTATATATTTTTAGCTTTTTTATTCATTGAATCAATAATCCGTGTTTTGAAAAAAAAAATAGGGTTCATTCGATTTTAGAAATAGCACTACCTACTACAAATAATACTGATAATAATAATCGGTATTGAGAAAATAGAAGGAGGATGCATTAGAGTTTAGAAAGACCACTAGCTAATTCCGATAATGCTGATAATAATAATCCCTGTTTAGAAAATAGGACTCTTTTCTCTTATTATATTACAATTTCTTTGCCTGAGACAGATGACTGAACGGCCGGCTGAGGAGGCTGAACTGCCTTTCGTAGGGGCGTGAATCGAGGGATAAGATTATTCCTATGTTATAAGTAGGGCAGTTAAATGTCAATAAAGTCAACTTGTCTTTTACAAGACACTTTCCTCTAAAACAGCTATTAATGCATTAAAAATTACTGTAGGGGGTATAGTAACAAAGTTAATAGGTCAATAAAAAGTTAACTTTTGCACGTCAGGTAAAATAACTCTTTATGTCAAGAAAGCAAAAAAAATATATAGAATCAAAATATATATGGTAACCTTTCGCCTACTAATTGGCAACTGGTGGCCTACCAATTAGCAACTCACGCCTTTTTCAGTTGCTGTTTAACGGCTATTGTGTGCGTTTGTGCTTTTTTTGGTAGTCTTTTGGGCAATTTTGAATTACATATATAGACATGACTAAAGTTGGGATGCTATCTATTTCTAAAGTGCGTACTGTAATTAAAAAATATGCCAATGAATTCATTTGTTCAGGAAAAAATGAACTTTATTGTCAAATTTGTTGTGTTATAGTGAAGCTGGCAAAAAGCTTTTTCGTGAAAACATCGTTCGACTCCAAAACACCAGCGTAGTCTACCTAAACGTGTGGAAACTGGAAAGACACAAACAGTGTTAAAGTTTAAGTCTTCAGATTTTACTGGAAGGCTAGTGACTACATTTTTGTCAGCCGACATAACCTTTCATAAAATGGGCCATCCTCAGATAAAACAATTATTCTCTGATTTGGGTGCAGCAGTCCCCAGTGTGACAACTTGTAGATCAATATCCATTCAAATAGCCGAGAGTGAATCAGCTAGGATAAAACAATTACTAACGGGAAAACTAATTTACCTCGTCGTTGACGAAAGTGAAGTAAAAAGCTCTAAATATGTGAATATACTTGCGAGAATTATTGATGTTCCAGAAAAAAAACTTATTGAATCAAATGGGATGTTCTTGTCAGATCTGTTAATGCGCAAAATTTCATACACAAGATTGATGATACCGTAAAAGAATTCGAGATAGCAAGAGAAAATTTCTGCTTACTTCTATCTGATGCAGCTCGTTATATGGTGTCGGCTGGAGCAACACTCAAGAAACTTTTCCATGTAACATGAGTTGCACATCTGTTACATAACTGTGCAATGCATATAAGATAATTTTATACTGAAGTCGATGCTCTAATTTCATGCGTCAAGGCACCTACTGTTAAAAATAAAGAGAGGAAGACTTTGTTTCAAGAATTGGTACTACTCCCTTAGACCCAATTTAACACGTTGGGCAAGTTGGCTAAACGCTGCTTTCTATTATGCAGACAATTTTCCAAGCGTCGAATGCATTGTTGAGAATTTTGAAGGTGATGGAATTATCGTTCGGAAGGCTAAAGATAGTGTGTCTAAAAAAAACCTACCAACGCAACTACTTTTCATTAAAATGAATTAGAGTTAAAGTGCTCGCTTGGTGCCTAGGATGGAAGCAACTTATTTCACAATTAAAGAGGCATATGAGACTCTTACTACCATTAACTTTGATAACGATCCTTGTGAGATTAAGCCAGTACATTGAAAGAAGACTTAAAGAAAATGATATGTGTGAGATAGTTGAACTCCTTATGCATGAAATATCACCAACAATTTATTCTTATCTCCTTAAATGTCAGCCAACAAAGGCGTCAATAGAGAGATCATTCTCCATGCTTTACAAACTCTTAAATAGAGACCGTAACTTTATGCCGGGAAATATCGAAAAATACTTTATTATGTACCACAATCAGCCAACGCTGGAATAAATAAGTAAAGTTTCGTTCATATCAGTCATTGAAAATAAAGTCAACTTTTTAAGTAAAATTTGTACAATTTTGAGGTCAACGTTTTCAATTTTTTAGGTCAGCTTTTTACTGCCCTAGTTCTAAATTTTTTGGGGGGGTTTGGGGGCGAATAAGAGGAAACTAAAAAAATAAAAGCTAAGGAACGTAAAAAAAGTAAGAGATAAACATTATTTAATAGATAAAACTTTACGTCTTTGTAAATTTGGAACGAGCAGTTCCACATTCTTTTTTATTCCCCATTTTCGCCTTGGCCCAAAGCGACTCTATTTGTTTTGTGTGGGCACCTGTTTCTGGATCTTTAAAGGTTTGCGAGTGGTTAAGAGTCAAATGTTTTCCTGCATCTCTGGCAAGGATTAATTATAGATTAATAATGTTTCTACCGATCTATAAAGAAGTGCATACATGAATCACTTGCGCGTTCCCCGGCAAATCCCCCTGAAAACCTATTGCATTGCTTAAACCCTTCAGACATTGTTCTTTCTTTAGCAAGTTCGTACATTGTCATTTTTTAAAGTTTGAAAACAATGTTTATGCTTCTAAAAAACAAACAAAGGACACCCTATCACTAAAGATGACACAGCTTAATCACTTGAGTAACCGGCCGTTTGGCCATCTGGCTGAGAAGACGAAATTGCGCCATAATAAGAGAAAATATCAGAAAATAGAAATAGGGTGCACTAGAGTTTAGAAATATAACGCGCTAATACGTATAATAATAATCCATATTGAGAAAAATAAATTTGGTACATTGAGTGTTTTGAAAGAACACTAGGTAATGCCGATGATATACTGCTAATAATAATCCGTTTTGAGAAAATTGAAATAACTATATTAGATTTTCGAAAGAGCACAAGTTAATACCGATAATAATAATAATAATGATACATGTTGCTAAAATACAAATAAGGTGCATTAGACTTTGAAAGAACAGCTTATAACGATAATACTGATAATAATAATCCTTTTTGAGAAAATAGAAATAGCGTGCATTCAAATGTAGAAAGAGCACTAAGTAATACTGATATTAATAACATCTCTTCAGAAAATAGAAATATGGAGCATTGGAGTATAGAAAGAGCACTAGCTGCTACTCATAACTACTAATATGTACTGAGTAAATAGAAATTAGGTTTATTAGAGTTTAGAAAGAGCACTATCTAATATCGATAACAATGCCAATAATAATAATAATAATCCGTGTTGATAAAATAGAAGTAAGTTGCATTAGAGTTTAGAATTAGCATTAGCTGATACGGATAATAATGACCCGCTTTGAGAAAATAGAAATAGCGGGCATTTTTTCAGAGGAAGAAATATGGGTAGGAATGAGAAAAAGAAGGAAAATAGTTGATCCGAAGAACAAGGAAGAGGTAAGCAGGATAAAAATACAAAACAATTATTCATTTATTAGTAGTAATATTATTTTAATAATAATAACAATATAATAATAGTAATTCCTATTATTTATTTATTTGAAGAAGTAAGAGTCGTAAAGAAAATGGTGAAGTTAGAAAGTGTGGAAGGTGTAAAGAAATTTGGCTTCCTCCCTTTCCCACTTGGCTTCCTGGCTTTCCCACATGTCTTCCTGTCTTTCCCACTGGGCCCCCTGGCTTTCCCACTTGGCCCACTGGTTTTCCCACTTGGCTTCCTAGCTTTCCCACTGGGCCCCCTGGCTTTCCCACTTGGCCTAATGGCTTTCCCACCACTTGGCTTCCCGGCTTTCTCACTTAGCATTGTTTATTTGTGTGCATAATCCTTTTGTGTCAAGGAAAAATACATTTGTGTTGTTCTTTGTTGCGAATATAAAAGTGTTTCCTGTTGTTTGGTGCTGGAGTTAGTGTTCCTTTCAGCTCTTTAAACTCCTATTTAGTCTGCTGCTCTTTCACTTTAGTGAGTGTATCTTATTTTTTTATATAAGTCAGGGACTTTTTTAAAATATTAATTAGGTAAAAAATAGAGCGAGTGTCTACAGTCATGGCCAAAATATTTGAGACAAATATATTTTTTTTAGCTTTTTCATTCGTTCAATCGAAAATCGCACTCAGGTCTTGTTTTTGTCAGAGATGTTTTAGTCCCTCGAACTTTGATAGTCGACCAAAAGGGTAAAAATGATAATAAATATGGGTTAAATGAATGATGCTGTGTAATTTTAATCTATTTTTTTGTATTTTTGTAAAAATAAATGCTTAAATCTTTGTTCATTCCAGAAATGGCTCTTTCCAAAGGATATATTTGCTAAGGGTATTACATCAAGAAGCGCCTTCTCTGAGATCATTAATCACTTTAAAAAGACTGGTTGCCTTAGTGTGAAGAAGTCTTATGGACGTCAAGGAGCTTCAAATGAATGCTAAGATCGCCTCCTGGTAAGGTTCCAGCTCAAGGATTGGGTTGCCTCCAGTTGCAAAGTTGGGTCACGATTGGAAAGAGGCAGGTGTGGATGATTCAGCACGCAAAGTGAGGCGGAGACTTTTCAACAAATGTATCAAGTCGAGAAGGGCTGCAAAGAATCCTCATCTCCCCAAGTTGAACCTTAAGCATATGCTACATTTTTGTAGTAAATATAGAGAATGGATAGTTGAAGACTGTGGCCAAGTGATATGCTCTGATGAAGGTTCCGTCCTTTTTTTTGGAGCTTCTGGAAGATCTCTATTTATGAGGAGAAAAGGGAAGCGCTTTCATGACTTCTGTGCCGTGCCCACGGTGAATCCTCCAGGCACTCTCCATATCTTGAGTTGCTTTTCATCTATGAGAACTGGAGCAGTAACAGTTTTGCCCAAGAACACTACTATGAACTCAAAATGGTACCAAAACGTACTTCATCAGCACTTTTTCCCAACAGTTCAGGACCAATTTGGGAATGATAACTGTATCTTTCAGCATAATAGCTCACATTGTCACATATCAAATTTCTTGGCTGAAGGTATCATTGAACTTTTGGGACTTTTGCCCGGGAATTCGCCAGATTTGATTCCAATAGAGAATTTATCAGGCATAATCAAACTGGCGATTGATAAACAAAAACCATGAAATTGTTAACAGTTGCGGGTTCTAATTAAACAAAAATGGAGTAATATCAGTCAAGATATCATCACAAATTTGGTCTTTAGCTTGTCCAAACAATATGAAGCATTCCGGAAGAACAAAGTACATCGTTGTAGATATTGACTGTGCGCATCAATTGACCTTATTTATTAATAAAATGGGTTTAGGTTATAAATTTTGTTACATTTCTCCTTCAAATTATGATACAAACTTACTAGAACAAATTGCAATGTTTGATTAATTCTATTAATTTTGTTATATAAAAAATATAGTAATCTAAAACTTTGGCCATGACTGTAGATGGGAATTAGTACGAAAGTTTCGGGATACCAATAAAAGGGGTGTAGTATCAGGAATTTCACCTCGGCATAGAGTAGTCAGAGTAGATGTCGCGCGTGGTTGCGATAAATTAGAGTGGAAGTAGTATGGTACTAGTGTTTTTGGATACATGAAGCGATTTAGGGGGGAAGGGGAGATTTGTATGCAATGGATGGGTTGCATTGACTCCCGAGGGTGTTAAAATGTTAAGTGACTGTCCCGAGGAGAGTATAAATATAGGCTGTCAAGGTAAGTAAGATGAAGCAGATAGGGGTGAGGGCATTCAGTATAACTTAGGGAGCAAAACAGGCCTCAAATGAGCAGAGGGCTAGGAAGGTTGTGATAATTGTAATGATAAGACCATGAAGAACGATACATTGGAAATATACTATACAAATAGTAGCCTCATAAGAACTAAGATGGATTTGTTAAGAGGCATAGTGAGTGCAGATAATTTTGATGTGATTGCGATAACAGAGGTTTGATTTAGCATGAAAGAAGTTTAGTGCAGAAGTCCGGATTGGTGGTTATAATAAGTTTCGTAGAGATAAGAACAGAAAAAAAGAGGGGGTTATTATTTATATTAAAGATTACCTCCAGTGTTGTGAAAACACTACAATTTAAACAGACCCTAACGCAGTCATTATGGCTAGATGTTAAGGTGGGAAAGGATAAACTTGTTATGGGATTATTATATAGACCGCCAAATCTTAGTAAGGAAGCTTCTTGTCCTCCACGGCAGGAGATAGAACGTGGATGTAGAAATAAATACGTGTGTAAAATTGGTGATTTTAATTAGAGAAATATAAAATGGAAAGCTTTGGTAGGTGATCAGGAGGGGCTGAGGAATTTTGGAATATGATGCAGGATAACGCTTTGGACAGGTTGTAAACCAGCCCACTCGGAATGATAATATATAGTAGGATTTAGTTCTAACAAATAGGGAAGAGAGTATTAGCGATAGAGAGATTTGGTTGCAATTTGGGAAAAAGTGACCATTGCAAAATTAGCTTTAAGTTAAAATGTAACGGAGTTTTCATTGGAATAAATAAGGTTAAAATACCAGACTTTAGAAAAGCAGATTAAAGTGGTATGAGAAGGCACCCTGAGACTTGTTTTGGGACTAACGAGTGAGGTCAGATAAAGAAATGTGAGGTCAATGGGAGCTGTCTAGGAGAAGATAACCCTCGGGTAGGAAGGAATAGTTTAGATCAGAAATATGAGACAATGATTAAGGACTCAATTGCCGGACGGAATATGAACATTCCATATAGGCCAATTAGAACCAAGACTGTCGGCCCTAAATGGATGTCGGATAAAATCGGGCCATTTATAGGAAAATAAAACACTGTCAGGGTCAGTTAAGGAAGAGATACAATGAGTACACTCAGGACATTAAAATGTTGATTAGGGTGGCAAAGAGAAAGTATGAAATTAAAGTGGTAAATTAGGCTAAGGAAGATCCCAAATGTTTCTTTCAATTATACAGAATTAAGAATAGAGATAAAATTGGCCCACTTAAAACTACAGATGTTAGTGAGTGATAGTGTTGCAATGGCTAGGATGTTATATAGGTATTGTCTTTCCCTATTCACACTCGAGGGTATTCTGATTGTACTTGAGGGGAACTTGATCTTCAGGAGTAATGAAGAGGAGAAATTAGAGGATATTTTAATTACAAAGGAAATAGTCTCAAAAGAAAGAGATAGAATTAAATTTAGTAACGCACCGGGCCCTGATGAGACTTTTCCTAGGAACTTGAAAGAAATTAAAGACTGGTTAAGTGAGTCCCTATTTAGAAAATTGTTAGAGAGTAGCATTGTACCAACGGCATGGAAGAAAGTTAATGGGACATTCATCTTTAAGAAGGTGGATAAAACGATTAGGTCCAATTTTCGGCCACTGAGTTTGACATCAGTAGTGGAAAACATAGGATCGATTGAAGTATTTTTAGGTGAATTCAGTGGTGCTTAGTCAGAGAGAGCAGAGTTTGTATATATGGGATTAAATCTGAGTGGGGGAATGTTAAGAGTGGGATTCCCCAAGGGTCAGTGTTGGGGCTGTTGTTGTTCTTAATTTATATCAATGATCTTGACTTAGGTATAAGTACCAGCCTGAGGAAATTTGACGATAATACCAAGTTAGGTAGGAATATAAGGTTTGACTCTAATGCTGAAGTATTACAAAATGAATTGACCATACTATCTCATTGGGCAGAGAAATGGAAAATGTAATTTAACAGGTAAGTGTAGTGTACTTAGTATAGGTATGTGTAATCCAGTGAATAATTATAAAGTAAGTGGGTCTGAATACGAAAGAACTACAAATTATAACGCGCAAAAGGAAGAGTAATTCCGTTTTTTAGTACTCTCAAGGCTTTTGTACAATTGTCTTAGATAGTAGGGTGCACCCCCCCCCCTCCCCCTATCCACGGGCGTTTATTATGAAGCTCTGTTCGTATTTGATATCCACCCGAAGACCTCAAGCAGGAACATTAATTCGCCCGAGTCCCATGGGAGGGTATGAGATACGGCCTAAGACCACCTTTGTAATTATTTCGGGGGGGGAAGAGAGGAATATATGGTTATCGTAGGGTAGAAGAGCAAACTTCTCATTCTCGATACTTTTCTTGATAGGAAAATAGCCAATTTTGCTTATTTCCTTTTTTTATTAGTTCTGTCACTCTCACGCTTTCTCTCGACCTGCACCTGCACCTTCACTAATGGTTGGAGGGAGGAAAGAGAGGAAGGCTGAAACAATACAGCTATCTTGCCTCGCAGACCGCACCATCGAGGAGAGGAGAAGCTGTCGGAAATTATAAAATTATTACCGCCTTCGTAAAATCGGTTAAGACATCGCGCGAGAGAGAGAGAGAGAAAGAGGGCCACAAAGAGCTACAAGGACAAGAAGTACCCTAACAGTTGAGCAGGCACAGTTCTGCTCAACGACTTAACTGCCCAAACGGCCACTTTTCAAGACTTTGTCCATTCTTGACTTGAACTGATCAACAGAATTGCTGTTGACAACTTCCACTGGAAGTGCGTTCCAGCTACCACAGATGCTGTATGTGAAAAATTTACCATACAAATCACGGTTGTAACGCTTCAGTTCAAGTTTGTAGCTGTGATTTCTCGTTCTGCCCTCACTAAGTTGGAAAAATATCAGTGTAGTCTTCATTATCGAAGCCTCGAAGTATTTTACACACTTCGATAAGTTGACTGCGCAGTCTCCGGGTTTCCAACGAGAACAGATCTAGTTCCCTTAATCTATCATCGTAACTTTTGTGTCTGATAGAGTGTGGAGAGAAAGAATATTAGAGAGAGAGAGTTACATGGAGTTACAAGGAAAAGAAGTACATCAAAGGCCTTGCGGCCCATATCGAGGAGGCCCTTTTTGCGGTTTCGATTCTTAGCATGTACTGATTACTTGCTATGAGATCATCGTCTTTTCAAATATAATTTGTCAATTCTACTCTTGAACTGTTCAACACTGCTACTCTCAACAACCCCCGCTGGTAGTTTGTTCCATGTGTCGCAAATGTCATATGTGAATGACTTACCCACCGGAATGGTATTGAATCTGGGCAGCTCCACCTTCCACCCGTGATTTCGAGTCATATTCCGGTTGAGGGTAAAGAATTTGGTGGAGTCGACATTTTCAAATCCTTTCAAGATTTTAAAAGTCTCTATTAGACGACCGCGCAGTCTTCGAGTCTCTAACGAATAGAGATCGAGCTCTTGCAATCTTTCTTGGTATGACTTGTTCCTTAGCGATGGGATCAGTTTCAAGGCCCTGGCTTGCACCTTTTCCAGACGATCGATGTCTTTTCGATAATGAGGAGACCAGAACTGAACAGCGAACTCTAGGTGAGGCCTCACCAGCGAGTTGTACAAGGGCAAAACAACCTCTTTTGTTCGAAAGCTGAATTGCCTCTTGATGTAACCCAACAAGCGATGAGCCTTTTTCTCCACCTGTAAGCACTGCTTCGAGAATTTGAGATCGCTGCTAATCAGCACACCTAAGTCCTTCTCGACATCAGTAGACTCAAGAAGCATACCTTGTAGCTCGTAGCCTGACCGGGGGTTCGCATACCCGATGTGCATCACCTTACACTTGTCTAAGTTGAAAGGCATCTGCCACTTGTCAGCCCACTCGCCGATCATCCGTAGGTCATCCCTCAACATCTCGATGTTTTGGGGATTCGCTACATTAGCTCCAAGTTTGGTGTCGTCGGCAAATTTCGCTAGACGACTCACCAGTCCTTCATCGAGAGAGAGAGCGAGGATATATATATATATATATATATATATATATATATATATATATATATATATATATATATATATATATATATATATATATATATATATATATATATATATAACTTAAATCACATGACACGTAATATAATAGATGCATGTATAGGCCCAAAGAAATGAAAATTAGCATTACGACACTAAGGAAGGTGACCATTGAAAGCTTAAGAAAGAAAATATGAGAGATAGAGACGGAGAAAATCGTGAAAACTAATTTTAATCGTTATATGAAATTGAATAAAAGAGTAGGATTCGAATCTGTGTCCTCAAGCGCACATCGCTATTGTGACCACGACGCTCATTGACTTGAGGACACAGGTTCGAATCCTACTCCTTTATTCAATTTCATATAACGATTAAAATTAGTTTTCACGATTTTCTCCGTCTCTATCTCTCATATTTTCTTTCTTAAGCTTTCAATGGTCACCTTCCTTAGTGTCGTGATGCCAATTTTCACTTCTTTGGGACCATATATATATATATATATATATATATATATATATATATATATATATATATATATATATATATATATATATATATATGTGTGTGTGTGTGTGTGTGTGTGTGTGTGTGTGTGTGTGTGTGTGTGTTGAATACGTATGTGTGAGCTGTCGGGGGTGGGGTAGTGAATTATTTATCTCGATATATAAAACAAACAAGTCAAAGTCAGGCAACGTTTTTGTCGATGGTTTGATTGTACTTACTTTATGATTGCTCGCCACCCGCGGATTACAACGCGCATGTGCGTATTGATCTGTATGTCTGTGTTTTCTTTTCATCTCTCAATACCCCCCCTCCCTCCCCCCCCCTTCTTCTCAGTTAACCTTGCACTTTTATCTGCAGAATCGTGAAACTGATCGCGTTTTGCGTGCGTTCCGGCGCCTTCGGGCAGGGCTGATCTCCAGCTCCCCTGACTCACTTACCCCTCCGCGCTCACACTATAATTTCACACATGTGCTTTCGTGTGAGTGATTTTGTGGAGGAAGACAAAGTGTACACGGCTGTCTGTTCTCATGCATTTGTTTACTGGAAGTTAAATTTATACACGATTCTAAACGGGGTCTTTGTAATCCTTCAACCTCATTTGCACCATTAATCTAATTATCTTTCTTAAACTTGGCCCTTTAAATCGTCTAATCTATAATTAGTAATATCATTAACCTTAATTTTCAAGGCAGATCTTTTATATCATATATATATATATATATATATATATATATATATATATATATATATATATATATATATATATATATATATATATATATGAATGCAATGTAGGAGACCATGTTGTATGCATGCGTTATTAAAGTCAACAGCTGCGGCAGCGTTATTGATTTTGACTTGCAATTTCTTGATTTGCCTTACAAGTCTCTTAATAGGATCTTCGAGGGGTATATATATATATATATATATATATATATATATATATATATATATATATATATATATATATAAGTAAAACTGGAAAATTAATATTGTTTGCCAGCGCTTACATTTATCTCAATCGTGTAAGAAGGCCTAGGATTGGATAATGAAATTCATATAAAGATAAGAATGACACTCAAACTCGTTAGCACCAAAGTGACTCTCTTCCTTTAGGTTGGCAATGTAGAGAGAGCGGCAGTTGTGCCCCCTTCCTCCTCAGTGAGCAAAAACCCTTCCATGGCTCAAGGGAGGTTTACCCGTACCGCGTCTGGGCAATCTGGATATGAAAAGCCTTTTGACCGGTTCTGGAACGAAATACTGTTGCGTTATGTGCTTGAAGAGAGGAGGGGGAAGATACAGCGGTGTTTTGATGGCTACATGCGTAATCACGTCTGTTCGATGGAGCTGCCTGCGCCCATGCATCAGACTCAGCGCGCCGCCAATAGGCGACTAACTCCCTACGAAGCCCGAATATTTTGTGTGGCCTTTCTCGCTTCGAATCGAACCCGGTAGTGTTAAAAAAATAATCTCAAAGGCAAATAAATGAAAACGTCTTTAAAAAAAAAAAACCCATTTCGTAATTATTTACAAATGTGATAAAAATTCACTGATTTTTTTCATGTAGAAAAGAATAAAAATGGAAATTAAATAGATAAAGAAAAAGAGACGTTTGCATTAAAGAGAAAAACGGATCCGACGTATTTGAGAAACGATTTTACGGATGGAAAACGCTAACAATTACAATGTACATTTTCCAATTTGAGTGGAATTTATTTTTAGAATCGAGATTCTTTGTTTAACGCGATCATAATTATCTAAAATTGTAAAGACCTTCGCTCCAATTAATATAGCATGACCTCAGGTCGATTTCGAAGATGGGGCAATAACAAAAACGCCATATATATATATATATATATATATATATATATATATATATATATATATATATATATATATATATATATACCCCTCGAAGATCCTATTAAGAGACTTGTAAGGCAAATCAAGAAATTGCAAGTCAAAATCAATAACGCTGCCGCAGCTGTTGACTTTAATAACGCATGCATACAACATGGTCTCCTACATTGCATTCATATATATATATATATATATATATATATATTTATATCGGGATAAATTTGACGATTTTAATGTCTCTTTCTTTCAGGAACATGTTGATATATTGGTGAACCCTCATCGGTATTGGATACCATAAATATATAGTAAAGCTTTAGTTGATATAAAGTTAGTTGGCATGAAGTGGAAACCATCTGAATATAAAACAAGGTCTGCTGACCAAAACTCGCGAGCTCTCACTTATTCCGATTTATGACTTTACGACCTTTAAAACTTTCAATAAGTCGAGGACTAACCTTCGGAGGACCTTAGTAATTATATCATTCGAAAGAGAATGTAAAAAACGTGAGTTTCAAATTTCGTTAGAATCGGCCAAATAGTTATGATGTTATTGCCAATTACTTTCCCGGCTAACAATGGGAAGCATTTGGAAACTATATTTTTCGAAAAAGAATGTAAAACAACATAAGGGTTTCAAATTTCGTTAGAATCGACCTAATAGTTACAATGTTATTACCAAAACAAAATTCAAAACAGAGATCGATCGACCGACCGACATAGTGAGATATAGAGTCGCCCACAACTAGACTCGCATGCCACTAAAAATAATTACCTGCATCATGATGATTCGCGCCAGGTATCAAAATGCCCACATTATGTCTGCTGCTCAATGCTCTGCTAACAGTGTAAAGGCTGCAAAACGTGACATAGGCATCTTCAACGGAGACTACGAAGCCGTGGTCAGCAGAACGGAACACAACAGACGTTTTGACTGCACCGCACGTCGGAATTCATCCAACAACTGCAGGATAAGGTGACTGAAGACCCAGGCAAGGAAGTCCAGTCTTTGGCGAGAGAAATGGATGTTGAAGTCACCACCATAAAGCTGGCTTAGAATGAGGGTCTTAGTTAGCTCTCTTAGAAGAGGCGCATGGGACAAATCCTGACAGTCAAGGCCAAGGAGAACCGATTGACGAAGACAAATAGGCTCCTGAACAAGCTGAAGAATCTTATTAAACCGAGGACAATCTGGTTCTTCTTGGATGTAAGGAACTTCTGTTGGGAGCATTTGTACAACACCCAGAACAACAATTGATTGCCTACAATCTATACGACGTTCGACGTATCATGAAGTCCAACTTCCCCCAAATATACATGGTCTATGGGTGTGTCTCCAGTGAGGGTGACGCCTTGCCGCCCCGCATTATTAAGCAGGGTCTTATGCTCGATTCAGTCGGCTATGTGTAGCGGCTGGAGATTGTTGTCAAACCTGGCTGGACAGGGTCGCTGCTGGAAGGCCATACCTCCGGAAAGAGTCAGAAGTGGGTGTCGGAGAATTTATACAACTTTCCGAGCCCCATTTTCTGGCCTCCTAGATTCTCGGATTTTAATCCTATACATTCATCTGTGTGGAACACGGTTGAGAAAGACATCAACGGCTCTGCCTGCAACCCAAGGCCGAGCTGGTGGCAGAGATCATGGAGGTGTTTGAAGATCACCCAGGTACACAATGAAAGACGCATGCGCCAAGTTCCGGAACAGTCTTAAGGCCCTGAAGAAAGATAAAGGCAGCTACCCTGACTAAACTTGTATCTTCCACACATAATCAAGTTGATATTTTAAAATTTTTTTAATACATTTATTTTGGGCTGAGATAAAGTTTTTCTATGCAAACCGTCCAATTTATTAAAGTCTACACAGAACTCAGAACCCCAAACTTTGAAATTTGAGGTTCTGTGGATAAATACGTAGATTTCAACATTTTGAAATCACTATTTATTCAAATGCTTAATCCAGAATTAAATTCGAGTCAGTCATCCACACCACTTTACATCTATTAATTCAAATATCCTAAATTTAAGTTTGTTTTATAATTCATTTTTACTTAAAATGTAACAACTACTCACTCAATGACCCGATAATTATAATGTTCTTTTAGTTGGTTAACCATATTTCAGTTATTTTAAACAACTACCATGTTTAGCTCAGTTCAAATTTCCCACATATTAAATCATTCGATTCCTGTCCTTCTCTCAAGTTGGTAAATGTTCATTTATTTATTTCATTTTAATTTTTAATTTTTGCTTTGTTTTCTCAATTTGTTTTATAATTTTGCAGTGTTTTTCTTTGTAAGTTCGCATTGTTTTCTTGAAAGTTTTACTAAACTCTAAATTTATTCATTATTACATTGTCGCATTATTTTCTCTCAAATTCAACTTATTTTCAGTCATTAATAAATATATTTCTTTATGTATTCTAAGCTTGCTTGCTCTCATATTGTTTTACTCCATTATAGGATAAAGATGAACATAGCTAATGTTCGAAACGTTCCAAATTATATATGTTCCGAATACTGGTTCTGGTTTCAACCTACATACTAAAATCGAGGTTTCCGAAGGATGTTCCAATTCATTTATATATGTATATATATATATATATATATATATATATATATATATATATATATATACGTATTAGTCCAACGGATTGAGGTCGGGTGAGCCAAGAGGCCATGTGTCTGGGAGAACATGGTGGTGGAAATTGGCTTGCATCCAAGCTTGTTGTGTTGTTCTAGCCTTATGAGATGGTGCAGAGTCTTGCTGGAAGATGTTGCGTAATCTATCTATCCAAGGCCTCACAACCATCTTCTAAACCTACGTGTAGGAAACAGCCTTGAGTCTTAAGCCTTATGAATAAAAAGCTCTTGAACTAAATGCCCTTCATTAATGAACCGAAATGATTGTCCTCTCTTCCATGACAATGCCTGCCGTACGTGGCAGGTTTGTCCCAAGAAAAAAAAATAACGCTTTACGTTGGGAAACTCTTCCCCAGTCTAACTTGTTATTAGACTGATTACCGTAAAGTTAGGTCATTAAAACCTTATCTAAATGACAAAATTTACTCTTATATGAAAGATGAGGACAAAGGATATTAAATCCTATATTTAATCAAATCCGAATTCTTCGTTTGGAAAACTATCCACTGTTTACTTAAACGATGGGAAAGCATTCTAAATAATGAGAAAACTATGTTGCTGAATAAATGCTTTTGTATTAAAAATGGTTTAACTTTCCTTTTAATAAAACAAAGTTAATCCCTAGACAACTTAATGCAACTAGGAATAATTTTAGAACCCCAATACTGATAGGAACTGGGACCTTATAGGGATGTATAACAGTCCTTCTTTACATTTCTAAGTAACTTATAGATGTTTTGAGAGAAAATTCCATTAGGTTTAATGAATAAGTAGAGTAAAAATCCTGGTAGCCCAGATTTTAATATGGTTGACTACTTTGATGAGTCCTAGAAATCTACTGTGTAAAAGCGTAGTGTATATCTGTAATGCGAAAAAAGGTTTTATTTATAAGAATTTTACTTGAATTTGAACATTTCAACTAACCCAACCTATCTAAGACTATAAGAAAATAACTTACACCAACTACAAAAGAGCCAAGTGGACTGAATTGACAACTCATAAAAAACACCCTATCCAACTTCGCAATCAAACAATTCCCTTACTTCTACCAAACCCTATTCAATTTCAACACAATCTACCAGGCAGAATAAGGAATTGCTTCAATCCCAACTTCACTTAAAAACTCAAAAAACTCATAAACTCCCCCCGCCACACACACACAAAACAACAACCCCCCACAACCCAACAACTGGAACACATCCATCACCTCAACAGGCGGATCAATACTCTCATCTACACCAAACAACAAGAAAACTGGAAACAATACTTCCAAACAATCTACCGCTAAACAAACATCTCATATCTGGCGGAAAAAAATCATCCACCCACACATGAATCTCTCCTCACGAGAGACAACAAAATTCCTTGACCAATCTAACAATGCCACCTACTCGTAGTCTACTACTCCAAACCCTACACTGCCCCTAAACACACTACTTTTACCATCAAATCATTTAGATACTCGCAAACTGATACCCCAAACTACATCTCAAACATCCACCTAAAACATCTTAGCTCCACATCTATATCTTTGCTCGGACATTTTTAACCACTAGGTACACATTTCCCTATCCATGTGGAAACACGCACACATCATCCCCCTTCATCAAGAAATACGCTCACATCCTTCCCATCCTCACACTAAATAAACTAACAGACCCCATCTCGCTCCTCTCAACCATCTGAAAATTAATGAAAAACTAATCTTTAACAGAATCAAGTATATTACACCCCTCTCACACATACTCAACATAGCTTCGGAGGAAAACACTTCACACCCACACTTTTAACTACACTAACAACTATTAGAAGGCTTTAACCATAGCTTTCGCCCATAGCGCAAGCATGGCCGTAATAGACACCACGAAAGTTTTCGACGCTGTTTCTCATTCTCTCATAACAAAATACTCTCCACTAACTACCAAAACAATGATATAAAAATGGATGAAACGTTTCTCTCGAACAGGTCAAAATCGAAAAAAAGCTCCTCCATACAGGACATACCCCTCCTTCACTACCCAAACAGTCCGACATAAATCTATGCAGATGTCTTATCCACCCCATCCCAATTCACCTTCGTCTGCACATCCTCCAGAAACCTAAACATTTACCTACAACTCCTCCAAAACTGGTTTGCACTAAAGAGACTTTACACCCCCTCACACACCTTGACAGTAACCCAAATCAAATCAACCTTTACACACTCTTTCCCTGATGAGATTCAATCAAACAACTACCCACACATCTTAATCCACAGCCAACTTCCACCCGCTCAACCGTAACACCACCCTTCTGGGTATCACCCTTAACCCTCACGTGACCTTCGCTCAACATACAAAACACCTTAAAAGCCATCTCCAACTTAACAGCTTCAGAACACTAAAAAAACACCAATTTTAGACAAGACACAGAAATTCTGAAAATTCTATACAGATAGTTCATTCGCATAACATTGAACTAGGCACCCTCCATTCTGGGCACCAACCATAACAAATATACACCTCCCTAAGATACATACAGTACAAAATAGTGTCATCCACATCGCAACTGGTTGCACAAAAAACACCCCAATACACATCAACGAAAACCATCTGAACATGATAGGCACACAGTCCTTCAGTAAACAGCTGTCCATCAAACCCCCTACACGCCCTGCCCACAGAACACCCCACCCCACCCATCTTTTACACCCAATTGCTAGATAACCTACGCCTAACTCCACCGAACCAGAGCACTATAAATATTTACACTCCCACTTTACTCGCGTAACACTTAAAACCAGCTGCAAAACGCATTACTCCAAAGCCGAGATGGCCAAACCAGAGTTTCACTGGCCCACCTGCAATCAGGACCCCACCCCTCCCTACATAGTAGAAAAATTGATTGTACCCCAACACCCTCCCACCTCACCCTGACTACCCCTACTGCAACCCTCCTGCAACCTGAAAATTACTACCCACTTCATCTTCTTCGGCCCCTCTCTTGTCCATCTCAGTACATCTATCAAAAGAACATCTCGAAGAGACCTATGAAGGCCATTCGCCGAGTCAACCTTATTGAGCACTACTAGGTTCGATTTATCAGAAGTCAGGTGGGGGGGGGGAAACAAAGTACTCTGCATACTGATCTATTTGAAGAGTACAAAAAGAGAATAGATGTTTAAAGGTAAATTAAAAGAGATTTAAAATCAAATTTTGGATTATTGGTTACAGTTTTAAGAAAAGGAAGGTAGTGAAAAACCTTGTTATGCATACCATTATTCAGATTGATTTTTCACGCACATATTACATCAAAAAAAGAGATAAAAATGAAAGCAGAAATGAACGCATCTTCCTGAATATGTACATTTGTTGATCATAAATACTGCAACTAAATTACAAATAGTATTAGCCTCTTCTTCATAATTAGTGTTACGGAAATGGTTTGTCTTCTTTTTAGAGATTTCCGTGTATTTTGGAGTCTATTTTATTTTTATTATTTCATCCACCATATTGGTAGATCGAATGGAAAGACCCTGAAATATTATTTAATTACAATTATTGCTAGCTTTTGCGTATTATACAAAATTAAGCTTTAAAAAAAATCTTGTTACCATGGATCCAACCTCTAGTGATAAAATAGTTAATGGCTTTGGAAGGATATGAAATCCTAACGTTCGGCCATTGCTCGCTCACTATTACTCGTTCGATAGAAGGCCGAAAGCACGCGCCTGCTTCATATCCGCGCAATGATTGAAGGCTTATTTGCAAGAAGATATAGCGGCAAGTGCAAAATATTTTATAGCTTTTTTTTAAGTTGTTTAATTGTATAGTGTTGTAGTTATGTCTGGGCAAAGTAAAATAGGTTAGAAAGTATACGCTTGCTTCATATCCTAGCAGAGATTGAAGGCTTATTTGCAAGAAGATATAGCGACAAGTTTAAAATATTTTCTCGCTTTTTTTAAGTTGTTTGTCTAGTGTTGTAGTTGGGTCGGGTCAAAGTCAGAGTCAGGTTAACAGGTTAGATTTGCTTAGTTTTTATGATAGTTTAGATCTTTTAAAAATAAAAGGCAATTTTCTATACAAATGACTAATAAGAGAGAAATATGCCTGGCATTTCCTTTTAAGCAAATGGCAATTACCCCTAGAAATTAATCTTTTGTATGTTTGCTACTGGACAAAAAAATAACATGGCATATATACTACATCTATATATAATACTTAGGTAAGTACTCACTTATGAATTCCCAAATCATGATTGAAACATCGTAAGCAAGATAAAGCCTACCTCTCGTCCGTAGAAACAGCATTTTTGATAGTCTTTGCTGATAAAATAATCATACACTAAAACCCCGCCCCCTTTTGTTACACTACTTATACTCCCTTTGAAATTGATGTATCTCTGTGTGAACACACCCATTCTATAAATCCAAGTTGTTACACATCTTTCGGAACAACCTTACACAGTGTGAAAGGTACCTGCTATCTTTGCCTTTACAATTCATATATCTTTTTTTCCTCTAAACCTGTTTTCACGGTATAATTTGCAAAGGTCCTTGGGTAGATTTTTATCGCTGTAGTTTTTCAAATATAGAGAATTTATATCATCAATTCCAATCGCTCGTATCAAGTTCTATTATATTTTTGCCAGTGGATATTACTTAGCCGATGTAGCCTTCCATTACAGCAAGGTTGAGCCACGTCGAGCTGAATCAACGGGCGGAGTCGCAACTTCAGCTGCTGACACTTGGTCCGGATCCTACTTTAATATATACAGTAGATCCTGCCTCACTGACCTTTGTGGTTGAAGGCCAATGGACTGATACGAAACAAAATATTTTGTCAAGACAAATAAAAATACGCTGAGTAAAAAAACAACAAAAGAAAACGTCATGCGATAAAATCCCGCGGGTTCTAAAAACAAAACATTAGCATTTCTTGGCGATTCGTTCTCAAAAGGTGTAGAGAAAGGTGAAACAGATTATTTTACAGTAGACAACGTAAAAAAAAGTGTCTCACTTAAAAGTTAAATAGATTATTTACAGAAGAAAAGTTAAACAAACTTCTCTCTCATAAGGTATTCACACTGGATAAACAGATTATTTTACAGAATACAACGTTAACAAGCTTCTCTATTAAAAGGTACAGAATGGTTAAACAGATTATTTTACAGAAGCCAACGCACACAAACTTCTCTTATAAAAGGTGTACAGACGGGTTAAACAGATTAATTTACATCAAGCTTCTCTATTAGAAGGCACAAACAGGTTAACCAGATTGTTTAACAGAAGACAAATAAACAAGCTTTTATCTCAAAAGGTGTACAGAGAGGCAAAACAGGTTATAATTTTATAACAGAAAATGTGAACAACCTTCTCTCTTAAAAGGTTTACAGAATGGTTAAACATTTTTTTTACAGAAGAAAAGGTAAATAAACATCTTACTGAAAAAGTAAGACAACATGAACAAGCTTCACTATTTAAAGGCGTCCAGGCGAGCTAAAGAAATTATTTTACAGAAGATAACGTAAACAAGCTTCTCTTTTACAAGGTGTATAGACGGGCTAAACAGAGAAATTACAGAGGAAAACGTAAAAAAAGCTTCTTTCTTGGGAGGTGTACAGACGGGCTAAACAGATTGGTTTACATAAGACAACATAAACAAGTTTCACTATTTAAAGGCCTCCGGCGGGGTAAACAGATAATTATTTTACCGAAGACAACGTAAACAAGCTTCAATATTTAAAGGCAGTCAGGCGGGCTAAACAGATTATTTTACAGACGACAACGTAAACAAGGTTCTCTCTTAAAAGGTTCACAGAAAAGCTTCGTTGCTATTGCGATTTAAATATGGACAAAAATCCCCCTACAAATTTGCCGTTCATAGCAATGGGGTGCCATGCCCTGTAGCGTCTCGCACAGTCAGGTTTCATCCCTGTGCTAGAGGGGCACCTAGCACGCCCCCACATTTACCCCCTCCACGCACGACATCATACACAATATCATCCATTTCCCCCTTGCTCAACACACTCTCTCACACACACATTCACGCAATCAACCCATATTTTACGCGACATTCCAACCACTTCACACTCTGACACTCAAGTGTTTTTCCATCAATCTTCTTCCATAAGTTAACAACCTCTTTCACTGCATAAGCATCTTTCACACAGTCACTCCCCACTTTAACCACTTTTCACACACCAAACATCCATCTCAAATTGCTCATTAACTCTGCGCACATTCTAGATCTTTCCCGCTCCTCTCCTCCCATACCATAGATTCACTCCCATACACCAACGATGGCCTCACCATACTCTCATGCACCTTCTCAGCACATTCCACACTCAAATACTTACCATTAATTAACGTTCTAGTCGCTGTCAGAGCCTTTTCTACCATTTAAAATCGTGTTGTGGTAATCTGTTACATCTGTTCATTCTCACTTCCACTGCATCCCAGTACAGGATTCACACTTGTTCAATGGCGACAACACGGACTAGGATATCCCACTCCACCCCATTCTCTCACACACCTAAATATCCATTACTTACCTCTTTTCGGCCTTCACTTTTAGGCCTCCTCCTTTCACACACCTGTCAAAAGTTTCGATCAACCTTCCTCTCACTCAGTCACCAACACTAGGTCACCACATACACCAACATAGATAAAACCCATCTCTCACTCACCATTTCTCATCGATCTCACACCCTGTACCATTACTCCCATATGTACTCCCTCTCAGTACTTCATCCATAATATTTATCACTAACGCGACTTCACACAATCTTGTCTTACACCCACCAGGTTGTCAAATCACTCCCTAGGGATTTCACCCTGACGCACGCCTTACTTCCAACATAAATATTCTTCACAACATTTAACAGTTTAACACGATCATAAGCTTTCTCCAAATCCTCGATCACGGCATACACTTTACATGTTTACACTTAATATTTTTACATCTTTACACTTTATATCTTTATATATTTTCCCTTTTATCTTTACACGTTACATCTTTACACTTTGCATATTTTCACTTTGCATCTGTACACTTTACAACTCTGAATTTTACATATCTACAATTTATATATTAACACCCCACTTCTTTACACTTTACATATTTACACTTTGCCGCTTCACATTTTACATCTTTGGCCTATATCTTTACATATTTATACTTTGCATCAAATCACTATATCTTTTAGCCCTTGTTTTTCAGCTTGTTTCATCGGTTAAAATACTTGATTCACACACGCACACACATACACACACTACTCACTCTAAGCCCCCTTGTTCACCCATTATCACTCCTTCAATTATCCTTCATATACATCCAATCAGAATTTATCCATACACTTTACTTACAACCCTCGACATACTTACTCCACTCGTTTTTGTATACACCTCTCTCACTTTTACTCCTACACAGTGGTACTATTACACTACGCTTCCTTTTCTCAGGCACCCTTTCCCCATACAAAAACCAGATCCATAGATTAACTAGGAATTACCCTTTCACTTTATTTTATCTTCTTATGTTCTTCTATTTCATAAACTTGACTACTCCTACTCTGTGAATTGACCACCACACTATTGGGAAATCATTCTCTATTCTTTAATGATTCTTTCGTAACATATTTTCCTTTTAACGAAACCAATACACTTATTATAAATAAATTGGTGAGTCAGAGTTTTGACGTCTCAAAAGATTTCCAAATTTTCCTTGCTTAATTTTTTAACGGAAGTTGGTTTATTTTTATTGGTCAAATCAAGCATCCAATTAATTGGAATGGGGACCACCCGGAAGGGTTTGACCTTTTCATGAGAGCCCTTTGGAAAGAAGGAATTGTCCGGAATTTCAAATACTTCAAATCTCGCTTTTTTTTTAGACACTTTTTGTAATATTCTTTGCTAAGATTGAACTACACAATTCAAGTGATGCCAATCTCGTGTTGTGTTCATCTTCTGTCCCCAACGCCTCGTTGGCTCAACGTAGCCAGCTAAAACCAATGCTACCAAAGATAATTGAGGTCACTGAGTTGAAATATGATATAAATTTACCCCCAGGTGGCGCTGCCTAGTGGCTAGAGGTGCTAATTCGTTCCTTTTTTGCTGCAGGTCTACTAGATCATGTCCATCTAATTTTTAAACATTCACCCATATATGAGGGTAAATAATGAAGTTGCAATTCATAGACACCTTTCATTTTCAGACATTTTAAATGTTTTATTAAAGTTTTTACCACCGATGTCCACTTGTTTTTATTGAGGTCTTTCGAAGAACAGTTAGACGAGGGATTCTGAACACGGGTATCTATAGATTGTGGCAACAGCCGAGGTGACCCTAAGATTCCATCTCGTTACTAATCACATTCGATATAGCTTAACGTCGCTAAACATAGAAGCTGTGTTTGAACTCTGCTTGGCCGTAGCCCAGACAGTTTTGAGGGGGATAGGAAGTAACTCTTCATTTTATCCCATCAATTGCTTTCCCAAAACGCGTAAAAATGCCTCTGCCCCCAGGGCCAGCCCTATGATTGCCGGTGCCCTGGGAAAGCAGATGTTTTGAACTCTTTTAAAAAGTAATTATAAAATTTCCGCAAGGAAAAACTAGAAATATAGAATAATAGAAATAAGTTTATTCCTTGGGTTGGTTATTTTAACAAAAAATATATTGTTTTTCTTATTTTGGACACTTGGCTCACCCCGGGCAACTACCCGAGTTGCCAATACCTTGAGCCGGCACTGCTTGCCACGTTATGCCCTATAGAGCACAAAACCATCCAATAAGGGCAGAAAGTAACAGCAATTTGCAGCAGCATCAACAGCAGTAAATTACAAAAACAAAATTGTGCTGAGATTTTCTCATTTAATTTGAATTACAAGATTATTTACCTTACCCCTTTCCTCCTTTGCCAAAACGTGCTATTTCTGAAAGAAGTTGAACTCTATGGGCTGTGGGTATTCGCTAGATAAAAGCCTGATTGGGGTCGCTTTTGTGGTGCTTTCTATACGGATCCCGCGTTAAACTGTAGGTCTACAGTGAAATTTGCGCCAACCTGTAAAAGGCGAACAAGTAATGTCATGATTGCTGAAAATTCGGAGAGGTGAGTTAGGCTAAGAGTGGATGGGGGGGTTAGATTGTGAGGTTGGCTAAGGGAAAAAAATCATATTCTAATTTTAGGATTTTC
This sequence comes from Ceratothoa steindachneri, assembly GCA_963969495.1. NCBI lineage: Eukaryota > Metazoa > Arthropoda > Malacostraca > Isopoda > Cymothoidae > Ceratothoa > Ceratothoa steindachneri. The sequence goes on along the minus strand of OZ018323.1, from coordinate 46,927,701 downwards.
TGGGCCCTCACTTCCTGTAGAATTGACCAGTCGAAAAATAAAAACCTTCAAATGACCAAAAGTCTGAGCTTTCAAACTGGCGGGCGTTAACGGAAATTTGCAGGGGGTGAGGGTGGTAAGGGTGGTGTGGTAGGGGTGTGTATGAACGGCGTGTAGAGACGACCTCGACACAAAGATGAAGGTATTCTGGCTCGTTATTAAAAATTAATTTGGAAAGAAAGCTGGGAAGTTGGGGAAAGTGAAAACATGTATACGTATCTAGAATGTATAAAGGAGGACACTACTTGAAGCAGTAAGTAGTGGAAAGGGGCACAACACTCCTGTCTTTCCTCTCATAGTGGTCCCTAAGTTGGGGTGAACGTCATGATTTGTGGGATATCGTGGAATGGCCAGACACTCTCCCTCTCTCTCTCTCTCTCTCTCTCTCTCTCTCTCTCTCTATATATATATATATATATATATATATATATATATATATATATATATATATATATATATATATATATATATATATATATATATATATATATATATATATATATATATATATATATATATATATATATATATATATATATATATATATATATATATATATATATATATATATATATATATGCCCTTTTGAAGTTTTGGGGTCCAAGTTGGTCCGTGATGGCAAATAGTTATGAATTCAGTGGTGATGGTTTACATTTAAATTTGCGGGGTCATTTTAAAACAAATAATTCAGAGTGCAAGTTGGACAAAGATTAACAGGTACACGTTTAAGGTTACAAAAGAAAGACAATAACGCAAATATACCTTTACTAACAAAAAAAAAAATAGAATTTGAATATACATAGATATAGAGTTAAAAGGGAATGATCGCGCAGGCTAAATTAAATGTCGGCACGAGACACAGGAAGGATAATTATAGGATTAGTGGTCGGGTTCAGGTTAAAGATTAAAAGTGGATTTTAAATCGTGGCTCGCACACAAAGGATGGGACGGTTCGGGTAGGTCAGATTATAGAATAATCTGTAGGCGTCAACGGTTGCGACTGCTTACGTGTTCGTTGAAAGGAAGGGCCCGTTGGAATACGATGACTGCAATGGAGAAGTTGGGTTACCTCACGTGGCGGATGAGGGAGCATACGTAATTGGCCTTCAGAGATTGAAATCCTCTTCAGATACTTGCCAATTGACTATTGCTGAGTTCACGGATATCGATTTAACTTTCGTTCTCGATTCGAAATCGTCGTTGTCTCCGATCGCGACGGGCGAGCGTTTCCTTATCTCGTACGCGGCATTAGGCGGAAGCCTCAAAGTGCTACACGCTAAACTGAGTCGGGAGATTATATAGACGGTATGCAGGGTGACTTTAATGGCTTGGTGGGAGCTTCCACAACTCGTGCAATCTTTAGATCCTAGAAAGTTCTTTAGTTACTATAAAATTAATAACAAGTCTGGCAGAGTTAAAATAGGACCTATCAAATATGAAGGGGTTGTGAGAGAAACTGATGAGGAAATAGTTGACGTACTAAATGGTCATTTTGCATCAGTATTTACAAAGGAGAAACTAAATAGTCTTATGTATAGTACTCATGGGTCAGGGAAAGAGGTGTTTACTAACATTAGTGTGGATCGGAGGATGATAAAAGGACTAATAGGTAGGTTAGATACTACCAAGGCCTCCGGCCCTGATAATATTCATTCTAGGATACTTAAAGAAGGTGTAGAAAGTATCTCAATAGCTCTAGAGAAGTTATATACTAGGTCACTGGAATATGGAGAAATACCCGATGATTGGAAGAGAGCGAATGTAGTCCCCATTTTCAAGAAGGGTAGTAAAGAGGATCCAAATAACTTTAGACCGGTTAGCCTAACTCCTGTAGTCTGTAAAATTCTTGAGAAAATAGTTAAAAAAGGGATTTGCCAACATCTAGACAGGGAGGGGTTAATCAGCGATGCTCAGCATGGGTTTAGATCAGGTAGATCATGTTTGACTAACTTACTAGACTTTCTGGAGTTTGTAACAGATCAAGTAGATAAGGGAGAGAATGTAGATATAATTTACTTAGATTTTAGTAAATCATTTGATAAGGTACCACATAGGAGACTAGTTCATAAATTAAAAATGATTGGGATATGTGGGGGTGTTTCAAATTGGATAGCTGAGTGGCTGAAAGACAGGAAGCAAAGGGTAGTGCTAAATGGTGTAAAGTCAGAGTGGAGGGATGTTATCAGTGGGGTTCCTCAGGGATCAGTTCTCGGTCCATTATTATTTGTCATCTATATAAACGATCTTGGGGAGGCAGTTAATAATAAAGTGTCAATTTTTGCGGATGATACCAAATTAGCAGCTGTAGTTAAAGATATTGATGATAATTTTGAAGTGCAGGGGGATTTAAATAAATTGTTATCGTGGGCACATAAGTGGCAAATGACTTTTAACCTTGATAAGTGCAAAGTTATTAACATGGGAAAAGATAATAGAGAATTTAACTATGAAATGGATGGGCATTGGCTGAGCTCAGTAGAGGATGAGAAAGATCTAGGAGTAGTAATAGATAAGTCATTAAGGTTTTCTAAGTAGTGTATTGAAGCAAGAAATAGGGCAAATAGAGTGCTGGGTTTTATTAAGAGAAATGTCAGTTACAAAAGTAAGGAGGTTATTCTTAAACTCTATAACTCTTATGTTAGGCCACATCTAGAGTACTGTATACAGGCATGGTCCCCACATTTTAGACACGATATTAACCTTCTCGAGTCAGTGCAACGGAGGGCAACAAAGATTATTCCTTCCCTGAGGCACCTTGAATATATAGATAGACTGAGGGTATTAAATATGTTCTCGTTCGAAAGAAGGTGTGTGAGAGGGGATATGATTGAGCTCTTTAAATTTTTTTCCGGGATAGATAAATTACATGTTAGTAAGTTTTTTGAGTTAGATGATGGAAATCGGACTAGAGGTCACCACTTGAAAATTAAAAAGCAAGGGTGTAGGTTGGATTTAAGAAAATATTTTTTCACCAATAGAGTGGTAGACTTCTGGAACAAATTGCCACGGAGGGTAGTAGGTAGTCCAAATCTAAATGTATATAAGAGTAGGTTGGATGAGTTTATGGAAGGGGAAGGTTGTGATGGTTCCTAAGTTTTGTATATATTAATATTGTTTGTATATATCTATAGCTGCATGATTTAGTTCTTGACAAGCCTTGATTGGTGATACCCTTGTTTCTGGATGCAATCCTCTGGATGTAGTTTTCCTGGGAGTTTGGGTGCCTTAAAAAAGAAGCCGTTTGACTCGGATGACCTATGATGAGCCCTTGTGGCTTTTGTCATCTGTTATATTATATTGTGGGGGACTTTGATTTTGTCTTTCCCTGGTGATGGTGCTTTTTGTGGGTGGGTTTTGACGGAGGCGGATGACCTTTGATAGGCCCTTGTGGCTTTTGTCATCCGTGTAATTATGTTATGTTATGTTATGTTATGTTATGTTAGGTAAAGGCAGCGAGATAAAGTTGGCGTAGAATGTTCGAGAAACTTCGATATATTCTGGAGGGCAGGAAGACTGGCTGGAAGTCCATGTGAGACGACGAAAATGTGCCCCTAAGCAAATACACCTGGGATACAATAAAACGGCGTGGACTGCCTCCTCGCCGTAGATCAGCCGCACTTTCAAAGCTCCATGCGGTGATCTCGAAACCACGTGGGTACAGAAGGACACGTGGTCGCTCTTCGACCTTATTCTTCTACATGGAGCATTTCTCGGTATGGGGTCGTCCGGGTGGTATTTGTTTCGGGAGGGCGGGTGAGGGTATTGAAACAAATGGTACGGAGACTAGGGATGGAGGCACTAGGACAGGTGCCAGGCTGCAATGGACCCGGTGACTTTTGTTGTCCCTCTAGGATTCGTTTACACAGGAGAGTGACCAACCCTTAATCCCTTTGGGTGTTCTCGCTCATTCTCGATCCCAGTTTTACCTTTTTTCTCATATATCTTTTGTTTTTACAGTTTTACCCTTCCTCCTTAAAAATTTGGTACCTTTTACCTATATTTTAGCCTTTTATCTTTCCTGCTTTTGAATTTTACCTTGTTACCTTTGAACGTAATTATGCTCCATTTCCGCGTTTTGGATTATGTCCACAGTTGATAACTTGCTCGTGTTACTTTCTTCAGTCTATTATTAGGCCTTGACCGAGGCCTGCTATTTTTCCACTCCCCTGTTGAGACGGGGCCCCGTGGTCTCTTGTATAATGCCAGCTGCAAGAGTCTGCCCACTTGGGCGGAGCCTGAGGGAATCCAGTTTTATCTAGCAATATTGCATTATCAATCTTTTTGACAGAAGCTACACATGCTTGTTGTGGATGTCTATCTCATTGGAGCGCTAATCTTTACCCCTTCCTAGGGTCACTATCGGTGTTTGGCAACACTTAGGAAGAGTGTGATCCTTGACGGACGGAGATGTGGCCCCTAGAGGACAAATGAAAAGGATACCGAAGAGGAGGAAAGAAAAAAAAGGTCAAGCTCAATGACATCCTCGTCATTCCTGACTATAAACCTCGAAATCTCAAGAAGACAACCTCTCGTTATGAAACGTTTAGGAGAGTTGTGATAACTCAGGCTAGAGTACACCAAGTAGTCCCCTCTTTTGCCTACCCGGGTCTATGTCCTTTCCACACATTTGTACCCATCCAAGATTCACCACTTTCTTTTAGATGCTCGTTTGTTTTTGCTTTTAATGAAATACCCCCCTCCCTCCTTCTGAGAAGATGTTGGTACAGTAGAGCTCCTAAAGTGGGACGAATACCTAGCCCCAATTCGGTAAAGGAGGCAAGCTTCTGACTCACTTCCTGTCTAGAATTTTTATTCTTCGAAAAAGGAAAGAAAAGATTTTGAAGAACTGGCCCGAGAGGAATCTCATTGTCCCTTTCTAATCGGGGACGCTGGAGGAAGGTGGGGGCACATGATCAAGCGAGGCAAACAATATTGAAGAAGCTGTCACGAACAATCATCTCAAAGGCTCGGGTGCGTGACATTTGACTAAATGGTATCTTCTGTCTCTTCAATTGGGATGTGGCACATGGCGACTGAAAAACAGGAAAGGAGAAGGTGCTGGATGTCCTTCGATGGCAGTTACGTATCAGTGCCATGTCAAGGTTTCGCCATCGAGGCACCATTTAGACGAAGATCGACGGGCCATTGCGGATATGATTTGCTTCGTCGCCATTTCCTTTAATTGTCTGACCTTCTGACCTGGTTAAGGTAAGAGCTTTGCCCTTCTCCCACCTGCCTACTAAAGCTCAGGTATTTCTTCTGGTAAATGTTGTTTTTTCCTTATTGGCTTCGTGTCCAAATGTGCCCAGTTGACATTTGATGTCCCTTAGCTTTTGGCCCTTCTTTAAAAATTCATCCAAAGGGCTTGATTTGGATTCTGGAAACGAGGTTTGTGGGTGCGGACTTGTGAGAAGAGATAATTAATGGGTTTTTTATTTAACTGGGGGGTCAGGGGTCATAGAGTACATTACTTTATACTCACTTTCATTTATTTTTTATCTAAATGCAAGAGTTAATTTAGGACTGAATCCAAAGACCTTTTTGATTTTTAAAAGTTATTCTTAATCTTCAGAGGGAAGAGAAACTTATCTATTTGTTTTTTTAATGTCAGCCTCCTCTTTCTTTCCTCTAGTCATCTCTCTATCTTGTATCGTTTTATGGTTGTTTCTTTTTCTTTTTGTCGAATTTAGGGAGCTACGAGAAAAGAAAAGCCTTTCCTTCTGAATTAGCTATGATTTTTCGAGTCCACCTTAGCCTGAAGCTTCGAGTACCAAGGACAACGCGATAACAACTGGACCACGCCTCCTTACATGGCCCTCCTTGGCCCCACCCCTGACATCTTTGGACGTTAAGACGTGAACTGAGAGCAGATTAACCCCCAAAGAAAGGCGTCAGGAAGACAGCAAGTGACCATATAACCGCAAGAAATCAAAGTCGGCTTGCACTAAAATATAGATTGGTTAGATGATAATAGTCGAAAGAGATTAGCTAGTAGTACTAAAGTTAGTAAACCAATACACAATGTATAAAGGCAAACATTCATTGAGAAATGGCACGAAATGAGAATACAAAGGAAAACACGAAAGCACCAAAGCACGCGATCAAAGTATTTAATTTTAATTTTCGAAAAAACAACAAATAATGGGGTATCTTAATGAAGAGGGCGATAGTCAATTCTTTAATGTGGATAGTAAAGATAGTGACACTACATTTAAACACATATGAGTCAGCTGGTTGGCAAACTAAACTAATGGGAAAGAACAGAGAGAAAAAACAACAACGCCAGATCAGGTAGTTAAATAATAGAGGAAGAGATAACATAACATAACATAACATAATTACACGGATGACAAAAGCCACAAGGGCTCATCATAGGTCATCCGAGTCAAGCGGCCTCTTTTTCAAGGCACCCAAACTCCCAGGAAAACTACATCCAGAGGATTGCATCCAGAAACAAGGGTATCACCAATCAAGGCTTGTCAAGAACTAAATCATGCAGCTATAGATATATACAAACAATATTAATATATACAAAACTTAGGAACCATCACAACCTTCCCTTCCCATAAACTCATCCAACCTACTCTTAAATACATTTAGATTTGGACTACCTACTACCCTCTGCGGCAATTTGTTCCAGAAGTCTACCACTCTATTGGTGAAAAAATATTTTCTTAAATCCAACCTACACCCTTGCTTTTTAATTTTCAAGTGGTGACCTCTAGTCCGATTTCCATCATCTAACTCAAAAAACTTGCTAACATCCAATTTATCTATCCCGGAAAAAATTTTTTAGAGCTCAATCATATCCCCTCTCACACACCTCCTTTCGAACGAGAACATATTTAATACCCTCAGTCTATCTTCATATTCAAGGTGCCTCAGGGAAGGAATAATCTTTGTTGCCCTCCGTTGCACTGACTCGAGAAGGTTAATATCGTGTCTAAAATGTGGGGACCATGCCTGTATACAGTACTCTAGATGTGGCCTAACATAAGAGTTATAGAGTTTAAGAATAACCTCCTTACTTTTGTAACTGACATTTCTCTTAATAAAACCCAGCACTCTATTTGCCCTATTTCTTGCTTCAATACACTGCTTAGAAAACCTTAATGACTTATCTATTACTACTCCTAGATCTTTCTCATCCTCTACTGAGCTCAGCCAATGCCCATCCATTTCATAGTTAAATTCTCTATTATCTTTTCCCATGTTAATAACTTTGCACTTATCAAGGTTGAAAGTCATTTGCCACTTATGTGCCCACGATAACAATTTATTTAAATCCCCCTGCATTTCAAAATTATCATCAATATCTTTAACTACAGCTGCTAATTTGGTATCATCCGCAAAAATTGACACTTTATTATTAACTGCCTCCCCAAGATCGTTTATATAGATGACAAATAATAATGGACCGAGAACTGATCCCTGAGGAACCCCACTGATAACATCCCTCCACTCTGACTTTACACCATTTAGCACTAACCTTGCTTCCTGTCTTTCAGCCACTCAGCTATCCAATTTGAAACACACCCACATATCCCAATCATTTTTAATTTATGAACTAGTCTCCTGTGTGGTACCTTATCAAATGCTTTACTAAAATCTAAGTAAATTATATCTACATTCTCTCCCTTATCTACTTGATCTGTTACAAACTCCAGAAAGTCTAGTAAGTTAGTCAAACATGATCTACCTGATTGATTCAATTCAAGCGAAAGACATAATGAATAGGATTCTCAACCTTCTCGGTCTTCTTTACTCAAGAAACCAATACAGAAAACTCCTCATCTGACTTTCAGGTATTGCAAGATAAATTGTGATCAAGAAGTGAAGAAAATTATGGCCCGGTTATGCATCTTTACTTAGGCCCCGTGCCTCTCTTCCGCGAGGTGGGTGGCCACCAGGAAGCCAACAACGGTCCCTAGGTGGCTCCTCAGATCCCTAAGAGAGATTTGTGTAATGCATGCTTGTGTGAGGCTTGGGTAGTCTCTAAGTAGTTGCTTAATGTTGTGTGGGCTTTGGGTGCATCTGGTGCATGTTGGTGTCGGGGCAACGTGTATTCTGTGTTTTTATTGTTGTAGTGGAGTAGTCTGACCTGAGATGAAAAAAAGGATTACTCAGTGTGTTCTGTGTAGTGATTGCTCTGATTGGTTTATTAATGGGGGGAGGCTCGTTTATAATGTTGTCTAGTGGTAGTGTTTAAGTATCCTTGGGTAAGTGTAGTGTGGATGTGTTTGATTAAGTTGGGGTTTGGTGGTGGGAGAGAGTTATTGTTGAGGTGTTGGAAGTAGTGTGCTGGGGCTTATTTCTTGTATCTTGGTGGTGTGGGTTTTGTTGTCAGGTGGTGGTTGAGGTAGAGATGGGTCACTGCTCTGCTGAAGTGTTAGGTTCCAATCAAGTCTAGGTGTATTTTGATTGGGGAGTATTTTGTTTCAACATGTAGGTGTAGGATGGATGTGCCGCGTGTATATCCTGTGATTGTTCTTTGTGTTTAGAGTGTGTTTGTGTGAGATTTTTGTTGTGATTGGGTTCCATAGGAATGCTGTGTAGTTGAATTATTTGAATAGAGTCATGAGGTGCTCATTCTGTCCTTTAAATGTAATGTTTGATAGTGCTTTGTAGGCAAAATTATTAATATAATGCGAAACCTTATGTTGTGACAAATCCTCATATGTAATTGTAATGTGGTTTTACTCTAAGCAACACCTTTCTAAGTATCTGGGCTCTCATTTGGGATTCATCCTTGTAAACTTTTACATGAGAACTTCAGATAAAAGAAAACAAAATCTAATCATAAACGTACTAGACTTAGACGGAACACAGTAACCCTCTCCCCCACCCAAAGTTCCGATGCAAAAGAGGAACAACCAATTAAAAATTGAGCTTTATCTCAAAGCCTACAATTTCAGTCGTTATTTAAACGACAAATTGAAAACACGATAGGAACTGGGCGTTATCAAAAGCCTTATCAACCTGGCATTCAACCACTGCACCTAATCGTGAAAAGCTGACTAGGGTAACCAAACTTCTCTTTAAAAATAGCTACTCAGAGAAACAGACAAAAGTAGCCTCGGGGAAGCACCAAAGACCAATGGTATTCTTAAACATAATCTTTTCTACATAAGTTTAATGAACTTTGTCTGCATAGTCGACGAGAAAGACCTTCTGAAACTCATTCGAGTAATATCCATGACACGTTTAGAAGTCAATGGCTCGTACCAGTAGAGCTGCAAAGTCGGTGAATGTGAACACCACAACAAACAGTACATCAGAATAACTGCCACTAGCCTTTCCATCTTGAATATTGTATCATAAAACGTTGCACAGAGAGGACTGATTCAGCTTCCCTAACACTACCACAAAATGTAGCATTCTCCTTCAAGAACAGGACCAGGTCAGAAATAAAATGAACTAAACCGTTGTTATCTTCATAACATAACTTGAAGGGAATATTCCACTCAACTCGAACACTTTTCTATCCAGCACTACAGACTGATCAAACCAGTCTAGCGATCTTTTAGTTCTTTGCCTCCTTACCTGAATTTCCGACGACTTTATCTCCTTTACGTCAAATATGCACTTTGTTAGTTCATTTTGTAATTGAAGCTCGTATTGTTCACATATGGTAACAATAAATCTTTGGGATTCTTCGCCGAAAAATAAATCAAATAAATATACAAATATTTCCTTGAACGCCATCAGTCAATCCATTTTCTTTTATAATGAGTAACTTGTTCCCATTTCGAAATTCATTCTTGCCCTTGGGGTTCACCAAGTCCATCGAAAGACAAAGCACTAGGTTAAATAAACATTTGAATGGAGATAAAAAAAAATATTTAAATTCTATTTCGCCACCTGACAAAGATTTAAATCGAAACTTTACAAGGTAATCTAAATATATATATATATATATATATATATATATATATATATATATATATATATATATATATATATATATATATATATATATATGATAAGTGAAAAATAACGTCCATGTTAATGCGGTTAGATAAGAGCAATGGTAGAAAAGTGAAATTTCCAGAAGCCTTTTGTAAGGGTTGGCGTTTACTTTATCAAAAAACGAGAATTGTGAGTTTTCTCAAGGCTCTTCGCCCTGCTAAATTTAAGATAAGTTAAAGATAACTTCCATCTTAATGTGGTGAGGTAAGGGCAATGGTAAGAATTCCTTAATCCGCTAGAAAAGACCTGCAAGAACACCCACACACTCTTTTTTTGTGAGGATATCCTCACTACCAATATCAATGAAACAACAACAACTAAAGTTTATGTTAAACCCACCAACCCGGGATTTTGCATCCATGGAGATAGAGAATTTCCTAAGCGCTACCGAACAAGCGTAATATCGTCCAGCACCACATTGAAGGACACACACAACTAACTCGAGAGAACCACTCAGGTACTCGTAAATAACGGATTCTCCAATAAAGAAATATAAACAGCCAAAAGAATTAAAATGGACAGATGGTACCTCTTAGAACCTCAGAAAAACAGGAATACGGATAATGAGGACATTATAAAACTGTTCTACAAGAATACTATGAGCACTGAACACCAAACAGATGAAAGAGTCATCAAGGACATTATAGAGCGAGCATTAAAACCCATAAACGCCGAGAAAAAGATCACACTAATCATCTACTATCAAAATAGACGTACTTCAACCCTCTTCATGAAAAATAACCACAAACCCCCGCTACAACCGAAACAAAGGACACATCTGAAATATGAGTGCACATGTAAACTTAGGAGACTGTGGGCTCCTACCTAGCTCGTATATCGGCATGACCGAAAACACTCTCTCAAGAAGAATGTCATACCATCTGAACAACGGTGAAACCTAAAAACCATACACAGGAAGTACACGGAACATGCCTCAACCGAAAATGATAGAAAAAAACACCAAAATTTTAGACTATGCTTCCAACAGGCGTCAACTGCTCTTCCTTGAAGCTATATATATCCAAGAGAAACAACTGAATTCACCATACAGTCAAACTCCAATGAAGTCCTGCCCAGGTCAAGAAAAGCAAACAGAGGGACAGGTGTACTCAGAATTGCCCCTAGCCACTAATCCCCACTGGCAAGCAGTTTAATTCCTCCCCCCCTCTCTGGCTACCTACTCCGCCGACCTTTTATCACCTGGATCCAACCTGCCTATACGTGTAGAGCTTAGTTCGTAATTTTGTTCACACATTTTGTAACATATATAAATTGAATACTTTGTAATAATTCCCCATTGTAACTCTGAAGATTGTAGGCTCGATGTATCGAAACGCGTCAGTTCAATTAAAGAAAGTATTAAATTACATTAATTTACTTCTACCTTTGGCAAAATAACAAACATCAGTCTCCGATGAACTTCAGTACGCTTATCCACAGGTTAAACAATGAAGAAAAGGCAAATATAAAGACAAATCGAGAAGATTGAAAAGAGAATTATTAATTCGAAAATAGCGGTCGCCTTTAATAAAACATGCCATAATGAATATATATATATATATATATATATATATATATATATATATATATATATATATATAAGTAAAAAAAATAAATGGCAAGTTATGGTATATTATAGTGAAACCACTGTATAGGAGCCAAAGGTTTAATTTACGAGACTAGTTTCAGTATGTAGTTTATCATACCCTCTTCAGTCGTATACTGAGAATGCAATTGTTACAGAAGTCTATAAATAGCGTACAGATCAGTAAAAAACAAAAATAAAAAAACACAAAGAACACAAAACGAGGGAAAAAAGTCATTAATCAGGGGATGCGAGTCTAAGATCGTTGACTAAGCTGTTTACGAGGAGGTTACGGGAATGGGGGCTGCATTTCAATTGCCCATCTGACAAATTAAAATTGAGAATTTCTCCTATTAATATAGATTCTACTATTTTTCTTTTACGAAAATCTTTACAATTGTATATGATTTATGCCTTTGAATAGTCAATTTGGTGGTTGAAATTGCTAATATGATTAAAAATACTTGATGTATTTATATATGATTTGTGCCTTTGACTAATCAATTTGGTGGTTGAAACTGCTAATATGATTAAAAATACTGGATGTATTTTGACATCACCTTTATGTTCATGAATTGATTTTGTTAAGGTTCTTCCGGTCTCTCCTATGTAAAATGAGGAACAATTTGTCGAGCCACACGGGATTAAATATACACCTGCTTCATTTCGCTGATCCACGGGCTTGGTCGAAGGGAAAGATTTAAGGATAAAAAAAGGGTATTTAAATGTGGTTAGGCCTGGAGAAATATTTAACTTTGTTCACTCCTTTGAGGAGGGGAGAAAAATGGAGTGATAGACACTTCGTATTACTAAATTTGTTTTGATGTAGACAGTCTGTTTACTAATTATCCCAGTTAACGAAGCTCTTGATGTTCTATCTAAGGTATTAGATAATCAAAAATTAAACCTCCTTCTAGGCAAAAATAAAATTATAAATCTTGTTAAACTTTGTGTTCCTGACAATATATTTATCAGCGATATCTGTTTTTTCCGTCAAAAATATGTTCTTAGCATGGGTAATCCTTTATCGCCCATACTATGTAACCTTTTATAGAGCATTTCGAAGTATCATTACTCCCTTCTGTAATTCCCCATCATATTTTTGTATGGTATAGGTATGTAGATGATATCATATCGATTTGGCCTGTAGATAGTTTAAACTTATTTGACAATTTCCTTAAAATCTTAACGACCTTCATCCACTATCCATTTTAAAGAAGAGTGGGGAAAAAGATAATTGTATATCCTTTCTTGATGTAAAAAAATATTAGTCATTGACAAAATTAGCGTCACTGTGTACCGAAAACCAACCCATTCTAACTCTTATATCTATTTCTTTTCTCATCATGATATTAACATTAAGCGAGCCGTTGCATCAGGTATGTTTATGAGAGCAGTTAGGATATGTTACCCTTGCTTTCTAGAAGACGAGATAACATATATAACCTGCAGGTTCATTGAATTTAATTATCCCCTCCACGTGATCAATGAAAGTTTATCTAAAGCAAAATTTACTCATTACCGTCCGAAGGATAAAAACAAATTTAGTAATACGAAGTGTCTTTCCTCCCTTTTTCTCTCCTCATCAGAGGAGTGAACAAAGTTATTTCTCCAGGCCTAACCACATTCAAATACCATTTTTCTATCCTTAAATCTTTCTCTTAGACCAAGCCCGTAGATCAGCGAAATGAAGCAGGTGTATATTTAATCCCGTGTGGCTCTACAAACTGTCCCTCATTCTACATAGGAGAGACCGGAAGAACCTTAACAAAACGAATTTATGAACATAAAGGTGATGTCAAAATACATCCAGTATTTTTAATCATATTAGCAGTTTCAACCACCAAATTGACTATTCAAAGGCACAAATCCTATATAATTGTAAAGATTTCTGTAAAAGAAAAATAGTAGAATCTATAATAATAGGAGAAATTCCCAATTTTAATTTGTCAGATGGGCAATTGAAATGCAGCCCCTTTTCCCGTGACCTCCTCGTAAACAGCTTAGTCAACGATCTTAGACTCGCACCCTCTGATTAATGACTTTTTTCCCTCGTTTTGTGTTTCTTTGTTGTTTTTTCTTCTGTTTTTTACTAATCTGTACGCTATTTATAGACTTCTGTAACAATTGCATTCTCAGTATACGATTGAAGAGGGTATGATAAACTACATACTGAAACTAGTCTCGTAAATTAAACCTTTGGCTCCTATACAGTGGTTTCACTATCATATATATATATATATATATATATATATATATATATATATATATATATATATATATATATATATATATATATATATGTGTGTGTGTGTGTTCGTGTATTATCTGCATGCAAACTGGGAGAAATGAAGTTAATAAAAAAAATAGGTGCATTGCTTTGCAATGCCCCTATAAAGCGTACGATAATTAGTTGATATTAAATAAACGTTTCTTGCCATTGAATTCCATCGCTCGATCCCAGCGCCACCTACCGCCTCACTCTGTGACTAGACTGAATGGAATTGAACGAGTGGTCACGAGGCTGAAGTAAGACTTACCGATACCCATTTGGGAGGTTCACTTGGAGACGATTTATCCCTCTTCACGATGGCGACAACTAGAGGAGGTTGTGGTGCCCTCGATGGGGTTCATGTAGATTGTGAAGTTCACCAGAGTTAGAGTGGCGAAAATCCCTGGGGAAAGAGCGAGGAAATATTTACTGAAAGAGAGAGAGAGAGGAGATAGATAGAGGGGCACTCATATGGGACGGGGAGGGAGAGGGAGGGCGCTTTGTATTTTCGGGGGTCGGTTCGATCCCTTCTGGCGACGTCCTGAGATTGACGCTTGGGCGCAGGCAGCGACCTTCACACACGTCAACCATACAAGCAGCAAACCCCATCACTGTTTGTCCCTTCCACCCTTCTTCCATTACACACACAACACATCCCAGTCTTTCCGGAACTTTCCGAAGGGGGTTCTCATCTCCCCCCATCCTGACGCGGAACGGTTATCCCTCCCACCCCCATCGGACCACGAAGGGTTTCCTGCCTACTGGGTCATTGCAAAACACAGCACTGCCGCTCTTATGCACTTTCCCCCTACGAAGACTGACCCCTGTTGCCCTCTTGTTTTTTCAACGATTGTCGTTCGTATCTTTATGTCAATTTCAATATCCGATCAAGAGACATCATCCTCCGTTGAAAAGTGACGGAGGGCAAAACTAACTCACTGAGGTTATGACGCTTTAAGGAGGTTGTAGGTGGAGGGGGTGCTTAAGAACTGTCACCCTCGTTGAGTCTTCGGTCGGAGCGTTTCATGTTAGTGACGTCGTCATAGAAAGAGACGATGAGTCAAGGGATGATGAATCAAGAGATGATGAGTCAAGCGATGACGAATCAAGAAACGAAGAGTCAACTGTGCAACGTTTATTGGATGAGTGCGCAGAACGTGTGGGTGTTGTTGAAAAGTGTAAACCAATATCTTCAAGGAAGAGCGAAGTGCCAAATTATGAAAGAACAAAGACGCGCATAAAGAGAAATGGGGGAGAGATGTTTCATGGGGCGCAAGCCCCATCACTCCACTGTGTACCTTCTCAAAACGCCTGACGACGAGGGAATCCCGGCAAGGCTTTCTTCCGCTCACACAACCGTGGCCATAGATGCCGCAGAATTGCCTCTTATTTTTTGTTTGTTTACCTTAGACCGATGGAGTAATGGCTGCGGGGCGTTCTTTTATCCTTTAAAAAACGCTCTTATCGGACGAATTTGGAAATACTATAATCGTGCACCCACCTTCATGAATGACTGGAGCCGACCTATACTTTGGCTATCTAATCGCACCCATTATCTACTTTTAACTTAATTGACTCTTGTGACTGTTTAAATGCCCTTTGTTCGGACCTCCCTCCCCCTCTCGTACTCCCATGACCTATGCCTCCTCTCTGTTAATGACGTCAAACGTCTACATTTTCGACGCCCACACGCAGCGACTTAAGATCCTTTCTCTCTGTAAAAACCTATCTTCCCTCCACTTTTCTCCATCTACACATAATCTCCTGGATTTCCTGATTGCTGGCACATAGGCTCTGAATATTTTGGAGCTCAGGATTACAAGAATATATTTTCATATATGTATTAAGAGGACCCACAGCTTTAGCGCAATCTCATTTTACCCCTGCTGAAAAGAAACCCCTTAGAGGGTTGGAATAGGCTCGTTATTAACGTTAGTTTTGTATCTCTGAATATGTGACGACACTTGTTTAGAGAAAAAGAGATATTTGGGATAAAAAGAGAGTGGTGAAAAGCCGAGCAAAAGAGGCTTTATAAGGCCTTTCTAGTTCGAGGATATTTATACTGAAGGAATGATGTGGGAGGGGCGCCTATGTCAGGGTATAAGCACTTGCTATGAAAAGGTGAAGACGAGCCGAAGATTAAAAAGGCGAGGTGAGGTCGAGTGAGGACATTAATATTAGTTACATAGTAAGAAACGTGTCCACAAAAGATTTCGTCATAGCCAAAGGTTTTTGAGACATATTTTTTTCATTCGTTTTGAAAATTTACGTGATAGAAATAATTATTTTAATATTTACATTATTTTATTGTTGGTTTATTAAAAAGTCAACATTTAAAAAATAAGGAAAAATATATTCTTTGGCGGAATCCAAAATGGTGCTCTGGTCCTTTCCTTTTCATTAATGAGGTGAGTAATTATAATCTATTTCGTAATATTTTTTTGTAAAAATAAATGTTTGAATCTTCTTTCAATTTCAGAAATGGTTATTTGCAAAGAAAAGCGTGCAACCATTATTGCTCTCCGCCAAAGTTGCCTGAAATCCAATGAGATAGATGCTAAGGGTATTGCATTAAGGAACGCCCATCTTTAGGATCATTATAATGACTTTACAAACACTGATTAGGCATAGGGAGAAGTCTTCTGGACGCCTAAGAGCTTCACACGAGCGCCCAGATCGCCTCCTGATAAAGCCCCAGCTCAAGGATCGGGTTGCCTCAAGTGACAAATTTGTTCACGATTGGAAAGGAGCAGATGTGAACGCTTCAGCACGCGCAGTGAGGCAGAGACTTTTAGGCAAAGGTCTCACTCAAGTCGAGAAGGGCTGCGAAAAAGCCTCATCTTACCTAGAAGAACCGTACGGATAGGCTTCACTTTTGAAAGAAATATAAAAAAATTTAGCGTTGAAGACTGAGGCAAAGTGATATTCTCTGATGAAGCTCCCTTCCGCTGGTTTGGAGCTTCTGGGAGATCTCGTTAGGAGGATAAAATTTGGTTGAAATCGACAGCGACGGTTGCTTTATTGATTTTAATTGCAGCTATTAAGTAGTCCAGAAAGAAATGGTGTTTTTTTAGGTGCAAGCTTTAAAATTAACAAACAGGTAAATAATAAATTTATTTTTAATTAAAGTAAGTTCCATGTAATTGAATACACTTTTGCTAATGTATTACAATGCCATTTATGCCTTTACTGTAGGAGTTTTTACGCCTCGAGTCAAGAAAGGTCTTAAAGGCTTTTTCTTTTTTCTGTACCTGCTTGGGTTTAGAACTGTTTATTCTTTAAGAAGGGTTACAGATGTTTAAAAATGTATCAATCTGTAGGAGTGAAGTCTGAAGAATAAGGTGGATGAGGCAGGACCTCAATTTCCAATTCGTGAAAAAAAAGGGCCTTTGTGATTGACTAAAGCTGGCTGTTTTTTCGTGCAACATTTTAAGCATTACCTCTAATTCCTGACAGTATTTAACTGCTGTGATAATTTCCCCTTGGTTCAGGAAGTTATTGTGGAGAATCTCAGATGCAGTCCACTATACTGTCGTGATGCATTTTAATTTTATAAAGCGCGGGCCTTGGATTATTTTTCCGTTGTTCTTGTCGGGCAAGCCACTGTGCAGACCTTTCTGTGCTGTTGGAAAAAAAAATCATTTTTCATCACAAGAAATGAATCATTCTAATTTCATAGCAACATGGTTGAACAAATCTGGTAGCGAAGATTTTGTTGATCATCTGTTAATTCATGTGTTATAAATTTATCCATCTTTTTCTTCTTCCAATTTTATCAAGTGGGTGGAAATGCACGATTTGATAACCCCGATTGTTCCAGCGAGCTTACGTACTGATGTATGAAGGTTTGCCTCAACAGCTTCCCTTAGTGTATCATCTTCAGAGAATCGATTCCTCCCTGGACGTTGAATATCTGTAAGACATCTCCTCATCGAAATCCCTGAAAATAACGCTGTACTATACAAACAGGAACCGATCCTTAGCAATGAATTCATTAAGATAAATTATGCCAAAGTCCTTTTTATTCATGTTGTTTTAAGGGTCACCAAATTCAAAATAACCAGATTTGAGAGTTAAACAACACATAAGGTTGGTTTTTAACTTATGTACTCCCTAAAATTTACATTACACCTTACTACAACTTGGTTTAGTTGGTGGGTTTGTTATATATATGCCATTGTAAGAAAAACACTATTACTTTCGTGACTACCTGATATTTTTATTTATCCACCAAACTCTTCTCAGGATGTGCGAGGTAGAGAAAAGGCTGGTAGTGCATATCTTTAATAGCCAACACCTCTTTCAACCATATCACGGTTCAATATCAAGGCGAAGTGAATAGAAACGAACCTTAAATTGTGGAAAGAATTATGAGAGTGTGGATCTTTCTGTGCTTTCTTTCTTGTAGGATGAAGCCCAGTCAAAGTGAACTGGTGAGAGAAAAAGTGATGAAACTGAAGAATAGGCAAAGAAAGTAATAGTGTCCCCATCTTGGGTAATGGGAGATAGTGTTTGTATTTTACCCGGTCTCGGTAGAGTGTCTCTCGCTCTACCTGGTTTTGCAAAAGTTCTATTACACTCGGGGTCTTTTTACGTGTGTGATAGAAAAAGGTCCGTCAAACAAACAAACACGACTTTTCCATTTTGTGCAGGTGTGTCGAGATGAAATTGAAAAGAAGGGAGATCTCTGTTCTCCTGCGCACGGGCCACAACAAATCCGACATCATCAAGGGGCTTAACATCGGCCGGATGACCGTCCAGAGTCGCGGAGAAGCTCAAGAATGGGGAACACCTCAAAGATCGATCTGGTTCAGGCAGACCTCGAGTTCTCAACCGTTTGGCTATAAGAAAAGCTTGTGAAAGTGCTCCGAAGCTCAAATTGACTGCGCTCGCGAAGAAGAACATCTCAGTGGCCACGATGTCAAGGGTCGTCAGGGAGGAGGGATGCAAGAGTTTGAGATGCGTGGAAAGGCCTCTGCTCACAGATCGTAAGCCACAACGTCGGGAACGCTATCGTTTCCTTCTCAACGAGTTCAAGAGTCATTCCAATCGAATTCTCATTTTTTCTGATAAAAAAAAGCATTTACGGTCGATCCGGTCATCAACAAGAAGAACCACCGCGTGGTAGGCTTTCGCCAGGACGTCTCCGAGGTCCACTTCGTGTCCATGAATAAGCACCCGGCCTCCGTGATGATGTTGGGCGTCGTGGCTTCGAATGGCGAGAAGATGCCGCCGGTGTGGTTTGCGGCTGGTAACAGACTCACTGCAGTCGATTACAAGGCCATGTTGGCTACGAAGTCCTAGTCTCTAGGAGAAAGATCACAAAGAAGGGAACTACGTCTTTCAGCATGATGATGCCCAGCCAACACGGCCAAGACCGTGCAAAAGTGGTTGGGGTCGAACATGCACTTTTGATCGAAGGACTTCTGGCCGCAGCAGTCCCCCGACCTCAATCTCCTCGACTGCAGTATGTGGGTGCATGCCAAGGGCAAGGCATGCAAGGTCCATCACATCAATGGCGGACATTGCAATGTAGGCGCAGCCCTTCAATTTTCACCTGAAGCGCGTGCTCGCCGCTAAACCCGGCCATATTGATTAATATTACAAGTTAAACATCTATTTATATGTTAAAACAATAAAACATGTCTAACTGCATCAAAACTATCGTTGTGTCCTTTGTTGAAAGTGCCGTAACGAGTGCAACAGGACTTTTGCAATACCTGGTATAGTACTTGACATTCTGCCCTATATTCCTTGGCATCTCAACTGAGGCTATAATTTGGTTGTAGATAAGCCTATCCTGTGTTTAGGAGTAATGCTGGGTATAGCATATTTTTTATTATTATGGAAGCATATATTTTTCTTGTTTTTTATGATTCAAAATCGGTGTAGTTTTCCTAATTTGATAGCTGTTAGCACAATTTTCGTATTAAGATTTGATCCTTCCGAACTCGAAGGACGTTGCACGAAACACAAATCATACTGACATGGTAAGACGCAGTACAACTTGCGTGACGTCGACAGCATACTGAAAATTGAGCGTAAGGCTCAGGCATCCAACCAGAAGTACCAACGAGAGGAAATCAAAGGTGTCCCCAGCGTGCTCATCGATCGAGAGAAATGTATGCCTATCGGTCGAGCACGTAAACACAGAGAATCTTTTCGGTGTGTGGCGCGAGCCCAAGCATCAAGTGTTTTATTTGAGGCCATCAATCCAAACTTTAGCCAAAGCCTTCAAAATATCTCTACAGACCTCGCCCACCATGCATCCAGATGCCAGTCCAGCTGCTGCATGATGGTAGACATGTGCTATAGCGGTTTCAATGCCTCTTAATTTTCAGAAGCCGTGATTTTCTCCATTTAGTAGATAAGAGATATGCTAGGTGTAGTGTCAACATTTTGTTGATCACTATTCCTCGGACTTTCCAATAACTTCCAGAAGAGATCGGCCTGTACTTCAGAATCTGATTGGTCGGCTTAACTTGCTTAAGGATGAAGATGATTTTAGAGGTTTTTAGGCCGTTGAGAAAGTATCCTGCTGCCAGGGCAGCATTGTAGAGGTTTAACATCCTAGTTTATAACGCCATCAGATTTACTTCAGGTGAAAGATGGTGATTTGTATGAGGTTTGATGTTTTTTTTAAGGAAGCAATGGCTCATTCCATCTCCTCATTAGTGATTGCCCCAAATTTGTGGTTCTTTCTGCCCGATCTAGTCGGACGTCCTATAAGTAAGTGAAACTCTCCCCACACCCTTCCACGGAGTGTAGGACTTGATCTTTTAATTCTAGATTGAAGTTCATATCTTCCTCATGGAAGATCCTGAAAACTTCTTTCCAGACTTCACAAAAAAAGTTATTCCTTTGCTACTTGGCTACCAGCTGTTCTTCCATTAAGCATAATAACAAGTTTTCTCGACTTCTTGACTGCCCTTTTAATCTTTTTATAGAATCTAAGAAGGTTTAGGGGGGGTGTCAACAATGTTGATATCTTAGATTGTGGAGTCTGACTACTCTCTCTTATTTATTGCAGTAGTCTGAGGTTTAGCTTCTGCCTGATGTGTTGACCTACCAGAAGTTCATAAGCTTGTTGTATCCATCCCTCCGTATACATGCCTAGATCTAATCGAACTGGTGCTGAAGTATCACTGTCTATTGTGTGGGTTTGGTGGGAAGGAGTACTGAGTGGCGAGTTGTTGGAATAGTGTTTTTATCTGTCCTTAATATGGTGTTGAAAACAGCGTCTAACTCAGAGTCTGTCTCATCCAAGATGGCTTTGTCCATTTCTGGCTGCTCTTCTGAGAACGCTTTCCTGTATGCTTTACATTCTGTAGACCTGAAGCATCTCTTGGTTGGCGTTTTGATCGAGATAGAAGTTACTGCTATTGTGATAACGATGGGCATTTGGTCTTGGGGTGAAGGGGCCGGGTCAGATGTAAAGCTGGAGGGGAAAATCTTGGTTTGTGGATAGAATGCCAGTTACAGAGTAAAAAAAACGCCGGGAAGTCCGGTCCAATCCTTTCAGTAATGTCACTATTCAGTAGTAGGTCCTTGTTCCGACTTCGGCTGTCTGCTGTGGCGTAACCAATCGTTCGTATCTCGGCAATGAGGTACTAAGCAAAGAAAATGGGCCGGGTTTTTCTTAATAGCGTCATCAGGTATAGGATGCGCAAATAATTCCTCCGTAGAGACAGGTGATGGTTGGTATCCTGTGATGATCTGTCTCCAATATAGCTCCTGAGGATTATAGAGTTTTATTGCAATTATAATTCAGTCGAGTGCATCTCCAATGATATTTATTTGCAATACGTTGTAGCCGTTGATTCTTTCTGTGTTTTGTTGGTCCTTTCTTGTCACTTGTTCCTCTTCTGATTCATTGTTGATATGTGTGGTCTCAGTCATTTTGCCTTCTATTCTTGATGCCACTACAACCTTCCGGATGGTGGAGTTGTTGGGGGAAGGGAGGCTCGAGCCCGTTGCTTGCCTATATCTTGTTTAACTTGTTGTTGAAAACCGCTAGTGTTCCAAGGTTCAACACCTGAGCCTGAATAATGCATAAGAGCATCTTAATCGGGGTCGAGTCTATAAGTTGTATAATAATTTGACGCTGCTGGGCGTTTGTTTACGACTGAAGCTGGGATTTTGTGGACGCGGTGTATATAGACCTAGTCGCGGCCCTCTGTCTTCTTCTTCTAAATAATTCAACAAATTATTATAAACTCCAAACATGTATGTATGTAAATTAATTCTGTAAATTTTAAAAATTATGAGTGTCTTCCACCGATCATGGAACTTCGTTCTTCTTACTTCTTGATGTAACTTTCACTTCTCTACTGTCCTTTTGTGTTTGTGTTCTTCGCCACTCTTAACCTAATTATATTTTACTCATGTGTTTATAAAAATACTTATTGTAACTCTTTCTTAATAAATCTTATCTTACTCAGTCTGTACGCTTGGGCTGCGAACTGGTAAATGCTCTCTTAGGTAAAGGAGGAAAAGTTTCAGAACGACCTAAAAACGCCTTTCTCAAGAAAACTTCTAAGAAGAAATATATGCGCTCCTGGGGCTGATTAGAGATTCTTCCTGTTCCTTTTGAGCAAAGTGCCCCCCCCCCCCTGAGTCCAAAGGGGTTGCTCTTCCTTATTCTAAATTCTTGGCTCTTTATTCATACTTTTTACCTCAAACTTACTTCTCACTAGCACTACATAACTTGGTCACTGGCAAGGTCTGAGTTACAGATGGTAGTAAGGTATAGTGAACCCTTGCAGGAGACCTCCCTAGGGGGCCAGAAAATGGATGCCGATTCTCGGTCACGAGCCAGAACCCAACTGTGGATCACTGTTAGGGCTAGGCTCATATAGGTCGGATTGACCAAAGAGAGTGCGAAAGTTGGAAGGTAGGCGAGATAGAACTAAGACAGATAGAGGGGCTCCCATCAGTAGTGGAAACTGGATAAAGTCTCCACAGCTAAAGATCGACAGAAGAACCACTCTCTTCGGAGAGTGGACTACTCCCAGGGAAGCTGGACCCACCGGACTTCAAAAGGCTTTCCCTTAAACTCATACCCAATGGAAGGAAAAGATCACCAAAAGAAGTAGTGCAATGCATATTTACTGATCTGGAAATACCACTAATCTAATGTATTGAGACACCATCTGGATTTACAGTTATTTGCCCAGAAAATAAAAACGTAGAGAAGCTACTTTCATCTGCTGGGAGCATTACGCTAAAGAAGTTAGATTTGGAAGCAAGAGTACCCCCACAAATCACAGCTAACAGAAGTGTCATCTGCCGAAAAATCGAGTCCTGGGTAGGAGAGCACTCATGCCAAGAAATAAAAGAAGAACTAAAGGAGAGGCAGAAATGACTCAAGATAGCAGAGGTGGTCAAATTTAATGATCACACTCACGTTTTCAACGCCATTTGCGAATCTACCGAAATGGCTTCAAGGATTATCGAACATGGGCTTTTCGCTATCAACATGAGAATCCCATCCCCCCACATACAAAGAGACGTCTTCACAAGCATACATATATGCTTCAGATGTTATGCATTGGAGGAACATACGACTCAAAATTGCCAGCCAAAAGATCTAATCATCTGTTCTGAATGTGAAACTGAAGGCAATTATTGGCGTTACTGCAACAACACAGATAAAAGATGCATTAACTGCCAGGGAGGACACAGAACTATGGCCATGATCTGTCCCAGAAGAAGAGATATTATAAAGAGAAAAGAAACAGAGTCAAACAGAAATAATGGTAACGTAAATAGAAACTCATACGAATCAATGGCAAAAAGTGACCAACAAGGACCGGCAACACAGATAAATTTGGATGGTACTTTCAACGTGAAAGTACTTACTTGTATATTATATGCCCACGTGATGAACATAGCTAATCCGGGAAGTTACCTAACAAAAGTCAACAGCATGTTACAGGAAAAAGGGCTCGAACCGATGAAATTCCCCAAAGACGTCGACTCATCGGCCATTTTTAAAATCAAAATCACAGAAAAGACAAAACATGAGTTAATCGAAGAGGCGAAAGGAAACCAACAGGCAGCAGAAACAGAAGAGGACACAAACAGCGATGACTCTGAGGCTGAAAATACCTCCAACGACATAGAGCAAGAGTGCACACGGGCATAGGTGGGCATTATCACGATAACGAGATTGGGTTATCGGTTATCCGATATTTTTTCCGTGTTATCGCCGATACTTTTGGTTCCAAACTAGCGATAATCGATAATTTCAGTTTTTGTTCCAGTTTAGCACAGGGGGTGAGCCGCGCGTGCCTTGGAGGCAGAAATAGATAGGTCCGAGCTGGGAGAAGGATCCTCAAAACCTATGAAGAGATGAAGGAGAGCCTATATATAGTCAATAACACTGGGGAACACAATTTTTGTTGAGTTAGATCTGACAACTGTTTTTACCTAATGTTTCGGTGCTGAATCCAAAACTGATCTCCGTTTTTCTCTATCACGTCAAGTTTTTGAACTTTCTCAAATATTGACATACAATGAAATATGAAAGAAACAGGCATGATTGCAATGTTTATTTAACACTATTATGTTTTAACAAAGGATATGGCTACTGTAATAATATAATTATAATTGTTTGCAAGTAGTTAAGGTAAAAATTTACGTTTATAGTTCTTTCTGGAGTGTTCATCTTGAGGACTATCGCGTTTGATACTCCAACAATAGTCAGCCATCATATGTACATCTCATCTACCCTGATAACGTTCTTCCATAATCTCCAAATCTTGGTGAAATCGTTCACCTTGTTCGTCGCTAACATCACCAAGATCATTTTGAAAGCTGGCAAAATTGGCAATGTAGAAAATTTCGTTTAATACTGATATTGCAACCAAGCGCCTTGTAGCTCTCCAATAGATTCTGACAATTTCTGTGAAATTACTTGCACGTGTATTTCCAAGAAAGTTCTTGACATCTTTGGATGATAACCAAGCATTCTTCTCAAGGTTTGACATAGTCCCGGTAAACTGTTCATCTTTGATGAGCTGTCGAACTTGTGGACCATCAAACACACCGGCCTTGATTTTTTCAATTGACAGACCAGGAGATGTCAAGATGATGTACTTAAAACAGTCGCAATCAGTTAGCAATGCCTTTACAAACTGCTTCATGAGACTTAGTTTTATGTGCACAGGTGTGAATATTATATTCTTCCTGTAAACAAGTGCCTCATGTAGAATGTTGGATCTCCAGGTTTAAGATCAGATCTTGGAGGCCAATTCGTCTCAACCCAATGCTTCCCTCGAGCTCTGCTATCCCACACACAGAGAAAGCAGGGATAGTTTGCGTACCCACGTTGCTGACTAAGAAGGAAGCACACCATTTTAAGGTCAACGCAGATGATCCAATTGTGTTTGTCATATTGCAAAACCTCAATAACCCTCTTTATATTTCCATGTTCTTCACGAAGACAGACAGAATGCCCAATAGGGACTGCACCAAATAAATTGCCATTGTGTAGAAGGACACACTTCAAGCTCCGCTTTTAGCTGTCAATAAACATTCGCCATTCATTTGGATTGTAGATTGAAAGCCCTAATTCCTTCAGTAAACTAGGAATGTTATGGCAATACACAAAGCCGCTGTCGCTTCGAAAGTACTGCAGAAATGTACTTTCTCTGGTTCGAAAGTATGATACTTTCGCTCCTTGTTCAAGTAAGTTTTTCTCATTCAGTCTTGATGCTAGGATTTCTGAAGCTTTTTTGATAGGCCCAAATCACATGCCAAATTATTCAACTCGTGCTGATCAAATCCCCTACGAACCGAATCCTCATGAATTTCGAAATCTGCATCATTGCTGTCACTGCATTCGTCAACATCACTCAGATGTTCTAGAGGAGGTAGTTGTTCGAAAACTGGCACTGGAATTTCAGCTGAATGAGGCCTTGGCCTTATAGCTGACGGTAGATTAGGATATTCTACTTTACTTTTATTTTTCTTGTTAAATCCTGATGTTTTCACTAAACAAAAGTAACAGTCTGTGCAATGCTCCTTTTGCTCTCGCCAAACCATGAAGTTACCAAATGGCAACCTTTCACGTGTTCCTTTGGTTCACATCCGTAAACTCTCGACACACTGCCTGCACACTTTATAGGGGGCCCATGGCTTGTCTTGATCACCGAGTTTTACTTTAAAATATGCTAAATATGCTTGTTTGACAAATGCACTGATGTTTGCCCTCTCACTTGGAATGGTGAAACTGCCACAAATGTAGCAAAAGGAGTCAGGGTTGTTTAGGCATTTACGACGAGAAGTTGCAGGAGCAGAGATGATCTGAAATAAAGGAATTATATATCTATGTAAATAAAACACTACGATGGAATAGTTACCAGCTTTGAAAGCTAAAAAAACAGCATATAACGAAATAGAACGTACAACACACACCTCTCACCGCACTGTCTCAATGGTGACTGCACAAACAAGTTGCCACGTAGCTGCAGATGAATTCCATCGTAATAGCACGCAAATCTTGTTACACCTAAGCAGTGGAATTTTACTTCTCTGGGGGGTAAGCTGTGGAGAAAAAAATAGACGTGCTAGAAAAAAGCTGATTACAAATTTGGAATCAACATGCTAATTTTAGTTTAAATCAGCACAAAGATCTAACCTAACAGAAATATTTTTTTAAATTGTTCCCCGGTGTAATCAATATTGTATTATAATTTTGGATTTATCGATTTATCGGTTATCACCTTATCAGGCGATACATTTATCACCAGTTATCGATTATAAATTATCGCCGATAAAGATATCGTTATCGATTTATCGGTTATCATGATACATTTTTTCGTTATCGCGCCCACCTATGCACACGGGGTACTCGCAGGAAAGATCAAAGATATAACAGATCTAAATCCGCAAGTAAAAGGGGTCCATCACCCAGAGATGAATTACTAGAAGGACACTTGAACGCAGTTATCATAGGAGGAACCCAGGATAAACGAAGGAAGAACCAGAAAAAGAAGAAGAAACACCGATAACTTATCAGATAGGACACACAAAACGGAAAACGAATAAATGAACAGAAATGGATAATTGGATTATGGATATTAAGAAATTAAAAATACTACAAATTAACACATGCGGATGTAAAGACAAGGAAATTATGTACGGAAACTTATTCCGAAAGATTGATCCAGATGTTGTATTAATATCAGAACATGGAAGAAACACAGAAAACGAGAAATTAAAGATATGGAACTACAATGTTATTAACACAAATCCTTCAGGAGAAACACACGACGGAGCGGCAATAGCTGCAAAGCAAGGATTGCAATACAAAACAATACAAGGATTGGAGGATGCTATAGAAATTAAAATAGAATTAAGCAACATTATTGTGGCAACTGGATACCAGCCACCTAGGCGCCCCCAATTACCGGTACAAAACTTTATTAAACTGTTTAACTATAGGATACCGGGCATTTTGATAGGCGATTTAAACGCCCATTGTGGAGCTTCTGGGTATAGAAATACAAACAGAGTCGGAAGCAACTTAACTCGCTTATCAATATACGTATACTGCAAAGACTGGGACCCAATTTCCCTGCATACTTACGAAGAGAACACGCAACAAAACCGGACATCTGCCTGGCTAACTTCACTCTGCCCTTCAACTATTATATGGAATCAGTGAATGTTCCTTGCAGTGACGACACTGCAACTCTAATGCACATAAACAAGAATCCTATACAAATTCCTTCGAATAAATGGGAGGCATACCATAGAGCGGATTGGGATAATTACAAAGAATTACTTCAGACGTACGTGCCCAGCCCGCTCGGGGAAGCCACTCTAGAGGAAATCGACGGGGAGTTAGATAGGATCAGAGAAGATATTAAAAGGACAGAGAAGGGGGCCGTCCCCATTAACTCGTTCCAGACCATTAAACTATTTAGATGGACACCAAAAATGATTGCTTTGACCAAGGAGATCGCCCGGGCGGCAGGAAATATAAGAAGATTGGGAACATCAAGGGAAGCACACAACGCCCTCAGGAGAGAGAAAAGAGAACTAATAGAAGTAATTTATGAAAAACAGAGAGAGAGAGAAATGGAATCAGCACATCGAGAAAATAGATGTGGAAATAATACCAAAAGAATTTTGGAAACATATCAACAGATTAAAGACACGGACAACAAGCAATAAAATGAAAATTAAGGACGCAGGGAATAACATTTTAGAAGATGATGAAGAAATAGAGGCATTATTTAGATAGCACTGGAGAAATGTATTCAAAATTAGCGAAGAAGAGAACGAGGACTATGACATTGAATTCGAACATCAGATCGTGGACGAACTCAATGGGGAGATAAAAAGGACATGGCTCTTCCACTTTGTCGAGGAAAGGAGAAACAACAACGACGGAATAGACGCCATCATTACATCTGAGGAATTATAAGAAACGATAAAGAACTACCGACAGAGAGCTCAGGCAGATAGGGACTCACCAGATTAAATTACTTTGAGGCACATCTGAACATACTGGAGTGCTTGAGAATCATCTTCAATGTGTGCTTGAACACGGGATACTTTCCTGATGAACTGAAAGTGGCGAGGATGATATTCATACCGACTCGTCTCGCTACTAGATTTCATCGGTAAGGTATTGGAAAAAAATAATTAATAACAAACTGTCCAAATTCCTCGATGATAATAGCCGGAGAAACAGCTGCCAATTTGGACTCAAGAAAAACAGAAACACGGAGATGGCCCTTGGAGTATTTTTTGAAAACTTAGCGAAAGCAAAGAAAGAAAAAATGAGCGTAGACATCGTATGCCAAGACGTGGCCAAGGTATTCGACAAAGTATGGCAGAGGTATATGCAACTCAAGATACTCATATTAGGATTGAACAAGATCGAAAGGATTTTATGTGATTATGTAATGGACAGACGTGCTTATGTGGAAATAGGAAGACATCAGGAAGAAATATTCGAGCTCACTGCGGGGTTTGTCCTAAGGCAGATGTCTGAGTCTGTTTCTCTATTCAATCTACACAGCAGATATACTACCACTAAGAAATGAGGGCTGCTTCAGCATCCAATTTGCCGACGACGTCACTCAAATCATAGTTTGCCCCAACTGGAACGGACCAATGCAAGCTAGGATGAATACAGAAGAGATAAAAAGCATTAATAGATACGAAGAAAAATGGAAAATTTAAACCAAAATGGATAAATTTAAAATGGTACCCGTGTACAGGAAGAGCATCTCAGATGTATATGTAGAAGGACAGTGCTATAGATACAACAAAGAATGTAAGGTGCTTAGACTAACCATTACGAAATCAGGTTATAAATAACACGTAAATGAGAGGGTAAATCGAAGGAAAAGCGGCCTGGCATTACTGTACAAGTTAGTTAACCTAAGCATGAAAAACAAGAGGAAAATTTATCAGCCCTAGTACAGTACGCGATTATTTATCTAACCATAGCGATGTACACGATCTCGAGACTAACCTATTAAGACTCCAAAAAGTCTAAAACAAAGCCATATACTTAATAACAAACACTAGAAGAGGAGAAAGAATAAGATTACGAGACCTGCACAGGGAGGCAAAAATAAAGCCACTTAACAGAATAATTACAAAAAGAGCAAGAACTTTCATAGAAAAGACAAAGAATAAAGTAGGAGTTGAATTAACCAACCAAATTGACCAAAGAGAAGGATGGAGATCACACAGATTATTCCCAAGTTTCCCAAGGATAGTAGGAAGAGGAGAAGAGGACTTTCGTAGTATAGGAAGGACTGAGTGATGGTGTTCGTACGTATGGGTTAGTTACGTACAACAAGACTCCTTGATTAAGTTTTCTCTCTTAGAGTGCTATATTTAATTATGATTATTATTATAATGAATATTATTATTACGTTAATCTTTGAGGGTTCCTAGTGCCTTGCTCAGCGTTTTGAGGATTGAATAAAAAATGTTTCTAAGAAAAATAGAACTTTAATTAAAAACATGAACCAATGAAATTTAACACCTTAAATACACAGAAACAAATTAAACAAATTTAAGTGAGGCTTTCTAAATTTACATACTTGAATTTATAGTAATGGTTGAACCAGAGCTCACTTTAATATTAAATGCAACTGACCTCAACGAAACTGATACCAGGGGTTTAAATACCTTACGAGATTCCACGAGAATCGGATTTAAGTCTGACCTTGAACTCCATTGGTGACACCTCAAAAATGTTGTTTCCGGACCGACGCGTAGATCGTGTCCAGATGTGCTCGGACTAGAGAAATACTTAAAAGCCACAGAGGACTTCGAGGCGTGTGGCAGATGGAGATACGCACGCCTTCTGTAAGACATGATCTCACCACGGGAGAGGGAAAGAATGTTTCTTCTACCCTCCGGGTTACTCTGGGAATAATTCGCTTTAGCGAGCGATGAGTCAATGCGTGAATCCTTTGACTAATGGGAGTGCTCGAGGGAGTTCACTTGGGGGTATTCCTCAAGGGCGAGGACTATTTTGGGGTTTGGGATACACCAGGATAGGGGGTTTCTCTGACGAGAGTTAGTTAAACTTGCTTCTTAAATCAAGTTAACTTAAAGTTCGGTGTGACCACCAGGAACTGGCTCGAGGATGAGCTTCTTCTTAGTTCCTCTCGTTAGTTTGCCAGGCACTTATGCCGGTCTTCGCTGTCTAGATCTCTCTAACGATATACCTCTGCCAGGCTTCTAAATTCAGTGTGACCACAAGGAACTGCTCCTGATGAGCTTCTTCTTAGTCCCTTCTGTTGGTAGCCGGGCCTCTTGCCGGTCTTATTTTTCTTCTTGACTAACGTAATCTACCTCGTTTTTCCAAAGTTGTTTGGTTTTAAAATTCGCCACCCCACTAGAAGTAGGGGAAGGAGGGGGGGGGAGGGTGCGTGGACAGGCTTCTTAAGTCTCCTTCTCTAACAGTTTTTCTCAGAGCGTCTTTCAGCTAACCCTAAAGGGGAACTTGTGGTTTTAGGACGACGCTCCTCTAATTTCTCATATGCGGTGAAATTGAATATTAATTCTTAAGGGAAATCTTGCGGATTTAACCTATGTTAGGGTCACGGGTCCGACCTCAGTTGATTAGTGCATTATGTGGTCTGGGGCGGCCGTTCAGCTTCTCTTCGACCGAGGGGCGAGATGGGAGGTTAAGTGGTTGGGCTACGCTTCAACACAAACTGCCAGGACGTTGTGGTTAAAGACCAGTGGCTCAATTGTGAGGGGGGAGTATCGATTCCCTTACAAGGACGAACAAGAAATCTACACCTAGAGAAAGAGAATAATACTCGACGACGACTAAGAGTAATTTAATAACCAAAGCATCACCAGAGAATAGCATATAGTCAATTATAACTAGGCTAGGAATACGAAACAATAGATAGAGATAGAAACCTAGGCAAATAATATTAATACCATAATAAAAATACAATAAAAATTAAAACATACCAACCTGTGAGTCCCTATATACAGCCACAGATAAAGTCGCACGAAAAGAACAGTGCACTCCCCTCTTCAAGGTGTTTCACGCAGACCAAAATGGCGAACTCCAGTGCCGCAAGAGTCCCGCTGAGGACTCTAAGTGGCCTGGAAAAACCGGATAAGGGGAAAGTGTAAGCTAAATGTGGCAATCCTCCGGCTGATTGACTCGCCCACAGGATATGTCACTATATGCGAGAAGGAGCAGGACGTCGAGATCCTCATAAAGAGTGTGATATGCTGAAGGCTGGACCCGTGGGTCGGCCACCACACAAAGGAAGAAATAAAAGCTGAGATTGAATGGAATCATCAATGCGCAAAGGTAGAAGAGGGAGTGAAATTCAAAAACAGAAGAGACGGCACTGAATACAACCATGTGTTTAAGATTATTCTTGAGGGCACAACGATGGCAGCTAAGGCCAAGGAGAGTGGTTTACTGCTCTTCAACGCCAAAATAAGTGGGGATCAAATTGAGCGGGAGGAGTTTACCCTAGTTCAAATATGCTCCAGGTGCTTCAAACTTGAGCACCGCACCACCAAGGAGTGGGAGGATCAGGAACTGACCTGCTCTAGATGCAGTGGAAAAGGGCATGGCTGGCGAGAATGCCCGGCAAATGAAGAAAAATTACCAAACTTTGGGCAAAAGCACGGGGCAATGGCGATGTCCTTCCCAAGGAAAAAAGTGATATTACAAAGAAAGGCAGAGGAAAAAAGGTGCAGGGAATTAGGAAGTCTAATACCTCCTACGCCCAAGCGGAAAAAGCCATCCTTGCAAGGACCATCGACTGTGCTGCTCCAAAAACATACCTGAAAGTTGGTAATAAGAGCTCAACAAAATCCTCACGTGCATCCTGTACACTCACGTGAGGAACCTTACCAACCCAGGCTGCTTCGCTAGAGAACTTAACACCCTGTTAAAGAAGAATGCACAAGCGGAGATGTGGTTCCCGGACAACCCTGCATCGGGGAACGTCCTGCAACTACAATACCAGCTCGAGGAAGAAGCTCCAGCGACACGCCGTTCCCAGCAGATGAAAAAGAGCGGAAAAGAACGAATCCCAGGAAACATCACAAGCCCCTCTAATGTCCACAAATAGGGGCCCCAGAATAGATGCCAGGATAATCCGGGAGATGAATGAGAAAAGCTGCCAGGAGGTTAAAGCATGCTAAAGGTAACCTCTCAAGCGCCGCATCATCCTCTAAAAATGAAGAATACACCCAACCCCCCAAAGAAACAAGAGATCAAGAAGTAAGAGCAAGGGAAAGGCTCCCCGTCAAACCATCAAATACGATGGAAAAGAACTCAGAATGCAGTTCTACAGAACTGAATTGGCCTCATTCCCAGACAACCTCAGCCAGCATTAGGGAGATGGTTAAAGGACTAAAAACAGGCCAACTAAAATGGTCTTACGATGCGCCGGAACAAGAAGCAATAATAGACGAGGCGTTCATGTCAGCGAATATAAAACTGTATGGGGACTCCTGATTCACCATAAGTGAAGCATAGTACGAAAAAAAAACAAAAAACGGAGAAAAGTGACGCGACAAAAAGTAAAAGAGGATTACACACACTCACATGAACTACAAGTACACCAAACAAAGAAAACATGGAGAACACAAAAAACACACTAAAAATACTCTCACTAAACGTAAACGGATGGGAAGGGAAATCCATTCCCTACTGAAACATATTCCGCACAGTGAATTTCGACCTGATCCTCATTACCAAACATGATGTAAACACAGAAACTAATACATTGAAAATATCAAACTACACTGTGATCACAAAAAAACATACACCGGATCGATACGACGGTGCAGCCATCGCGATCCGTGGCTGTCGAAGTACCAACCCTGGTAGGAAGCCTAACCGTGGCAGCTGCCTATCAGCCGCTCCGTCGAAACTACTTGCCCATTCCAAACTTCTTCAAAATCCTCGGGCGCGGGAAAATAACATTGCTGGGAGGGGACCTACTGGACAGATGCTATGCGTCTGGTTACGGTCGCACCGACCAAAGGAGAAGGAATCTGGAACTACTTTTCGAAAGAGACAGACTCTAGAGAGTCAGGCAAGATTTCCTGACCTTTCTAACACATCGTTCGGCAACTAAACTGGACATAGTGTTAGCGAGCGGGAACTTCCCCTTTAACATCAGCAATGAGCCCGGCCTTGTGGTACCGAACGACCATATCCCGATAATCACCACAATCTCGCTTTCTCCAATACTTAAGCCAAGCCCAAGCCGTCCCACTTAGGAGTTATGCGAAAGCTAACTGAGAGCTATATAGAGAGATACTCAGCGAAAACCAGCCAGCTGACCTGGGAGACGCCAATCTCGAAGAGATAGATGAGAAGATAAACGCCATCACTAATCTCCTCATTCAAGCCAACGAGAGAGCATCCTAGGGATCTCCTATAAAATGCTCCCACTACCTAGGTGGACGAATGCGATGAGAGAAATCGGCCGGAAACAAAGAGAAATCTATGAGGTAATCGGCAGGACAGGCCCAAATCGGGAAAGGACACCCAGAATGCGACAACTAAGTGAGGAGTTAAAACACACAATCACAGAAAAACAGAAATAAGTTAGGAATGACATTATTGGTGGGCTGGACAAGTTTTGGGAACAGCATCGGAAGACTTAGAGGATTTCCTGCCAAAATCAGAACACAAATAAACGACGGAGAAGATATCATTGAGGATCCAGAGTCCCTCGAAATAAGATTCAGGACACACTGGAAAAAGATTTACGCTATAAGCCCTGAGGAGAACGACGACTTCGACCAGGACTTCAAAGACCAACTACTCGATGACCTCAGCGCAGTGATACATAGAACCCACCCCCACCCGCAAATATCTCAGGAAAGGAAGATGGCTGACCACGGGTGCCCAATTACCTTTGAAGAAACAATGAACACTATAAGGTCCTTCAAACAAAACGTACCAGGCTAGTATGGGATCACGAAAAACAACCTTGTGAATGCCCCGAGGCAAATTATTCAGGGACTGGTTAATACCATGAATGATACTCTGAATACAGGCTACTGTCCTGACGGGTACAAGATGGCAAAAATCATCTTCATCCCGAAAGGAAACAAGCTCCCCAGCCCAGGTGGTTAACTATCGCCCGATCTCTCTTTTGAAGATGAATGGCAAGATCTTCGGAAATAACTAATAGGCTACAAGCTCAACTGAGCGAGTTAGGAGCGCATGACCCCCAACAACACGGGTTCCGTTCAAAAAGTGGCACCGAAACAACCCTGGCACTCCTAACAGAGAAAGTAGCTTATTGCGAAGCGAATGGGTGCTATGTAGACATTGTGATGAGGGACGTGCAAAAGGCCTTCGATAAAGTCTGGCTGGAAGGACTTCAAAACAAGATCCTGACCTCCAGCTAGACCCAATCCTGGAAAGGATCCTTTGTGACTTTGTCATGGACAGAATGGCATGTCTCATGATTGAAGGATACAAAGAACCTGAGTTCGAACTCAAGGCAGGCGTTCCCTAGGGAAGCTGCCCGAGCCCATTGTTCTACTTGGTCTTTACCATTGACCTCCCAACTCCGGTGCACAGGGACAAGATGCATTTGCAATTCGCAGATGACATCACTCAGATAGTCCTGTGTCCGGGGAGGAAAGCAAATGAGCAGGCAACGCGCACAATTGCGGAAATCAACAACATCAACCGATACGAGAGACGATGGAAGATTAGAACAAACAGGGACAAGTTCAAAATCGTTCCACTGAGCCGCAGGTTAACGTGGCCCATTATCATTGAAGGAGGGAGATACGGCTACCCCGCCGAAGGCACTGTCATGGGCCTGAAGATCTCCGACCACGGATACTCGAGACAATACACGGAGAGGCGGAGCCTGGCAAATAGAGAGCTATTCAGGTTTAGAGATCTTAGCTCGGTCAACATTAGGAAAATATACCTGGTGTATGTCCAGGCTAAGATTATCTACCCCGCAGTAGTGACTCAAGCGGCCAGCAAGACCTCACTGAGAAAACTCCTACGTGTCCAGAACTCCGCATCCCTAATAATAATCAAAGACAGAAGGCGTGACTACCATCGGCAAAGGGATCTTCATAGAAGAAAGAAACTAGACCCTATCAATATGTTCACCCTAAAACTGGGAAGAAAGGTTTGGTCCACCCTAACCAATGTTGTCATTCCAGAACTACAGGGAACAGGTGGCAGACTAAATATACTTGCAAGGCTACGGGAGAAAGTCTCCCGTCGTAGCCAGTTCCTAAACACGAAGATATGCTCTCAAGAGAACATTACATCCCTATACACATAATAGAAACATTAGAAACTAACTCAGTATAACCTGAAACCAACGCAAAGAAAATAAATAACAATACACTAAAACAACACAAGGTAAATTGTTGAATCAAAAGCTATTAAAGGCTTGAATGCTCAAAGAATTTAACCAAAAAGTAAGTACACAAAAAATGGAACACAAACATTAAGAAGAACACACTAACGGCACATAAAGTGACACAAGCATAGAAAAACACGACTTAACAAAAAATAAGAGAAAAGGAAAAATCTAAAGAAAAACATAAAGCGATGCCCTCCCTCTTTTGAATTTTTACCCACTATTAATTATCTACCACTATCCAAGCATCTTCTAAAATTGAGTACACCATCATCATACTTATACAGTTAACAACGCAGTGAAGAAGCTCCCCCACCCCCTAGGACCGAACTTCCGGTACGGCGATTTCGCTCGAGAATGTTCTTTCTTCTTTACTGGCCTCCACGAATGCTGGTAGGGGGATAATTGAATGGATGCATAGAAAAGGATAACGAGCAACTACCTTCTGCATAAAGCGCAACGCAAGGTAAATTGCCTTGATAAACTCTTTTTTTTACACTTTTCTTCCCAATTTTCACCATCCCTTTTCTACAAACTATACAGACGGCTCCTAATTACACACATACACACGCATAAAAAAACACACACACAGCGAGCTTTCCAACCTCCTTCCCCAATTCTATCCTGTATGAAATGGAGGAGCGTTGAGGGAGACTCGGCTTATTGACCCCATGGCCTTGCCCGACTGACCAAAAACGGACAAGACTAAGGTCGTCACAAAAATATATGGTGACTTTAACATTGCGTTCGTGAGGCTCATCGATATCTCAAATGAATACGCAGCCATATGCGCGAGGGAAAAGGACACTGAGTTCCTCACCTCTCCGCGTGCCGCAGAAACATTACAATTAATTAATTTGCGACCACAAATTCCACCCCAAATACCCATGATTTGTTGGCGCCTCGCCCCCTGGGTTGGAGGCCACTCGATGTAAAAAAAGCAGTTATTGTCATGAGTCACATGTGGTCAAAAATAGCCGAAGTAATAAGATTTAAATTTATATTTACGTGTTCAAAGTATTGATTTCGGAAACTTCATTGGCGATAAAAGTGAAAGAAAGCTGATTCATCCTCTTTAATTTGCGTGTCTGCCCCAAGCAGAATGAACGCGAAGAATTCGTTGACATAAAAATGCGTTTTAAATGCTACAGGTACAACGAACATACTACGGCCAGTTGCCTAAATGTGAACATCATGGTGTGTTCAATCTGCGTCCAACAAAGGCACGTCTGGCGAGATTGCGACTCCCAGAAGTGTC
The DNA here is from genome assembly GCA_963969495.1 of Ceratothoa steindachneri. Taxonomy (NCBI): domain Eukaryota; kingdom Metazoa; phylum Arthropoda; class Malacostraca; order Isopoda; family Cymothoidae; genus Ceratothoa; species Ceratothoa steindachneri. Next base: position 46,890,694 of record OZ018323.1, on the reverse strand, counting down.
TGAATTACAGCGGAGAACATCAACGATGTCGATGAGCTTCCAGTTAAAGAAGACATGGTACGCACGAAAACAGAACAAGGGAAAAATATGAGGAGAAGAAAGCCAATGCCATCTATGTGAAGGTTGCTAAGGCAGCGGTCGCGGAAATCAGGGTAGAACCAAAACAAACAATAGTGCATATCGAGAATAGAAACCAAGAAAAATAATGTCGCATATATTATGCACACATTGCCAATCAAAGTAGACTCAGCACCTTTGTAAAGGAAATGAACCGCGTGCTCGTTAAACAGGGAATGAAAGAAATGTTGTTTCCCGAGAATATGCCCTTTGACAAGATTCTAGGAATCAACTTTCAACCCCAGTGATAGACTAGCTGCCAAAAAGTCCCGGTCTCGATCAATCCCCCATCACGGGACCCTCGGGTCCATCGGTTCCAACCCATGGCTGAAAGGCAAAACACTCACAGTATCACGCATACAGACACGCAAAAAAAACAGCCACAGGGTCACGTGGAGAGCAGATGGAGGCGGCCGTGGGGGCTAAAAAGGTGGAGCATATGCCTCGCCCTCAAAAGGCGTTTCAGTCACGCCGCCCGAATAGATCCTCCTCTTCACGCAAGCACGAACCTAAATACATCTACTATTCGAGGATGCAAAACCTCAAAGTATATGCTACTCAAAGGAAGCCGTTTCCTGATGATAAATATACATATAAAATTATCGAAGGAATAAAGACCGGAGAATTCAAGTGGGAATACTCGGATGAAACGCCAGAAAGACTAGTCAAAGAAGCCCTCCTCCACGGACTCGTAAAACACTCCACCGATTCCTCGTTGAGCTTACGGATGCTGAGTTCCAAATGAAAAGAAAAGACCGGCAAGGGGAGGACACTCCCATCCGTCCCCCATGGATCAAAATTGGAACCAGATTAATACGCAAGTACACAAATACCTACGCTACATAGCGAGCGTGTGTAAAAATGTTCAACGTATATTGGAAAAAAACGATAACACAAATAATTAACTTAACCTAATTTAATAAAACTTCAAACTTTAAATTTACAATCCCTCTTTTAATAACCAATTACGTCCTACTGTAGCAGCGGAAGTACGACGCTGCTACATCAACTTCAACGCCTTTCACTGTGAAGTCAAAAGCCCAAATACTAGATGCATTACCCCAAATTATGTCAAATGCCGGAGCTACCCTTCTACCATGTACCTGTCTCTCACCCAAATTCTAATTTTTCACCATTTTTAATGCGAGAGATATCCTTTTACAACGGAACTTTATCACTGTCACCATTCTAAATTCGATGTGAGCCTACAAAGATACCTAATCACTGGGGCAGACAAATATTTCTAACCTTATCTAAATTCTCTATCTTATCTTTTTAAAAAATTTCCCTAGTCTATTCTCTTTTACTATATACTGTCTTCTACTCTCTATTTTCGCCTCTTCATATGTTCAATGGCACTTCTATTTATTGATTTCTACACATCAGACATTTCATTACTCTTTAGTGAAGGATACCTCAATATCCAGTCCGCCGATTACGTCACCCAAAAATTGTCGTATGCCCTTACAGGAACGGCCAAATGCTGCAAGATTGGCGGTAGAAAAGATAAGGAGGATAAACGAGTACGAAAGGAAATGGATAATAAGTACAAAAAGAAACAAATTTAAGATTATTTCCTTGAGATTACCAGCGATAGGGTTGAAAGACATTTATGTTAAGAAAAATGTCACTTACTAGCCTTTCATCTACCCTCGCATCTTCTGAGAAAAGCTTGTTGGATAAAGTGAAAGAAAAACAACAACAGCTGCAGATTCTATATATTAATATATATATATATATATATATATATATATATATATATATATATATATATATATATATATATATATATATATGTATATATATATATATATATATATATATATATATATATATATATATATATATATATATATATATATATATATATATATATATATATGTATATATATATATATATATATATATATATATATATATATATATATATATATATATATATATATATATATATTATACTTATGTTGGTAAATTCAAGTAGATAAAGATTTACCAGTTTTAGTTATAAAAATTGTCTTATCTTGCCATACTTTGAACCATTTTTTGGTCTCACCTGTATTTTTAAGCAACTTAATATCTCTGTAAATTTTAGATATGAATCCACTTTATATAAAATGTTAGTCCACAATAATACAAAGAAAAAAGGGTGGAGTATATTCTATAGAATGTTTTATTTGCAATTTTCCTTACTGTGGCAAACTGGTAAATCTTTATCTACTAGAATTTACCAACATAATTTTAATATTAGAAGAGGTGAACTAAACAGCGCTTTATTTTTACATTTATCCGAAAATAACCACCCCATTGACTGGAACTCTGCAAAATTCCTTTATCATTCCGTTGATTTCACAAAAAGAAATATTGTCGAGTGTTCATTAATTAGCATCTTGCCTAATATAAATATTTCCCCTGGCTTATTTAAACTCGACCCTGTTTTAAAAAAAACTTGTACTAAATGAAATAACTTCATAATGCAGCCACGTGTCTCTGCTAGGATCGTGGATTAACTCTTAGCCCTAAATGTTTTCGTTCTAATGATAATCCTTTAAAATGTTTTTGTTTTTTCACCCACCATTTCCATTCATACACACGGCGTTGTTGTGTGTATATCGTTTTTTGGGACGCATATGTCCGTTATTAGTTGCCCAATGATCTTTTTATTGGTATTTCTCTGTCTTGTTATTGTGTTTTTTCCAATGGTTTGTACTATGTGATGGGCGTTCCCTTCGTATCTTTGTACCCTATATAAGGTTGTCTTCTCCATTTTCATGCTTTTCCTTGAAAATGAACTTGCAACTATAGTTCGAAAGTGCTTGGATTCATCTTTTCATTTTCTTGTGGGTTAATTTTCATAATATATATATATATATATATATATATATATATATATATATATATATATATATATATATATATATATGGAGAAAGAGAGAGAGAGAGAGAGAGAAAGAAAGTTCAGACCTGTGCCACTTAGATGGTTTACCTATAATTTTACGACATCCTGTGTAATTAGATCGGTCGATTATACAGTACTCGTTACAGTACTCGTTACATTTAATATTAACTATGGCTCTAACAATTTTAAATACTTGAATTAGGTCACCTCTTACTCTATGTTGGGATAATGGGAAGAGATTTAATTCCTTAACACGATCCTCGTATAGCTTGTTTTTATATTAGGTATCATTTTCGTAACTTTACGTTGAGTCTGTTCTAGCTTTTTATATATTTTTTATAGTAAGGAAACTAAGCTTGAACACAGTGTTCCAGAAAAAGCTGGACTAAAGATGTATAGAGAGTAAGCATTACTCCTTTCAATTTGTACTCAAATGATCTTCCTTTAAAGCCACTTATTTTGTTCCCCTTCTTCGTAAATTCTGTGCATTGTTGACTGGGTTTTAGGTTACTCGATCCCGTTACTCCTAAATCTGTTTCCTTGTCTATGCTTTCTATGGTGTTCCATTCATTGAATAGGAGGGGGGGTTTTATTTTGATTTCCTATGTGGAACACTTTATATTTATTTGCGTTGAACCACATTTGCCAAGTTTGGGCCCAACGTGATAACTTGTCGAAATTATAATTGATTTCTTCTAATTTCTTGTGTGAATTCACAACATTGTCGATATTTGTATCATCTGCATACTGTAGAGATTGTGTATGTCAGACCTTCATCAATGTCGTTAATGTAGACTAAAAATAGGACAGGCCATAAAACTGAGCTCAGTCGAAACCCACTAATTACATTGAGCCATTTAGACGGCTGGCCATTTATAACTACTCTTGATTTCCTTTGATGAGCCAATTTTCAAGCCATCTCAATATGTCGCCCTGTATTCCATGCTATTGTAATTTTTTCATTATACGTTTGTGAGGATCTTTCTGGAATGCCTTCTGGAAATCAAGGTATATGATATCAACAACTTTACTCTCATCGTATACTAAAAATATCATAGAATAGGCTAAAAGGTTTGTGAAGCAGGAACCTTTGATACGGAAGCCACGTTTTGTATCTTTAAGAATGTTGTTTTTCTCTAAATACAAGATGAGGCAGAGAGGACGGTCGTTTTGGAAATGGCTATCACTCAGCACCAGGGAGAGGGATATATGCTCAACAGGTACCACTCGGTCCGTGGTGTTGAATTATTATTTTTTTTCAGGTGAAGTTATGGCGCTGTAGACCATATAGTACTTTATGTTCACCTACGACAGTTTCGTGAAGAATAACGAGCCTGTCACAGCAGTTCAGCGTGAGTTTCGTCACGGATTCAACATTCCCCGAAACCAGGTTGTTCCCACTCGTATTACAATCTTACGCTGTGTTCATACACTTCGTACACAAGGTACACTAATGAATAGCAAACCGGTGAGGCCCCATAACAGTAGATACCCCAGAAAATGTGGACATAACTTCGCCTGTCAGATGCAAGCATTTTTTTTAGGGAAATGACAACCTCATTTTGTTAATAAGTGATGAAGCTCGTTTTCATCTCAATAGCATGTTGAATCTACATAATTTTTATTATTGGACTCTTGAAAATCCGAGAGAACTACACGAAAGACCACTGCACAGCCTAAAAGTGATGGTTTGGTGTGCTGTTGGAAAAGCTGGCGTCATTGATCTTTACTTTTTTAAAGACCATAATGTAAATCCTGTGAATGTGAACTCCAAGCATTATAGCGGGACGATAAACAACTTTGTGCCTGAATTACGACAAAAACGTGTTCCCCTCCGACGTTTGTGGTTTCAGCAGGATGTGGAGACGACTCATACAGCCAGAGCATTAATAGACGTTCTTCACCCTCTTCGATGACTGCCTCATTTTCAGGTTTGCTAACACTCCCTTGGCCACATTGGTCTCTTAATTTGTCCATGTGTGATTATTTCTTGTGTGGGAAACCTCAATGCATGTGTGTATGAGCTTCCGGCGACCTATGCCCAAGTAAGCAGTCGCTAGATGGGCTACCACAATGAAGAAAATGTGTGTATGAGCATAAGCCACGTACATTGGACGAGTTGAAGGAAGCTATTCGCGTGGAAGTCGACCAAATCGATAGACTACATGAGGGATGTTGAGTTCCTACTTGATTTTGTCAAATGCTAATTCAATACGAAGACATTAATATTAATATTTTTTTTACACTAAAATTAATGATTGAGTGAATTTTTCAAAAACATCCGTCCTCTCTGCCTCACCCTGTAATTAACGATTCTGTTCATTATAGGTGTTTCAAGAATTTTTCACACAAGTGAGGTTAAGTTGATTGGCTATCTTTTTTAAATATTGGTCTTACATTAGCGAGCTTCCACTTGTCTAGGCATACTCCCCGTCGGCAAGGATCTATTAAAAAGCAATGTAAGTGGTCATTCGTAGCTTCTTTTAGAATTGTTGGTGTGATAGTGTCCGGCCCTACTGATTTGTTTGAGTTAAGTCCTTCCCAAATTTTTAGCACATCCTTTTCATTTACAGTTATATGTTGTAGAGCGCTTGAACCAGCTTTTTTAGTTGGCGAAAGAAAAATACTTAGATCTTTGGTGGTGAATACTGATTCGAAGAATGTATTGAGAGTGTTCTTCAGCATCTCTTCATCGTTTATAAAATCCCTGTTCTCATCTACTAATGGACTGTAAAGGGTAGGCTCTCGGATTCCCATGCTTTCCCTTTCTCATCATAGCTTACGGTGTTTATCGCAGGTTGACCCGCTTCGAGGCTACCATTTTTGGCCTAAATTTCTAATACTTACCAGTCTAATTTGCGTAGGAGAAGCGACTCATTCCCCCTCCCCCTTGTGCCCCACGTACCTTTTGCCCCTTCGGACTGAGAGATATAAATAGGGCCGTGAGGCCTTTTAATTTATTCTGTTGCGAGGATTCAGCCTGATTGCTCCGCTGAATCGTTGTCCGTCACTTATCTTGACGTTGTTAATTTTTTGGAGACCCATACTGGATTCCTTCGTATAGCGAGGATTTTCTGCCATTGATTCCTGCCAGCGTTGTCGCTGCCCCTCTGTCGGCTGCATCGAATTGTGTTCTTACAGTTACGTTTGCAAGTGTTCTCCTTTGAGAAGCCGTTCACACTGGGCACGTGAAAGTTCTCCCCTAGTCACCTCGCCATCTCCTCTTTGGGGAATTCTGTCGTCTGGAATTCATTCTCTCAGACCGTTGGGCCTTCCAATCATCGTTCCCCGTGATCTCGACGCCTTTTGCCACGATATTGCGGTCTGTGGGTTTCTCCTCGCCGAAGACCATCATCGCATTTACCCCTGTGGACTTGGGTCGAATTCCTTCATCATTGCCGAGGCTCTTCGCCTGGGTTTCCGACGTGGGTTATTGCTTCACTTCTCTGGTATCAGGTATTTTGGAGTATTTCTTTCTTCTTACGTCCCTTTTAAATTAATTAAGTGTTATAAGTGACATTCTTGTAATTTGGGGCCTTCGAGTAAAGGGCGTAAGACAGGGAGGTTATTACGGGAACACCTGTCACTAGAGAAGCGAAGCCTATTTCATCTTCAACGGCGCGTGTCGTTTCGGCTTTAAACAACTTATTCATAGAACCCCATTTTTTATGCGCGAATATCTTTTTGGTTAAAACGACTTGTGGTCGTTCGATGGTGATAAGCATTTGTGACTTTTCTTATTGTTTGATGACCCCCGTATAATTTGTTAACAGTTAATTTATTTCATTTTAATTTTGATGTAAATAATACTGTAAATACTTTTTATGTGTGTATTTATTACCTCGCAATTTAGCACCGTCCTGATCAATTATGGTGAATTTCTGGTAGGCCTTTAGATCCCTGGTCTTCTATAAATTTTATGTGTGTATTTTTCATTGGGTTCTGCGATAGCCTTAACATGGACCAATAGTTGATGTTACTCTTTTATTTCTGATATAGCTATATAATTATTTAGGGTTTGTTTACTTTGTTTTTCTATGTGTAACTCCATTGCCATTTTACTTTTCTTGATTAATTTTGGCCTTGCATTGAAGGCTTATTAAATTCTTTCGTTCATCCTCATTATTCGTGTATTTAAATTTGTCGTTAGCTTTTTTTATACCAGGTAAACACTCCGCGATATCCTTGCTCTACTAATTAGGTTTATCATAATGTACTGGACGTCGATTTATCAATGATATGCACGCTTGCATCGTATTTAGGTAAATATTGGAGAAGAATTCTCACGAAGTGTTTTTGTTGGTAATGTTAGTGAGAAAGCTCCAGTCCTTTTCGGTAAATATTTTTCTAAGTTTGCGAAAATTTGCCCTTTTAAAATTCGGAATTTTCCTATAACTTGTATTTGGTGATGATCGATATTATTGAAAGTGTCACTAACTTTAAAATCAGCAACAAGGTCTTCTTTCGTTGCAAATTCAAGGTAAAGTACATTATTTCAACAAGTTGAAAATTGGACAGGTTGAAAGAGTGAACTTTCTTGCAAGTTAGCATACAATTCATGTCCAAAATGTAATGACAGAATGTGGCTTCATGTAGATACGCGCATGTGGAAATCACCAAAAATTACTGTATCTTTAGTAGTACTTATTTCTGCTATTTGTTCGTAAATCTCTTGGTCAGGTAGACTGATATGCCTGGGGTATGTATATTAATGCAAGGAAAATTTGTGTTCCTTGATTGTTTTTTTAAGAAAATGTAAGCTATATCAACGTTAATAATTTTAGGTTTTGACAGTGAAATAGAGTTAAGACATTCTTTGGTGAAAAATAGTACTATCTTCCAATTTTATTAACCACTGTTTTCAAACGATGCATAACCGGAAAGTTTATATTCAACTAGGAAAGATGTGTTCTTAATAGTTAGCCAGGATTTTGTAATGCCAATGACATCATAATGTTCTGAAAACACAATTTCTTCTAGGTCTGAGAATTTATTGCGTATTATCTGGGCATTCACATAAAAAAAACGTTTAACAAATTATTGAATTTAGTTGACTACCCGTAAATGACCCCGTTTTTGGAACGGAAATCCTTGACGGCTTCTTTCAATAGACGTTTAAAACGAGCTGCACCAACATGGTTAAGATGGACACTATCTACGTAAAACAGTAAAGGATCAAAGTAAAATTGTCCTAGGTATTGCAAAAGCCGAACATTACCTTCCCTGCAGACTTGCAAATGGGATAGTTGTTGCTGGTGGCCATGTTGTAAAAACGGGTCTCGGCATTAATACGCCAGATAATTCGTGAAATTATAATTTTGTTCAGTGGAACCTTGAATTCACCAATCATCTGCCTGTATTTGAAGAGCAGCTCTTCAGAGTGGGTTCGCTAAATGTCATTTGTTCCGACTTGAATTACGTATGTCGTGTTTGCCGGGGGTAGTTGAGATATATACTTTGTTCACGGCGACACAATGTCGTCCACACGGCCGCCTGGGATGCATTAGCGTTACCGGACACTGGTGACCAAGCACAGAATTCAGAGTTCCACACGGACGATGGAATCGTCCACTAGCCGTACCTCATCGCTTTCCTCTTCCTCATTTTTCTCTAAAAAAAAAATCTCAAAACTGTTTTGACACTTTATTCCGGAGATGATACTTGCGTTTGGGTTGTTCGTTGTTCCTCACACTCCGAAGTTATCTAGGGAAAGAAAATAATCATTAAAGGAGACTGGAACTTCAACTGCGACTGGAACGAGTGGGATTGCAACTGTTTCGGATGTCGTCTGCAACGGAACTGAAGTTTGAGTCAAAAAAGGAACTCCTATATTTAGAGTAACAAAGTCATGAAATGATTCCAGGAATTTGACCTTATAGGTCACTTTGGCCATCTTATCTGTCATCTTCAGTCTGAGCTACGGAATCTGTTAGTAAGAACACTCCTGTCATTAAATATAGAAGGACGACCAAACTTGCCGGAACAAGACGCGCAGGTATATCGTGGTGCCAGAATCACTGAAGGAAAACTGAAAAACTTATCGATGAAAGGAAAACCTTAGGAATTATAAATTTGAAAAAGCAAAATACAATATTCAGTTAAATGGAGGTGAATATATGTCTAAAATGGAGAGAAAGTCTGTTAACCTGGAAAGAATTCCAAGACACGCCTCCTACCCACGTTGGTTAGGAAAATATATGATGCTTATAGATGAAAGAAAAGGCAAGTCAATAGGATTATCAGAAAAGAGACAAGTGGAAGTCTTTACTTAACTAAAGGCAGAAGTTAAAAAGCTTTAGAAATGAACACCAAATGACAAATACAAAAGACAAATAAACAAATAACACGGCTCGCAGGAATGGCGAATATCCGTTTATAAAGGTGCAAGAGATTATGCAGGGAAATAGTAGTAAAGGAAGAGAGAGAGGGGGGAGGCGAAGGCAGGAAGAAGGGGGGATGAGAGAGAGAGAGGGGAGGCGAAGGCAGGAAGAAGGGGGGATGAGAGAGAGAGAGAAAGAAAGAGAGTGTGTGTGTCTACCGTCCAAAAAGATCAGAACGCTTGTATTTCTATCACATTTTCTATAACTTTTGCCAGATAAAATACAGGATTTCAAAGTTGGTGTACGATAACCTACAGGTATAGACTACATACAGGCAAAGGTAATGTAAATTTGGATAAATAGAGAGAAAGTTATTAGAAGATAAGCAATTTATTAGAAAAATTGAAGTGTCCAAAATAATCCGAGGAACAGTGGTAACAAAATTCGTTGGGAATATAACGATTAAATAACCAGTAGAAAACATTTGCACACGTTATGAGCAATTAATATTTACTGTGGAAGCCTTAATGATGCTTCAACACCTGCCACAGGAACAAACCAACTGTTCACAATCTTGCTCCATTCATCTTGAAGAATTTCCAATTGTTTTTTAACTGTTTTCGGGTTCCTCGGTTTAGACCTCTCGTTTAGTGTCTTTTAAACATTTTCAATGGGATTCAAGTCCGAACTCTGTGCTCATCGTCAAGGAAGGTCTTCAACAACTTGGCCATGTAGCAGGGTGTTATCGTGCATGATAATTACTGGTTGGGCTTTGTCTGCTCGCAGATGTGACAAATCATGGTGTCGCAGCAATTCCTTGTCACAGTGCACTCTACTGACACCACTTCTTAGATCATGACACTCATTTTGGTGCAGTTGACAGACATTCTTTCACGTTCACTGCGACGAATGAACCTCCTCCCTTCGGATCAGGACAATTTGAACTTAGAATCCTCACTTAAGTGGACTTGGCCCCATTGGTCCATGTGTAGTATTAAGTGGCGAATGCAAACCGATCCTTCTTGTTTTTCAAAATGATCAATGGTTTGAGGAATTTGTGCGAGCGTAAAGATTGTCTTCCTCCAGCCGACGTGACACAGACTGCCTGGAAATATTGAATATCATAACTTCGCTAATCTCTCGACAAACTGCTGCAACCGTCTTGAAATGTCTTTCTTCACAATTTGTGCAATGGTTTGGTCTTCAACCTTTTATGTCTTCCTTAGCCTACTGGTTGATTTATCAGCATTACATAAACTCGTTTTGGCATAGGTTGACTGAATATTGTAGACTACACTTTGGGAGCGCTTGACAGTCTCTGCAATGGCTCCAATCAAAAAGCCACCTGAGTAGCGCAGCTTTACCATCAACTCGCGGACAGAGAGAGACGTGACAGATTTCTTAGACATGTTACTTGGACGACAGCTCTGCCAAAGGAATGAGCTAACGTACATGAGTTTAAGTGAAGTTAGTTACTACATAAACACAGAGCTCATGCTAGCCGAGTGGATACGGCGTTGGCCTCCCAACGTCGCGGTACGGGGTTCGATTCCGAATCCCGGCATGAGCGGACACAAACGTCAGCGCACGTAGAGATCTGGCGACCGTTTGGTGGACGCGTTGTGCTCACCCCGTTATCGGGTGAGTAGATCTTACACCTCACACAAAGCCAATCACAACACTGCTTTCTTCCCTCTCCCGCCTTCACAGCACAACACACACCCTCTCTGTTCAAGGAAATCTGCCGATGGGTATCTATATTCACGTACCTCTGACGAGGAACAGGTCCCTCTCCCCCGAGATGACGAAGGCTTCCACCTTAACGCTGTTTGATGTCAAAACATAATACCTCCTGGCACCTCTCCCTAAAAAAGAGGACCGGCCCCTGGGGCCCTCGGGCCGACCAGCGATGGTCATTCTGACCTTAAATAAAAAAAATTCATTATCCGGTCGAGGATCCTCCCAGTATCATGGAAGGATTGGCGCTAACTAACTAACTAACTACATAAAAAATTCCGGTTCTCCTACAACAGGTGTCCTCGACACGCAGAATAACGAGGGCAGCATCGACAAGTCCAAGAGGGCCCGAGGGCCGCATCGATAAAAAAATAAATGAAAACCACTAATCTCGTTTAAAAATATACTTAACTTAACCTCCTAACTTGAACTAGCCAAGTAACCTAAACTAACCATAACTTAAGCTATCCTAAAACAAGCTCTTGAGAAAAAAGATGTTTCAACACACGTTTGGAATGACGTAGGGCCGCACCGATGACACAGGGCGGTCACACGCAATATTAATCTTGATAAGTGATAGCGAGCTGCACGGAATGAGCTCGCGGGCCACTGGTTGGGGACCCCTACTCTACTAGAAACCTAAGTCTTCGAATCATTTTAGACACTTCAATTGTTTTCGAGTAAATTGCTTATCTGCTGATAACTTTCGTTCTATTCAACCAAATTTGCATATCCTTTACCCGTACGTAAGTTCTACCCGTAGGTTCTCGTACACCAACTTTGGAAACTTTGGATTTTATCTGGCAAAAGTTATGGAAGAAACGACAGCAAAACAGCTGCCCTGATCTTTACCAACACCAAAATTTCGTCGCTGGTAGGGAACTACCGTTAATCACAGTGAGGGGCCAAGTTTGGCGCCAAGGCGCAGATAATTTCATCCTCATACAACGACCTCGCGCTAGTAGCCATTTAAAACATTCAGAACTCTTCCCTTTAAACCCACAACACATCACTCGACCGTTTGGCGGTGCAACGCTGCCCCGGCGTGTCGTGGGCGGTTCTCCATCGAGTGAGGAGGCGTTCCCACGGAGGCCGCCCAGAGTGGTCTCGCTTCGCACCACTTTGGCGCCTCGTCTCTTCTCATCCTCCTGAGTCTTTAGGCTCGATTCATAACTCGCTCGGGGAACCTCTGCTCGCTATATTATTATCATTATTATTTTCTGTTGTATTATTATCAATATTATTGGTAGTAGTAACTTTAGTTGTATTATTATTAGTAGTAGTAGTCGTAGTAGCAGTAGTAGTAGTAACTATAGTAGTAGCAGGAGTAGTAACTATAGTAGTAGTAGCAAGAGTAGTAGTAGCGGTAATATTAGCAGTAGTATTGGTAGTAACTGTAGTGGTATCAGGAGTAGTAACTGTAGTATTAGCAGTAGCAGTAGTAGTAGTAACTGTAGTAGTAGCAGTAGTAGTGATAAAATGTTTTATTTTCGGTTTTTGAATCTGTGCCTCAAAATTCGTTCCCGGCTGAACGCTTCCCTTATTATTCTTTATTATCTCAATTCCCATTTGTTTACCGCCCTCCCCCCGCGCATTCCAAGTTAGTCCCTTTCCCTATCCCCATACCGAGGAAAAATCCCCCCTCCCCTTGATGCTGGGCTTCTAAGATGAAGGATTTTGTTAATGATAATAATCATCGTCTCGAACCTTTGATTATTATTTTTTTTTAATTTCGTTATTGCGCGCATCCAAATCATTTATATCGAGGTATTATGACTTGTACAACACCGTTTTCTTTTTTATTCATTTTTCGGAGAACTCTTTTGAATTTAAATAGCGTAAATTTGTGGTTAAATTCCATTTCGATATCCTTCATCCATAATTCGATACTATCTTAAGAACGGGAGTTTTTTTTGTAGGGTTTGAATAATAATAGATATTTTTCCCTCTTAGTTTGGTTATGACCTCGGTCTATTTTGAGTTTTTATCCTACTTCTTTCTTAGAGTTTCTTCAGTGTTCGGAGAAAAGAATGGTAACGTTTAGAAAAAATGAATAGAATTATCGAATAGTCTTTTTGAGTTTTTTAAAACAAAAAGAATTACCAATGGTGAAGTTCAGAAAATTTATTCAAATTTAGGCTTGGCTCTTTTTTGTTTTTTTCCTATATTCGAAAGTTTTATCGAAGTTATTTCTAAAATAGATTTCCAATTTTACTCATTAGCAGGAGGAAATAGCTACTGGCCCCTAAAAACGAGTAAAGCAAAATGAAATTATTAGAGCAAATTTAGGAGAAAAAAAAGAATAGTGAGGATTGTTTTTCAGCAGTTAAAAAGAATTCTGCTCGAAGTTTTTCTGCCATTTAGGCCTAGAAAATAAACATCGATGTGAAAAAAATAGACCAAGAGTCACTTACTAGTAGATATGTACTGAAAACTTTTAAATTATTTTTTTACAAAACGGCCGTTACCAAAGCCGGATAGGCCAAGGGACATAGAACGAAGGTCTGCCAGTGAAGCCCAAGCTCCTCCTTTAAGTAGGAGTAGCAAAGCCGCTCTTCTTGTTTCTTTAAATATGCATTTTGTATTATATGTATTACTTTAGTTAATGTTTTTTATTAGTCCTAGTCGATTCTCACGAGAGAATAATACATACACGAATGTGTTAATCGCAATGGACGGGTACTAGAAACAAGTGTTTGAATACGTAACACACACACAAATTTACTTCATATGTGTGACATTGAAACGAGTGCACAGGAGCTGTACGTTAGAGGAGCCAACCAGAAATCAATAAACGGTGGGGTCGATCCCTCGTTAGGGGACTTATATTTTTTGGATCTTAAAACTTTATTCCAGTCTTTTTTAGTTCGCCTTAGATTAGCTGTTCCTTTCTCTCATCCCTTTAAAACAGTGATTCATAAGGTGGGGCCCGGGAAAACCTTTTTGGGTCGTGGGCGTGGGATCCAAGAATATTTTTGGACAATTAACATCCGTTTTGTTAATAATTTTGCTAAATGGCAACTTGGCAACCAAGTGAGTTAAAAATTAGTTCATTTAGCTTAGTCGTTTCAACTTGCTTCTCTTTGGCATAAGTGACATCGTATTTCTGTTTACGCTGCAGCGTCTGAGAGGCAAAATAAGCCAATAGGAAATTGTGTTTACTTATTTATTCTTTTGTGATCAACAAATATGTTAGATTCTTTTGTACTCAATAATTAATAAGATTACAATATTAAAAATAATTATATATTTTTTCCTTTATTTCAATCTCTGTTTTAGTATACTTTTTTTTTTAATTTAATTTTAGCCTATGTGGAAATAGGTTGGAAAATACTGCTTTAAAGTTTCTTTTATTTCCCAATTCGTGCTAGTGTAGTATGAGTCCTACCAATAGGTTTGATTCCTACCAGAATTATTTAATTGAAAAAACATAATCATTTTATTTATTTTAAAAGTAATAAAAAAAATTAAGGTAAATAAATTTTCGATGGTGGAGCTGCTGTTTAGCAAGACTATAAAAGAGTAGGGTTCTATTAACAATTTCATTATTATTATTATTTTAAAGTAGGAATCATAGTAGAGTAAAAGCCTACTGCTAGGAATCAAGCTACAGTAACACGGTCCAGTTTCTCGCGTTTTCCTCTTGGTCCAAATATGGTCTCCCTCGCTTATCATCCTGCAAACATTCTCTTTCTTAATGCATAGATAGGTAGTACACATCAACAGGGGTTCTGCCATTTTACTTTCAAAGATGTTAAAGAACAAATAAATGCCCCAAACCCTGTGGTATTTGTTTACTACCCACCAATATGTAATTTATACCCAAACGCCTCAAAAGTTACTCTGATCGGCATACTCAAGGATTCTCAAATTTGTAATCAATTTTTGGCATCCATTAAATAAGGCCTTTAGAGTTTGTTAACGTGCCTTCAGAAAGAATGGTACGGGGGCGAGACTGATTAGCGGTGACTGGGTTTTAGTCACCCCTGAGAAGAAACCAAAGGGGGATATCCCCCCAAGGAAAAAGGAAAGTTCGGACGGGTTCGTTCAACGAGATGTCCTACCAGGGGACCCCTCGTTACCTTAGAATTATGACCCCGTTGATTGGTGGTGACTTTCGCTTTCCGCTCGCTCCAGTTGCGTCGGCCTCATGTCCGTGGAATCCACTTAACCTTGTCGAAGCGACCGACCCCCATAAAGCGACGCGTTCTAATCAAACTCTCACTTTTCTCCATCGAGGATTCAGTCTTCCCCCCTCCACACACTACTACTCCCTCCCCTACTAAGCAAGTGTCTAGCACACTCTTGCCCCCTTAAATCCAAAGGCGGGGGCCAATCATATAGCTCTCTACTCTACATCTGTGTTTTGTTTTTTTTAATCCGAGTTGGCGCCATTCTTTCACCGATATCCTTGCCTTGGTCAGAGATAGGGATATTTAGCAGGAATGGAAAGGACACAGGTATAATCCAACCAGGGAAGACTCACACAGACAATATAGGGGTAGGATAAAAAGGCCTAAAAGATAGTAAACAAATCACAACTCTCAAAAAAGGGAGACTGATGAATAAAGAGGCTCCAAGAAGTAATTCGTAAACAGGACCTCAAAAGTACGAATTGGAGCCCCCTTTCTGGAGTGAGGGGCTGATACAGATGAGAATAGCTGTGGTTAATAAGTTGCTTGATCTAACTAAGCAAAAAACAACGGGACCATCCCGCCAGAAATCGGTAAAAATGGAGGCAGTTAAAATCTATGAACGATAGCTGCAGATCCACCTGCGGTCGTTGGGTTTAGGAGAGTACACACTCCCCCAAATGTCAGCTGCAGTATAGTTCCCTGACATTCAGAAGGAGGGAGTGATAATAGGATAGAGTTGAAACAGAGCTGAACAGAATTGTGCTCCTGAAAGAGGCTCTGGGGCTGATTAGATAGAGAGCAGCGGTGAGCCGCATCAAACTCGTCTGAGCAATAACGACCTGGGAATTTCCCGCGCTTTAATTTATACGCAATAAATTATTTAACATTGAATAAATGATGGGAAGAGATAAAAATTATATTATTCCTGGGCACCTGCGAAAGATAAAGAAATAGTAATATGGGTAATACGTTTATAACAGTATATATTTACATAAATAATCTACCACCATTGGCTCGCTCTAGAAGTAGATGGAAAAGTGATATTTGGAGGGTTTAGATTAACTTAACCTATTTATATTGGCTAAAGAGGCAAACTTCTACATTTTGAATTATATATATATATATATATATATATATATATATATATATAGTACAGGAAAGAGAAATTTGACGGAATGAGCAATGAGACAAGAAACAGGAGTTTTTTAGAGGTAAGAGAAAGGGACATTAGAAGAAGACTAGAATCATAGAGAGCAGAGGGCGGCACAATGAAGGCAATCCTTTACCGAGAAGACAGAGATAACGCCAGGGGAAACAAGTTTGAAATTCCTGGCCGGGAATTTCAAACTTTTTTCCCCTGGCGTTATCTCTGTCTTCTCGGTAAAGGATTGTCTTCATTGTGCCGCCCTCTGCTCTCTTTGATTCTAGTCTTCTTCTAATGTCCCTTTCTCTTGCCTCTAAAAAAACTCCTGTTTCTTGTCTCATTGCTCATTCGCGTCTAATTTCTCTTTCTTGTACTATTGTTATATAGTCTGCAATGCAAGGTTTCTGCACCT
Source organism: Ceratothoa steindachneri (assembly GCA_963969495.1). Classification (NCBI taxonomy): domain Eukaryota; kingdom Metazoa; phylum Arthropoda; class Malacostraca; order Isopoda; family Cymothoidae; genus Ceratothoa; species Ceratothoa steindachneri. The sequence continues at coordinate 46,873,932 of OZ018323.1, read as the reverse complement.
TTATTTCTGTCTTCAAAATTGTTTTGAAAGGCAGAAAATAAATATGGCGAAAGCCCTGTGGTGGTTGTTATCACCCGCAGAACTTGCATTTGCTCCTTCTTCTATATATATATATATATATATATATATATATATATATATATATATATATATATATATATATATATATATATATATATATACACTAGAATAAGGAAACCTAACACTTTTTCAATCTTTTATTGCTTATGATATAATAAAAGCTCCATAATTAGTGAGATTTTTTGGTACAGCTTTAGCAAATGAATCCCTCAAATTTGTTTTTCTCTTTGGAACATTTTCTCGATACCGATTTAGATGCAACTGACATAATTCATTAAGCTGTAAAGCAATTAACCACCAACACACAAAAAATCAATTTAGTTACTGATACCTCTTATAGATGAAGGCTTACCTTTCCATTATTATTATTATTATATTTAGTACTAGTAGTAGTAGTAATATCATTCTCATTCCTATTCATATTCCATTCTTATTATTACTATTATTAACCTGTGTTTAGGATGACTACCAATAATGGCTTCCAGGACATTTCGTAATAGGTAACTATGTAAAACCAGATAGCGGGCGGTGGCCTGGGAACTCCGGCACCTAAATGTGGGTAGGTAAATAGCGTTGTTACCCCTCCCTCCATAAAATGGACGAAATCCTAAACGCACACTGAAATGCACATAAAGATCTGAATGACAGTCAGTAGTGAGCCCGAAGGCACCACGAGCCGGTCCTTTTCATGGCCAAAAAATAATGAATATAGGCATTCGAGTTTGTTGGTTTCCGGCAAACCAAAAATAATCTTTTATTGTTTACTTTAGATATGTTTACATAAAACAAGGCAGCAAGTTGTTTAGTTTCAATTCAACTTTAATTTTAATTTGCTATTAATAAAGTGGCACATATACAGGGTGACCCCTAAAAAACGTGCCACAACTTTCGATAGGCCTCATTTCTTAATTTTCTGCAATGATTGAAGGAAACTTTGGTGATAACTAGTTTATTGTGTTTACAAACATCATATCAAAACATGAGAGTCTTTGGACTTTTCTTCTTTATTCTAGAGCACATGTTCGAGATGACCTCCATTTTACTCTGTACATTTCTTGAGGCGCAGCACAAAGTTGTCCATGACTTCCTTACAAAACGACCGACTAATAGCTCTGATCTCCTCCCTGATGGCTTCCTTGAGTTATGTGATGGTCCAGGGCCTCCCTGTGTACACTCTGTCTTTAAGGTAGCCCCAGAGAAAGAAATCTGGGGGCTAAGGTCTGGGCTGTGAGGTGCCCACTCAAAATCAGTCTTGAGACTGGTCACACGGCCACTAAAGTTCTCTTTCAGCCAATTCAGGAACCAGAACTTCCCCATAAGCAACGGAAACAAGGTCTGCAGCTCCCTCTTGAAAGTTTTGAGGACCTCAACATACCGCCCCTTGGTGACTGTCACAGTCACGCCAGATTCCTCGAAGGGCAATGGTCCGATGATACCTCTGGTTGAGATTGCAGTCCATACCGTGCACTGAGGGGAGTGTATGGGCTTGGTGGTTACCTAATTTTGTCTGGAGGTCCCTCAGAAGATATTTTTCTTCGAGTTTACCATTTCTTCAAGGTGGAAGTGAGCTTCATCTGAGGTCCAAAGGAGGTTAAAAAAGTTGGGGGTCGCCTGAATCTTCTCTAGTATCTTGACTGCCATAGCCTTTTTCTGCTCCTTGTCTCAGGCTTTAATGGTCTGTTTCGTCTGTATTCTGTATGGGTAGGCCTTTACATCCATTACTAGCACTCTCCTGCAAGTCTCACGGTATATACCGAGGGACTATCTTCGCTTGCGAACAGAGCGTTTTGGACTCTGCTTAACTGACTCTCTCACGCTCTCGACCAGCTCAACTGTACACTTCCTGGGGCGTCCTGAATGGCTTGGGCGGTTGTCATTGGCTGCATTGAGGTTGTCCACTGTCCCATAGTTCTCGAAGTGGTCCACCCAGTCCTCAATTCTGCTCTTGGAGGGGGCTTTTTCCCATTCGAACTGATGCACTAAAGTGTCCTGCACTTTCTTGAACGAACCTGTCTTGTAGTAATGTTTGACGCAGTATATTCTTTGCTGGAGTTCCCATTGAGATCTATTTGTGTTCCCAGCGTTGCTCCGGTCATGTCTTGCAAAGTAAGGGTGATTAATAAATGAATGAAGTATATATCACAAAAAGTGTGTGCAGGCCCGTGCTTTGAGAGTACCATGTTATGGATTGAGGTAGAAGAGGGTGGAGGAGGTGTTTCACAAAATTTTCCATGATATATAGGATCGGTGAAATGGGATTACCCATAGTAAGGCCAGATTTCTCTCTGTCAAAACAATCCTTCCACTTTGGAAACATTGTCGGGAACGCACAAACGAACCAACTTTACAATTAATTTACGCGGTTAGGGCAATGTTATGCTAAACAAGGCAGGTTCATAAACAAAGAGCTTCATCAACAGGAACTTTAACGAAAGGCTGTTAACATAAAAACTTAGTGACTTCCTATTGAACAATCTCTTTAATCTTATTAACAAAATTGCCAAAATGAATAATATAGGAATTACGGACTGCCAACTAATTTAGACAAAATGTTCGATAACCACTGTGATAGTTTATACGCGTGGGAACTTACACTGGAAATAATCTGTCTAACGTGATTACTGCCGTGTGTGTTTTAAGGTAAGCCTTACATGTACGGTAAAGAAGGGTTGTACACTAGAAATCAATTTATTGGATTTTAATGTTCCTAAGAATATATTTTTAAGAGAACTATTGAAAGATTTTGTTTGCAAGTGGATCATTGTTCGCTTTTCCTATGTGTTCCTGTTACTTAGCAAGTCATTCCGTTTAGCAGTATGCTGGTCGTTGTCCATAATGATTATTTGAGTAGTTTTATCAGATTTTTTAAGCACAATATCCTTTTTTCGTTTAACCTCTTTAAATCATCGGGTAAATAAAACAGAATTAACGCAAAACTATGATCGGAATTTAACGCACCAAATAAATAACCAGTAATATAATCACTATTAATACCTGCTCTATTTTTAGTTTTTTTTTTCAATCGACACTAAATGTTGAACAGTGAGATTATCACTGAATTGGTCTCGATTCACGATGGTTTTGTTCCGCTTAGATGCATGACACCACGAATTTTTTTAAAAAAATAAACGAATTAGTTTCCTCATGTGTTTTTTTCTGGTCTTTAGTTGTACGTTGACCAGTTTGATTTGACCTGTTTGGAGAATATGTTGGAGCTCAGCTTGTGAGGCCTTTGTAGTTGAACCAAAAGACCTCACCAGCGCCACGAGACCATGGCGTAGAAATTTTGGAAGGAACTGATACGTCGTCAGGTCCACTTGATCTTTGAACGAATACCTGAACTAGAAAAATAAATTGCAAAACATGAAGAAGAATTCAATGGATATTCGAGAAAGAACGAAGACAGCAAATTCTACAAGCCTTAACCTACAAAAAAAAGAAACTACGGAGCTAACTAGGCTAAACATCAAAACAAGCTCAATAAACTGTACGGTGGCAAACACTTTCTACCTGACCTACAAAACAACGGATAGTTGAACTTATCTAACTACATTCCTGCGAAGAACTAAAATAAAGCGCCTCAAGTTTGTACTCAACTGCCACCTTCAGCCAAGATATGACAAAACCAACGAGAAAATGGAACTCTTAACTTTTTCATCAAGACCTCCAAAAACTTTAAAAAACAAAATATTGTTAAGATCAAAGAAGAACTTGCACCCCAACTTATTACAGAAAGCACTAAACAAACGAAATGAGTGAATATGTCAGGAAATTTAAAAAAATGTAATTTTTATTAGAAAGACGACAAATAGAACATCTTTTGTTTACCGAATTAAAATATCTACCTCACAACACTAAACATAATCCTGCCGGATAGTTGCAAATTTGGGAAAATTAAAAAAGACCCAACTAAAGAACTTAAAAGACGAGCAAACAGACTAAAATGTGAGAACATACGCGTATTGAACTAAAACCAACTACCACAGATTAAAGGAGAATTCAGTCTTGGCTATATCTATAGAAAAAAATCTAATGTAAAAATTAAAAACGAAATAATCCCTTTCGACTAATCATATCACAACTTACAACTCCCACGTATAATATTGTCAAGTATTTCAGTATCATCGTCAATTCATATATTTCCAGCAAACTACTCCATCAAATCTAGTAACGAATTCATTGGTATTCTCCAGAGTTTTCCCCCTGAGAGCAATCCAGATTCCTTGCATGTGGAAAGCCTATTTATCAATGTTCCAGTCGATGCAACTATTAAAATTATCATGAGATACGTTTATGAAAGTACCGACTTAGCACTTTCATGCATAGAACCCCGCATCTGACGAGAGATTTAAAAAAATTTGCAAGACTGAAGTACCATTCAGAATCTCACATGGAAGGTTATACAGAAAGATCGAGAGTAGCTATTGACTTACCAATCGCCCCGACATTTGCAAATATCTAAATAAGACACCTCAAAGATAGTTTTCACAGTATTACGCCCCTTCCTCCTTAAGATATATACAATATACTTTGACGACACTTTTCTGACAATTATTAACCACGAACAGCAACTACTTTTACTTAAGAAACCCATGGCGGTAAACTCAGGTCTTCAATTGTCATACGATCTAAGAGTTAACGAACACATACCTGTCCTTGACGTGGATGTGCAAAAGTTAAATGACGGAAAATATGTACATCACCAGCGATGCAGTACAGAAACCAAACTTGGCTGATACATGAACGAAAAAAGTGAATTCACACAAAGTTATAAGAAATCTGTTTGAGTTTTTACATACGCTAGGCCATAAGGAAGTGTTCCTCCTGGGGCTTCGTCCACCAAGAAATAACAAGAACGACATTTTATTTTTAATTAACAAAGGCTATTGAAACAGAGATTTCCATAACAAACAAAGGAAATTCTCGACTTTTAATTAAAGGTGAAATAGGAAAAACAAGTTGAGAAACCACAACTACTCTTATACGAGTACAAGAATCAGATGACAGTCACATATACGCCAGGGGAAGTGGTACTCAGATAAATCGTGGAATGCAATATAACTCAAAGCAACAACAAGAGTATTTCACTTAGAAAATATTACAAAAAAATCAAAACAGACAACTTATTAATGAAGAATAACATCACAGCCGAGCAATCTATGCTGGTCAAATAATGTGGTATATAAATATCAATGCCCCCATGAGGACTGTAAGCCTCATCCACAAAGTGTCTACATCTGTATAACAACTACAACCCTCACCCGAAGATTGACCATGCTCATACAAGAGGGTGCCATCAAACCTACTACGAGAGAGGCCACGGGCAACAAATAAGTAGGGAACGCCTTGTCGAAAACACCAATATCCTAGCCCCCCGCAATCAAACACCCTCCTCCCCAAGGATTATGCAAGTACTACTAGGCCAGGGTGTGGGATTGAGTCCATTAACAGGCATGAAGATATTAATTTAGAGGCGACTAAACCGGGATATAGGTTCAAGTCAATGAACAGGCATGAAGATATTACTTGATGCGACTAAACCAGGATATGGGATAGAGTCCATGATCATGCATGAATATATTACTTTAGAGGCGAATAAACTGGGATATAGGATCGATTCTATGAACAGGCATGAAGATATTACTTTGAGAGATGGGGATGGGGCTCGACCATTTGCACTCTGTGTCTTGTGTACCTGATTACTCCCATCGGGAGATGAAGGTTGAGCTCAAAGTACAAACTCAGACAAAATTCTCCACCCTTTACATTATTCACGAATAAGTCAGCGCCAAATGGAACATAAACCAATTAAGAATCAAACCCAATAAGGGCAAATAACCCAACTACTTCCAAAATAACCGACAATTACACCCAAATAAGACTATCGAAATAATACGCGAGAAAGTCAACCCGAAGTGACCTAAATTACAGCAAAATAAACTAATTAATAAGTGATAAAAGTTTAATGCGGAAAAATATTAAATCAAAATTAAAAAGACATAAAGTGAAGTAAGAAGCGAAAAGTGAATAGACAAAGTAAAGTACCCAACTTAAAGTTAAATTGAACTAAAATGAATTAAAGAAAAAAGTGTATGAATCACGTCATAAACAAATATGCCCAAACAAACATTAACGCAGACACAACATACGCGCAACTAACAATAATCAAAAGAAGCTCAAACAACTTAAATGCTCATAACAGCATGAACGCAACAATAAACGCATGACTGAAAGGTGAACGGCAAGGGCGAACACAGATAAGGCAGCTCTCCTGTTATACGAGTATGTATGGATTGGAGCGAACTAACGAGGAATAAAGGGGCTAAATGCGATGGAATGAGATGTGTAATTGAGGGAGGCGTAGTTCGGATTCCACGGAAATCAGGAGGTCCAAAAATAGAGTTGTTCCATTCTATCCATCGATCCATAGAGAGAAGAATGTTAACATAGATCCACTTCTATTCTCTTACTCTCCTCTCTAATTTCAAATCTTTTACTCCTCTCCCTATTCCTCTCCATCTCCATCGGCTCCCACTAACCCTTTAACATCTGGGTCCACTTGTATCCTTTGGGAGAAAATAGCTTTTGCCCATTAATATACTCAAGCGGTACCACAGGCGTGCGAGCATCAAGCAGGTAGTTGAAATCGACAAAGAATCCCCCATGGAATCTAACTACCCCCTGGACCCCTTTTGCGTAATCCAAGTCACCTGCGTGGAGCAAGACAAGGAATATCAGTTCCATGTTTTGCCCGACTTTAATAATTCCCCGCCTGCGGAAACTAAGATATGCGACCAGCTACCATCTCCTCAAAAGGATCAACTGTAAGCGCTTCTGAGTCGTTTAGATGACGTCATCGCCGAGAATCACGGTTGTGCTACCCACTTTGAGCACAATATAAAACTAATCACTCTAGAACCCATCCGCTCCAAACCATATCCCCTGTATATACACCTCCAGGAAACATTCAATAACGAAGTGGATAAACTTCTAACGTTGCAGATCATCGAACCTTCGGAGTAGAGCTATTGTTCCTCGGTTGTCATGGTAAAGAAGGCCGATGGTTCTTATCGAATGTGCATCGATTTTAGAAAGCTAAATTCGGTTAGCGTATTCGATGCCGAACCAATCCCCTACATAGATCAGAACCTCCACATTTTTGAGAAGGCCAAGTTCATCTCCGAGTTGGATTTATGCAAGGCCTATTATCAGATCCCGCTGAGGGAGGAAGTGAAGGAATTTACTGCTTTCCTCACTGAGAAGGGGCTTATGCAGTTCCGACGGCTGCCTTTTGGCATGGTGACGGCTTGCAGCAATTATCACCGGATGATGAGGGTGATTTTAGAAGGCGTACCCAACGTCACCTGCTATTTTGATAATGTTTATGTGGCCATACAACATTGGGATCAACGCTTGACCAAACTTCAAGCTCTTCTGTATCGACTCCGGAAAAACAATTCGACAATTGGTTCCTGCAAGTGCCACTTCGCTTTTGGCACTATCGATTACCTCGGCTTCTATATCGGGAATAATCGGTTGGCCCCCAAGCAAAAAAAGATCCGGGCCATCGTGGGCATGCTTTTACCCACTAACAAAAAGCAGCTGCGATCCTTCATAGGCTCTGCATCGTTCTATCGTCACTTTATACCCAACTTTGCGACTATCTCCACCCTTCCTCTGCGAGCTATTAAAGAAGAAGGCCACCGAACGCCTCGAGTGGACCTCCCTTTCGACTCACAGCTTCAAGAAACTCAAGGAGAAGTTGGCATCAGCCACTATACTCCGCCTCCCTAACTCGAAAAAACTGTTTGGCATTCGCACCGACGCAAGTAATGACGAAATAGGATGTGTCCTCCTCCAGTATGAGAATAACAGTGAAAGTTTCCCCATCGCTTACGCAAGCAGAAAATTACTCGCGCGTGAAAAAATTATGCTGTAATTGAGAGAGAGGTTCTCGCTATCACTTAGGGCATCTGAAAATTTAGAATGCATTTATTAGGCAAGGAATTTGTAGTGGAAACGGACCACAAACCCCTATCCTGCCTACGTAACGTCAAGAATAATAACGATCAGTTGATGCGTTGGAGCTTGCTCTCCAGGAATTCCAATTCTACATTTGTATTTAAAAGGCACCGATAACTGTATGGCTGATAATTTAAGTAGGAACTGTTAGATCCTTTTCTAAACTAATTCCGAGCCATTTCCTTTTTTTTATCCATGTATTAATTTTTGTTCATACAATAAATTTGTATATTCAACCATGTAATAAGAAAACGCGTATTCTTTATATATATATATATATATATATATATATATATATATATATATATATATATATATATATATATATATATATATATATATTCGAAAGTGCTTGGATTCATCTTTTCAATTTCCTGTGGGTCAATTTTTCATATATATATATATATATATATATATATATATATATATATATATATATATATATATATATATATATATGCAAATTTTGTTGAAGAACATTGTGTATTTCGCCTTAATTAATTTCCTTCGGCAACTTTCTCTTCTTCTAACTGTCTTTTTTTATTCCATCTTGTAGATGATGGATCACTTGTCATGTATTTATCGCTTTTAAATGAATGTGTTTGGTAAAAAACAAACTAAATTGCTGAGCTTTCGATCTTACGATCATCTTCGGAGCGTTTTGATATTTTCTTGCCTCCTTTGCCGATGTAATGAGTGGAGTGAGGATCTGACAGAATGAAAGAAGATACAAGATACAGATTTATTAGAGCGATAAATATACAATAAGTTTTTCATTTTACAAATATTAAAATTAAATACATATATGTAAAACGAAAGAATAGATAGCTGTAGTGATGAAGTTATATTTTTGTGAAAGTTCAGCCGAGAAAAGTAAGCTATAAGTATGAGTATGAAAACAGATTCTCCCGGAATTATCGGGGAGGTCATCTTATTAAAACTAAATATTGGTTTGATAAAATAAATTAATTGTTTTTAATTTTAGTTATATAAGGTTAGTACAAATTTTTAGGAATAATTTTTCAAAGTTAAATTTTGATATAATCACATTACATTCATAGTTCGATTTAATTTATTCTAGCACTTCCAATTTTAATTGAGTTGTTCTTTTAGTCATATTTGGATATATTAATTATTCTGTTTTTATTATTTCCTCTAATTTCGTTTAACACTTTATTTTGGTAGAACTTTATGTTATTATTATTTACACACTCGAGTTAAACTATTATCTTATCTGTTAACTAACTGTATTGATATTTTCATTATCGTAGTTCACTTATTATTATGGCAATTAATTGTTAACAGACTTATGTTAATTATTTAATTTTCGCGTTTTAGATTAATTATAATGGTTTGTTTTAATCTAGTCACGTTTGGCTTATTCACTAATTTATTAATCTCTATATTTTCCACTGTTAGCCCTTTTTAATTATTATTTTCTCGATTCATTCACTTTTCGCACTTTTTGATGGGGCTCATCGATAAATTGGATTCTTAACATTTCCTGCGATGCGATGCGGGGTTGGGCGCAAACCATGACTTTTTCTTAACCCCGTTCCTTTGCAAGAGGTGATTTAACTCATCTGCAAAGGAGCCGGGGTAAGCTAGATTCGCCAAGTGGGCAAAGATGATCATGATCATACTCTCCTTGTACTCACCTGGCATTACCATTTTTCGGGCAGAGTTTTATGTGCCATTGATCTTCGTTGTTGCCACTGCCTCGACGTAGGTCCTGGACTTTGCCTCCTTTACCCTTTTGATCACTTCGCGTTTTGCCCGGATAGCTTTCTTGAGGATGGGACACCTCATGGCCACGGCCCTGTGGTCCCCTCCGCAGTTGACGCATCTTGGTTTCTCGGAAGTGCACTCTTTCCATCCGTTACCGAGTCTGGAATAGATGGAGCAAGTGACGTCAGCCGCGATACACTCTTTCGTGGGATGTTGTTTCACGGCAAGGCAGCGTTGGCAGAACTCAAGTTGGATAAACTCATCCACTTCAACCTGCTCTAGGGCTATACGTAGGAAGAATCCCAGGAGTCCATCCTTCATAGCCCTCTGAGCCATCTCGATGTTCGCAAAGATTACTTTAACGATGTTTTTTTCTGAATTTTTCGACTTTGTTGATTTTTGCCCAATTCTGCTGTTTGGTTAGCCGACCTTGATGTCCTCACAAGAGTTATCCGTGAAGAACGGGTCGAGTCTCCTAAGAATGATGGTATGGCGTGCGAAGATTTCCTTAGGGATAACAGCTTCGAGCCCAATCTTACGTAGGGGCTCTTTGGCTTCCTCCGATACCAGTTTCTCGATATCCTTGTCCTTCCAACACACTGATGCGTAGCCGTTATGGGTTTCAATAAGCCTAATTAGTGCTATATTAAGCATGATGAAGATGGTTTGCATGACTTTTGGAATTGGTGCTTTGGTCGCTCCCCCGATAGTGCGGAGGGGCAGCCTCTTGTAGTCCGGGTTGAGAGGGCCCCATGGCCCCCTTCGGGCTTTCTACTCCTCCTTGGTTCAAGTGTAGACCGTCTCCTTCTAGAGAATATTGTTCTTCCGAATCACGTTACTTGAGTATGAAATTGTCTGGTGAGGGCGTCTTAACAGACCTTCCCCTTAACTTTTCCAACTTGGCCAAGAACAGACATGATGAATTCCTCTTGAAACGAATCAGAGGAATCAACAAATAGTCAGACAATGAATTAATGAATGAATCCCTGTTTTAGTCCCTGTTGAAGCTACAAGATAAAGCTATCATTGAAATTAACTCCAACCTAAAAGACCAACTGCAGGCAAAAGCCACCAAACGAAGATGCTTTACTGGCAGCAAACTTATAACACCAGATATACATAAGGCCATCAGCTTTCTAAAAAACATGGACAGAAGGGCGTGTCTCATGATTGAAGGACACAGAGGCTCCGAATTCGAATTAAAGGCGGGCATTCCTCAAGGAAGCAGCCTGAGTCCTCTGCTTTACTTGGTCTTCACCATCGACCTCCCAACTCCGCGTGCACAGGGACACGATGTATCTGCAATTCGAAGATGATGTCACTCAAAATGTCCCGTGCCCGGAGAGGAAAGCAAGGGCGCAGGCGGCTCGCACGATAGCGGAGATCAACAACATCAGCCAATTCGAGACACGATGGAAAATCACGACCAACAGGGACAAATTCAAAACCATCCCGTTGAACCGCTAGTTGACATGACCCATCATCATAGACGGGAGGAGATACGGCTCCTTCGCCGAAGTCACCGTCCTGAGCCTTAAAATCACCGACCATGGATACTCGAGACACCACACGGAGAGGCGGAACCTGGCAAGGAGATAAATCTCCAAGCTTTACAGGTTTAGGGATCTTAGCTCGGCCAACATCAGGAAAATATATATGATGTAAGTCCGGGCTATGCTGATCTATCCTGCAGTGATCTCCCAAGCGGCTAGTAAAACCTCGATGAAAAGGCTCCAATGTATCCAGAACACTGCCTCTCTGCTTATTAACAAAGTAAGAAGGCGTGACCGAATCAGGCAAAGCGTCCTGCATCGGAGGAAATGCTTGGAGCCCATCAATGTCGTCACCCAGAAACTGGGCAAAAAGATCTGGTCCACTCTAACGAATGGCGTCATTCCAGAACTGCAGAGAACAGGCGGCAGGCTAAATATAACTGCAAGGCTACGGGCGAAAGCTTCACGCTGAAGTAGATTCCCGAGCACAAAACTTTTTACAAAAGAAGAAATTACACCAATATACACAAAGAAATATCACAACACAACATATCAAAATCACTAGAGAAAAGCACACACAAATGAGAATATCAAACAATACAAATAACACTAAAATAGCTTTACAAGGGAAATTGTCGGCAAGAAAGCTATGAAATGCTTGAATGCTACGAACCTTTTTCCACTGAAAGTTAGAGCAACAAAAGCACAAGTAAAATAGAACAAGAATAACATTAAAAAACACATGAAGAAACATAAACAGAGAATAAAAAACACAAAATAAAAACACTAATAAAGGCATAAAGGCAGAATGAAAGAAATTAAAAATAAATCGATGCTCTCCCTACTAGGGCAAAATACCCCCCCACCCACCCCATCTTTAATTTTTACCTACTATATCTTCCACTATCCCATCTTCTACGAAAAATCTGAGTACATCATCATCAACAACAAAGAAATACTCATAAGCAAAGCTGACAAATCCAACATATACGTCATTCTAACCAAGAAGAATATAACAACAAATGGAATAGCATCTTAAGTGACACCACTAAATTTAAACGGATAAAAAAAGATCCAAAAGAAGACTTAAAAAAGAAAATAAATGGACAAATAACTAAAGCTAATCCCCTCATCGGAGGACTTCACTTCCAAAAGATCATCGGTGATTACACACCAGGATATCTGTATGGCAATGTAAAAATTTATAAGCTGCGCAACCCATTGAGGCCTATCATCTTTCAAGTCACGACACCTACGTACTGTTTAGCTAAAACTCTAAATGCAGTAATAAAACCGTATATCCTTTCGGAATAAAACATAAAATCCATGGAGGAATTCATTGATATACTCCACTCTACAAGACTGGCAGGACTAATATCATCCCTTGATGTGGAAAGCCTGTTTAGGAACGTGCCTATCGCTCAGACCATCAGCATCATTATAAAAAACGTGTACCACCATCCTACAATGTCTCCTCCAAATCTTGCCCAAATATCTTAAGGAGCATGTTACGTGCACATCAGAGACGCCGTTCAGGACACCGGACGATAATCTATAGACGCAAGTGAATGGAGTAGCTATGGGGTCACCATTAGGGCCAACTTTCGCCAACTATTATATGGGTCAACTTGAAGAGAGATTATTGGAAATCATGGAAAATAAGCCACACACATATTGCCGATATGTAGACGACATCTACATTAACGTCCAAAACGAAGAACATCTGATAAACATCAAGCAGCATTTCGAGGAGAACTCTGTGTTAAAATTCATTTATGAATTGAGTACGGGCAATAAACTCCCTTTCTTGGATGTTGAGATTCAAAACATCAATGGTAGCTACATCACTAAAGTACATAAAAAAAGTACGGACATGAGAAGATGCCTCAATGCGGAGAGTGAATGCCCTGAAAGGTATAAAATAAGCGTTTTCGGCTCATACATCCGCCTAACATATAAATGCTGCTCTACATGGGAACTTTTCCACCAAGAGATTGCACGAGTAAAACAAACACTCGTGAATAATGGGTTCTTAAATAGCATGATTGACAAACAACTCCAATCATTAATAAATAACCATTAAAAACATGCGGATAAAACGGAAAGTAATCATGGAGAAGTCAACAGCATCAAAGTGTATTACAGAAACCTGATGTCCACGGCTTATGAATAAATGAAAAAAACATCAATGAGATTATTAACCGTAACATCAATGTTAAAAATCAAACGGATAAAATTCAACTCATCATTTATTATAAAACAACAAAAGCCAGCAATCTCCAGATGAAAAACAACAGCTGCCTAAACTCCTCGAATCTCAAGTCAACCAACATATTTTACGAGTTCATCTGCCCCAATAAAGACTGTAAGCTTTATAACAACTCAAAATATATTGGCATGACAACTACTACACTTTCGAGACGTTTAACTATGCATCTAAAAATCATATGGAGAGTGGTCATAATATTAACCCAACGAGAGATATGCTTGTTGATAGCACCGTTATTAAAAGAAAAGAGGTTAATAAAGCGAGGCTTTATTAAAAGCCATATTAATAAACAAAGATAAGCCAGCCATCAACAGTCAAGCGACAAGCTGGAATCGCACACTAAAATTATTTTAAAATTCCACTCCCCGCACTGGCCCATTTCATCTAACATTATGCTCAACCTAGGCGGAATAAATACCCCTTAAAATTCGTTTTCTTATACACCCAATAAGATCGAAAAGAATTATTAAATTAACCACGATTAATTTAATTAAATAAACTATAAATTTATAATTTATAGTTTATTAAATAATGAAAAAACAACCCCAAAACACACAAATCTAACACATTCACAGAGCTACCCTTTCACCAGGGATCTTTCTATTCTGTCTCCTACACATCATCTATTCTTTAAACTCACCCTTTAACCACTTTACTCTCTTACTATTCTCTCTCTATTCTACATACATTTCATCTCTTATTTTGCCCAATGTCCACAGTAGAGCACACACTTGGAAGAATCTTCATATCTACGCTCTACGAGAAGTCACAGCCGGCAAAGGAGGAAAGGTCGAGTGAAATTCACATCCAAAACCTTCCGATTTTCCGCAAGCCATACCGTGGACGGTAATCTACAGGCAGCCAGCTATCTACGGGACCTACTAGATCTTCGATCCAATCCCCCCTGCCCCAACCCCCCTGAATAAATATTCCTTTATTTCCCTGGCACGTCATAGTGTTATGACGTGCTACCCCCCCCCCCCCCCCCCCCCAATCCCTGCTCCGCCATGATCTGGCTTTGTGAATGTGTCTCTACACATTAAGCTCCGTTTCAACTATGCCGTTCCACTTAGAAAGGACACAATTGCAAACTTTGGGGAAAGGAGGTCTGAGGCTTAGCCCGCTGCGGAACCCAAAGGAAGGAGCAACCTGGATTGGGATTCAGTTACCAACGCGGGGAGGCATAATACCCTACCCTGCGGTACCGTCCAAGACCCCAGAGGGACACTCTACCGTCTCTGTGAGATGTCAGATGTAACTGTTAAATACCCAAAACCCAATAGAGGGGGTGGCACCCCGACTGGAGTCAGTTGATTCTGGCCTCAGTCATCATTAAGTCCGCCATGTTTTTACCCCCTCTGAGGAGCCCAACCAGGTCTATACTTACTTATCATCCTTCAAACCATCCAAGTCATGTTCATAGGGTCGTTATCGGCGGGGCAAAAGGACTACCCAGAAGAAAAAAAAGAAGTAAAGAACGAAAGAAAATGGCAAGTAACACGTCATACCTCACACTGCTCTATACATCAAACACAAAATCCACAACAAACAACAAACACACAATCCTAAACTTAGCAGCTACACATGACACCCCCATCACAACCATCATAAAAACACATACAGCCCACAAACTCGTCTTCCGCTCACAGGAGAACGCAGTAAAATTTCATCAAAACGCTTCGGAAACACTTGGCGCACAAGATCTACATACAAAACTAGCCGACGGTGTAACCAAAAGACACCAAATACGTATCACGAAGACCAACCTCCTATGGTTTGCCTTCTCCACAGATGACCTCCGTACACACCTCAGACAGAAGTATGGGGAGAGGTCATCACGGACATATATTTCAACCGCAACAAACAATGGACAGCAGATATCACATTGTCTGACCAACATCACAAAAACACTGCTGCTAGACCAAGGCATCAAGGTCTTCGGCACCCTAACACACCGGTATAACATAGAGTCACAACTCAACATTAAACCCACGCAATGCCACCGGTGCTACAAAACCGGCCACACCATACGAAACTGTCAAGCAGACCTAGTCTGCTCAAAGTGCAGCATAGTGAGCCACCACTTTACCACCGGCACAGCCACCAACCTCCTCTGCTCCAACTGTGGTGGCGACCATGTCGCCGTCAACCCTAATATCTTTACCTGAGTAAGGCCCGCTCTGACGCCCTAGCGGCTATACGGCGTCTTCAACCCACCGACTCAACCACACACTCTGCCCTCGCCCCCCGCCTTTCTCAAGAACATTCGCCGCCACTTCCGGAGCAACGGTGTCAGCACTGCTCCCTGTCCCACCCCAGACTCACCGAACCCCAGCAGCAACCAAAACCAACCCACATGTCCCAACACCTGCTACCATCCCAGCACATCACACCCAGAGACCCCCACTACTTCCGACACCCACCCCACTCTACACATCAAGCCCTACTCCACTCCACACACCCAACGAGACCACACACCCAAAGCTACACCTGGCCGCCTTGCTCTCAACGGTGGCAAAAGACATGGCTAGGGGTGACCCTCGACTATACGCAAACATACTAAACACACTATTCGCCTCTCACGGTCTAGAGCAGATCACCTTCCCCGAGAAGGTGTTCGCTCTAATCGACGAACACACAAACAAGACACCCGCACTCCTCCCCTTCTGTCCCTGCACCTCTCGCCACTGCACCTCCTCACCTACCCCTCTGCCCACCGCTTCCATCTCTCTCCCGACTGCCTCATCTGCTCCATCCACAGCCCTCACTCCTTTCACATCTTTACTTAAACCCTCGGCAACCTCCACCCCTCCTCCTATTGCCACCAACCCCCTTCCAACCGTCCCCACTTACCCTCTCGCAGCCTCCAATCCCACTCACACTACCCACTAACACCACAACCTCCTCCCCCCATCACAGCCTCCAAACACGCGCCCCGTCTTAAACGTAAACCCTACCACGAAAGCTCCCCCCAACACACAACCACACGTAAAGCTATCCACCTCCCCCTCCCTGATGTTCCTCCTCACCCCCCTTCTACCCCTCCTCTTTTGCTACAACCTCTTCCCTCTCCCGACACCCCACCTCTCATAATCTGCACCTCCCCTACTATCTCTAGCCCTTTATCTTCTAGCTCTACTCACTCCAGCTCTGCTTTTACCCCCCCCCCTCCACAGAACACACTCTCCCCTCCACCACAGCTTTCCTACCCAACAACACCAATGACAACCTCTCCAAATCACAGTCGACAACACGAGTAAAAGTACTGACTCCTCACGCCTCCTGGGCAATAACCAAGGAGAGAGGAATGGTAACGGGAAAATCAGCCTCCCACGCACTCCGCCTACGACAATAGGTCGCTTCAACGTGACACAGCTGAACGTACGCAGTTGGCACGGTATTCGCTATACAGTTGCCAACTGGGTGCTAAACACACAAAGACCGGACACAGTACTCTTGAACTCAACCAGCCTACATCCTCCCAACAACAGACTCCGCATCGCAGGCTACCACACATACCTGTCTCCACAGGCGCGGCAAATAGGATCAGCGATCTTAGTAAAGCGCTTCATACACTACTCCTTCATCCAACACAAGACGACCTCTTTCTAGCAGGCAAGATACAGACAAGCTCCGGCCCTATTCTAGTGGCCACACAATACAGACCATCACGCCTACAGTTAAACATATAAGCCCCACTCCAGGCTCTATCTAACCACAACTACCCTATCATCTTCGCGGGGGACCTCAACCACTTTAACCCGACACTCCTTTTAAACGGCACGAATGACGTAGGAAGGTACCTGGCCGATGCCTTGCGGCGTTATCGCTGCGAGCACATCGGCCCTGCCTTCCCCACTTCTTCGGTCCTCACGGAGATACCACGTCTCCAAACGTGGTCTTCCGCAACGCCCCCGCTACACGCTTCTACACGCACATATCACCGGGCCCCCACGTACTCTCTGACCACATACCGATATGCCTTATTATATCCACATCTCCCATACACATACCTACACCACCTCTTTTAAACTACAATAAAACAAACTGAGAAGAGTTCAAGAGTCACATAACAGACAACACGCCACAAAATCTAACCCGGGAGCACACCAATCCAGACCTTTTAGACGACCACTAGTGCTCAATTATAAACACCATAACCACAGCACGCAATCTACACATACCACAAAAACCTACACTTGCATAAAACATTTCACATTTTCAATACACACTCAGAGACTGATCACACATTAGAACAATCACTACTCTAGAGGCCCACGACAACATAACATTAATCACTTACGTGCCCGCATCCTACAGAGCGTGCAGCTAGATAGGAACCGGCAGTGGCGAGAGTTCGTCCGCATCGCGGACGACACCCGTTGTGCTAACCCCTCCTTCTTCTGGCGGCAAGTAAAAAGGATGATGGGCATCAACCCACCAAAACCAATCACCCTCCAAGTAAACAACATAACTCTAACAGACACTAACGTCATCTTCGACGCATTTAGGTCCCATTGGGACACAGTACATGCACACAACGCACAAAAACCACAGGCGCGAGAGCACTTCCAGGAAGTTCAGGAGTGGTGTTGAGCCCACGCTCACGAGCTAAGGCCCACCCCCCCTGATACGAATGGAGCTGCTTGACTATACATCCACATTGACCACTCGAATCACCATCGAGGAAACAAAACACTACATTTAAACACCCCCTAAAAGCGACCCCGGTCCCTCCGGGCTACCAGCCACACTAATGCACAACCTCCCCGCAAACATATACCCCACACTTACACACCTATTTAACGCCTCTGGCCACTTCCCCAAAATATTTAAAGTCTCTAACAACATAGTCCTACATAAACCGCACAAAGACCCCAAACACTTAAACAATTACAGGCCTATTGCTCTATTAGAACACCTAGGCAAAATACTCGAACGCATGATCAACTGCCGCCTACAGGAATACCTGGAAGAGAGGGACTGGTTCTCCCCCCACCAATACGAGTTCAGGAGGGGCCGGCCCACTCAGGCGACCGCGAAAATCGTTAACGACAGAACACAAAAATACCCGCCGGATACATCAAAAGAAACTCTCCATCAGCATGGATGTGGAAAAGGCCTTTGTTAAAGTGTGGCACGAGGGACTCCGTTGGAAACTCGCCAACAATACGGAGTTACCTCTCTGCACCAGAATGCTCCTCTTGTACTACCTCACTGAACGGATATGCCACATAAAATACAACAACACCCTCTCACAATCCTTCACACCACGCTCAGGCGTTCCCCAAGGGAGCGTACTACCACCCACACTATACATCATGTACACAAACGACACCCCACGCCCACCCGAAAACTGCTGTTACACATACACAGTGATCTACACCGATGACGAGACCATTCTCGACAGTGGCCACGGACCAGAAGAAATCGCGCTCCACGCACAAAGAATACTAGACGCGAAGACAGACTGCGAGGATAATTGGCTGATTGCCACGAACCCTCAGAAGACAGATGACACTCTACGGCGCAAGAGACTACTTTATGCACAACCTACAAATCTTCTCACACACACCAGACAGAAACCATCTAAACCCAACAAAGCTCGAATATACGCAACATACAAAAATCATCGGGGTATCTTTTGACAAGACCCTCAGGTTCAATATACATCAGAACATAACACTAACAAGAGACTCACGTACAAATACATCGCTGCGCAGGTTCTATCCTGCGAGCAAAAAACTACAGTTACACCTATATAAAACACTCGCGCGACTTATTCTCACGTACGCTCCACTGTCATTCGTAGCCACGAGTGTCACGTGCCAGCAGAAGGCTCAGCGAATTCAGAACTCCGCTCTGAAGCGCCCTTGCTGCTCTCCCCTGTACACGAGAAGACCCACACTAAACGGCAACGACAAAGTAGTACCCCTCAGCACATACGCCCACGCCAGACTCACAAAACAACTCGGGAAACTCGCCAGAGACCCATTATACACCACATTACATGTAAGAAGATATGCGATGGCACCGCGATACCCCGCGGCCCATGACCACCCGCAACCCATACCGTTTTTCGCATAAACTAAAGGCATCATGAATAACGCGTTTCCAACCGAGCTGACACGCCCTCCTTCCTCACCAGCCTCCAACCGTTGTCCAGTCACGATCACACCGAGTCCAACCTAACTATACCACTCATCGGTGTCTATCCACCGACCTACCAACTTCTTCTATCGCTTCTTAAGTTATTTCCGCAACCTTTTCTCTTCGACTGCTTGTTCGCCTGTGTTACTTAGTGATCCCTCTCTGTCCTTTCTATACACAAAGTGAAAATAATGTTTTCTTTCATTCAAGGTTGAAGAATTCTTTTAGTAAACTACGCTAATCTACACATCTCTTACCCGATAAAGGAGGAAAAGAAAAGGGGGAGACTGCCTCAAAAACGCGAACATTCTTTTCACTTTTCCCACGGGGATTCTCGAGAAGACATTCAGAAGATGTTCCTAAGCGGTTTTATGTCAACCTACTTCCCCCTTCACACACACACAAACACTCCCTCGACGGAGTTACGAAGCTGAAATGGACTGAACTGCCACTCATTTGGTCTCGTTCAGACTATGTCGTTCTCTTTGATAGTCATAATTGGAGGCGTTGAGGAAAGCAGGTTTGAGGATTAGCCTACTGTGGAACCCAGAATTAGAGGCAGCCCGTTAAGAGGCGATGCTGAAAGCTTTGGGGAAGAGTTCGCTCTAGTCCCTAAGGGTAGTTTCCTGCTAGAACCACAGGAAGACATGCAACCGTTCCTGTGTAAGTTGGAAGCAGCATCGATATCCAAATCCCAGACGGGGCGGCACCTTCGGGTGGTGGTAGTTGATTCGATCACCACTCATCATTAAGTCCGCCACATTTCACCCGTCTGAGGGGCCTCCTCGGGTTCACCCTTCATCATTCATATCCCCACTTAGCAGTTCACGTTCATGGAAGCTGAGTTACGAAGTAGGAGTCACCACAAACGAATACAGAACAGAACACTATCGAAAGAAGAAAGGAAGCACGAACTATCGACTCGAATCAAGTCGCCACTACCAAAAGATTAAAGAACAGAAGAAGATTACAATCCAGAGGGGCCACTCTCTCGAATAGATGGCCCAAGAGAACACAACCAGAATACCTCTGCGGGGAATCAACGGAAAGCCCAAGCCTAGCAGAGAAAAAGTATTCAAGGTTGTGTATGGCAAATTGGGCATTGCCATGGTGAGCCTGTTGGAGGTGGCCTCGGGATATGTCGCAATCGGTGAAAAAGAAAAGGACATCTAAGCTATCACTAAAGAAAAGGCAGTTGAGGTGTTTAGGGAAATTGGGCTACAGCCCACCGTACCACCACAGATCCTGGCTCACAGGAGCGTGGTATGCCGACGACTCGACCCATGGATGGGGCAAAACTCGGAATAAATGATCAAGGAGGAAATCCAGCTTCGGCAAAACTAGGCCAAGGTGGCCGAAGTGATCAAATTTAAGAACAGAAGGGACAACAGCGACTACACTCACGTGTTCAAGGTAGTCTTTACTGAAACCACTATGGCCCAAAAGGCAAAAGAACATGGTCTACTCATGTTCAATGCCAAAGTTAGTGGGGACCAGATGGAGAAAGAAGAATTCACTCTAGTTCAGTTCTGTTTTAGGTGTTAAAAAATGGAGGGACACGCGACTAAGGACTGCAAGGAGCCATTGGAAACATGCTTTAAATGTAGCGAAAAGAGACAATTGGAAGACATGCACTAATAATTACGAGAAGTGCGTTAACTGTGGGCAGGGACATAGGTAAATGGCCATGGCCTGCCCTGTCAAAAAAGAGATTATAAAAAGGAAACATGAATCTAAGAAGCAAGATAAAACGCGTAGAGCAAACACATCCTACGCTGAGGCAGCAAAGGTGGCCCTCTCAGAAGTGGACACAAAGAAAACATACCTTAAGCTGCAGAATGAGAATTCGACGAAGATTGTGACGTGCATCCTTCACGCGCACGTCATGAATCTCACGCGCTCTGGCACGTTCGCTAAAGAGCTGCCCCAAATGCTAGCCAAAAACGGTATGGACCAAATGTGGTTCTCAGACAACCACCCCTCTGGGGATGTCCTGCAATTGCAGATGGTTCCAAACCAACAAATAAACTGAAAAGACGCCCCAAAATTGGAAACAAGAAAGACAAGAAACAAACAGTCGAAGTGAAAACTCCTGCCCCTCAAAAGAGACAAGAAATCAGCGAAGAGAGGGAAAATGCTGGGCCTGATAC
Organism: Ceratothoa steindachneri; assembly: GCA_963969495.1. NCBI lineage: Eukaryota > Metazoa > Arthropoda > Malacostraca > Isopoda > Cymothoidae > Ceratothoa > Ceratothoa steindachneri. The sequence goes on along the minus strand of OZ018323.1, from coordinate 46,852,039 downwards.
TAATGGTTCCTCGGAGTCCTCAGACTCATCGGACACCGAAACCCTACAAACAAAGGAGGCCAAGGGCAAGAAACGGAAAATCAAAAGATTGCGTGCGGATAATATCAATCTTAAAATTTACGCATGTGACCTGTTTCCCTTTCCCGAAGAAATGGAACCCAGGGAAATATTCCATGGAATTAAAGCAAAGGTGTTCAAATGGGAATACAACTTTGAAGTCGACGTTGAAACGGTAGAAGAAGCTCCGCTCTGCCAGTATGTGACCCTACATCCCAACACCTGCGAGCAGATTTCTAACGCCGAGTTCAGGAAGAAGAGAAACGGGAGAAAGAAGAACGTAAACCAGAAACACTAAAGAGACAACATGGAAAGAGTAAGCAATAGAATGAGGATTCTGACAATCAACGGAAACGGATGGGAGGGGAAAGCAACGTCTATGGAAACACATTTCGGGTGCTTGACCCCGACATCATTCTTATAACGGAGTACGGCATTGACACTACATCTGGTCAAATTAAAATACCGGGCTACAGAGTGGTCAGGAAAGGTATGATGGTGCTGCAATAGCTATCAAGGGAAACATCTCGTTCAAATATCTACCATAACTGGATGAATCCTTTGTGACGGTTGAACTCCACACATTGGTAGGATACCTCATGATAGCTGCAGCCTATCAACCCACTCGTCGAGCCTATCTCTCGTTAAATAACTTCTACGCACTGTTTGTGCACCGCAGAATGGCAATCTTAGGGGGCAACCTCAATGCCAGATGCCGTGCGGCGGGCTATGGTAGTACCAACGAAAGAGACCGAAACTTGGAACTGATTATAGGAAGAAAAACCATCCAAAGAATAAGGCCCGATTTTTCGACCTATATCACTTCCATATCAGCAACCAAACCTGACAGAATCTTAACAAGTGAGCCGTGTCCAACAGTCCCAAGTGATCACATATCAATCCTCACCACAGTATCTCTCGCTCCGATCCAGCTTCAAGTCTCTCTCCGAAAAAAATACGCCTTGGCCGACTGGGAATGTTACAAGAGACGACTCAGTCAATACGCTCCAGCTGATCTAAGCGACGCAACCTTGGAAGAGATAGACGAAGAACTGGAGAAGATAAGTACATCCATACTAGAAGCGGACCGCGAGTGCATACCCAAGACTGGGTACAAAACACCTCCTCAGCCCAGATGGACAGAGGAGATGGAGATCGCTCGTGTTCACAGGGAAGTGTACGAAGAGATAAGACGAGAAGGTCCTAACCTGGAAAGAAGCTCGCTTCTTCAGCACCTAAGCACCGAGCTAAAAGAGGCTATCATCCTCCAACAAGAGGAAATGTGGAACAGCCTGATAGCCAAAATTGATAGCGAGCTGAACTCGGCTAAATTCTGGCGTTAAGTCAAGAATCTAAAACGCCTAACCGGAAGAACTAAGGCTTGAATAAAAGAGAACGGGTATTATATAGAGGACCCGGCGGTACTAAAAGACAGATTCAGGAATTTTTGGAAAAAACGTCTTTAGGATCACCCTAGAAGACAATGAAGAGTTAGACCAGGAATTCGAAGACAACTGATCGAAGATCTTAATCAGATTATACACCGCACGCACCCACAACATCAAGTAGACGAAGGCAGGGTGATGGCGGACCATGGCCGTCCCATAACATCAGAGGAGGTCATGGCCACTGTAAGAACCTTTGAACAAAGGGCAGCAGGCTGGACGGGCATCACCAGAAACAACTTGGTAAATGCCCCACAGCAGATCATTCAGGGAATTACAAACGTTTACAACGCTTCGCAGAATACGGGTTACTTCCCTGAGGGTTTTAAGATTGCTAAAATAATCTTCATACCCAAGGGAGTTAAACCCCCTGATTAACTGGTCAATTACAGGCCAATCGCCCTGCTGGAATTCGTTGCAAAAGTCTACGAGAAGCTCCTGGCTGACAGGCTTCAAGAACAACTAGCCGAGCTAGGAGCTCACAATCCTCAGCAGCACGGGTTCCGCAGGGGACGTAGAACGGAAACCGCCCTCGTCCTCCCAACGGAAAAACTCTCATGCAGCAAAGCTGAGAGAAAATATGTAGACGTTGAGCTGCGGGGTGTAAAGAATGCCTTCGATAAGGTCTGGCTGAGAGGGCTACAATTCAAGATCTTCAGGCTCCAGCTAAACCCAACCCTGGAAAGGGTCCTTTGTAACTGTCACGGACAGGAGAACCAAAATCGCGATTGAGGGCTGCAAAGGACCCGAATTCGAACTCGAGGCGGGAGTTCCACATGGCAGCTGTCTGACTCCTTTGTTGTACCTCGTGTACACAATTGACCTCCCTGCTCCAGTGAGGTACGATTCGATGTATCTGCAATACGTGGATGACATGACACAAATCGTACCAAGTCCTTTCAGAAACGCTGTAAGTCAAGCAAGAGCGACAGCTGTCGAGATTGATAACATCAATCGTTATGAAAAAAAATGAAAAATAAAAACCAACCGCCAGAAGTTCACTATAATTCCAATGAACCGCCCAAAATTAAACGACGTCCTCGTCGACAACGAAATATATCCGTACTCTAACGAGGGAAAGGTCCTCAGCTTACGGCTTTATAAATCAGGATACAAGACCCACGTAAAAAACAGTCTCTTCTATTTCTTGAAGCTTCCTCGTCGTCGAGAGGAAGCGATTGTGGGGGCGTTTTCTAACAGATTTTGGCCAGACCTTTGCCTCCTTTGCCGGTTGCTGACTTATGCCCAAGAAATCCGATCAATCATAAGAAAAAACGGTCAACGGTTTATTAAGAGATGAATTACAATTGAGAGAATAACATACATGTAAAATAGCGAATAGTGGGAAAATAGAATTAGCAGAGAAGAGATAGTTAATAGTACAAGTAAGGAGATAAAGGTTCCCGGAGACATGGAATTCAATTAGTTAATGCATTACAGTACAATATTCTATTTACATTTTTACTCATGGGAGTTGAAAATATGTACTTTTCTAAGTTATATACATACAATTATTCTACATAATTATGATACACCGTTATTTCTCAATTATACAATTTTAATTACTTTTTGTTAGTTTGTTCAATATTTATACACTTCTTAACGGTCAGTTTGTTATTAAATACTTTTATTCAGTTACTGTAATATTTTATTTTTAGCTAGTTAGTCCAGCTATTAATTTAAATCATATCATATTTCTATGTTAATTTACATTGTCTTTTAATACTTTCTATTAACTTATTTTGAATTAGATTGTTTCTAGTATCTAAGTCATTAGTTATTTCAGATTGAGTTAGGTTATAGTGTATGGTTATCAATGTGATTTATCTTCGGTTAATAAATCAGCCTCGATAGCGTTTCGAAAACCATAACCATAAATTTTGTTTGATCGAAGATGTCTGCCGTTAGCTTTAGGCCTAAAGGCGACAGCGAAATAAATTTTGGAATAATGACTTGGGCGTTAAGAAAGACAATTACACAAATATAAATATATTCATAAAATCAACGAATGTACATGAGATAAGTAGGTTAAGTAAATATGGTGAATACTATGGTGAAACAATATAGAGTGAATAATAGAGTAAATAATAATATTTTAATATAGAGTATAATAGAGTATCTTTGATATAGTAAATAATATTAAGTTGTAAGTAATATAGTGTAGTAATTTTGAGTATTTTAAAGTATCTATAATGGACTGTGAATTGGGGGCTGCAATGAGAAGCAAATATAATTAGGACTTACTCTCGTATTGTCGTTTGCAAAGAATGTGAGAGTGGAATTAACTCGGTATGATTTGTTAGGAGGTAAATGAATAATTGTAGAAGGCATGGTTACCGACCTGTATACGAAGAGAGCAGCGAGTGGAGTGGGCAGGATCGCGTGCTCTTTTGATCGGGCTGGGAACGTATGTTTGTTTGTTTGTGTGTGAAATTTAAGAGATGTTGTTTGGAACAGTATACGTTAATTGAATTGACAAGAAAATAATTGAATTAATTATGAAGTTTAACATAAATGATTTGCTTTAAAAAAGTTGAAATAAATTAATTGAAAGTTTAAATTGACAAAGTTAGAGTAAAATAAATGAATGATTAAATTAACAAAGTTAAAGGATTGCATGAATTATTTAAATGACAAAATAATTGAATTTTATGCATAATAAAAGATGATATATATATATATATATATATATATATATATATATATATATATATATATATATATATATATATATATATATATATATATATATATATATATATATATATATATATATATATATATATATATATATATATATATATATATATATATATATATATATATATATATATAAGTTTCCCAGGAGGTTTTTATTATAGGAATGCCCAGAGGCATTGTTATACACATCATACAACTCTAATATTTAACACCACTCACATGTATCCATTTCTCAGGTTAGGTCACCGGCTGAAACTCCTTACAACCGGCCGCGACTCCCTTAGGATGAATCATCCCAGGCTTCGGGTCCGTTATCCGTTCTGGAGAGGATTGAAATGGATATTCGTGCCCTAAAGGTGTGAATGGGTCTTCACCGAGAGCAAAATCGTGAGCAGGACGGAGGAGTAAGACGTCGTTCCTCCTCCCGAAAAAGGCAACACCAACGAGGGAAGTCCAGCACAAGAGGTGAGGCACAGTTATTTCATTTCAAACCTAGGGCTAATTCGCTTATCCTGACAACTCTCAGGGTAGCTGCTGGTACCATTCTAATTATGGGAGCAACGCTGTCCGCTGTGTTCAGCATTGCAGTTTTTACCGGGCATCATCTCATGCCCCCAAATTTTAACCCTCATTCTGGTCGTGCTCCTCATACTGCTATATTTCAGCCTTCAGGCTTTTGATGGTACCACCTCAAATTTGGTGCAAGAGCAGAAAAATGTTCAAAACCATGCTCGTACCATCAAAATGCTCAATCTCAATCTACCCGTACCTCACCACCTCCGATTTTACAAAACTCTACGGCTTCCATTACCCAACTTACACCTTCAGCACAGGGAACTTTAAACTGAATTCGCAAGTGATACGTGGGTCTGTCACATCTGCAACCTCATTCCTTCATCAGGTCGATCCTCCATTTAGTATTCATGACCCACTCTCTGGTTTCTCCTTTCTGGTGGACACTGGCGCTCAATGCAGTATCATTACAGCCTCTTCATTCGAGAAAGCTTGCACTTCTTCTGATCTTTCCCTTGAAGCTGCCAATTCATCGGACATAAGGTCTTATGGGAGGCATATCCTCGAGCTCTCTCTCTCTCTCTCTCTCTCTCTCTCTCTCTCTCTCTCTCTCTCGGGTTACGTCGTGTTTTATCATGGACATTCATCATAGCCGACGTCAACATTCCAATTTTGGGCCTCGACTTCCTTTCCGCGCACGACATTCTCGTCGATTCTCGTCGCCGCAGGCTAATCGACAGAGCCACGACACTATCAGTTACTGGTTCCTTCTTTCCTTCCACCAGCTCTCTCTCCTCTCTGTTCGTCTCCCTGCAACTGTTCCCTCCCCCACTTCCAGCAACTTTTGCGGGAGTTCCCAAACCTCTGCCTTCCTCCTTCTAAGGACAGACCTATTAAGCACAATGTGGTCCACAGAATAGAGACGACAGGAGGTCCAGTTTTCTCACGTCCTCATCGACTGGCCCCAGACTTGCCCTAATGAAGCAAGAAGTTAAGTTCATGATGGAGGCCGGGATCGCTTCCCTATCGACCTGCCCATGGGCTTCACCGCTTCATGTAGTACTCAAGTCTACTCCTGGGGAATTCAGAGCTGTAGGTGACTACAGACGACTCAATCCCTGTACAGTTCCGGATAGGTATCCTCTGCCTTTCTTATCGGATTTTAACTCTGCTCACTTCGGTTGTTCCATTTTTGCGCGGCTCGATTTGGTTCGCGCTTTCAACCAAATCTCGATTAACCCTGATGATATCCCTAAGACGGCTATCACCACTCTATTCGGTTCCTTCGTCATGAACCGAATGCCTTACGGGCTTCGTAATAGTGGTCAGACCTTCCAACGCTTCATGGATCAGATTCTGAAAGGTCTTCCCTTCGTATTTTGTTATATAGACGACCTTCTGATAGCATCTTCGTTATTAGAGGATATTTTTTCTCACCTTCGTCCGATTTTTGCACGTTTAGATGAGTATGGTATCGTACTCAACACTTCTAAGTGTATCTTTGGTGTCACACAGCTCTTCTTTTGGGGCCACCACATTTCTCCTGAGGGAATGTGTCCTCTCGAGGACAAAGTTGAAGTTATCCGGGCTTTTCCCCCCGACCTTCTTCGCTAAAGCAACTTCGTAGATTTTGTGGGATGGTAAACTTTTACCACAGGTTCATTTCCAACATTTCTCACATTATGCAACTTCTCTACGAATTTCTTTCCAAGTCTAATAAGAACCTTCCTCTTTTCTGGTCCTCCGAAGCTTGCGAGGCTTTCTCTCGCACCAAAGAGGCTATGGCTTATGCCGTCACCATGGCACATCCTTGCCCAGGAGCTCCTATAAGCGTTGCTTCAGACGCGTCCGCTACTCATGTCGGTGCGACGCTACAGCAAAAGGTTGGTGACTCTTGGCAGCCTCCCGCCTTCTTCTCTAAGGCTCTTCTTCATCCCAACAGAGATATAGTACGTTTTCCTGCGAATTACTGAGCATATACCTCGCCCTCCGTCACTTCCAACAATAATTGGAAGGACGTGATTTTACTGTTTGTACCGACCACAAGCCATTGGTTGGTGCGCTTGCCTCTAGTACCAGCTCCTCTGTGCACTCTGCAGTTGTTATCGTCACCTTGACTTCATCCTGCAGATGACAAACGATATTCGCTACGTTCCTGGTTCTTCAAATGTCGTACCAGATGCGCTCTCTCGCAGTTCATCGATTTCAGGCACGCAACTCTCCCAAACTGCGCCCATCGATCACGCGACAATAGCGCTTGCACATGAACAAGATGAAGACACGCAAACAGTGCGTCACTCTACTCAGCTTGTCGTTCACGAAATCGACTTGCCGGACAGTCCCTCCAGGCGTATCCTAGTTGACTATTCATCGCCCAACTGTCCTCGTCCACTCATTCCTCTCGCTTACCGTCGGCCTATTTTTTTTACCAGATGCACGGTCTCTCTCATCCTGGCATTCAACAAATTAGGAAGCTCATCCTACAACGTTATGTGTGGCCAGGTATATCAACATGCAAAGGTCCAACGCCACACAGTCCCCTCTGGCTGCTTTTCCACTTCCATCGGCACGTTTTGACGCCGTTTACATCGATCTGGTTGGTCCTCTGCCCTTTTGGCGTGGTTACACTTACCTTCTCACCATGATCGATCGTTTTACCTCTTGGCCAGAGGCAGTTCCTATCCCGGACATCAGAGCTTCCACTGTAACTCTAGCCTTCGTCTCAGCATGAGTTGCTCGTTTTGGTGTCCCATCAACGATCATGACTGATCGAGGTAGCCAATTTGAATCCCACCAATGGGATGCACAAATGACAGCGCTTGGCTCCTTTTGTCTCCGTACCACTAGCTACCATCCCCAGAGTAACTCTAAGGTGGAACGTTTACACAGGACTCTCAATGGAAGCTTACGCTCCACTGACCCCAACATCACTTGGGTGAACAAGCTACCCTTAATTTTTCTGGGAATTCGTGCCTCCTTGAAAGAGAATTTGAATTGCTCTGCTGCTAAACTCTTCTATGGTACGCACCTTCGTCTTCCAGGTCAATTCTTTTCTTCCGGTGATTGTCCTCTTCCTTCTGACATACATCCTGCTGCATACGTCCGCAATTTAGTACGGGCGATGTCTGAGGTAAAGCCGACCGCCACAAGAGTGCCTGCTAATCAGAAACCTTTCGTGCCAAAGGAGATGGCAACTTGCTCTCATGTTTTTGTCCATCGCGATTCCACTCGTACATCCGTGCAACCTGTCTATGACGGACCCTTTTTCGTCGTCCCCAGGAAGCTGAAATTCTTTGTACTACAGCTTGGCACCAAGCAGGATACGGTTTCTATCGATCGGCTTAAACCCGCTTTTATAGAGGACGTTCATCTGGATCAGCCAGTACCTTTCTCTTCCACTAATATAGGTACAGTGCTCATCCCAACGTACCTTTCGCACCCAACTATTCATTCAACACTTCTCAACTAACTAACTCCACTTCAGAACCCTTCTTAGGCTATTTTAAACCAAACTACAACTTTTCCTCCCACCTCTTTACTCGCAAACCCTTCGCCAACCATCTCTACACCCCCCAATTCTTCTTCCCAACTGCTGCCGCCCATCTTTTTGCTGCAGGTCCACTCGACAGCAACTGGAGAACACCAAGCGACCAACGCGCAACTCCTGACAGTCGCGTTTTAGGGAGGTCTAGAACAATGTCACCCAACGCTCCGGTCCTCCCTCGCGACAATTTCCCGCCTCAATCGAGTGGCACTACTAATCGCCACCTGACCCGCAATCCAAGTCAGCCAATTGGCACCATAACCCATTCTGGACGCGTTGTAAGGAGGCCTCGCCGCCATATAGACTAAAATTTATGTAAATACCTTGTGTTGTGCGAGTTTTTTCCTTCGGTGGGGCAGTATTGTAGCGGTCTATACCCCTACAAATGAAATATTTAATCCTAACTATATATATATATATACATATATATATATATATATATATATATATATATATATATATATATATATATATATATATATATATATATATATATATATATATATAATTACAAGAAGGGTTGGTAACCATGACTTAACTCGAGATTGGTACACCCGCTCTCCCAAGCGTCTTAAAATTAACCCATGAGGTCTGTAAATTTGAATTGTAATTGTTTAGCTAAATATTTCCCAAAAGAATCCCCATTTAATGCGTGATTATTTTCTCATTTGCATACCTTTTTAACTCCGTTATAATCTATTTATCAATCTATTTAACTATTTATCGAATTTAACCATATAATCTGTTTACAAATTTAACTTTTTATCATCCCATAAAACAATTTAACTAAATCTATTTATCCAATTTAACTATTTATCATACCATTTAACTATTTATCTAATTTAACTATTTATCTAATTTAACTATTTATCCAATTTAACTATATTCTATTTAATATTTATAATTCTATTTACACATTTAACTATTTATTCAATTTAACTATAAACTATTTAATATTTATCAAAATAATCTATTTACCCATTTAACTGTAAATCCAATCTACCATCCCATTTCTTATAAAACATCTACCAATTTATAATCTATTTATCATACCATTTACCAATTTATAATCTATTTAATACATCAAAATATTTGCCAATTACTATTTATCAAACAATTTACCAATTAATAATTACCAATCAAATTGCCAATTACTAATTATCTCAATCATCATATGTTTTACTCTAATTACCAAACCATATTTATCAATTGAAAAATCCATTCTCTTTAACTCATGCAAATTTAATTCACACGCCTAATTCAATCCAATCATAAATTGTTAATGTAAAAAATCACTTTTCAATAGTAACTGTTTATTCAATAATATATATTTTTCTTATATCTCTGTTTTTAATACACGTTTTCCCCCAACGTCCCTCAAATTTAGCCTTAAGAAAGTTCGTCTGCAAAACTTTAGATTTCGCATTAGCATTTAATTTAATTCCCTTGAATAGCGAAATATAGATTTTTATGTTTATTGTGACCAGAGCTATCTAAGATATTGACGTAATACACATACAATATCTATATCCCGGATATAATATTGACAAGCACCAACTTCTCTTTGAATCTGGTCAGTATGACTGGCCCCACGGTTCCAAGTGACCATATCTCCATCATAACGACCATCTCCCTCGCACCTATTCTGCTTCCTATCCCACCCGGGAAAAGCTTTGCAAAAGCAAACTGGGAGCTATACAAGCAAATGCACAACAGCTTCGAACCAGCCAACCTAAGCGAAGCTGCCCTGGAAGATAATGACGAAGAAATAAACCGGATAACACACCTGATCGTGGAAGCGGACGAGAGATGTACTCCATACATCACGCATAAAAGCCCTCCGCAACCCAGGTGGACCGCGGAGATCCGAGATATTGCCACAGAATACAAAGAGATCTAAGAGCAAGTCAGGCAATTTTGCCCAAACAGAGATCGCACCAGAAGACTCCGCCTTTCAGGGAGGAACCCAAAGTGCGGATTAACAAACAGCAACGGGCAATATGAGACGGAATTATCGAGAGGCTCGACATAGAGCAGAACGCACAGAAATTCTGGAAGAATATAACAAAACTGAGAGGTATGCGCCGGAAGGAGAAAATCAGGCTGGAAGAACATGAGGAGGCCATAGAAGATCCAGAGAGACTTAAAAGAAGGTTCAGGAGGTACTGCCGACAAATATTCTCCATTACGCCAGAAAAGAATGAGGATTTCGACCTTGATTTCGAAGGCCAGGTGAATTATGAATTGAGGAGAAAGGAAAATGGAGGGCCATGGCCGACCGATTACTGTTGAGGAGTTCCCGAGCACGCTCAAATCTTCCAAGCAGAGAGCTCCTGGCTGGACAGGGATTACCAAAAATCATCTGGTAAACGCTACCCCACGCCTTCTTCAGGGCATCACTAACGTAATGAATGCGGCCCTGAACATTGGTTACTTCCCTGACGGACACAAGATGGCAAAAATTACCTTTAGCACAAAGGGGAAAAAGTTGCTAGAACATCCGATGGACTACAGGCACATCTCCCTCTTGAAAATCATCGGCAAAATTCAGGAAAAGATCCTAGCCAACTGACTTCAGGATCAACTTGACGAGAAGGGTACCCACAACCCACAACAACACGGGTTCCGAAGAAGCGCGGAACGGACACCGCACTCAGGTCATAACCAAGAAAATCGCGAAGTAACGAGGGGATGGAAAGTACATTGGCATCGTACTAAGGGACGTGCAAAAGGCCTTCGATAAGGTCTGGCTGAGGGGCCTTCAACATAAGATCATGAGCCGTCAGCTAGACCCGATCCTGGAACGAATCATCAGCGACTTTATCATGGAACGGCGCGCCCGAACTCCTCGATGCCAGAGTCCCACAGGGAAGTTGTCTGAGTCCCCTCCTTAATCTAATTTACAGAAGAGATTTACCAACTCCGGGAAAGGAGAACTCATTATATCTCTAGTTTGCTGTTGATATAACCCAGGTTATCTCTGGTACATTCAGGAATCCCAGGTCTCAGGCTCTAGAGACTGCAAACGAAATTCGGAACGTAAATGAATACGAAAGAAAGTAGAAGATCTGCACGAAAAGCCTAAAATTTAAGATCCTTTCCCTCGGCCGCAGAAAAACAGTGGATGTAACAATAGGGCAGCTAATATTCCCCTATTACCAAGAAGGGAGTGTTCTGGGGCTCCACATTACCTCCAACGGATATAGCCACCACATCATAATGAGGAAAAATATGGCGAAGTTAGAACTCAACAAACTTCACAGAGTTAGAAAGCTGAGCTCTAACAACATCAGAAAAATATACCAATGCTCATATACACCACGGTGGTGACGCAAACCCTAAGTACATCTCGCTTGAAGCGCCTGCAAAGAGTCCAGAAAAAGACGACTCTCTATATAAACAAACGCAGAAGGAGAGATCAAATACCACAAAGAGAACTCCCCTGGAGAGTTGCCTTGACACCAATCAATCTGGCGACCCAAAGTCTGGCCAAAAGAACATGGGAGAGGATCCTGAAAGAAACGGCACCTGAAATAGCTGAGGGTCTAAACATCCTAGCGAACAAAAGAGAGAAAGTGGCCAGAACAAGACAATTTTCCAGCTCGAGGCAATGTTCCGAGGAACAGTTGGCACCGTTGTTCACATAGAGATTACACTGCACATACTATATATTAACAAATACACTCACAAAGATGAATGAATGTGTTTGAATGCAAGCAATATATATATATATATATATATATATATATATATATATATATATATATATATATGTGTGTGTGTGTGTGTGTGTGTGTATATGTCAATATAACTAGTAATTAAGTGAAAAAAGAAAGAAACAAAACAAAAACAAGTTCTTAAATTAGTATAGAAGAATTAAAATATATGATTAACTATATTATTACCTTTCAAAATCTTATCTCTCTTAAAGTAAGTATAGTAAGTACTAAGGAAATAAATATATATAAAGTTATAAAAACAAAATATATATATATATATATATATATATATATATATATATATATATATATATATATATATATATATATATATATATAATAATAATAATAATAATTTAAAAAATAGCTGAAAGTTAAGGAAAATAAAAATAAGGTTGCAAAATAAGTATAAAAGAAAAGCTTGAATGCGATATAACACAAACTCAGGTTCACAAATCAATACAAATTAGAGGATTTAAGGTCATCGACAACGAAAACAAAATCTAAGAAAAATGAAAAGCGTATCCCGCACTACCAGGGCAAACCCTACACACTCTCCTCACCCACAATCTGTCATCTTATCTTCCATACCAATTTTTTCTTCACTAATATTCATCAATTCAATTTTCCTTACTGATTGCTCAGACACCATTGAAGATACACCGCAAATTCGAAGGAAAGTCCTCACTCGATAAAGGAGGTACAGGAAAGGAAAAGCGACTTCAAAAACGAAAAATCTTTTCACTTTCCTCAAGGGGGAATTAAAAGAGAATAATAGATTCGGAGCCCTTGGATTAGCGACACCTCAGCCTTGTCATTATTTTATAATTTAACTTCTCGGAAATCCTTGACAAAGTACACCGGCTCTCTACATCCCGCTACCCGGTAAAGGAGGTAACAGTTTCGGAAAAGTAAAAAAAGGCCTTCGCCCTTTAAGGGCCTGTGAGCCCCGCAGACCAGACAACAGTCAACGATGATTGTTTTATTTATCTTTAAGGAAGAGATAATATTGCAATTTTTGTCCGTTAAGAAAGACAGAATAATAATTTTTTTATCCGTTAAAGGAGAGAATAATACAATTTTTATTCTTTCAATAAGAGAATAATACAATTTTTATTTCGTTAAGAAAGAGAATAATACGATTTTTGTTTCGTTAAGAAAGAGAAATAATACTACAATTTATTTTGAGTTAATAATTAAATAAAGTTTAATATTTTATTGTTCCCTTCCAATTTATGAAATTTTACTTTGGTTCATTGTGAACCAATCATACAATTTCATAAGACTTCAAAATGCTCATCTTTGAAGTGGTTTTAAGTCATATTAGATTCTAATATGGTTCTAACACCACACAGGTTCAATTAGCGAAGAAAGTAGGGCAAACCACTAACTGAACGTCTCTCAAAAGCAAAAAGTCGTTCATGCGACCTGGTATTTGCAGAGGTACAAAGTAGTGAATGTATGGCATGTGAGGCATCAGGTAACACATCCTGCCATGCACTTAATGGCAAACCTCGAGATTCAATAGACAACTTCAAAGTATTCCAAATAATGCCATTATAGTATTTACATTGGCTATTTCCACAGGGGTTGTATGGAGAGGTGTGTCTGCTGTTTACACCGAGACGTAGTAAAAATTCTTTCGCTGCCTCGGAAATGAATGACAGGTCACAGTCTGAATGGAGATATGCAGGTAGACCAAATAACAAAAAAATATTTGTAAGAGAGTAAATAACTACTTTGGATGACATATTGCGGCATGGAAACGAAAACGGAAATCGCTTAAACTCATCAACAATTGTAAGGAGATATCTCGACGAGTGCGAGGAAACTGGAAGCGGCCCCTTAAAATCAATTGAAAGACGTTTGAAAGGCACAGTTTCCATATCAAAGAAGTATTTTCTGTTTTAAAGAAACGCGGTTTAATTTGAGCACATACCAGACAATCAGCAGTAATACGGCAGATTTCATCGAAGGAGTAAGAAATGTTTTTAACACGAACATAATATAGCATTCGCTCGACTCCAGGATAATAAGACTCTTATGAAGCTATTTTAAACTTGTAATATCCGAATTGGTGTACAATACGACTGTGATAGTGTATAAGCAACAACATTTTCGTGACCTGGGCGATGATGAATATGGAAGGAAAATGGAAGTAATTCCATACGCCAGCGCATGACCTTATCATTCTTGATTTTACCTTTTGCATTGGTATCAAACATGAATGACACAGCTCTTTAATCAGATGTTACGTCAAAATGTCTACCAGCCAAAAAAGGTTTCCATTTACGTATGCTCTCTACCACCGCATACGCTACTTTTTCCACAATGTGGTGTCGTTTTTCTGATCGGTTAAATGAACGCGAGAAGAAAGCCACTGGTCGTCTGCATTGTGATAAGGTGGCATCGATTAAATTATCTGATGCATCCGTTTCTATGGAAAACGGGGCGTCTTCATCAATAACTTTCACTGAAGATTTGGCAACGTTATTCTTTAAAGTTTCAAATGCTTGAATAGCCTGAAGAGATAAAGGAAATCTGCAGCAATCTACAAGAGGCCGTACTTTCTCTGAATAGTTGCGAACCCACTAATCGTCGTATGCAAATAACCACAAACAACGCTGCAAGGCTTTTTTGCTATGTGGTACGGGTAATTCTAAGGAAGGTCCCATTCGTTCAACATCAGGTTTCAAATTGCCGTCAGAAATTTGGTAACCAAGAATATTAATGCAGGTTAGACAAAACTTAGATTTCTCAGAATTCAGGGAGAGATTTTATTAAGAAGCAGCTTCCATGAAACGCCTTAGATTGCTATCATGTTCTTTTGTTTTTCCACAGACTGTTATGTCATCGAGATAGACATAAATGTTACATAGTTTGTTATCGGTTATAAACTGATTCTTAAAGTGTTGAAAAGCGGAAGTCCCATTCATAACACCCATAGCCATGCGTCTGAATTAATAAAGGATGTTACCGGCCTGAAAAGCAGTGTAAGGTCGCTCTTTTGAGCATATTTTATCTGATGATATGCATTGGATATATCAACACGTAGGTGTTATGTACTGAAGGTGAAAAGGGTCATAGTACAGAAACAAGTAAAAGTGGTTTGAAGTAAACGAAGCTCTGAGCAGAAAGTCAATAGCATTAATATTAGGAAAATGAACGAACTTAGCGGGAATAGAATGAGTCAAAGTCACTAAAATGCTGACTCAAGTACAAAAGAAGTCGACTGATAAACTTCCAATAATGGGAGTTGGAGTTAAAACGGTGGTTGAAATAAAACATGTTAAAATAAACATATGAAAGGCAATGGTTAGAGAATGAACTGACTAACTAATCAAACAAAGGAAACGGTGATATAAAATATGATATTAGTGAGGAATAATGAATTATTCGTAAATGTTTTCATGGGAATAGTAAAAACTAAGATTACTATTAGTTTTGGAAACAACGAATAATCACAGAAAATGGTAGTAAAAGAAGATAGTAACGGGAGATTAACTCGGGTAGAATGACGTAAATTGTGCTTACAGAGTGCTTACAGCCAAATAGAGACGAATGAAGGAATCAGTGTTCACGCGAGGACTCCTTTAAAATATAAAACGATTCAGCTTTGAAATTTGAGCAAATGATTGAACGAACATATATCGTTCAAGCTCATGAGAAAGTGAGGCGAGAAGTAAAACTTTACGGCAGTATACTGATACATAGGGAATCTTACTTGAAGTAAGGGAATATAATTTGAATTAGGAACAATACAAAATAGGGAATATAATTTGAATTAGGAACAATACAAAATATGGAATATAAATGTTTCGCGTAAGAAAGATTACTTAGCTTAGCAAAATCTATGAGAAAGTAAAAGCAAATAAAATGTAGACTGTCAGAAAAATCTAATTTTGGGGGAAAAGAATTTACTTTCATACGGGTGTACAAGTCTCTTTGTATAGGAACAAGTGCCAACCATTCATGAACAGGAGTGTCATTAAACATTGAACGAATAGAGTTTAATTCTGAATAATTTAGGGGGAAATAGTTATAGTTACAAACATCCAAACCACTGTTTACACTATCGAACAGAGCATCTTTTTCAAGGATTTCGGCGTATGTGGCTCCGAATCCAACTGTTATTCGGCCATCACCGGCTTTGAGAACAATAAAGCTTTTGGAAGAGCACCGCTTTTGCTAGTCCCTGACATATTGAAATCTACAAGAGCAACCCTTTTTTGGTTCTCCATCCTTAAACTAAGGATTCTTGGGGGTGACCATACCTGCTTCTCCAAGATGGTTTCTACTCTAGTCGCAGAGCTCCCTCTCTGACCATTCATTAATTTAATTATACGCGAGCCGTTATTTAATACATCAGCAAGAATTGATACATCATCAATATGACCGATTACCTCTGCAATAAATAGTCCTCTTTTTAGTTTTTCCATTTTCTATAACATATAACCCAACTTCAGGTCCACCATTTCCTCCATTTATTTTTACACTAAAACGAACTCTTGGTGCTGGATTTCTATATTTTCCGGTACACACAATTCTACTTGGTTTTTAGTTTCCACTGTAAGCTCTATTGGTACTTGCACCAAACTATAAGCTAAATTATTTTAAAACACAGAATCTACTTTGTCACGGCTCGTCACGCGACCACAATTTTCTATAGTAGTATTTGCAGGGGTCACCACAGATTCCCTTGATTCACACCTGAGGAATGTGACACTTTATTTCCTATGTAACTCAACTCATGGACTCCAATTTGTTCCGCCGCTCAACTCGACTCGAAGATGACTCTCGTAGGTCATCGTTTATAGAACAAAGTGATTGCTACCTTAGTTCATCATGCAACACATAAATCTTGTTTAGTCGTCGCACACGACTGTTAGTTTCACCCTTAGACATTTGCGGGACCTCTATATCCGGAAAACTGTCTGAAAAGGCATCACTTAGCTTGAGTGCCTCTATTCCCTCAAATAGCTCTGTGGGTGCATCCTCCTCCTCGGGGTTCAATGCACTTGACTCGCGTAAACATTGTGCTTGACCATCGCTGTCGGTCAACGCATGTGTATTTCTTCTACCTCGAACTCGCTTACCGGCGGGTTATATTTCCCAAGCATTTTTGTTCATAAAATCCATCCCCAGAAAAAAAACATCAGTTGAAAAGGCAACCCTATTATCTACAATTTAAACTAGGATTGGGTACGCAGTAAAATGTGATGATCCTTTCAGTGCTCATAGTTGGGATCACTCTAAGCCAGAATCTACGGGTAGAATCCCCTCAGGTCTCAAATTTATAAAATTATAACTTATAAAACATTCATATTCTATATGCGTTTTTTGTTAAGATTTGCCTTTAAATTTCTCCAAAACTATACATTCAAATGTAAAATTATCACTTGGAGCAGCATAAACTTTGCAAAGTGGCAGAAATATAAAAAAGTAGCACACGATTTTAAAAAGTAGCAAAAATCGCGAATGATATAATGTTTTGCCGGCTGACGTGACCATGCTTCCTCAAATGACGGACCACTTGACTGCGTTTCCTCAAATGGCGGGCCACTTGACTGCGGTCATATACTCATCTAACCTGTGCTTAAAGGCATTTAGGTAAATATTCGTTTTAATACATATCTTCTAATGAATTTAAAAATGTGTTATTCTTACGCAGTTCTATGGTTACTTTTCAGATCTGAGTCCTTTTTCCCAGAAATGCATACTTTACTCATAATTGAGTGAAGTTCCATAATAGGAAAAGTATGGATTTCCAGCAAAAACGAGGGTAATACTTTTGTTCATGGGCGCACGGTAGGGGGCGCTGTTTCTGGTCTACAATGTAGACCTTATGACGTCAGACGTCATAAGGCGAAGTCCCCCATTTTGAAAGCAACTGAAAATGTTAAATTTGGCGGAAATAGCCTAGAGTAGGTGGTGCTATCTTCTTTATTATTTCGATAAAGGTGCAGAGCCGATCGTACGTTTATCAAAATAACAAAAACGATAGCGCCGCCTAATTTAACATATTGCCGCCAAAATTTAACATTTTTTAGTTACTTTCGAAATGGGGAAAGCCTCCATGCCCCCACTTAATTGTGAAGTGTTGCACCCCCACCCCCCAGCAACTTAAAAAAAGGCTCGTAATATTCCCAATTCGAAAGGCTAACATATAGGCGATTGCTAAATGTCGGCTTTGCTATCGTCGTCTTAAATTACATAATAAATATCACTTCACGGCAAAGGCTAAACCATCTCCACCTTCCACTATTATAATCGAGCCGCGATTCTTTTCCTCTTTTCCACACCTGTCCCAAATCTTGCCTTTTGAAGTGAGGTCATGATCTATACAAAAGTATTAAATTGACTGAGGTATTGTTGACAACAGTCGTATTATTATTATTAGAATATATATATATATATATATATATATATATATATATATATATATATATATATATATATATATATATATATATATATATATATATATATATATATATATATATATATATATATATATATATATATATATATATATATATATATATATATATATATATATATATATTTCTTACGTTTTGCATGTCTAATATCTTCTGTTTATTTAAGGCATTCTTGCCTTTATCTTTGTTTCTTGCTTGGTTTTTCTTGTTTAAGTCTTTCCTTGTATTTATGTTTATACATGCATTGATTGTTGCGGTAGGTTGAGCCTACTGCTTGGGAACCTATTTTGATTATAGATCTCTACTCATCTCTGGATGTTTGGATCTTTCCCCATATTTTCCTTGCTCTGTTTTCCAGGGTTAGGTTTATAGGGACGATCTCCGCTATTGTAATTAGGTTGCTGATGCGTTTTCTTGCTCTTATTTTTGCATTTGTTATTAAGCGTGTTGCTTTATTTTGTATCTTCTGTAGTTTCTTTTTATTGTTTTTTTATTATAGTGTGCAAAGGGATAGTGGGGTATACTAACACTGATTCTACAAAGGCCTTGTATAAAGTTCTTTTCCTTCTTATGCTCATATTTCTTAACGACTATAGCAATCTCAGGCCACTTCTGGCCTTGGTTAGCCTCGCCTTTGTATGAGCGTGGTAAGCCCTTGATCCAATGTGTAGCCCCAGCACACTTCGCTCCGTTGCCTAGTTGTAGTTTGTGCCATCGACGGTGATTTGGTCCTTTTTGAGTCTTGATATTGGAATGACCTTAAACTTGTGAATGCTCGTTTTAATCTTCCATTTATTTTCATAATCATTTATTTTTTTAATTTCTCTTTCCGTCGTTCTGGCTTGCCATGTTGGGTTCGTATATCTTGTTGGAATTATTTGGCTGATGTCATCCGCATACTGGATGTTTAAGAAGCCCGGTCTTATTAGGCGCGGGAGATAAACTGTGAAGATGGCGTAGAGGGTGGGGCTCAGGCACCCCCATTGTGGGATCCCCGTTTTTAAATTGAAGAATGTTCTTACGTGGTCCTCGATGGATACGAAGGCTTTTCTATTGGTAACATAGTCAGCCAACATACTCTCCATCCTAATTCCGAGACCGAGTTAGAGGAGCTTATATTTAAGACCTTCAACCCAGACCTTGTTGAAGGCCTTCTCGACATCGCGGAGGACCACGTCCACGTATCCCTTTCCTGTTTTGCTCGGTGCGATTTTTTTCTGTTAGTATAGCAATTGCCGTAGTCGAGTCTCTTTCCTTTCAGAATCCGAATTGTTGTTCGTTATATTTTCCGTCTTCCTCAAGGAAAGCGACTAGTCTCTGATTCAGTATCTTTTCGACGACCTTGCCCAGGAAGTTCCATAGAGGTATTGGCCTAAAGCTGGGAACCAGGTAAGATGTTTTTCCTTGTTTCAGCAGAAAGACAATCTCTGCTGTTTTAAACTTCTTTGGATAAACTCCTATGTTAAGATATGCATTGAATAGATTGACTATTGCTTTAATTATATTCCTTGGAGTATTTTCATAATTGTACTTTGTGAGCCCAGTGCTCCTGGTATCGTCTGTTTAAAAGAACTTATGGTATCTTTCAGTTCTTCTTCGGTGATCTGTATTCCTAATCATCGGTCGTCTTGTGTGCTACTGTCCACTTTCTTTCTGGAGTAAGTCTGTGTCTGTTCATTCGTATGAATGTATCGACTCTTTCTTCGGTTTCACCGTCGTAAAGTCGATTGTCCTCTTCATTAATGGAATATATTTTTTTCCAGTGTTCTCTAAATATGTCTGCTGTCTACTCTGTGCTTCTTATGTATTCTCCTTATTCGTTTCTAATTTGATTTTTTTCCTAGGAGGTCGACCTTTTATTAAATTAATCAATTTCCAGGATTTTTCGGGTTCTTCTGTATTTTCTGTTTTGTTTATTAGCTCGTTCCATTGGTCACTTTGTTGTTTTGCTATAGGGAATAACATACCGCTTTTTCGTTGATTTAGTTTTTTAGCTTTTTTTCTATTTGTGGCAGTTTACCTTATTTCGGAGTACTTTCGTTGTATATTTCTCACTTTCCTTTTCATCTCCTCCGTCCATTTTGGATGGGGGAGCGTTCTGTATTTAAATTTTGGCACACTTCTCTCGTCAGCTTCTGTGATATTCCTAATTACTGCGTCCATTATTCCTCCCAGTTCCTCGATGTTTTTACCTTCTAGTTCCAGTTGAGCACAACCCTCCAGCATTGCACTGTACGCTTCCCATTTTGCCCTTTTGTAGGATTTTCTTAGTTATATTGGGATTTGAATTGGATTTTAGTTGATGGTAACCAGAATGCAAATGTGATCACTGCATAGGACAGGGACTGGTTCCATGTGTATGTTATAGCGGAAGTTGGTATGAGTTAGCACAATGTCCGGTTTGGTTGCTGCTCTTCCGGTAATGTAGGTTGGGAAGTCTGGTTCTGCTCATTTTAGAATGTCTCTGTCTAACTGGAGTTCTAAATTTTTCCCAGCGTTGTTTTTGGTTCTGTACCCAGACTCCGGCACTCTTGTGTTTCGGTCGCCTAGCAGTATGCTTGGGTTATTCTTGCCGAATATTTCCATCACCGAGTGGATAGGTATGTATGAGTGGCGAGGAGGTTAGTAAGCTCCTGCTATTGTGAGAGGAGAGAATTTCATTTGCACCGTAAGCAACGTACGCCTCATCAACCTCTCGTTATTTGGCATATAGTATGCTCTTTTAATGGCGATTGCAGTACTATCATACCTTTTTCCAGTGGGATTCTTCTTAATGATTTCATAGTTATATATTTCCATAAGTTCTGCATCTTTGACTCCTTGTTCGAACATGGTTATTATGTGTGGGTCTATTGTGCGAAAGAAGTTTCCGTATTGTATGGATTTTGTTTTCCATCAGTTTGTGTTTAGATGGAGAGTTTTTAATTTACCTTTGGTGCGCTCCATGTTGTTAAATTTATTCCTTTTTGTTTGTAGCTCCTTGTTTTTGTCTTGTATTTTTCCACTTTCCGTTTGTTACCTTCTCGAAGGTCTCTTCTTTAATTAGTCTTATGTCGTTGGGGTAAAATCTATTTCGGTTCTCTTCTATTAGTTTTTTAATGGAGTTCTCATGTTCTGTGACGTAGGTCCATTTGCATATTCCTCTATCGATGCCTTTTTTGATATCCGTTGGCTTGGCCTCTTTTGGTAGGGGATATGCCTCATGAACAAAGATTTTGAGTTTAAAATCTCTCGTCTCGTACTGGCAGCCTTCGGTATCATTTTTCATTTCTTCATCTGCTGTGTTCTCGTATTCTTTGCTTTCTCTTTTGTTTGTGTTTGTTTGTTTTCTTATGTGATTTCTTTCTCTTGGTGGTTTTGGTTTCCCTTTCTTGGTCGTTGGTGGCCTTTCCTTCATCTTCATTTGATTCTGCTGAATCCTCTGGTTCTTCTACTTCCGCCAATGTGGCCCGTACTTCCAACACATCCTTGACCCGCAGTGTCTTTCAGGCAGTAACGCCGTAAATAAGTGCAGAAGGAGGGTTGGGGGAATCACATTTTCCCTCATGCCGGTCTTCTTCAGTGATAAGTTTAGCATTTCGGCGAATGTCCCCGGTTGTGCTATGTTCTGCACATAAGCGACATTAGCACGCCGAAATATCTAGACCAGTTCCCTCTTTCACATTTATATTTATTTTTTGTTCTTGCGACTCCTTACTCTCTTATACTGTAGCTTTTGCTACGCTGGTGTATGTTTGATTTGTCCTTTTTTGAATTTCTTCTTTTTCTTCTTGTTCCTTCCTTTCATTGGCGATTTTCCTCTTTGGGCAGTGTAGGAAAATATCCTATGGCTACCCCCCGTTTCCCCACCTCCCTTCCGGGCGGGCCGGGTTATCAAACCTTCCCCTTCCGGCCCACTATCTGATGGTCTCCCGCCGGAACAAACCGCCGTCCATTTCAGCTAAGCACCAAGTCCCTTCCTCGACTGGTTATCGATAGATGGGAGCCCATCTTCGCTTCCGATGGTTGCTGGAAGTTTTTAAAGGACGAAATGGAGTAGCTTGACATCTAATCTACTTCTGGCCCAATGTGAACCTCTCCCGAGTTTCGAGTATAAAAGATGAATTCTTTTAACCCTCAGTAGTAGAGCTTGCACAGCGTCTGGCAGGGCAGGAATTGCCATATATCGGTGTAGTGGTAAATCGTCGAAGCATCAAGTCTTCAGAGAGGAGATCGGTCCCAGTTAGGGAGGTTCCTTACCCCGTTGGTCTGCAAGTCAGTGCGGACCAAGTTCGTACTCACGTGTAAGAGCCGAAGCTACAAACAGCCTAACTCTGGTTCCCTAAGCGAGAAAACTACATCTTGGCTTTTCTACGTGGCCCTACGCGTCGATAATTAACTTCGCCCCCACTCTCACAGAGGCACCCAAGATTCCTCGGAGTTCACGAGCATGGTGCCCTCTTTAACAAGAAGCTCCCGCCACCGCCTTCTTCCAGCAGAATCGTGACGGAATTTTGCGATCAGGTCGGTCCCTTGAGAATCTACCGCATTGTTTACACCACTTATCTCACCACCTTCACTCACCAGCGCCACCTGAACATCGGGTTACAAGGTAACCCTTCCCCAACTTCACCGCGAAGCCTACCAGCATTACAAGTGTATAGGGATTTGCATAGTGAATAGTTATTTACAAGCCAAGTGAGATATCCGAGATTCACTTATTGATTTATCTCTCAAAGCATATTATTTGTATATATATATATATTCTTGTTTAGTGTTCATTAAAACTTTATTTTCATATTGTTGTGTATCTAACTTCCTTTGGGTCGCTTGCTGGCAAAGTTCATTCCAATCCCTCCGTAGCCAACCTCTAAGCACTGTGAGTCAATAAACTTATTCAGGACACAGGCCGAACGAAGTATAAGGAGTAGTACGACGCCCCCTCTGCATTCGGGATAATAGGATATATATATATATATATATATATATATATATATATATATATATATATATATATATATATATATATATATATATATATATATATATATATATATATATATATATATATATAAGAGTCGGGGAAAACTCCAACCCCCGCTCGGCCTATTCTTTGAGAGGTAGTTAATGGCCATGGTCCTACGCGGGCCCTGGCAGTTAATGCGCTGTTTTGTTTGTTCTGAGCATTTTCGGAAAGTACTCGTATGGCTAGTTTTGCTGCACTCCAAACGATCTTGATGTCCTTTCGGGGGCAGTTTCTCGTAACGTGAGCTTCGATCGCGTAGCACTGAAAGCAAGTGTGCACGTTGGTAAACTTTACGATATCTATATTTTCTGGGTGTATCCGCATTCCGAAAGCTAATATCTCGTGGTTCATGGCTTTATTGACCATGTCTGACGAGGCACACAGTACCTTAAAAACGTGTTTGGTGTCCGAATTTGATTAATTCCGTGATCTTGAGAAATTGGTTTTATTTTTCTAATTCTTCTTTAATTTCTTCTAGCGTATGTGGGCCGGCCTAAAAATATAACTTCCGGCACACAAAGGAGCGGTTTGTCATTAATTGTGGTTGGATTTGGGAGTAAAGGCCTATTTTGTTCAGGCCTCTGAGTCCATCTGATACCACCAGTCGTTCCACATCGTCTTGTCTGTGGAATAGTGAGATATATCCATTTGGAACCTCTATTTCTTCGTTATTGCGATTTTTAGATCGGCATACAGGGTCCTGATTAGCAGTCCTCTTTCCGGTTTGTTTCTTCCTGGTTCCGTCCGTAAAGATAGTCTACGGCACTCCATGTTTGCGTGTGAGAGTTGGAGTCCCTACCCTCACTCTCCCTCCGGCCCATCTATGCTAATTTGACTGACGTGATGAATAGATGAATGATTAAATGGGTGGACCAGGGTGGCCTCCTCTAAAGGGGTGAAATGTGACGGACTTTTTGATGGCTAGCGCGGAATCAACCATAGCTAGCCGGGGGTGCCGCCGCCTCGAGGGAATTAAAAAACCGCGGCTGCTTCCTACCATACACTAAGACGGTTTTGTGTCCCAAGTGGTCTTTGGGACCCCTCACAGGCTGAGTAGTTAATCTCCCCTGCAAAGGTTGCAACCCGACCCATTATCCGGGGGCTCCTCTTGTATGGGTATCTGGCAGTGGGCTAGTCGTCAAACCTACCTCCTCCCATAACTACAATTATACATTTGCTACCGCAATATATAGTTGGGACGAGGTTGAAACATCAGCGTTCATTAGCTAAGGTGTTGGGTCCAGGATGAAGATTGGGGCGGGAATTAGGCAGTCATAATTGTGATGCTGACCAACCTAAAAAAGTGTATTCTCTTTTTTTCAGAACCTTCCTTTACTGGAGGATGTTTTGATGTGGGAGAGGAAAAAGTGGGGAGTCTATAGATGAAAATGAAATATGAATGAAAATGATGAAAATTTTAGATAGGTTGATCTTCTTTCTTCAGTTCTTCCTTTCGAGCTAGGGCCCAATGCATGGATGTAAATGCAAGGAACTATAGGTGGTCTGAATCACATAGTAAGGTCTGCCAGAGGTGTGATATGGGTGTGGACGAGACTGTGGAGCATGTATTGCTGGAGTGTGCAGAGTACTACAGAGAGAGGCACGAAATGATGCAAAAGGTCTTGGTTGAAATGGGGTGCACAAGGAATGACAGAGTTGAAAAAACAGGAAGAGAATGGATGATACTAATTCTAGGTTTGGGGAGAGAGACGACTGATAACATGATTGTGGTGGTGAAGGAATTCCTTGAGAAGATGTGGTGTATCAGAAGTAGAGTACAGGAATAGAAAACGGAAGTGGCACAGTTGAGAACGAGAGAGTACTATGTACCTTTTTTTTTCTTCTCTCCTTTTTTCTGTTTTTCTTTTTTTTTCCTTTACAGGTGCCGCCGCTACAAAGGCCAGCCTCCCATCATGTGAGGCTCCTGTACAATCAAGATCAAGATCATGGTTTACAGCCAGAACAAATGCACTTACTCTAAAGGACAGAAAAAGACATGAAGGTGGAGAAGTAAAATGTGAACTCTGCAATGCAGAGAAGGAAGACATGGTCCACTTCATGTTGGAATGTCCATATCTGCAAGAAGAAAGATAAAATTCTATATATCTGCAAAGACCATGCAGGAAGATAAAATAAATTTGGTAAATATGTAGATTATCGGCGCGAATGATGGGACGTACTATTTCGTCCGTGTTCCAAAATGTTTCACGTTTTTGGAGTACATTTAAGTTGATGGCTCTTGTGGGGGTAAACACAATGGGGAGACTACACTACGATGATCCTGAGTTTCATTAAATTGGGGGGGGTCTGGGGGGCACAGCCCCCCAGTATATAATCCTAATTGTTTATAGAATAATAATTCAAAAAGGACTCAAACGCGCATGAATATTCCGACACGAGTGAACGATAATATTTACACACAAATTTTTTTTCCGGCCAGGCCGCTAATCTACATATTTACCATAAATTTAATAGGTAACATAACAACAGTTGGCTGTCTGGCTTTGACAGTTGGCTGTCTGGCTTTGTCAGTTGGCTGTCTGGCTTTGTCAGTTGGCTGTCTGGCTTTGTTCTGGAAGGTTGTCTTACAGGAGCTCCTGATCCTCATTGTAAGATTGGGATATAATACTGATTTGGGTGTGTAATTTTTCTTGTATTTATTTAATACATCAATCACTGTATAATAAATACATTAGTGATTAATACTTTTGGGGAAGATAACTGGCAGCAATCATGAGCAAGAATTTTTTTTTGGGTGAGTGTTAACTTTTTCATTAGTAAATTTCTGAGAGTATGGCTTTTTGTATAGATGGTGAGAGCATGCCGTTTGAAAGTAGTGTGTATGTGGTGTGTGATGCATGTGGAGTTGAAAGGAGAGTGAATGTAACTGAATGCCGTGTGTGTTTTCTGGAAGGGGAGGTTAGGAGGTTGAGTGGGGAATGTAAGAGGTTGAATAACATAACATAACATAACATAATTACACGGATGACAAAAGCCACAAGGGCCTATCAAAGGTCATCCGCCTCCGTCAAAACCCACCCACAAAAAGCACCATCACCAGGGGAAGACAAAATCAAAGTCCCCCACAATATAATATAACGGATGACAAAAGCCACAAGGGCTCATCATAGGTCATCCGAGTCAAGCGGCCTCTTTTTCAAGGCACCCAAACTCCCAGGAAGACTGCATCCAGAAACAAGGGTATCACCAATCAAGGCTTGTCAAGAACTAAATCATGCAGCTATAGATATATACAAACAATATTAATATATACAAAACTTAGGAACCATCACAACCTTCCCTTCCCATAAACTCATCCAACCTACTCTTAAATACATTTAGATTTGGACTACCTACTACCCTCTGCGGCAATTTGTTCCAGAAGTCTACCACTCTATTGGTGAAAAAATATTTTCTTAAATCCAACCTACACCCTTGCTTTTTAATTTTCAAGTGGTGACCTCTAGTCCGATTTCCATCATCTAACTCAAAAAACTTGCTAACATCCAATTTATCTATCCCGGAAAAAATTTTAAACAGCTCAATCATATCCCCTCTCACACACCTCCTTTCGAACGAGAACATATTTAATACCCTCAGTCTATCTTCATATTCAAGGTGCCTCAGGGAAGGAATAATCTTTGTTGCCCTCCGTTGCACTGACTCAAGAAGGTTAATATCGTGTCTAAAATGTGGGGACCATGCCTGTATACAGTACTCTAGATGTGGCCTAACATAAGAGTTATAGAGTTTAAGAATAACCTCCTTACTTTTGTAACTGACATTTCTCTTAATAAAACCAAGCACTCTATTTGCCCTATTTCTTGCTTCAATACACTGCTTAGAAAACCTTAATGACTTATCTATTACTACTCCTAGATCTTTCTCATCCTCTACTGAGCTCAGCCAATGCCCATCCATTTCATAGTTAAATTCTCTATTATCTTTTCCCATGTTAATAACTTTGCACTTATCAAGGTTGAAAGTCATTTGCCACTTATGTGCCCAGGATAACAATTTATTTAAGTCCCCCTGCACTTTAAAATTATCATCAATATCTTTAACTACAGCTGCTAATTTGGTATCATCCGCAAAAATTGACACTTTATTATTAACTGCCTCCCCAAGATCGTTTATATAGATGACAAATAATAATGGACCGAGAACTGATCCCTGAGGAACCCCACTGATAACATCCCTCCACTCTGACTTTACACCATTTAGCACTACCCTTTGCTTCCTGTCTTTCAGCCACTCAGCTATCCAATTTGAAACACCCCCACATATCCCAATCATTTTTAATTTATGAACTAGTCTCCTGTGTGGTACCTTATCAAATGCTTTACTAAAATCTAAGTAAATTATATCTACATTCTCTCCCTTATCTACTTGATCTGTTACAAACTCCAGAAAGTCTAGTAAGTTAGTCAAACATGATCTACCTGATCTAAACCCATGCTGAGCATCGCTGATTAACCCCTCCCTCTCTAGATGTTGGCAAATCCCTTTTTTAACTATTTTCTCAAGAATTTTACAGACTACAGGAGTTAGGCTAACCGGTCTAAAGTTATTTGGATCCTCTTTACTACCCTTCTTGAAAATGGGGACTACATTCGCTCTCTTCCAATCATCGGGTATTTCTCCATATTCCAATGACCTAGTATATAACTTGTCCAGAGCTATTGAGATACTTTCTACCCCTTCTTTAAGTATCCTAGAATGAATATTATCAGGGCCGGAGGCCTTGGTAGTATCTAAATCACCTATTAGTCCTTTTATCATCCTCCGATCCACACAAATGTTAGTAAACACCTCTTTTCCTGACCTATGAGTACTATACATAGGACTATTTAGTTTCTCTTTTGTAAATACTGATGCAAAATGACCATTTAGTACCTCAACTATTTCCTCATCAGTTTCTCTCACAAACCCTTCATATTTGATAGGTCCTATTTTAACTCTGCCACACTTGTTATTAATTTTATAGTAACTAAAGAACTTTCTAGGATCTTTGTTGCTATCCTGAGCTAATTTAATTTCTGACACCCTTTTGTTCTTCTTTAGAATCTTATTTAACTCATTCCTAGCCATTCTATAATCACTTAAATTTTGAATATTATTTTCTACCTGTAATTTTTTATATGCCCTTTTCTTCTCTGAAATTTTTCTAGCTATCTCCTGATTCCACCATAATGGTTTCCTACTTTTGTTCCTAATGGCCTTCATTGGGATACATTGTTCTTGGACTACATTTATTATATGCTTGAAAGTATCCCACATCCCATAAGCATTTTTACCTCTGAATTCTATATCCCAGTCTACCAAATTTAGCAAGCTTCGAAGTTTTACATAATCTCCCTTATGAAAATTTGGAACTTTTTCAGCATTCTCAGTTATTTTACCCTTCTCAATTCCCAAGTTAAAACGAACTATCTGATGGTCACTATTTCCCAATGCTTCCCCAACAGTCAATTCTTGAACTAAATGATCACTGTTAGAAAGTACTAAATCTAATATATTGTCCCCCCTCGTTGAATCGTTAACAAATTGATTCAAAAAATTATCCTCAAAGCATTCTATGAACCTGCCACTTGTTCTATCCCTACCTATCATATTTTCCCAGTCCACAGAGTTTAAGTTGAAGTCCCCAATAATAACTGCATCTGTTTCACATCCCTTACTTATTTCCCTTATCATTAGTTCATCTATATCATCAGTCTGCCCAGGTGGCCTGTAAAAAGCTCCCAAATGCACCATTCTATTTTTACTGAACCTAATATCTATCCAAAGTGACTCAACTCCATCCTGCTTTATTGAAGTATTTAAACTTGAAACAATGTTGTTTTTTATATAGATAATTATTCCTCCACCAATCCTACCTGTCCTTTGACTAATGTACATATTATAGCCCTGAAAATCAAATTCACTTATAGTGTCACTAAATTCTATTTCATTAACCCATGATTCAGTAACGCATAATATATCTATATCCTCATTGCTAATATAACTAAATAGCTCATCCTTCTTGTTTCTAAGACTACGAGCATTTGTATAGAAACAATTTAACCCCCCTATCCCTGAAGCACCTCTTGAAACTTGAATGACCTCACCTCTATCGCCTTGGAACCTATTTCTGTTATCTGCCAAGTCCATTCTACTTTCAGTACTATAATGTCCTCTCATAATTCCCTGACCACTATTAGTATCTAGTTTCCCGCCCGCAAAGACCTAATAACACGATCATACTCCTCCCACAACACATCTACCCCCCTCCTACTCAAATGCAGTCCATCCATCGCATACATTTCTTTCATTCCAACAAACCTATCCCACACATCCACAAACATGACACCTTCCATCTCACACATCCTCCTCACATAATCATTCAGCCCAATTGCACGAGACATCCATTCTACCCCAACATCCATTCTTGGAAGCACACCTGTCACAACACCTTTCATTCTACTTTCTTTCACCTTTTCAATCAACCTCTTGTACCTCTCACGTAACTCACATGCACCCACTTTCTTCACATCATTCACTCCTACATGTGTAATCACAACCGCATCCCTTGCACAGCCAGACACCAGTTCCTCATACCTATCAGACAGATCTCTCACTCCAGCACCCGGCAAACACACCCTCAAACCATTCAATCTACTTGCATTCAACTTCCTATCTAAATATCTAACTCGCGAATCACCCATCACAAGCACTTCAGTCAGACTCCTATTCCTAACCCCCACAGACCTAACTCCATCCCCACTCCTATTCTCATTCAAACTACCAGTCACTCGAACTCCACCCCCACCCCCATCAGTCATATCACTTCCAGTTACTTCCTCTCTTAGGGCACTGAATCTATTAGTCAAGCTAATAGGATCTGTGTCCCTCTGACTCACACACCTATTCTCCCCCTGGCTAACCACCTCAACAGAGGCAACCCTATTCTCACAAAGAACAGGAGAAGCCTCCCTAGCTTCATGTTTGAGGTGAGAAGAGATGCAAGTGTGCGATTGAAGGGTGAGATTAGTGCTAAGAGGGTGGAAGAGAGGGCTAGGACTGGGAACAGTGTGGAAGTTGTGAGTGATGATGAATGGTGGGTGAAAATGGATAGGATAGATAAGTTAGGACAGGTTAGGTGTGTGAATGAGAGGGACATAGAACCTGTTAGGTTGACTAACAGATTCAATGTCCTGAGAGAGGAAGAGTGTGAAAGTGATTTGCCTGGTGTGATTGTGGATGAAAGCAGGATGGGTGGTAGCGTGACTGAGAACAGGAGGGAGGGTAATGTTAGGCCAAGACAGAATAGGAGAATGACTGAGGTGCTAGTGATGGGTGACTCTCAGATTAGGTATTTAGATAGGAAGTTGAGTGATAGCAAGTGGAAGGGAATGAGAGTTTGTCTGCCGGGTGCTGGTGTAAGTGATGTTTGTGAGAGGTATGATAGGCTGGTTTCTGGGTGTGAGAGGGATGCAGTTGTGATTACACATGTGGGAGTGAATGATGTAAAGAAGGTGGGTACATGTGAGTTACGTGAGCAGTATAAAAGGTTAGTTGAAAGGATGAGTAAAAGCAGGGTAAAAGGTGTTGTTTCTGGTGTGCTTCCGAGATTGGATGTGGGGGTAGAATGGTTGTCGCGTGCAATTGGTTTGAATGAATTTGTGAAAGGACTGTGTGAGGAGTTAGGATTGGTGTTTGTAGATGTCTGGGGAGGGTTTTACGGGAATAGGAGGTTGTATGCGATGGATGGGCTCCATCTTAGTCGGGCAGGTGTTGAGGTTCTATGGGGGGAGCTGGATAGTGTGATTAGGTCCTTACGGGTGGGAAACTAGAAGCTGTTAGAGGTAAGGGAATAACAGTAATAGAGGGCAGGTGTAGGAAATGGAAGGGATGCAGAGATAGAGGAATAGCTAAGGGAGAGGGCATACTGATGCGTTATAGGGGGACTAATGCACAAGTGAATGAGCAGATAACTAGGAATAGAAAAGCACGATGCAATGAAGATGGGAATAATAAAAAAAACTTAAAAATATACTACACAAATAGTCGGAGTATAAGGAATAAGATAGATCTCTTAAGAGCGTTAGCAAGTGAAGAGAATTTTGATATAATTGCGATAACAGAGTCATGGCTTGATTTGGCAGGTAATCACTTTAAACCTGAGGTTGAGATTGAGGGCTTTAACATGTTCCATACAGATAGGAATAGGAAGAGAGGAGGAGGGGTTATTATTTATATTAAAGATAATCTCCAGTGTTGTGTAAACAGTACAATTAAATTAGATGATAACACAGAGTCATTATGGCTAAATGTAAAGGAAGGTAAAAACAAGCTTGTCTTAGGATTATTATACAGACCACCAAATCTTAGTAAGGAAGCTTCAAATCTTCTTTGGCAGGAGATTGAACGGGCATGTAGAAGTAAGCATGTGTGTATAATGGGCGATTTTAATTACAGAAATATAGACTGGGAAGCTCTTGTGGGTGATCAGGAGGCTGAGGAATTTTTGAATGTTGTCCAAGATAATTTTCTGAGGCAGATTATTAACGAACCCACTAGAGGTAATAATATACTGGATTTAGTTCTGACAAATAGGGAAGAAGTTATTAAGGATACTGAGATTGGAGGAAATTTGGGTAATAGTGACCATTGTGAAATTAGATTCAAGATGAAATGGAATGGTATTGATAGTAGCATGAACAATGTTAAAATTCCTGACTTTAGAAGAGCAAATTATAATGGGCTCAGGACTTACCTGGAGGCAGTTGTACAGAAACCAGGCAATGAAATCAATTCAGGAATAGATTCAATGATATCAGTTAGTGGAGACAGTAATCACCAGGAGGAAGAGATTACAATTGAAGAGGAGTATGAAAGAATAATTGAGCAATTAATTACAGGTCAGATGATTAACATTCCATATAAGGAGATTAGGACTAAAAATAATGACCCAAAATGGATGACAGATAAAATTAAGCATTATATTGGCATTAAAAAGGGCATTTATAGGAAAATAAAAAATGGAGAGGATCACTTAAGGCAGAGATATAATGAACTAGCAAGAGATGTTAAAAAGTTAGTTAGAGTAGCAAGGAGAAATTATGAAATTAAAGTGGCAAATAGGGCAAAGGAAGATCCTAAAAGTTTTTATCAATTATACAAAACTAAGGTTAGAGATAAAATAGGCCCACTTATAGATTCCAATGGACAATTAGTGAGTGATAGGGACTCAATGGCTGGAATGCTAAATGACTTTTTTCTCTCAGTATTTACACAGGAGGATACTCTAAATATACCTGAGGTGTCAATGATCTTTCGGGGTAATGATGAAGAGAAATTAAAGGATATCTTGATCACAAAGGAGATAGTGACAAAGGAAATTGATAAAATCAAAAGTAGTAAAGCACCCGGTCCTGATGAGCTCTTTCCTAGAATTTTGAAAGAATGTAAGGATGTGTTAAGTGAGCCCCTAGCATGCATCTTTAGAAAATCATTGGAGAGTGGCATTGTGCCAGTGGCATGGAAGAAAGCCAATGTGATACCTATATTTAAGAAAGGGGATAAAACAAATATGTCTAATTACAGACCAGTAAGTTTGACATCAGTGGTAGGGAAAATGATGGAATCTATTATAGCAAGGAATATTAGAGATCACTTGGATAAGCATAAGTTGCTAAAAGAATCACAGCATGGCTTTAGTAAGGGTAAATCCTGTCTCACTAATTTGCTGTCTTTTTATAGTAAGGTGTATGAAGCAGCAGATAATGATGAAAACTATGATATTTTATACTTGGACTTTAGTAAGGCTTTTGATCGAGTGCCACACTTACGACTTCTGAGCAAAGTTAAAGCACACGGGATCGATGGCAGTATATTTAGGTGGATTCAGTCATGGCTTGGTGACAGACAGCAAAGAGTTAGTATAGATGGAGTTAAATCTGAGTGGGGGTGTGTTAGCAGTGGAGTTCCTCAAGGATCTGTTTTGGGTCCCTTGCTATTCTTAATTTATATTAATGATCTTGACATAGGTATAAGTAGTGACCTGAGTAAATTTGCTGATGATACTAAGCTAGGTAGGGCCATTAGGGCTGATTCTGATCCTGTTGTAATGCAGGAGGAATTAACCATTCTGTCCAATTGGGCCGAGAAATGGCAAATGAAGTTTAACATAGACAAATGTAGTGTACTTAGTATAGGTAGAAATAATCCATTGAATAGTTATAAATTAAATGGCAGAATTTTAGGGAGGACTGATTGTGAGAGAGACTTGGGTATTTTGGTAAGTTCAGACCTTCGTCCTAGAAAGCAATGTCTAAATGCTAAGAATAAAGCTAATAGGATATTGGGATTCATTAGGAGGAGTGTAAGCAATAAGAGTGCTGAAGTCATTCTAAAACTGTATCTGGCGCTAGTTAGGCCTCATCTAGACTATGCAGTACAATTTTGGTCACCATATTATAGGAAGGATATTGATTTGCTTGAGTCTGTGCAGAGAAGGATGACAAAGATGATTGGTGGGCTAAGGAACTTACCTTATGGTGAAAGGCTCAGAAAACTAAATCTACATACATTGGAAAGGAGAAGAGTCAGAGGGGAATTGATTGAAGTCTTCAAATGGGTAAAAGGATATAATAAAGGGGATCTGGGTAAGGTTCTTATACTTAGTGAACATGACAGGACACGTAGCAATGGGTTTAAGCTTGATAAGTATAGGTTTAGGAAGGAGATTGGGAGGAATTGGTTTACAAATCGTGTGGTAGATGGATGGAATAGGCTCACTAGGCATGTGATAGAAGCCTCCTCTCTGGGTAGTTTTAAGAATAGATTAGATAAATATATGGATGAAGCTGCTAGATGGGACTGACTTTTTTTTATGTACATATGTATATATTTTTCTAAGGAGTGGGAAGATTATATTTTGCGGTTGCATGAATGGACATAATCCTCTGGATGCATTTTATGTATATTGTAGATTAGATCTGACGAACTCCTGTAAAGGGTGACAATGTTGATGACTTTTCTCTGGTAAGAAATCTTTTGTGTGTTGAATGGAACAGGAGCTGCCAAGTGTAGGCCATGAATGGTCTTTTGCAGTCTCCTTCTTTTCTTATGTTCTTATGTTCTTATAATTTCACGGATGACAAAAGCCACAAGGGCATATCAAAGGTCATCGGCCTCCGTCAAAACCCACCCACAAAAAGCACCATCACCAGGGAAAGACAAAATCAAAGTCCCCCACAATATAATATAAGATGACAAAAGCCACAATGGCTCATCATAGGTCATCCTAGTCAAACAGCCTCTTTTTTAAGGCACCCAAACTCCCAGGAAAAGTACATCCAGAGTATTCCGTCGAGAAACAAGGGTATCACCAATTAAGGGTTGTCAAGAACTAAATCATGCAGCTATAGATATATATAAACAATATGGTAAATATGTAGATTAACAGCCTGTCCGAAATGCAACCCAGGCTCAGATGGTAGGGCCATCCATAGGGGCGAATCCGGGCTCGGCGCCAAGCACCGAACCAGCCAGTGCCCCTGTGACTGCCAGGACCTTCTCCACCTCGGAGAAGGACTTTGCTGAGGCCAGTCCATCTGGCCTGGGGGCTCCTACCAGTAGAGGGGAGAAACAGGTTCATTATCCACCTGCCTCTCCTAAAAGAAACAAAAAAAAATGGGGGTGGGCTGCGGGCTGCAGGAACGCATCAGTCTGCTACTTCGGTAAGCGTCCAATCCAAGATCGGCACATCTGAGTACGGAATCCCTGACAAAGCCCAAAAGTACAAGTGCGCAGAACGGAGCCTCGATTACATCAGGGCCTCTCATTCAGAGACTATCTGGCATTTTCAAGCCCACTGGCCTCAAATGCTTCCTGGTTATTCGCTCCACTGATTGCAGCATGTTGGCTAAGGGCAACATGACCCATCAGAGGAGAGCTTTAGCTAGTGTGATTGGTAGAGAGCTGAAGATGACCTGTTTCTCAGACGGGAGATGGGAGCCTTTTGGCGAATGTGTCAAATCCCTTCGAGGTGGCCATGATTTGTGCCCTTTGGCACTTGATGGCACACCTGTGAGTGTGATGCCGCACTCTACTATGAACTTCATGAAAGGAGTAGTTTATGAAAGGAAACTTGTTGACTACTCCAAAGATGACCTCACCTTAGAGCTGGCCGACCATGGGGCGGTCAAGGTTGAACGTGTGATGAGAAAACAAGGAGGGGCCTCAAGACCCACCCCTACACTCTTTGTCATGTTTGACTGTGACAAGCTCCATGAGTCGGTGTATGCCGGGTGATATCGCTACAGCATGAAGGCATTCGTACCACTGCCGCGGAGGGGCTATTACTGCCACCACTTCACTTATACTAATCACTCATGTTAATGTGCAAAGTCAGAGTCACCCCAAATCTGTGTAAGTTGCTCCAAGGCTGCACACGATAAGTCTAAATCGTGTGTGGCCAAGTGTGTCAATTGCGGAGTGCCACACCCTGCTTCTTCGAAGCAATGGGGTGCATATCTCCTTGAGAAAGAGATCCTGGCCATTCAGGCTCAGGATCAACTCTCATTTAGCGAGTCTAAGGACTAGGTCCTGGCATGCCCACTGCTGCTCTGGGATGTCCTGGGCCTCAATATTGAGAAAAAGACACCCTCTGCTCTTGGCCCCTCCAGACCTATGAGTACGGTTGTTTCCGCGCCCATTCGGAACCCTTCTGCAGGTTATACCCATCCCGGCATTCCCCTGGTGAAAATGGTGGCACAGAGGGTAAAACCAGCTCCCGCGCCTTACACCATCATGAGTGTTTCCCAGTAGGCAAAATGGCCATGCCTCTCCACGAGTCATTAGACTCACAGGAGGCAACACCCCGGAAGTTGGTTATCAGGCCATCTTCCGGGGTTCCTAAAGCTGCCCCCCTAAAAGGAAGACAGCACTAAATGAGCTTTGGCTCCTTTGCCCACACCCAGTGCTGGGCTGGGTGTCTCAGAGACACCCTCTAAAGTCACCCTGCCCATCTAAGTTTCTGAGGCCGAGGGAGGAAAAGACTCGCATGGCAAGCCCAACTTCCCCCAATAAATCCTCGAAGGCGACAGCACATTCTCCGACAAACAGTGCCTGTAGTTGTGCCTCTGGGAAGTGTATGGCTATTCCTGTGAGGGTCTTCTTTTCAAAGAGGGCCCCCGAATCTCCGAGCTATGCCTGAGGGCATATTCCTTCAATGGAATTGCTGCAGACTCTGGGCCAACTGGGAGGAGTTGCGGGGGCTCGTCTACTTCCGTTCCCTGTTAGCTATCTTTTTGAAGGAGACCATGCTGGGCACATGCCCCCTGCCCACCCTCCTGGGGTATAAGGGTTTTGTGACCCCACCATCACTGGATGGGGGCCCGATGGGAGGATGTGCGGTTTACACCTGGAATGATATCTCCGTTCTTCTCTTCACTTTAGATACCTCATTTCAGGCATTAGCTGTGCAGCTGCACCTTGATAGGAGGTATATTGTTATTTCTGCGTACATTCCACTGGCAGCTGACTTCACTGCGGGGGACTTCCGCTGCATCGTGGCATGGTTGCTGAGGCCCATTTTTCTGCTCAGAGATCTAAACAGTAGACACCCCCTCTGGAGAGACTAATCTATTAATAGCCGGGGTAAATGCCTTGCCCACCTGATCGATGAGCTTGAGATGCCCGAGAACCGCTTCATTTTCCAGCCTCAATCTATCTTTGTGCTCTCTGGATGGACATTCTGATTTTGATTGTGGGATGGTTGATGACCTCTATGGTAGTGATCACTTTCCCAATCACATATCATTTTCTGGGCCACTTCTGCCCGAGAGCCCACCCTGGTAGTGCTTGGCGCGGGCACCCTGGTGTGCATTTCAGGAAATGACTGAATTCTCTATCTTGGTTGAGGAGTTTAGGTTGGTAGATGAGGCTGTTTAGTTCTCCTGCGTTATGCCTACATGAGCACTGCCCAAACGATTTCACTGTCAATGAATTTTGTCGAGCTAGGTTCCGGTATATTTTGAAGTACACCTGCTGCTCTTCTTGGCAGGCATACTTGTCTTCACTTAACAGGAAGACCCCTCTAGCATAGGTGTGTAAGCGAGTCAAAATGATTCGGTGCAAGTTCTTGTAGGACCCCTCTCCCATTCTCTAGGAGAATGAGACTGCAAACTCGGACCCTGCGTCCATGGTGAAATCCTTTGTGACCACTTTCTCAGCATTCTCTAGATAGGATGCTGCTCGGCCAGCTTTCACTGCATGTTGTGATGTCACGGAGAACCCTTCAATGACAGGTTTACTCAGAGTGAGTTGCATTCCGCTCTTGCTTCACGCGCGGACACCGCCCATGGTCTGGACGATGCCCCGTACGCCTGGGTGAGTGAGGCATGGCCTTTCTCTTAGATTTGTTCAATAGGATCTGGGTGGAGGGTCTCCTCCCAGATTCCTGGTGAATCGCTACTGTGCTCGCCTTTAACCTCTTGCATGTGCATGTGATGGAGAAATTGGTAAATGTTAGATTAGTCTTTTTTCTGTTGTGATGTCACGGAGAACCCTTCAATGACAGGTTTACTCAGAGTGAGTTGCATTCCGCTCTTGCTTCACGCGCGGACACCGCCCATGGTCTGGACGATGCCCCGTACGCCTGGGTGAGTGAGGCATGGCCTTTCTCTTAGATTTGTTCAATAGGATCTGGGTGGAGGGTCTCCTCCCAGATTCCTGGTGAATCGCTACTGTGCTCGCCTTTAACCTCTTGCATGTGCATGTGATGGAGAAATTGGTAAATGTTAGATTAGTCTTTTTTCTTGACAGCGGAGGCCATCTATCTTCTGCACAGTGCGGCTTCCACTAGTTCCACTCTATATCGGATGCTCTTCTCAGACTGGAAAATGCCATCCAGCACTACACCATGGTGTTTTTCGATCTGGAGAAGGCCCATGATATGGTATCATGGAGACTCTCCACACGATGGGGGTGAGTGGATGCCTCCCAGTCTTTATATCTGAATTTTTGCTAGATAGTCGATTCCGTGTACTGGTGGTTGGAGCCCTCTCAGGCCCAATGAAGCAGGAAGAGGATGTCCCGCATGGAAGTGTCCTCAGTGTCACACTCTTTGCCATGAGAGTCCAACGGCATTACCTCGGTGCTGCCGGAAGATGTTCTTGCTCCACTCTACATGGAGAACATTTCAATCTCTTTTGGCATTGCCCAGATGCCAACTCTGGAGCAAGGACTCCAACAGGCATTGAACTGCATCTCTCGCTATGCTGAAGCACACAGCTTTCGGTTTTCCTTGGCCAAGACTAAGGTGGTGCAATTCTGCTGCCATCCATGGCTCCACCCTGACCCAGACTTTTCTCAATGGGGTATGCCTGGAAGGGGTTGAATTGTACTGTTTCCTTGGTCTTGTATTTGACTGATGCCTCACCTGGGAGGCTCATATTCACAGCCTTAAGGTCTCTTGTACCCGCGCCATGGATATTCTTTGTTCCATGACATTCAGCGTTGGGGCGCTGATAGGGCTACTGCCTTACTTTTTTATCGGTCCTTTGTTCGTTAGAAGCTTGACTACGGACACAAGTTTTATGCATCCGTAGCTGAGCGTGTATTGTGGAAGGTAGACTCGATCCACCACACAGGCCTTCACCTGGCAACTCGTGCTTTCTGCACTTCCCCCATTGAGAGGGTACTTGTTGATGCTGGGGAAATGCCACTCCCTATACGCTGTGTACAGTGCATTATTTGCCTATACATGCGAGCTCGGCCCCTCTCTTAGTTGCCAACAGCTGATTTTGATGGTGCTTATTTCACCGAGAGATGCCAGTCATACCTTAAGCCCCTTGCGTTTATGGCTAGGAAACTCCTTTGAGAGCTAGGTATAGCTCTCAGGCTTGTGGTGCCCCTGGTTCTGCCCAGGACACCACCCTGGAGGGTACTTCCTTTGGCTATTTTCTCCACGCCTCTGCTCCCAAAGCTTCTACAGTGCTGAGAATAATGCATTCAACCTTTTTGGAACACACCTTGTGTCATGCAGGAACCATGCTAGCGGAACGGATGGCTCAAGTCCCACACTGTATCCCCTCTGTTTGAAGTCAGCGGGGTTCTACCAGGTGCTGCATTTGTCTTCACGGCTGAGCTAGTGGCAATACACCACCCAGCTAGGGAGATTACATGACGTGCCCTGTTCAGAGACAAGATTGTGATATATAGCAACTCAAAAGCACCCTGAGTGTTCTCAGGGCATTGGAATCTCCACATCTCCTGGTTCGGGATATCCATGATGCCACGGTTTTGGCGAGCTAGGCATATGTTGAGATTATCTTCTGCTGGGTTCCTGGACATGTAGGAATTGCGGATCATGAGGGCGCCAAAGATTCTGCGAGGCCTGGATGACTGGACCAGTGTTTTTCTCTTCTTCACACCGACTACATGGCAGGAATACCGGTAGTTGCGCTGCAACTGTTCCCAATGCTGCGAAGGCTTCAGGTTGCTTTCCGTTGTCTCCTGAATTGCACACCCTCCCATGACACACCGCCATTTGATGGAGCGCTCGCCTGCGCCCTACTGTGAAGACTGCATTGTCCCCCAGAATGTTTGGCACATTTTTGTTGAATGTCCCTGTCTGGGTGATCTTCACACATTTTACCTGTCCCCGGTACCAGAATGTGCGGGATTGCTACCGCCTGTTCCTTGTACTCAGGACAAGTTCCTTCATATTGACTGGTAGACTTATATAGACTTTTGGGGGAGGCCAGTCTTCTCCCCCTTATTTAACTAGTTGTTTTTTTTTGTAGGTTGCAAGTTTCTGTACCAGGGAAGATGGACCTCTCCCCCAGACGAGGGAATGAACTCTCTGGCCTTAGAAAAACTAACAAAATTTTGAAAAATAAATTTATTCACAATTGCATAAATAAAGAGGTATTCCTATGTTATTTGATGAGCTGAATAACATTGGTTCTATAACTTTTTTTGATTAGAAGGCTCTAAAACTTGGAAATGATGGCGCTATCTTTGTCTTAAATTACTGATTTTTTTTTTTACTGTAATATAATTGCACTGGATTTGAAAGACTTGTTTCTAAACTTTACTGCCTAAAACT
The DNA here is from genome assembly GCA_963969495.1 of Ceratothoa steindachneri. Lineage (NCBI taxonomy): Eukaryota > Metazoa > Arthropoda > Malacostraca > Isopoda > Cymothoidae > Ceratothoa > Ceratothoa steindachneri. The sequence goes on along the minus strand of OZ018323.1, from coordinate 46,811,515 downwards.
TTTTTCAGTGAGAAGCTGAGGAAAATATTGTGATAATCATTAAGATTAGTGGTGCACGATTTAGGTAGTGAATACCACTATATTATTGAAAATGGCAGGTAGGGGGAACAATCGTCCATAATTAAAGGGGGCTATGGAGGTTGAAACCCCATTTTGAAATTCCCTTCAAAATGATACCTATATATAATACAAAATGCAATAATAGCTAAAAAAAAATTGTGTGCCACTAATCTTAACAATTACCAATATCGTTAGGGTTAGGTAAGGTTTAGGTCTAAATCTGGATCTTTTAAATGAATTTAAAAATGTGCTTTTCTTATGCAGTTTGGGTAATCTTTTACATTAGTGACTTGGGTGTTTTGGGTTGTTTTTTATTCCAAATTGAACAATATCGGTGTTTCATTGTTTGTTATGTATTTGGTTATTTCGTATATGTGTTTGATTACTGGAAGCTGGCTTTGAGCCATGTTTCTATATGGGGTGGCAAAGCCCCCCCCCCCCTCCCGTTTGCTTTGCTCACCCTCAGGAACAACTAAATAAATTAAAGAATTTGGAACAAAGGAGAATCATTATGAGATAACAGAAAAAATATCCCTAGTTGCTAATGTGAAAGATTACTAAAATTAGCAAAATAATAACATACCTATTTAAAAAAAAATGAATAACTACATTATTATTAAGTTAAGGAAGGTGAAAATGTCATCTGTGAACACCATTTTAAGAATTAAGAACATTTATTTCTTTAAAAATTAAAAAAAATCATGTTAAAACAAATATTATCCAATATCTAAATTTGGGCTGCACATTGTGTCCTGTGGGAAACCATTTCACTACCAAAAAATATCCAACCTATCTCCCCCAGAACAAATTTTAAAAAGCTCAAGTTTCATATATCCTCTTACACACCTTTCAAATTAGAACATATTTGATGCCTTCAACCTATCTAGTTATATATTCAAGGTGCTTCAGAGAAGATATCATCTTTGTTGCCCTCCTTTGAACTAACTCTAGCAGGTGTGGGGACCATGCTTGGATACAGTACTCTAAGTTTGGCCTGATATATGAGTTATATAGTTTATGCCTTCACTGCTTAGAAAACCTCATTGACCTATCTTCTATGTAACATAACATAACATAATTACACGGATGACAAAAGCCACAAGGGCCTATCAAAGGTCATCCGCCTCCGTCAAAACCCACCCACAAAAAGCACCATCACCAGGGGAAGACAAAATCAAAGTCCCCCACAATATAATATAACAGATGACAAGAGCCACAAGGGCTCATCATAGGTCATCCGAGTCAAACGGCCTCTTTTTTAAGGCACCCAAACTCCCAGGAAAACTACATCCAGAGGATTGCATCAGAAACAAGGGTATCACCAATCAAGGCTTGTCAAGAACTAAATCATGCTAAATTCTCTCTTATCTCTTCCCATGTTAATAACTACATTTTTTAAGATTAAAATTCATATATCACTTTTGCGCCCAACCTAATAACTTATTGAAGTCACTCTGCACTTTAAAGCTACCCCTAACTTTATTTACTACATCTGCCAATTTTGTTTCCTCAGCAAAAATTAACAATTTGCTATTTACACCCTCCTGAAGATCATTTATATAAACTATGAATAATAATGGGCCCAGCACTCATCCCTAAGGTATACCACTGATAGCATACCTCCACTGAGACCTCACAACCTCACCTTAGTTCTGCCTTGTCTTTCAGCATATCCCATGCATTTTTAATTTGTGCACTAGTCTCTTATATGGAACCTTATCAAAAACTTTCTAAGCACATGCTGAATATCATTTATTTAACCTCTATCTAGGTGCTCAAAAATAGCATTATTAACTAACTTCTAAAAATTGTACAAACTATAGATATTAAACTTATGGGTTCTTGTAAAGGGTAGGCCCTCGGATTCCCATGCTTTCCCTTTCTCATCATAGTTTATGGTATTTATCGTAGGTCGACCCGCTTCAAGGCTACCATTTTTGGCCTATCCTTTGGACTGAAGGATATAAATGGGGCTGTGAGCCCTTTTAAGTTATTCTGTTGCGAAAATTCTGCCTGATTGCTCCACTGAATCATTGTGCGTCACTTATCTTGATGTTATTAATTTTTGGTGACCCATATTGGATTCCTTTGTGCAGCAAGGATTTTCTGCCATTGATTCCTGCCAGCATTGTCGATGCCCTTCTGTCGGCTGCATCAAATTGTGCTCTTCCAGTTACGTTTGCAAGTGTTTTCCTTGGGAAGCCGTTCACACTGGGCACGTGAAAGTTCTCCCCTAGTCACCTCGCCATTTCCTCTTTGGAATTCTGTCATCCCAAATTCCTTCTCTCGGATCGTTGGGCCTTCAAATCATCGTGCCCCGTGGTCTCGTCGCCTTTCACCATGATATCACCATCTGTGGGTTTCTCCTCGCCGAAGACCGCCATCGCATTCACCACTGTCGACTAGGGTCGATTTCACTCATTATTGCTGAACATCTTTCGCCTGGGTTCCCTACGTGGGTTATTGCTTCACTGCTCTGGTATCAGGTATTTTGGAGTATCTCTTTATTCTTACGTCCCCTTTAAATTAATTGTTATTCATGTAACTTTGGGCCTTCGGGTAAGGGACGTAAGACAGGGAGGTTATTCCGGGAACACCTATCTCTAGGGTAGCGAAGCCTATCTTCTTCTTCAATGGCGCGTGTCATTTTGGCTCTAGACAATTTATCCATAGAACCCATTTTTGTATGTGTGAATATCTCTTTGGTTAAAATGACTTGTGGTCGTTTGATGGTGTTAAGCATTTGTGACTTTTCTTATTGTTCGATGACCCCTGTATAATTTGCCTACAGTTAATTTATTTCATTTTAATTTTGTTGTAAATAATACTATAAATACTTTTTGTGTGTGTATTTATTTAACCCCTTGTGGATACCTCATAATTTAGCACCGTCCTGATTAATTCTGGTGAATTTCTGGTAGGCCTTTAGATCCCTGGTCTTCTATAAATTTTAGGTGTCTATTTTCTTTGGGCCGTGTGAACCGGGTTCTGCGATAACCTTTACAGATCTCTTTACTTCCTGTATTAATAATTGCCATTACATTTGCTATTTTCCAATCATTGCGTATTTCTCCACATTCTAGTGATCTAGTATATACGAGTATCTTCTCAAGAGTTACTGGAATACTTTCTACACCTTTAAGTAACCTACAATGATGTCATCTAGACCAGATACCTTAACATAACATAATTTCACAGATGACAAAAGCCACAAGGGCCTATCAAAGGTCATCCGTATCTGTCAAAACCCACCATAGGATTGTGTTAGATCATTCATCTACAATATACAATTTGAACCATCCACAGGAATGTGTCAAAAACAAAAGCATCATCATCAACACTCATCCAAATCCAAATCAATCATAATATACAATAATAAAAATCTGCCTCCACAGGAAAGAGTCCAGAATACCACCTCCCCCCCCAACCCCTAGTATTTAAATCAATTATAAGTTATTTAATGATTTCTCTCTCTACATTAATGGTGTTCAATACCTCATTCCTGACCTAGAACTATAAATCAAACTGTTTGGATTCTTTTCTATAAATACTGAAACAAAATGATCCTTTAGTACCTCTACTATTTCCTATCAGATTGTTTTTGCTATTAGATTTGTTATTGATTTTATAATATCTAAAGAATTTTCTTGAATTCAATCCAGACCAAGGAAGAAGGAATATATGGCATTTGGGCAATAGACTCATTAAAGTGGTAGGAAAACATTCTTTTTTGGCATGATAGTAAGTAAAACAGGAGTCTGAGGTTATTCACAGGAGAATGAAACAACTCAGAAAGCTTGTGAGAATCTGTCTGGACTGGGCTGGGTAGAAAGATAAACAGGTATGAGACAGAAATGGTGTATGATTTCCATGTACCTATACAAGGTAGAATTAATTGACTACAGGAAAATGAAGATACAAGATACTGCCAGAAGGATGAGCCAGAGAAGTGGCAGTTGAAGTTATGAGGAGAGGATTGCTTAGAGAAAGATAGTGTTTGGAAAATTAATAAACAAGCTTAGAGGGGGAAAGATGGTTAAAAAGAGTTTTCAACAAAGGTGACAAGAGTAATAGAGGAAAGAGGTGTAGAGAAATGGAAAACCAATGAGATAAGAGCACACTAAACAAGTGGTAATTCAAGAAAGAATTAATTAGCTAGACAAAACAGCAGCAAGGTTAATGCTGGAAGCAGGAACTGGGATACTCAAAGTAAAAACAAGAAATTGGGAGAATGGAGGTGACATCCTGTGAGTGTTGTGGTGAAGAGGATGATATATAGCATGTACTAATAGAATGCAACAAATATAGAGAAGATAGATGAGAGTTGGAACAGAACCTGAAAGAAACACTAGGAAAATAGGATTGGGATAGAAGATAGAGGGTTAAGTACTATATTAATCCTTCAGGAGAGAGATATGGGAGGTGTTTGTGGATGGGGTGCAATATATCAGGAGCATTAGGGAATTCCAGGGGACAAATGGATTAAGGGAAAGGATTAATGAGGAATCTCCCCCAGGTGTCTAGTTAAAAATCAAATGGCCAGAAAGCCTACAAAAGTTTGGTCATTAGGGAAGAAGTAGGTATGAATGGTGGATGGGTCTTAGGAAGTGAGGTCCTGGAAGTGGTGAAGGAGTACAAGTATCTAGCCTAAGCATTTGTAGCAGAGTAGATGCGTTTGGAGATACTAGATGACTGGAAAAGAGTTGACATAGTTCTAATCTTCAAAAAGGGAAGGAAGGATAATCTTAATAACTAAAGACCAGTAAGTCTCATGTCAATAGTATGTAAATTACTTGAGAAGGTAGTTAAAAAATGGCAAATTTTGATTTACAAATGTGTTGGAATTTTTAGATTGTCATAATATAATTCAACAGATGACAAACACTGCAAGGGTCTCTCAGAGGTCATCCAATTAAAAAAAACCCACCTATAAACTGCATCCAAAACTCTGCCTAAAAGAGCATCACCATCATTGGGTAAAGGAAATGGTCAGTTGTAGTTTTCTTTGACTTTACTAAAGCTTTTGATATGGTTCATCATAGGAGACTAGTGCATAAATTGAGAATGTATCAAGTTTTTGATAATGTTTTAAATTGGCTAGCAGTTGCTGAAGAATAGAAAGCAGAGGGTAGTACTAAATGGAAAGAAATCGCAATGGATGGATGTTATTAGTGGGGTACCTCAGGACTCTGTTTTGGGCTCATTATTATTATTGGTTAATTATTAATTTGTATTAAAGCGACATAGCAATAAAATACAAGAAAGTAATTTATTTTCCTTTTTTTTTCAGGTGCTCAATTCTCATTTTGTCACTTCAAAATGACTAAGTTTCAGAAAACTTTATTCACAAGATTAGCTAAGCAATTATTTACTCCACATTTCAAATATATTAAGGTATGACTGTATAGATTTTGAAACCACTTTGTGATGGCTATTTGAAACATATTTAACAAGGCTAAAGGAAGTACTTTGTACCATTCATTTTCCTATCATATATATTTGCTATTATTTTGTTTATATTCTTTTAATAGTATTAATAACCCTATATATTAAATGCTAGTCTACAAGAGTTGGTTTTAAGCAAATTAGGACTTTAAATATTAACATGTCAAGATTTTTTAAAATTCTAAACATTGAATGTATTGAATATTGACTTCATTCAACTAAGTTGTTGCTTCTCCTGATCTCAAGCTGTTTGACCGAGCATTCCTGAGATTGAGGTAGGATATGCTGCTGTTGATCTCAAGTTATTTTAGTCAAGCAGTCCTGAGACCTAGGAGAGATACTCTGCTGCTGATCTCAAGCTGTTTGGCCGAGCAGTCCTGAGACTGAGGAAGGATATGCTGCTGTTGATCTCAAGCTATTTTAGTCAAGCAGTCCTGAGATTGAGGAATGATTTGCTGCTGTTGATCTCAGCTATTTTAGTTGAGCAGTCCTGAGACCTAGGGAAGATATGCTGCTGCTGATCTCAAACTGTTGGGCCAGGCAGTTCTGAAACCTATGAAGGATATAGCTATAGCCAATTTTTGGATAGAGCCTTCAAGGAGTGTATATTGTATTGTTGTTATGTGAGTGTGTGGGCAGTGTAACTACTACTAAATCAAAACATTCAACACAAACTTCACAAGAGAGATCTCAAACTGCCTAAAAGACAAAATAAAACAAAAAGGAGCACCTGCACAAGGATGATTCTCTGACAAATCAGGCAAGGTTTGGTACCATAACCTCACACTGTGGCGTTGGGTTCTAGAATCCTGCTTTCACATTGCCTGCCATTCAAGTAGAGCTGCTTGGGTGTTTGAAGGGACAAAGAGAGGGAAAGTAATTCTAACTATTAATTTACAAGGAAACCAAAAAACCCCCCAAAATGACAAAACCCCAAATAATCACAAATATTATTTAAATATAGATACAAACAAAACAATCACAAAATATATACAATTTTACAATCGAGAATATCACTTAAATACAAATAAATATAGCTAGTTCACACCCCAAAGAGAGGGAAGTGGGGCCCACTTTCTTCCAAGCTTGTTCTGTACAGTTAGAGGGTCCAAGGTAGAGTGTTCCAAGCTTATGGGTGTTAAGAATATCCGTGCACACTTACCTCTGAACAACGGCGGCAGCGGAGCAGGCACCCGACTGCCATTACACCACCGGCTCTGATGTCACACTTGCCGACTGCATGATTATGATGTCACACCATGCCACGGACAATTGAACAGCATGCAGCGTACATCTGCACACCATTATTACTCCACCAGATATTAACACACCTCATCATCTTTTCTTTTTACTACCTGATCTCGTTTGCAGTGAAAGTAGCTTGATAAATAACCATTAGTCTCTACTGATATCTGACTGTACCTGCTGGGTGGCTGCTCTATGCTTGGTGAGACTGTCTACTAGTTGTTGTGATGTGGCAACCCAAGTCACCAATGTTATATCCTTTCTAGCAAGCATATTGCCTAGAACAGCCACAACAATTTTCAGTCTTCGATCATCAACATTCTTAGAAAAGTACAGAGCATCAACCAAACTCTTGTTTTCCATAAAACAATGAATGTTAACACTGGTGCAGCGAGATATTTTGACAATGATACTTCTGATGTACACTGCAGCTTCAGCGCACCTAAGAAGAACCAGGGTCTCGGCAGACAATGTTGACTTAACACGCCGGATTTTCCTACTCTGCCAGTAGATTGGACAACAAGCATCTCTATCATCCTCCAGGAATACAATAAACACTCCTTGTGAACCGCCATCAGCCAAATTAGCAAAAGCTGTATCCAAATAACACTTAAGAGAACAGTCTTCAAGTGGCTCAAGCTTAGGAAAGTCTAATCGCATGTTGTCTTTTTGTCATTTGAACTGAGCAAATCAGCAACAGTTGCCTTGGTACATGCAACACTCAACTGACAAGTTTCAAATGCAATGTCTGGTCTGGTATCTATTGCAATCCAGTTCACTCTTTTCTGCCAGTACTAAGTTGCTTGTTTTAAGAAGAGCACACTGATGACTGATGCGAACCTGTCTCAATGTTGAAGCATACTAGAACTGATCAACAGTCAAGCCATCAGCAGTTGTCTAATTTTCAAACCAAACGTACTTGAATGATGCTGATACTAAGCTGCCAATCAAGAACATGTGATGTAATTTCTTAACAACAGCAGTCTCACCCAGAGAAAATCATCACTGTTGGCACAAATTATGCCCTCAAAATTGTTGTCCTTGTCCCATGAAAACAAAGAATTATCGAATGAATACATGTGAACACCAAGCATCAATAATTCATCCTTCACTCTTAAGTTCTGGATGCATCACACAAACTGTAAACTATCTTCTTTAATTTCCACAAGTTCCCATTAAAATATTCAGGAGAAGTTTCAAGTAAAGCTCATGTTCAATGACATTGCCCTGCAGATAAGCAGCCTTGACTTCAACAGTGTGACATTCCCACTGCTTGGAAGATGCCAGAGACAAAGCCAGATGCACTGCCTTCCTGGAACAAGTAGGCGAATCCTTGCAATTTGCCTTCCTGGCTGCCATGCTGACATGACTCAGCGCCCAGTCTGGCCCCAGCTTAGCCTCTTCTTTCAGACAGCCTGTATTTCTCCCCTACTTCCTCACTTCCCCTATAACCTCTCCCACAACTTTCTCTGGTCGGCCTCTATTTTCACAGGGTAGATGCCGACCTTCTTCTCAGCCAACTATCCCGGATCAGGGCTGAGGGAGGAGGGGACAATGTTCCCTAACCCCTGAGCTCCGGTTTGGGATGGTGGGTTTTTAACAACCTGCTTCATTCCCACCCATACCTTCCTCACATTCCCTTTCCTTCTCACTTCACTATCTGTTTTTTTTATGCCGTCCTCAAGGTGGAGCTGCCATACTGAAGGGCTGCCAGGTCACTAGGCAGGAAGGGCGGCCTTAAATGGCTTCACCTCGCTCTGCCAGCCCCATATGCACCCCTTGCAGAGTAGGCTACTATGAGGGGTGATTAGCGTTTGCTTCCTGTAAAAAAAAATAGGCTTAAGATGCCCAATGATGAGAAAACTAATAATTTCTCCTTGTCCATCGTCGGAGCTGCCCTTGGGCAGCTACACAGAAAAATGGAGGTCTTTCCCCCTGTGCTCTCGCAGGGGACCTTCCAAATCTCTCTAACTGGAGAGGAGGTTTACTCCTCTCCTTCGCCTACGGGTGTAGGGGACTCTCCCTCAACCCCTTGTCTGGAGGTGCCTTTGGGCACGTCCCTCTTTCCAACAGCAGTCCTCCCCTTTACTTTCCAAGGGGACTGCCAAGAAAGCCAGCAGGCAGCCCATAGCTGACCGCTCCCCATTGAAGTGGCTCGGTAGGGCAAACCTCCTTAAGGGGAGGAGGAAAGCCAGGCCCCTTTGGTCGCTTCCTTCAAAAGATCTGCTGGCTAGAATACTAAAAAACCTAGCGGGGATCAAGGCCTGTGCCTCCCCAGACTCGACTTGTGACACCAGTGCCAATGGGACCTGTGATGTCCTTGGGGGGAGATGGCCAAATGGAGCCCCCCCAATCCCCCGCAAGATAGACATGGTCCTTGAGGCAACCCAACCTCAGACGGTAGGGCCTTCCATGGAGGCGAATCCAGGCTCAGCGCCAAGCACTGATCTCGAGTCCGACCCTATGCAAGGTCCTCCTCAAATGACTAGGGTTTCCAAGGCAGTACAAGGAGGAGAGGGATCTCCTCCTCTGACCAGTGCCCCTGTGACTGCCAGGACCTTCTCCATTTTGGGGAAGGACTTTGTTGAGGCCAGTCCATCTGGCCTGGGGGCTCCTGCCAGCGGAGAGGAGAAGAGGGTTCATTCCCCGCCATCCTTTCCTAAAAAGAAAAAACCCAACATAAAAAGACTCGGGGCTCCTCTCCATCGATGGGGGCTGCGGGGATGGATGATTCTGCTGCTACTTCAGTAAGCAACCAAGCCAAGATTGACACATCCAGCCCCTCTGCCCTTCCCGGGTGCAGAGCCCCAGACTATGACCAAAAGTGCTAGTGCGCAGAGCGGAGCCTCAATTACATCTGGGGCCCTTTTTCAGAGATTACCCAGCATTTTTGAGCCCGCTGGCTTCAAATGCTTCCTCATTATTCGCTCCACTGATGGCACCATGTTGGCTAAGGGCAACATGATCCATCAGAGAAGAGATTTAGCTAGTGTGATTGGTAGAGAGTTGAAGGTGACTCATTTCTCATACAGGAGCCTTCTGGTGAATGGGGCAGATCCCTCCCGCGGCGGCCCTGATACGTGCTCTTCGGACACTTGAATGCACCCCAGTGAGTATGACACCGCACTCTACCATGAACTTTGTGAAAGTAGTTTATGTGAGGGAACTCGTGGACTACTCCATAGAGGATATCACTCTAGAGCTGTCCGACCACTGGGCAGTCAAGGTCGAGCGTGTGATAAGAAAACAGGGAGGGGCCTCGAGATCTACCCCTACACTTTTCATCACGTTTGACTGTGACAAGCTCGCTGAGTCAGTGTGTACCGGTTGGTACTGCTACTGCATGAAGGCATTCGTGCCACTGCCGCCAAGGTGCTATTACTGTTACTGCTTCATTCATACGAATCGCTCATGAAGATGTGCAAATTTGGGGTCACCCGAAGTCTGTGTAAATGACTCTCAAGGCCACACACGATAAGTCCAAATTGTGTGTGGCCAAGTGTGTCCATTGCGGAGAGCCGCACCCTGCTTCTTCGAAGCAATGTGGGGCATATCTCCTTGAGAAAGAAATCCTGGCCATTCAGGCCCAGGATTGTCTCTCATTCCGTGAGGCTAAGGACTTGGCCCTGGCATGCCCAGCTCTGCCTGGTACGTCTTACGCCTTAATGGTTAGAAAGATACCCTCTGCTCCTGGCCCATCCAGGTCAACGAGCACAGTTGTTTCCGCACCCATTCGGAAACCTTCTGCGGGTTCTACTCAACCCAGGTGCTCCCTGGTAAAGCTGGCAGCACAAAAGGTTCACACCCAGCCCTGGCTAAAACCAGGGCTCCCGTCCCTTCCCCCAGCGTGACCGTTTCCCATAAGGCGAAACGACCACGCGCCTCCACTGAGTTGTTAGACTCACAGTAGGCAACACCCCTGAAGTTGGTTGCCAGGCCATCTTCCGGGGTTCCTAAAGATGCCCCCCGAAAGCAGGACAGCAACAAAGGAGCTTCGGCTTCTTCGCCCACGCCTAGTGGTGGGCTGGGTGGCCCGGAGACGGTGGATCGTCGAAAAGAGGGCCCCCCGCCTTCGAAGCCGCAACGCCCTCTTAAGGTTTCGAGGTGGAGGGAGGAAAAGACTTGCATGGCGAGCCTAACCTCCCTCAATAAGTCCTTGACAGCGACGGCGCCTTCAGTGCATTGTCCCGCCAACAGCGCCCGGGGTTCTGCCTCCGGAAGCGTACGGCCATTTCCGTGATGGTTTTCTCTTCGAAGAGGGTCCCCGTGTCTCCTCCAAGCTAGGCCTGGAGAGCATATTCCTTCAATGGAATTGCCGTGGACTCCGGGCCAACTGGGAGGAGCTGCGGAGGCTCGTCTGCTCCCGCTTTCCGTTAGCTATCATTTTGCAGGAGACTATGCTGGGCGCATGCCCCTTGCCCACCCTCCCGGGGTATAAGGGTTTTGCGACCCCACCACCACTGGATGGGAGTGGGGCGGGAGGATGTGTGATTTACATCCGGCATAATGTCTCCGTTCTTCTCTTCACTTTAGATACCTCATTTCAGGCAGTAGCTGTGCAGCTTCACCTTGATAGGAAGTATACTGTTATTTCCGCGTACATTCCAACGTCAGCCGACTTCGACGCGGGGGACTTCCGTCGCGTTGTGGCACGGTTGCCGAGGCCCTATCTCTTGCTCGCATATCTAAACGGTAGACACCCCTTTTGGGGAGACTACTCTGTCAATGCCCTGGGTCAAGTCTTTGCCGACCTGATCGATGAGCTTGAGATGGGTGTTCTAAATGTGGATGAGTTTACCCATCACTGTCCGAGAACCGCTTCATTTTACTGCCTCGATCTATCTTTGTGCTCTCGGGATGTACAGCCCGATTTTAATAGGGGAGTGTTCGATGATCTCCATGGTAGTGATTGATTACTTTCCCATTCAAAATCATTTTCTGGGCCGTTGCCACCCAATTGCCCGCCCCGGTGGTGCTTGAGGCTGGCGCGCTGGTCTGCATTTCAGGAAATGACTGAATTCTCTATCTCAGTCAAGGAGTTTAGGTCGGTAGATTAGGCGGTTGAGTTCTCCGGCAACCTCATCGCTGCACACCTGGCTACTATTCCTAGAAGGTCTGGCTGTTTTGCACGCCGATCACTCCCGTAGTGGTCAGCTGAGTGTGAGACGGCCCTCAAGCAGAAGCGCTATAAGTGCCACCCGAATGATTTCACTCTCGGTGAATTTCGTCAGGCTAGGGCTAGGTTCCGGTATATTTCGAAGCACGTCCGCCGCTCTTCTTGGCGGGCATACTTGTCTTCACTTAACGGGTAGTCCTCTCTAGCAGAGGTGTGGAAGCGAGTTAAAAGGATTTGGGGCAAGTTCTCGCAGGACCCCCCTCCCGTTCTCCAGGAGAATGGGGCTGCAATCTCGGACCCCGCGTCCGTGGATGCTTCTCCGCCTCTGGACTTTACCTCCAGAGGCGGAGAACCCTTCAACGACAGGGTTACTCTTAGTGAGTTGCGTTCCGCTCTTGCTTTGTATGCGGACACTGCCTATGGTCCGGACGATGTCCCGTACGCCATGCTTCGACACCTGGGTGAGTGAGGCATTGCCTTTCTCTTAAGATCTGGGTGGAGGGTCTCCTCCTGGATTCCTGGCGAATTGCTACTGTGCTCACCTTTTGCAAACCGGGGAGAGATCACTCTACTCCGGCTGGTTTCCTCCCAATCTCCCCAACCACTTGTGTGTGCAAGTTGATGGAGATATTAGTAATTGTTAGATTAGCCTTTTTTCTGGACAGCGGAGGCCATCTGTCTTCTGGCACAGTGCAGCTTCCACAACCGGTGCCTTCTGCACTTCCCCCATTGAGAGCCTACTAGTCGATGCTGGGGAGATGCCACCTGCTCTACGCCGTGCAGAGTGCATTATTTGCCTGTATGCATGAGCCTGGCGTCTCCCTCAGTCGCCAATGCTCTCACTGCATCTGCATCTGATTTTGACGGTGTCTATGCCGCCAAGAGACGCCAGTCATACCCTAAGCCCTTGGGTTTAGGGCTAGGAAACTCCTTCGAGAGCTAGGTATAGCTGTCGGGCTGGTGGCGCGCCTGGTTCTGCCCAGGACGCCACCCTGGAAGGTACCACATTTGGCTATTTGTTGCCATGCCTCTTCCCAAAGCTTCTACAGCGCCGGGAGTATTGCGTTCAACCCTTTTAGAGCACACCTCATGTCATGCTGGAATTGTACCAGTGTATACGGATGGCTCCAACTCCCAAGAGGGGGTCAGCTTCCACGCTGTATCCCCTCTGTTTAAAGTCAGCGGGGCTCTGCCAGGCGCTTCATCTGTCTTCACAGCCGAGCTGGTGGCAATACACCACTCGGTACGGAAGATTACATGACGTGCCCAGTTAGGAGACTGGATTGTGATCTATAGTGACTCACAAAGCGCCCTGAGTGCTCTCAGAGCATTGGAATCTCAGCATCTCTTGGTTCGCGATATCCGTGATGCCACGGTTTTGGCAAGCCAGGCGTGTCGTATAATGCCCCTTTTGATCACCCCACACAGGACACCACTTTTGTTTTGGTATACCTTGTGGTCTTGATATACTTCTTTGATGAAGTAGGCTTTGTTCTAAGAGTGCTAATTTTTTTGTTTTAAGGAAGAGCCGCTTCAACACATAAGGATATAAAGAAATGCACAGGAATTCCCAAAATAAACATATTTTAAATTTAACAATTTACTACACAAAAACAAAACATGAACCACAGAAATATTATGAATATTAAAATACACAAAAATGACTCTAATTAACTTGACCCTCTAATATTGACTAATTCGCTACTCACTTCAATATACAAGAAATAGGCTAATTGTCTCTACTGGAGTTTAATACCTTGGTTGCTCTGGCGGCGGGTTTGAGTTTGACCTTGAACTCAATGAGCCCCCAGAAACCACAGGAATCTGGTAGGTCCTTTGATGCATGCTTCAACCAGATTGTTGGAGGTGGTCAAGATCACAAGGTACTTTCGCGAGTGTAGCAGATGGGGGTCCACACGGTATTCAATGGGAGGGGGGGGCTTTAAGGGCGAGAACAATCACGGTGCTTTAGGAGGCACCAGGGTAGGCGGGGTCTCTCTGGCAAGAGTAAGTTGAACTTGGTTCTTAAACCATGTTAACCTAGAGTTCGGTGTGACCCCACGGTAACGGGCTCGTGGGGGAGCTTTTTCTCCTTCATCACGTAATTCCTCATGGGCGAGAACTGTACTCGGGGGGGGGGGGTCTTATTCAAGGGCGAGGATAGAGGAGGGGGGTTTCTCTGACGAGAATAAGTTGAACTTGAACAAGTTAATTTAACGTTCGGTTTGATAACCCGGGACTAGCTCGAGGATGAGCTGCTTCTTAGCCCCCTTGGTACCCCTGCCTCTCTTGCAGGGGACTTCGTAGTCTGGCGACTCACGTATTCTACCTGTCCAGTCTTGGTAGCCCGGCCTCTATAGTCGGGGACTTCGTAGCCTGGACACTCACGTATTCTACCTGTCAAGTCTTGGTAACCCGGCCTCAATCCGGGGACTTCGTAGCCTGGAGACTCACGTATTCTACCACGTTTTTCCCAAGTGTTTGTTATTTATACCTCATCACTCCACTGGGTATGGGTAGGAGGGGGGGGGGGCTTGTGGACGGGCCCAGGAGGGTTCTTATTCCAACGGTTTTTCTCACCAAGTCTTACCTCGGCTCCCGTTGGCCTTCGAGCTTGAGAGAAACGCGTCTCCAATTTCTTACTTGACGTGAAATTGAATATACACTCGTAGGGGAGATCTGGCTGTTTAAACCCGTACGGCTTTTCATAGAGACGAGTGGCGAGCGGCTGTGGTTACGAGCTTGACCCACGTTGCCTGGCCTGGATGTTCTTGCGGTTACCGTCCCATGTCTCCACAGAGAGAGAACGGGGGAGGAATTGCGGGGAATGAGGACGCCAATGAGGCCACAAGGACTCTGCGACCGGACCAGCGTTTCGCTCTTCCTCACACCGACTACATGGTAAGAATATGGGCTGCTTGGCAAAGAAGATGCGAGATGGTCGAAGGGAACTTAAAGTTGCATGCCATTGTGCTGCGACTTGTCCCATGGACCTACCCTCCAATGCCGCGAAGGCTTCAGGTTGCTCTCCGTCGTCTCCAAATTGGACACACTCGTGGGATGCACTGCCATTTGATGGAGCGCTCGCCAGCGCCCTATTGTGAAGAATGCGTTGTCCCCCAGACTGTTCAGCACATTCTTAATAATAATAATAAGTCTTTTGTAATGCACTCTTCAAGGCCTGAGGCCTTCCCAGAGCGCACGTTGTGCTGAGATGAAAATGGAAATTCAAGAGGGGGAGAAGGCAATACTGAAAAGATGCGTTTTCAGGAGACACTTAAATGTGGTAAGAGAGGGAGAAGACCTGATTTCAGCAGGAAGAGCATTCCACAACTTAGGGGCGCAGATTGAGAAGGAGCAGTCCCCCATTGAGCAGAGGGATGAACGAGAAATATTCAAAAGAGGTGCATGTGATGACCGAAGGGCCCGAGGGACATGGCGTGGTGAGAGGGCAGAAGAGAGGTAAGACGGGGCCTTGTTGTTTAGGGCCTTAAATGTGAAGAGAAGTATCTTGAAGTGAGTACGGGATCTGACAGGGAGCCAGTGCAGTTCATGCAGCAAGGGTTTCGAGGGAGAGAAGCGAGGGCGATGGAAGAGAAGCCGGGCGGCATAGTTCTGTACAAGTTGAAGGGGGCGGAGAGAGGAGGATGGCAGATTCACATGCAGAGAGTTACAGTAGTCAAGGCGTGAGGTGATGAAGGCATGAACAGCAGTCTCAAGACTTTGGCGATCAAAGTGAGAGCGAATGCAAGAGAAGTTACGAAGGAAACATAGAGAGGATTTGCTGACATTGCGGATATGAGGCTTAAAGGAGAGATGCTCATCAAAAACAACACCCAGATTCCTAACGCAGTCAGAGAAAATGATAGTATTACCGCCCAGAGTAAGCGAGGGAAAGAGAGATTTAGATTTTTTGACAAGAGCAGGGGTGCCGACGAGGAGGACCTAAGTTTTGGAGTGATTAAGCCAGTCAGAAATGGTGGAGTAGGCAGCCAGGAGGTCAGTGATAGAGTAGGCAAGAGACGTGGGGGATGAGGAAACGAAAATTTGAGTGTCATCAGCATAGAGGTGGAAGGATAGACCGAGATTACGGAGAAGGGAACTAAGAGGGAGAAAGTAGATACGAAATAGTAGAGGACCAAGGACAGAGCCTTGTGGCACTCCAAAGCAAATGGAGGAAGAGTCGGATGAAACGTCGTCAATCACAACGGATTGGGTACGAGACGAGAGGTAAGAGCGGAACCAGTCAAGCACGGTGCCTGATATGCCGAGGTAAGAGTGGAGACCATCAAGTAGGACAGTATGGTCAATAGTATCGAAGGCAGAGGAGAGGTCGAGTAGAACGAGGATGGAGGCACAACCCCTGTCCGCGGCTCTTCGTAAGCAATCGGACACATTGAGTAGGGCAGTTTCTGTGGAGTGACCTGACTTGAAACCAGATTGATAGGTTTCATCAATGTTACAGGCCACCATGTGACTGTTGATGCGTGAAGCAACCACTCTCTCCAGAACCTTAGAGAGGAAAGGAAGTTGCGAAATCGGGCGATAATTGGAAAGGTCAGTGGGGTTCAGTTGAGGCTTTTTAAGAATCAGACGGATGTGGGCACGTTTGAAGGAAGAGGAAACAAAACCAGTTGCAAGTGAATGTCCCAGTCTGGGCGATCTCCGCGCATGTTACCTGTCCTTTTACTGGGATGGGCGTGGTCATTACCGCCTGTCCCTTGTACTCGGGATGAATTTGTGCACATTGACTGGTGGACTTGTATACTTTTTGTGGGAGGCCGGCCTTCTCCCCTTTATTTAACTAGTTTTTTTTGTTGTTGTTTTCTTTGTAGGTCGCTTGCTCATGCGCTGGGGAGAGGCAGACCTTCCCCTGACGCCGGAGCTTGCTTCCTAATTGTTGCCATTTTCCCTTTTTATTGTTGTTGTTTTTTCATATTCTTATTTTAAAGTAGCCTAGTGCTAGGCTGTCGTAATTGCGGCGACTTGTGCCCAAGTGGTTATTCACCAGATAGGCTCCTAAAATAACAAAACAAACAAAAAAACCCTTGTTGCAACTCGATACTATCCTGTTCAAAGCCATGTGCTACTAATCTTGCTTTAGTAACCGTCTTATTATCTTGCACTTTCTCAGTTATCACCCACCTCACTGATGACTTCTTAACCACCAACACCTTCTTTCCCTCGCATCTGATCATAACACCGTGCTCGTGCCACTTGTTATTGTCATTACACTTATAGAAAACTTCATCACCATTACTTAAAGTTTCCATATCGCTAGTACGCACATTACTTCTTAATGCTCTATTCAGTCGCTCATTTGACTCAAGCTTAAAAAACTGCTGCCTGGCAGAGTGTGCAGCATTCAAATTATTTCTTACAATAGTGGAAGCCATCACCCTTTCAGACACAGGAAGTTTATTGCAAAATAGATTAGACATAGCAAGGTTAAAGCCAAATACTAATTGGTTAGGTGAAAATCCTGAATTATTCAACAAGGCATTACATGCAGAAATTGCCCAGGCAAGCGCGGTCTCCAGATCACAACTACAATCAGCCATAATTTTATTTACTAGATTACAATGACTGCATTGAGCTGTTCGCAACTCCCGTTACTCCACAGGCTCTCTGCTGCTGTAGCCATCACCTTTATTTTAAATGCTTCGCCAAAGGCTCTCATCTCATTATTAGTAAACTCTCCTTCCCCTCCATTATCAGTGAGGATCTTTTGGGCAGAACCAAATAGGCACTAATTCAACACATGAACAAACCTTTAATGATTGTTGAAGTATTTTTGCTTTTGATTACTGTTGCTGTACAAAATCTTGTAGCTATGTCAAATATCACAAGGAAGTAACATTGACCGCATGCTTTAAAATCCATTGCATTACTTTCGTTAAAATTTGTTGCCATAGGTAAACATACAACTGGTCTAGGAACATGAACATGTCTTTTAAATTTATCACACATTTCACAAACGCTTGATAAATCATTAATTTCACATTCATGATCAGTATTGTTGCTACCTGCATTTCTTAGAAGTTTTATCAATTTTCCAGCTGTGGGATGTCCAAATTGTTTGTGTAGCTTCAAGGCAACTTTCTTCACATCAGCATCAGTAGAAGCCAACATCATCTTGTGAACGTTAGCCTGGTCTAGTCATCTACACAACGGTAGTACATAGTGTCTAGATGAAGTAGAACCTAGTTTGACCCATTTGTTGGCAATCTTCACAATGTCGTTCACAAAATCCAAAACCATGCCAGCAGTTCTCATAGACTTCTTGCTCAGCAGCAACGGAATATTAGCCTCGACAAAATCGGTAGTAATTTCCACACGCATGTTATTAATCCAACAAAGAATTGTTAATTTCTTCAATTAAGGTACAAAGCCATCACCAAACGTAAATGTTGAAACAGATGGCTGCTCTCTAATCAATGCCTGGTCATATTCTGATAGAGAATTTATGTATTGCTGCAGCGACAAACTACCACACACTAGCAGAACAACCAGTGTCTAGTATAGTGCAGCCTTCCGACTCTTCAAGCAATGAAAGCAGCTTAACTCCCCTCGCTTCATTGTGTAAATCACCCATAACATTGATAATTGCATACTTTCAGTGTGATCATCTTCAGTGACCATATTATTATTGTTCTCATATACATGTGGACACTGACATGCCCAATGATACTTCAAATCACAAACTGCACACCCTTCTACTTGACCATCACATCCTATAGGATTAAGCTTACGAGCTTGTGACTGCAAAGGGTAGGATTCTTGTCCAGCCACTACACGGTCAACACTACTCATACTACAATGACCCAGCAATGCAAGACCACCATGCTAGGAACCTCGACCATGCTGTCCACCACAAATAAACAATGCTTCACTACTAGTGGGCTTGTCAGCACAAAACACTGGCTCACTCTTGATACTAAAAATCTACTACAAAATCTAGTTTTACCAACAAGATTTTGACACCATCATCCTTTTTTAAATCATCAGCACTGATTTCAGAACAAGCTACCATAGCCCTTCCAGTCAAGGAAAGATGAATCGTTAATGCGCGTTTAGTTTTCAGCAATTCAGTAAGTTTGCACCAAATACCAATACCTTTTTCCGACTGTCATAGCACCCATCATTGTCAAGTTTAGGCAGCCATTTCGATGAACAGGCACCGGTATTAACACTTTCCATAACAGAGGGCATGGCATAAGAGCTCTGTTACCACTGTTAAGAACATCCGTGCATGCTTACCTCTGAACAATGACTGCAGCAGAGCGGGCACCCAGCCGCTATTATACCACTGGCTGTGACATCACACTCACCAGCCGCACAATGTCACATCATGCCACACACAATTGAACAGCACGCAGCGTACCTCCGCGTGCCATTATTACTCTGTCAGATATTAATAATGAGGAACTGGGAGGCGCAAAGGTTCCCAACTACCGCTTAGGGACAATGTCTGGCCTTTGCACTAATTTGACTGAGAATGCACTAGTGCCTGATTTTTGTCCTCACTCACTTGGTTACTTGTCTCAACTTGACTCACCAGTCCTAAGAAGTTGAAAAAGAGAAGGCATTTCAATTTAGGATTCACTGCCACACTCATACATCCCTACCAATAACATACATACAATCATACTACTCACACTTATCCAGTTCCATTTCTTGTTCACACTAATTCTTAGTTTTTCAATCTGGCCAACTCTATCAATACCAACAATCTTACACTTCCATTGTCTTTTAAATATGGCTGTAAATTATTTCTGGGGAAATGGAAGGGGTACAATAGAAGTACATCAGGACCCCACCTGCATCAGTCTTCCCATGCACTCGGTCATTCCAGCTACCCTGAAAAAGAAGAAAGTGATTATGCATTTAAAACTCACTATTACAACAGATTTTGCTGAAAATTGGTGTATGGGTAGATTTTTAGCTGAAACCACTTACTCTGAAATGTTTTCAATATGTAGGCTTAATTAAAAGCAAACTTGTGGACAATTTGGGATGTTTTGGCACCAACTCCAAATTATATAGACCTATTTTAGCCCCTAATTTACCTTGAAGGTTAAACAAAAAGCCATTCAAAAGAGTATTTTTAGCTCTTTAAATTTAAGTCAATATTTTACATAGAAACAATATTAAAAATTTTTTGGCTATCTAAATATTTAAATAAGGGACCCGGAAGTACATGCGAGTGAATTTTTTTTCTCTCAAAAAAAGCCGCTGCCCTTTTGTTTCTTAAAATGCATAATTTCTTTTGTATATTTTACTTGGTTTATTCAATATACAAAGTTAAATATCTTGAACTTTTTAGCACTCTTTGACATATTGCCTATAGTCTATGCTATACTATATATGTAGAATCACTTTATGTGTAAGAGAATTTTTGCTGTTTCTTTTGGTTCAAATGAATATGTGAACAAAATAGAGAATTTGTTTTGCGCAACTTTATGCACCAGGTCTGGTGTATGAAGTTAATTTTACGTTCTTGATTTTCGTCCTAGATTTCTTCAATAAACCATTTTCTATAAAAGGCAAAGAATGTTGTAGCTTGGCAATGCTGGAATGAGCTGTCTGGCCCAGCTGAGAAGGAAGAAACCATGCTGGCTTGCCGGCACTTAGCAAGAAGTGGATTGGGTGTGAGGTTGTATCGTTGCTGCAGATCCTGAGGTTGGCTAGGAGGTCTTGATTTGCCTCAAGGTTGATTAAGGTGTTGGAAAGCAGTGAGGTTTACCGGTACCAGTCAGTAGAGTTTTTGTTTGGAAAAGGTTTGTTTACTTTGATGCCATCTATCATCTACCATGCTGCAACTGTAGTAAGACTGTTTCTCCTGTGTATTACTACTTTTTATGATCTGGCAACAAGCTCTAAGCCCCAACCATGGAAGGGAAGTTCAAAGTGGCATTGCATGTGATAAAGCCATTCACTGGGCAGATAAAAATGGATGGGTGGGTGGGGGAACTAGGAAAAAGGGTGGGAAGAATGCAGACATTAAAACCCACCCTTCCAAAAGAGCCAAGGGGGAGGGGTGAAACCCTTTCCCAGCCCCAACCAGGGATGATTGGATCAAAACTGGTTGGTGGCTGGCCTGTGATTTAGCCACTGAACAAAGAAATAGGCAAAAAGTAGTATGTAAACAAAGTGGCAAAAATATGGTAAAAATGGAAATGTTTATAAGAGAGAAACCCAGGTAGTCCAATTTTTTTGAGAGAAGCTTGTAAACAAAGTGGCAAAAATATGGTAAAAATGGAAATGTCTAGAAGGAATAAGTCTAGGTAGTCTCAATTTGTTTGAGAGAAGCTTGTAAACAAAGTGGCAAAAAGAGGAAAGAATGGAAATGTCTAGAAGGAATAAGTCTAGGTAGTCTCAATTTGTTTGAGACTGCTGGGAGCATTTGAGCCATGAGGGTGTGCCGATGTACCAGGCCTAGCAGTTTACACAAGGCATCTCCTTGGGGTGCCCTCAGGAGTATCAGGGTTTAGGGTTTTGCTCTATTAATTTTTAACTATTTTCAAATTTCAGCGTTTTTGTAACCAAGAGTCCAAGTGTGAATTGAAGCCCAGATTTGCTCTTAAGATGTCTCCGGATGTTCTGGATGACTTTCTGGCAGATAAATATAAGGCCAAGTCACATCCAGGTGCAATTAGTCACTTTTCCAGAAATATTAAACTGCCAGACAGAATAGCCAAGGCCATTGCACACCTACAAGAAGGTAAGTTACCTATGATTTTAATTGGAGGACTATTTTAGGATATTTTGTGGTTATAATGATTGTCATACTATTGTTATATAAAAGCAATCTCGTTCATCAAATTCCTTCCATTTCCTGATTTTTTTTTCCATTTGTTGCGCCATAACAAGGTATGGCAAGTTGAGAAGCCACCCTCCTACTTCTAATGACTAGAGTCATTAATTCTTTAGGCTACTCATACCCATTGTTATTCTCCACACCCCTCAGGGCAATACCCTGTGTATACTGCTACACCTACTTACTACCTAGATGTTGCAATACACCACTCAGTATGGGAAGGAGATAATGCATTGTGCCCAGTTTGGGTAGTGAATTGTGATCTATAGTGCTCTCTGTGCATTGGAATCTCCACACCACCTAGTCCCCGTAAGGGGCGCGGCAATTTGCCATCTTGGCTGCCGTGCTGACGGGATCCAGCGCTCCGTCCGGCCCCAGCTTAGCCTCTCTTCCTTCCTTCAGATAGCCTGTATTTCTCCCCTACCTCGTCGCTTTTCATACAACCTCTCCCACAACTTTCTCTGGTCAGCCTCTAATTTCACAGGGTAGATGCTGACCTTCCTCTCAGCCAACCGTCCCACATCGGGGCTGAGGGGGGAGGGGACAATGTTCCCTAACCCCTGAGCTCCGGTCTGGGGTGACTGGTTTTTAACAACCTGCTTCATCCCCACCCATACCTTCCTCACATCCCTTTTCCTTTCCTCTTCACAATCTATCTTTTTACGCCCTGTCTAAGGTGGAGCCGCCATGCTGATGGACTGCCAGGCCACCAGGCGGGAGGGGTGGTCCTGAAAGGCGGCACCTCTTGCAATGCGGGCAACTGCGAGAGGTGATGAGCTATTGCTTCCCGTAGAACAAAGAGGGTCACCATGCCCATGTATGAAAATTAAAAAAAACAAACCCAAATCTCTACCCAATTCCCCTTGCTCATCAACGGAGCCGCCCTCGGGCAGCTCCACCGAGAAAAATGGAGGTCCCACCCCCTGTGCTTGCGCAGGGGACAGTCCATATTTCTCTAACCGGAGAGGAGGCTGACTCCTCTCCTACGACTACGGGTGTAGGGGACTCCCCCTCACCCCCTTCTCTGGAGGTGCTTTCGGGCATCTCCCTATTTCCAGCGGCAGTCCCTCCTTTTCTTTCTAAGGGGACTGCCAAGAAAGCCAGCCGGCAGCCTATTGCCAAGCGCCCCTCTTGGAAGCGGCTCGGTAGGGCAAACCCCCTTAGGGGGGAGAGGAAAGCCAGGCCCCTTCGGTCGCTTCCCTCAAAAGACCTGCTGGCAAGAATACTGAACCTTGCCAGGGTCAAGGCCTGTGCCTCCCTACACCAGCTGACTAATGACAATACTGCCAACGGGACCTGCGATGTCTTGGGCGGGGGGGAGGAATGGCCAACTGGAGGCCTTCCCCTAAGGTAGACATGGTCCTTGAGGCAACCCAGCCTCAGACGGTAGGGCCTTCCATGGGAGGGAATCCGGGCTCGGCGCCAAGCACCGAACCCGAGTCCGCCCCTATGCAAGGTCCTCCTCAAAGGGCTAGGGTTTCTGAGGCAGTACAAGGAGGGGAGGGATCTCCTCCGACTGGTGCCCCTATGACTACCAGGACCTTCTCCATTTCGGAGAAGGACCTGGCTGAGGCTGGTCCATCTGGCCTGGGGGCTCCTTCCGGCGGAGGTGAGAAGCGGGTTCATTCCTCGCCCTCCGCTCCAAAAAATACAAAGAAGACTCGGGGCTCCTTTCCATTTGCGGGGACTGCGGGGACGAAAGGGTCTGCTGCTACGGTAAGCGACCAAGCCAAGATCGGCACTCCAGCCCCTCTGCCGCTCCGGGTGCGGAGCGGCTTTCTATGACAAAGACCAAAAGTGCACATGGCGTAGCCTCGATAACATCGGGGCCCCTGATTCAGAGGTTACCTGGCGTTTTCGAGCCCGCTGGCTTCAAACGCTTCCTCGTCATTCGCTCCACTGATGGCAGCATGTTGGCCAAGGGCAACATGATCCATCAGAGGAGAGGATTAGCTAGTGCAATTTGTAGAGAGCCGAAGGTGACCCGTTTCTCGGACGGGAGCCTTCTGGCGAATGCGGCGAATCCCGCCGAGGCGGCCAAGATAAGTGCACTTCGGACACTTCATGGCACCCCGGTGAGTGTGACGTCGCACTCTACTATGAACTTTGTGAAAGGAGTAGTTTATGCGAGGGAACTCGTTGACTACTCCATAGAGGACATCACCTTAGATCTGGCCGACCATGGGGCGGTCAAGGTCGAACGTGTGATGAGAAAACTGTGACAAGCTCCCTGAGTCGGTGCGTGCCGGTTGGTACCGCTACCGCGTGAAGGCATTCGTGCCACTGCCGCGGCGGTGCTATTACTGTCACCGCTTCGGCCATACGAATCGTTCTTGTAGACGTGCAAAGTCGGGGTCACCCGAAGTCTATGTAAATTGCTCCAAGGCCGCACACGATAAGTCTAAATCGTGTGTGGCCAAGTGTGTCAATTGCGGAGAGCCGCACCCCGCTTCTTTGAAGCAATGTGGTGCATATCTCCTTGAGAAAGAAATCCTGGCCGCGCAGGCACAGGATCGACTATCATTCCGTGAAGCTAAGGACTTGGTCCTGGCGCGCCCGGCTCTGCCTGGGACGTCATATGCCCCAATAGTTAGAAAGGCACCCTCTGCTCCTGGCCAATCCAGGCCAACGAGCACGGTTGTTTCCGCGCCCATTCGGAGCCCTTCTGCGGGCTCTACTCAACCCGGGCGCTCCCCTGGTAACGCTGGCGGCAAAAAGGGTTCATACCCAGCCCCGGCTAAAACCAGGGCTTCCCCCTCTTCCCCCGGCGTGACCGTTTCCCGTAAGGCGAAACGGGCACGCCCCTCCACCGAGTCGTTAAACGCAAAGGAGACAACACACCTGAAGTTAGTCGCCACGCCATCTTCCGGGGTTCCTAAAGCTGTCCGCCCAAAGGAGGACAGCAAGCAAGGAGTCTCGGCTCCTGCGCCCACGCCTAGTGGTGGACCGAGTGGCTCGGAGACGGTGGTTCGTCGAAAAGAGGGCCCCCCCGCCTCCGAAGCCGCAACGCCCGCCTAAGGTTTCGAGGCGGAGGGAGGAAAAGACTCGCATGGCGAGCCCAACCTCCCCCAATAAGTCCTCGAAGGCGACAGCGCCTTCAGCGCTTTGTCCGGCCAACAGTGTCCGGGGTTCTGCCTCCGGGAAGCGTACGGCCATTCCCGCGAGGGTCTTCTGTTCGAGGAGGGCCCCCGCGTCTCCTCCGAGCTAGGCCTGGAGGGCATACTCCTTCAATGGAATTGCCGTGGAGTCCGGGCCATGCTAGGCGCGTGCCCCCTGCCCGCCCTCCCGGGGTATAAGCGTCTTGCGACCATCCCCACCACGACGGGATGGCCGTGCTGGGGGATGCGCGGTTTACACCCGGCATGATGTCTCCGTTCTTCCTTTCTCTTTAGATACCTCCTTTCAGGCAGTGGCTGTGCAGCTGCACCTGGATAGGAGGTATACTATCATTTCTGCGTACATTCCCCCGTCAACTGACTTCGACGCGGGGGACTTCCGCCGCGTCGTGGCACGGTTGCCGAGGCCCTATCTCTTGCTTGGAGATCTGAATGGTAGGCATCCTCTCTGGGAAGATTACTCAATAAATCCCAGGGGACAAGTCGTTGCCGATCTGATCGAAGAG
This sequence comes from Ceratothoa steindachneri, assembly GCA_963969495.1. Lineage (NCBI taxonomy): Eukaryota > Metazoa > Arthropoda > Malacostraca > Isopoda > Cymothoidae > Ceratothoa > Ceratothoa steindachneri. The sequence goes on along the minus strand of OZ018323.1, from coordinate 46,786,207 downwards.
CTTGAGATGGGTGTCCTAAACGTGGATAAGTTTACGCATCACTGTCCGAGAACCGCTTCATTTTCTTGCCTCGACCTATCTTTGTGCTCTTCGGATGCACAGCCTGATTTTGATTGTGGGGTGGTCGATGACCTTCATGGTAGTGATCACTTTCCCATTCAAATATCATTTTGAGGGCAACTGCCGCCTGAGAGCCCACCTCGGTGGTGCTTGGCGCGGGCGCAGTGGCCTGCATTTCAGGAAATGACTGAATTCTCTATCTCAGTCGAGGAGTTTAGGTCGGTAGATGAGGCCGTTGAGTTCTTCTCCGGCAACCTCATCGCCGCGGGCCTGACTACTATTCCTCGAACATCTGGCCGTTTTGCATGCCGACCACTCCCATGGTGGTCGGCCTAGTGTGAGACGGCCATCAAACAGAAACGTTATGCCTACATGCGCTATAAGTGCCGCCCGAACGATTTCACTGTCGGTTAATTTCGTCGGGCTAGGGCTAGTTTCCGGTATTTTTCGAAGCACGCCCGCCGCTCTTCTTGGCGGGCATACGTGTCTTCACTTAACGGCAAGACCCCTTTAGCAGAGGTGTGGAAGTGAGTCAAAAGGATTCGGGGTAAGTTCTCGCAGGACCCCCCTCCTGTTCTCCAGGAGAATGGGACTGCAATCTCGGACCCCGCGTCCGTGGCGGAATCCTTCGCGACCGCTTTTTCTGCATTCTCTAGCCGGGATGCTGCTCCGCCAGCATTCAATAGATGCACGTCGTGGTGTCGCGGAAGGCCGCCGGCTGGACTTTACCTCCAGGTTTACTGTGAGTGAGTTGCGCTCCGCTCTTGCTTCGTGCGCGGACACCGCCCATGGTCCGGACGATGTCCCGTACGCCATTTTTCGACACCTTGGTGAGCGAGGCATGGCCTTTCTCTTAGATTTGTTCAACAGGATCTGGGTGGAAGGTCTCCTTCCAGATTCCTGGCGAATCGCTACTGTGCTCGCCTTTCGCAAACCGGAGAGAGATCACAATACTCCGGCCGGTTTCCGCCCAATCTCTCTAACCTCTTGCGTGTGCAAGTTGATGGACAAATTGGTAAATGTTAGATTAGCCTTTTTCCTGGACAGTGGAGGCCATCTGTCTTCTGCACAGTGCGTCTTCCGCAAGTTCCACTCCACGTCGGTTGCTCTGCTCCGACTGGAAAATGCCGTCTGCGAGGCCTTCCTTCGTAGACAGCACTACGCCACGGTGTTTTTCGATCTGGAGAAGGCCTATGATACCGCATGGCGATACGGTATCATGGAGACTCTCCACACTATGGGGGTGAGGGGACGCCTCCCAATGTTTATATCTGAATTTTTGAGAGATCGTCGATTTCGTGTACTGGTGGGGAGAGCCCTCTCAGGTCCAAAGGAGCAGGAAGAGGGTGTTCTGCAGGGAAGTGTCCTCAGTGTCACACTCTTTGCACTGAGCATCAGCGGCATCATCTCGGTGCTGCCTGAAGATGTTCTCGCTACGCTCTACGTGGACGACCTTTCGATCTCTTTTGGCGCGGCCCAGATGCCAACTCTGGAGCATCGACTCCAACAGGCATTGAACCGCGTCTCTCACTATGCCGAAGCGCACAGGTTTCGGTTTTCTTTGGCCAAGACTAAGGTGGTGCACTTCTGCCGCCATCCACGACTCCACTCCGACCCAGATTTGTTTCTTAATGGGGTGCGCCTGGATGTGGATGAGTCACACCGTTTCCTTGGTCTTGTATTCGACCGACGCCTCACCTGGGAGGCTCATATTCGCAGCCTTAGGCTCTCTTGTACCCGTGCCATGGATATTCTCCGTTCCGTGACGTTCAGCGCTTGGGGCGCTGATAGGGCTACTGCCCTAAATTTTGTATCGATCCTTTGTTCGTTCGAAGTTCGACTACGGATGCGAGTTTTATGCATCCGCAGCCGAGCGTTTATTGCGGAAGGTGGACTCGATCCACCACACCGGCCTTCGCCTTCCGACCGGTGCCTTCCGCACTTCCTCCAATGAGAGCCTGTTCGTCAATGCACTGGAGATGCCACTCGCTCTACGGCGCGTGCAGTGCATCACTCGCCTGTACGCGCGAGCCCGGCGCCTCCCTCAGTCACCAACGGCTCTCACTGCATCTGCAGCTCATCACGCCAGCCATACCCTAAACCCCTTTGGGTTTAGGGCCAGGAAACTCCTTCGAGAGCTAGGTATAGCTCTTGGGCTGGTGGCACCCCTGGTTCTGCCCAGGACGCCACCTTGGAGGGTACCACATTTGGCTATTTGTCGCCACGCCTCTGCTCCCAAAAGCTTGTACGGCGCCGGGAGTATTGCGTTCAACCTTTTTGGAGCACACCTCGTGTCACGCTGGAACCGTGCCAGTGTACATGGATGGCTCCAAGTCCCAAGAGGGGGTCGGCTTCCACGCCGTTTCTCCTCTGTTTGAAGTCAGCGAGGCTCTGCCAGGCGCTGCGTCTGTCTTCACGGCCGAGCTGGTGGCAATACACCACTCGGTACGGGAGATTACGCGACGTGCCCGGTTGGGAGACCGGATTGTGATCTATAGCGACTCACAAAGCGCCCTGAGTGCTCTCGGGGCATTCGAATCTCCGCATTCCCTGGTTCGCAATATCCGTGACGCCACGGTTTTGGCTAGCCGGGCAGATGTCGAGATTATCTTCTGCTGGGTTCTTGGACATGTAGGAATTGCGGGGAATGAGCGCGCCAAAGAGTCCGTGAGGCCTCTGCGACCGGACCAGCGTTTCGCTCTTCCTCACACCGACTACATGGCAGGAATACGGGCAGCTCTTCGGACTGCTTGGCAAAGAAGATGGGAGACGGTCGAAGGTAACTTAAAGTTGCGTGCCATTGCGTCGCGACTGTTCCCATGGACCTATTCTTCAATGCCGCGACGGCTTCAGGTCGATTTCTGTCGTCTCCGAATCGGGCACACTCGTGTGACGCATCGCTATCTGATGGAGCGCTCGCTAGCGCCCTATCGTGATGACTGCGTCGTCCCCCAGACTGTTCGGCACATTCTTGTCGAATGTCCCAGTCTGGGTGATCTTCGCGCACGATACCTGTCCCGGTACCGGGATGGGCGGGGTTGCTACCGCCTGTTCCTTGTACTCGGGACGAGTTCATGCACATTGACTTGTGGACTTGTTGACTTTTGGGGGGAAGCCGAGCTTCTCCCCTTTATTTAAGTAGTTTTTTTTTATTGTTTTCTTTGTAGGTTGCACGCTCCTGCGCCGGGGTGAGGGGGACCTCTCCCCGACGCCGGAGATTACTTCCTAATTGTTACGTTTTTCCTATTTTTATCATTGTTATTCTTATTTGAAAGTAGCCTAATGCTAGGCTGTCGTGATTCCAGCGACTTATGCCCAAGTTGGCAGTCGCCAGATGGGCTCCTAAGAAAAAAAATAATAATAAACGCAACACCTAGTTTGAGGTATGTATGATAACATGGTGGGTGTTGAAATTCTTTGCTGAGTTCCTGAACATTTAAAAATTGCAAGGAATAAGGGTGCCAAAGAGTCTGACTCGGTGACCAGACCTTCATTTTGCTCTTTCTCACACCAACTACATGGCAGAAATCATGTCAGCCCTCCAAGGTGCCTGGCAAAGAAAATATGACAGCCACCAGGAACTAAAAGTTGTGTATGCCATCTTGATGCAACTGTTCCTGTGGATGTAATCCCCTATCCCACCTTGACTTTGGGTTGCTCTCTGTTGTTGTTGATTTGGGCCCTATCAAGACGCATTGCCATTTGATGGAATGCTCCAATCTAGCTTAATATGATGACTGCAGTATCCCCCAGACTGTCTGGCACATTCTTGTTGAAGGTCCCTTACATGTTCCACTATCATGCTGAGCGAGGTTGCTACTGCTTGTCCTTTGTACTTGGGACAGATTAATGTACTCATTCTTGTGGATTCATGGACTTTCTGAAGATGACTAGTCTCCTACATTTTATTTTACTCTTTGGTGTTGGTCACATCCTCCAGTGCTATCTACAAGACTTTCCTTCATGTACAACACTTCACCATAGTTTTTTTGACCAGGATACTTGGTCATACAATATCTTGAACACCCTCCAAACTATGGGGTGAGGGAACTCTTCCTAGGTTTCTAGTCTTAGTTTCTATAAGATTGTCGTTCTGTATTTTGGTGAAAGGAGCTCTTTGGTCTAATAGGGAAGGGAAGTTTCCTCAGTGTCATTCTTTACCTTGAGCATCAATGGTATCACCTCTGTGCTGTCATAAGATGGTCTCACTATGCTCTATGTAGACCTTTTGACATCTTCCAATGCACCTCAGATTCTTAATTGCACAGGTTTGACTTTTCTTTGCCCAAGACTAAGGTGGTACAATTTTGTCACCTTCAATGGCTTCACCCTGACTAGTATTTGTTACTAAATGTGGCTGGCTTCGATGTGCTAGAGTCGCACCATTTCCTTGCTCTTGTTTTTGATCGATAAATCAGACCTGGGAAGCCTTTATCTCAAACCTTATGGTCTCTTGTATCCACACCATGTACATTCTTCTTTGTGACATTCAGCACTTGGTGTGCTAAAAGGGTTACTGCTACTTTGTTCATTCAAAGCTAGACTATGGATGCAAGTTTTACGTATTTGCAGTGAAGAGTAAATTGTGGGTGTACTTGATCCACTGCACTGGTTTCCATTTGCTGACTGTTGTCATCTTGTCACTGCTAGGGAGATGCTGCTCATCTGGACAGTACACAGTGTATTATGCATTTGTACTCACAAGCCCAGATTCTCCCTTACTCTTAAATTGCCCTCATTTCATCCTCAACTGATCCTGATTGTGCCTATGCCATCATGAGACGTTAATCATGTCTTTAAAACTCAAAAAACCCTTTAAAACTCTTCAGTCGTCACCCTCTGATGACTCTACCTCAGTACCAACAGTACCCTGCTTCTCAGGGGACTGCAAGAAGGTTGGTTCCCCCCAATGGGCCATGCCTGCCACTGTCATAGACCAATGTGTCCTGACCTTGTTGGGGGCTGGCATGGCTGCCCCATTTCTTTTCTAATGGAGGTCAGCTCACCACACCAAGGATGATTGTAGTCCCAAGTTGAGATTTGTGACACCTTGCATGAGGGATGGCAACTTGGAGGCCCCCCCTAAGGTGAAAATGGCCTTGTGAGGTGCCCTCACCCCAGATGAGAGGGTCTTCCAGGGATGGGGGGGGTAAAGTCTCTCTTAGAGACTACCCTGAGCTAAATTCCAGTACAGACCCCCTGAGGACTCACAAGGAGTAGAGGGACCTTCTTCCCAGTTTGGTGCTCCCTTGTCGGTCAGGCTGGCCCTTCTCCATTTTGGAGAAGACATGGCTGATTCATGCTAGTCCTGCCTTGCGACCCCTTGTAGGGGTGAAAAAAGGGGCTAACCCCCTTCCCCCTTGTTTTAAAAAGAATATGAAAAAAAAAAAACAAGTCTAGGGGTTCCTTTTCTTCTGGAGGGTTCCAGGGATGGATAAGTTCACTACCATTGTCGTAGGTGACCAGGCCATGACTGGCATGTCCAGACCTGAAGCTCCCTCATCAGGGAGATTCAGACTGAGATGAAGATGATGAAATTTGCAGATAATGTGAGTGGATCTTTGATGATGTCAGGCCCCTCCTTGTCAAAAGGCTGCCCTGTGTCTTCAAGCACTTCTGTATTGTTTGCTCTACTGATTGGAGGATTTGTCCAAAGGATACAGAAAAAGCAACACAGTTCATCTTTAGGCTAATTAAAACAAGAAACATAAAAAACTTTAAAAAAAGGGGGGAGAAAAAAGCGGTGAACAGGCACTGGAGCTAGACCCACTCTCTTTACAGCCTGAGACTGCACTAAATACCCATACACTACCATTTACTATTCACAAGCAGGCCACAGGCCTAGTGAGTCCCCAACTGGGATCCAATGGGTGGACAAGGATAGTGGGTTGCCCCACCCCAGATGGCAGAGCCTTTCCTGAGAGGGAACAAAGGCTCCATGGAAAGCACCCCTGAGTCTATGTCCACTCCTGGATAAGATTCTCACAGGGTAACATGGGTTACTGATGACTTGAGGGCTGTACTGCCTCTGATGTGACCCCCCACACAGTAGACAACAAGCTCTTTCTACATTTTGGAGAAGGATCTCTTTGAGGCTGGCCCATCCAGGATTGGGAGCCCTTTCCTAGGGCTGCCAGGATTCTCAGATAAAAGGGTGCTTCCATTCCCACCTTATAAAAATAATCTAAAATGACTTGAGGTTTCTCTCCTTTAGAGATGATTCTGTGCTGACTTGGTTGGTGACCTAGCCAAGTATGCCATGTCTTCTTTTGTATGCCACTAGACAAGATAATGAAGTGAGTGGAGCCTTGGTGACATTGGGGCCCCTCTGAGAGATTATCTGGCATTTTCAAACCTACCACCTTCAAATATTTTCTGATTGCTTAATCTACCTATGGCAGCATGATTGTCCTGATGCTTCATCAGGCACTTGCCAGGATTCTCACTGGAGCACAAAACTCTCCTATTTCTTAGACCTTTCTTTTGAATGCAGCAGACCTTGCCCAGGTGGCCATTACAAGTGCTCTTCAGACACACTGGCTTACTTGTGCAGGTAAGACTACTATAAACATAAAACGAGTAGTCTATGTGAAGAAACTCAGTGACTATTCCATAAAAGACATCACAGAAGAGCAGGCTTATCATGGATTGGTCAAGGTCGAAGGTGTGGTGAGGAAAGACAGAGGGGCCTTGAGGCCCACCCTTACATTTAATATGTTAATTTGTGACACACTCTCTGACTCTTAATGGGGCAGACTGGGTAGTATCTTGCCCATGGTAAAGCATATCCGCCATTACTGCAGAGGTGTTAGCCCTATTGCTTCTGCCATTCAAATAAAACATGCAGATTTGTTGAGTTAACCCCAAATTGTGTAAACTACTCTTACTCCTTACATGATAAATCTGTGTTGTGTAATGCCAGGTGTGTGAATTGTGGTGAGCCACAACCTGCTTCCTCATAGCAATGTGATTCATCTCTTGGAAAAAGATGTGCTGCCCATCCAGGCTGTGGACCAAATATCTGAGGGGGCAAGGAATTGATCCTGTTGCGATCTTTGACTACCAATGCCTCTCAGTTCAAAATAGTACTCTTTGTTCCTTGACCCTCCAGGATTGGAGCACAGTAACCACTGCTCCCATTCAGAGCCCATCTACAGGTTCTATCCCAGGCTCCACCTGGTTAAGCTTGTGGTAACAGGCTCATGTCCCACCCTATTAAAACCAGGGTTTCCCTGGACCCCCATTCTCCCGCCATGCAGTACTCAGGATGAATTTGTGCACATTGACTGGTGGACTTAGAGACTTTTGGGGGGAGGCCGGCCTTCTTTCTTTTATTTAACTAGGTTTTGTTTTTGTTTTTTATTTGTTGTTGTTTTCTTTCTAGGTCACACGCTCCTGCACTGGGGGGGAGGCAGACCTCCCCCCGATGCCAGAGCTTGCTTCCTAATTGTTGCCATTTTTCCTTTTTATTTTTGTTTTTCATATTCTTATTTTAAAGTAGCCTAGTGCTAGGCTGTCGTGATTGCGGCGACTTATGCTCCTAAAAAAAAAATCTCCCATGCAACAGCTATGCAAAAAGCGAAGCAGTCGCTTGCCTCCACCAGGTTGTTAGACTCACAGAAGGCAGACCCTTAATCTCTAAGCATCTCTTGTACCATGCCAAAATATTCTTTATTCTCTGACATTCAACACAAGGCTACCACTTTACTTCCTTACCAATCCTTTGTTTGTTATCTGTCCCAGTTTCAAATGAGCGCAGCCACTACCACTCATCCCTTGTACTTTGGATGAAGTTATGCATATCTGACTCTGGTATTTCTAGAATTTTTTAAGCTGGGCCTCCTCCAAAGTATTTAGATTTAGGGTGTTGGCTGCATTTTTGTGTCCCTGAGGGAGTTTTTCTCTTTCTTTATTTGTTTTTGCTGATCTTTCTTTTTTTTTATATTAGATAAAACCCTATCTTTAGAGCTTGAATTATTTTTTTTTTTTGCATCCATACCTTTGTTAGCAGACACCAGAGGAGACCACCTTAAATTAAAAAAACAAATCAAACAAAATACATCCCCACATGTTACCAGTTTTGTAATTTTCTTCCAAAACTTTAAGATACCCAGGCTGGTTGGGTTCTTAGGTATTTATGATTCAAAAGGATAACAAAGTAGTCTCTAAATTGATTTATATATAATTTGTGTGAATCTCTTCTTAATTTAATAGTAGCTTTAGGAATTTTCTTCTACACTATATATTGTGAGAGGTAGCAGATTTTAACTGTGTTTATAAATTAATTATTGTGCTAATTTTCATCATTGCCTATTCTGATTATTGATAATTATATTTGCAGAAAGTGGGTATACATCTCTGGTTTTACGGAATGATGCCAAAATCTTTATAAATCAGGTATGGCAACGACAGTGCTGTTATGAAAGTGATGAATTGCAAGAAGCCCTCGAGACAGTTAGTAAAGAACTTATTGAAAGAGGTAATTGGATTATTCTATAGTGTAGGTTGACTGATTACTCAGCCAATTAAAAGCATTCTAGAGGCAGATATACAAAAAAAGAAAGAAATGAGTATCAGCCTCTTCAGTAATTGCTGTAGAATGATGTCACTTATCCCCCTAGTGGTAACTTCAAGATTCTACAGTAAGAATATTTAGCCACCCCTTATATAATGCTTACATCATCGACTCCCCCAAAATAACATATCAGCCATCAGCCACTATCACCTCTTTAAATCACCTTGTCCATTGACCTCCCCTTCCCCCCCTTATCAGTTCAGCCTTATTCTATAGGCATCGTGGCATTATTTTGTCCATTTTCTTGTCTCATGGTGTTACTACAGATTAAAAGTGTATTTTTATATGTTAATCTTTGATCCTACAGCCTGTGCTGTAGGCCCTGCCACATTACCACAATTCAGTGAGGCTGCCCTTTGCGTGAGACTGTCCTGAGGGATCAGGTTAAAGTGGAGGGAGGCTGTTGCATGCTGGCGGAATTTTATAGCATCCTCTCCTTTGCTAGCATCCCATGTGATAGCTAGGAAGTGGAAGTTCTTCTGCAACTTAACCTCACATGGGTTAGAGAGTTGAGTCTATTTTTTATTCTTATTTTAGTTGAGATAATTCTCATTTTTAGGCCAATTCTCTCCAGGTTGGGGATAGAATAAGAGAAGAACAAATGAAGATAAAAATGAGGAATGAAGTGGGAAATAGTAGTGAAAAAGATGTAAGATGAAAAAAAAGGGCTCAACAACTCCTTCAATTCCAAATGCTTCCATCAGAGAGCAGCTTTTAAAGCTTCTGAAAATCAATTTGTCGTGAGAGAAGAAGCTCCCACAGAAAACATTTGAACCTCTTTCTTGGAAAGTAAAAAGCAAAATCAAATAATATTCCATATCCAAATAGGGAAAATAACAGTAGGGGACAACTTGATATGCAAAAGAACAGAATTTCTGAGGCTCTTCATAAACAAAGGTTTCCTGTAAATTTTTCTTTTTGAATTGCAATCCTACTGACCACTGCCAAATAGGAGTAGTTTTACTGTTCAGATCTTATGTATTTCGGTCATTTTGCCTCCCTCTTGAGGCATCAGTAATAAGCATAGGGAGGATGAGGTTGTTTCTCATTGATACATACCTGATCCCTTAAGGACAGTCTCACAGAAAGCAAAGCCACACTTAATTGTGGTAATGTTGTTGGGGCCTCCTACAGCACAGGCTGCAGGATTAAAGCTCTCTTCCTAAATCTCTTAAGCCGCCAGAGGGAGCGGGGGGCATCAGCTTCTTTGGGGCTATAAATAGCAACATACATAACAATGCATAGTTATTGAGAAGGATGGTTATGAGGATGCCTTCTTTACTAATTGCTGCAAGTGTCTCGAAGTTTTCTGATTTTTGTGTAACTCATTTTAGATCAATCATAATAATTTTAGGTCCTTCCTAGTTACTCTGTTCATTTCAATGAATTTCTTTTAGATTCCTTAATTAAACCTTCCTGCCCCCCTCCCCCTGCCACTAATGGTTGTTTTGCAATTGCAAAGCTAGCCATTCTGGTAACTTTTATTATCTATCCTTTTTAGTGATTTTCTTTTGTCCATTAATGTCCTTGTTTGTTTTTATTTATGTTTCCCTTGGCTAGAGTCCCTCCCCTAGGCTAGCAATCCTGATAAACTTTTCTAACACTTTTCCTAGAGATCCCACACTCTGCTTATCTGTAGTTTTGGTCTCAGCTGAGCTTGTGCTGGGCATGTTGTAAATATGGATGGAACTGTCTAATTCCTTGTTGTAGTAGGGTCAGATATGTGTAGCAATCAGATCTGTGCAGTATTTGTTAGTTTTGAGTGGTAACTGCTCTGGGTTGGTCCAGTGGAATGGTGTTGTGGTTTGGTTCCAGTGTTTGTATGTCTTGCATTGTATGTGTGCAGGTAATTGAGACCTTGTTTCAGGGTGGAGGGACTTCTTGTAGTGTCTCATTGTAGTATGTCCTTGTAGTTTTTGAGCAGTTACCATGGAGGGTGGTATGGTTCTTGCATTTAGTAGCCTGGGTGGTATGATTCTTGCATGTAATAGCCTGGGTGGTATGGTTCTTGCATGTAGTAGCCTGGGTGGTTTGGTTTTCTTGTCATATGCTGAAATTGTGTTCTTCAGATGTCAAGATGGTGTTTCATTGACGTGACCTTTGTTTCACGGTAGGTGGTTAATCAGTGCCTGGGGGTGCAGCCTGTTGCTAGGTGGAGTGCTTTGCTTTGTTTTCTATAGTCTGCACTGGTTTCAAGGTTTGGTGACCAGGTTGTTGAGACCTATTCATTTGAGGGACAAATATATTACTTGTAGAGTAGCATCCAAAAAGAGAAAAATTCCTGTATTTCTATCGCATGATCAACATAACTTTTGCAAGAGAAAATCCAAGGTGTTCAAAATTGTATGAAAAACTACATATAGGTAAAGTTTATGCAAATTTGGATGAATAAAACAAAAAAGTTATCAGCAGATAAGCAATTTACTAAAAAATTTGAAGTGTCCAAAATGCTCCAAATGATTAACTCTCTTGTAAATTGAACGAGCATCTTTTGCATAGCAACTAATTTCACTTAAATTTCATCTATATTAGGTCATTCTCTTGTCAGCAGTCACCTAAGTAACATCCCTAAGAAATCTGTCACACCTCTCTCTGTCCGAATGCTAATCGTAAAACTGTGCCACCAAAATGATCTTTCAAGTGGAACCATTGCAGGGACCGTCAAGTACTCCAAAAGTGTATTCTATAATATTCCGTCAACCTATGACAAAACAGGTTAATGAAGGGTGGTAAATCAACTAGTAGGCCAAGGAAGACCTTGATAAGGGAAGACTGAGCTATTAGACAAACTGTGAAGGATCGTTCCAAGATGACTGGAACAGTTTCTCCCCATATCGGGCACGGCAATGTGTTTTCCTGGCTGCTGTGCTAATGAGACTCAGTGCCCTAGCTTTGCCTCTCCTCCTCCTACCACTAACATCTACTTTCTGCCTTTACCAACTCTCCTCATCAATCTCTCACCACAGGGAGTTACCCTGTGTACCCTGTTACAATTGATACTTGGCTTAAGCGCATATTATAGAGGCTCTGTTGCTGGGTTGGAGTGAACTCTGATGGGGCCATGGGAAATTGTTATGTTTCCCTCTCTGTATTCCTTTTTTATGACTATCCCTTCAACCCTTTGTGTCTAGGTTTAAGGACCTGACCAACTACCTCATGTGTCAGAAGATAGGCTTTGGAACCTCTCTAAACAATCCCTGAAGGTTGCAAGAATCCAGGACTTGAGGAGTCCTAGGTGTTTGGAAACGATTAATAAGAAGATTGGTTTTGCCTCGATAATGCTTTCTCTACATGTCATGGGCTGACCACCTCCATGTGGTCATTCTCTGGTCCATAAGGCTGTACAGCTTATGGCTGATGGGATTTTTGGTCTTGTTGGCTGCCAGGCCCCCTAAAAGTGCCATCTCTGTGTCTGCCACCACATATCTTCAGATTTTGCGCTGTCAAAGATTATTATGATCTATTAAGGAATTCCGCCTTGCTTTTGTGGCTGCTCTGTCTCGAGCTGAAGTCTTTTGGGAGAGACAAGTCCACTGCATTTTCTGGTCACTGCAATGCTGTATAGGAGTGAACACCACCATTGATGCAACCAGGATAGACCCTTGAAAAATCTGAAAACATGAGATGGGATGTGCAGAATATAACCCACCAAATCCCGCTTTTATTCCTATGTTCAAGTTTTGGAAATTTTGTGCATTGGTAAATTTATGAAAAAATTCTGACTATGTTCTTATCACTCAAACCTCAGCCACCCTTGGTCTTGTGCGTGAGGAATTTGATGGCACTCCTATGACTGGTGGATGGGCTCCCCTCCAACTACCTACTTGCTGCAAAATGGCTTTTCCTTTGCCAACCTTGGAGCAGCCTCAGGCATCTCCACCTCTTAAGAGGAGGTGCTCCCCCCCCTTTCTTTTCTCAGGGGGCCCCTCCAACTTTCTTCAAGTGGAGAGGGAGGTTTATGCCTCCTATGTGATGCATGGCCTTTGTTAGATTTGTTCAACAGAATCTACTGTGCTAATTTTTTGCAAACTAAGTAGAGATCACCCTACCCTAGCCGGTTTCCACCCAATCTCTCTAACCTCTTGCATATGCAAGTTGATGGAGAAATTGGTAAATGTTAGATTAGCCTTTTTTCTGGACAGCAGATGCCACCTGTCTTCCGCACAGTGCAGCTTCTGCAAGTTCAATTTCATGTCAGATGCTCTGCTCTAACTGGAAAATTCCATCTGGGAGGCCTTCCTTCATTAAAGCACTACGTCATGGTGTTTTAAAAAAAAAATCTGGAGAAGGTCTATAATACTGCATGGCCATACAGTTACATAGAGATTCTCCCCGCGATTATGGGCAAGGGGACACCTCCCAATCTTTACATCTGAATTTTTACGAGATCGTAAATTCCATGTATGGGTGCTGAGGAGCCCTCTATGGGTCAATGGAGCAGGAAGAGGGTGTCCTTAGAGTCACACTCTGCTCTGAGCATTAACGGTATCACCTCAGTGCTGTTGGAACATACAGGGTTATTCAAAAAGAAAACCAATTTCATTACTCAATATTTTATTAAGGAAAAGTACAAGTATTCTACTCGCATTCAACTTTTATTTCCTGTCTTACAAGTGTTCAATGTGGCCACCACCTGCAGCACGGACAACATCAATGCAATAAGAGAATTCCTCCCAGATGCTTAGCAGCATATCCTGATCCACTGAGTTGATTGCTGTTGTTATTCGATGTTTAAGGTCATCGCGGTTAGTGGGTAGCAGTAGAACACAAGAAAAAATCACACACAGTGAGGTCTGGGGATCTTGCAGGCCAAGCACAAAAAGCAAGGTCTTGGGGCCCCCTTCTGACCAATCCATCGCTGGGGCACTTTTTCATTTAAAAAAGCTTGAACCATCAGGTGCCAATGGGGCGGTGCTCCATCTTTTTTAAAAATGAAGTCATGCAAATCTGCTTGCAGTGAAGTGAAGAGCCAGTTTTGGAGCATATCGAGATAGGTTTGTCCTGTAAGATGTCTTCAAAGAAAAAGGGACCATAAACCTTGTCCTGAGACACAGCACAAAAGATGTTCACCTTAGGGGAGTTTCTTTCATGCTCATCTGTTTCATTCGGGTGCTCTGTTCCCCAAATACGCACATTGTGACAATTGACTGTGCCACATAAGTGAAAAGTTGCTCCATCAATAAAAAATAAACGTGAAATGAAGGTTTCATCTTCCATCATCTCTATCATCAAATTGCAAAATTCCATCTGCTTCCTCTTGTCATCTTTGGTAAGTGCCTGAACGAGGCGTAGTCTGTATGGTTTCAAATGTAGACGTCTTCTTAGCACGCGCCAGATTGTGGATTGAGGGGTTGCAAGCTCACGGCTAGCTCGATTTTTGGACTTCTGCGGGCTTCCTTCAAATGCAGCACAGATTCTTTCCACGTGTTCCGCTGAAACTCGTGATCGTCCTGGACTTTCTCCTTTACACAGACACCCACTCTCTTGAAACTATCTAAACTACCTCCGAATGTTCTTAGGAGGGTGGATTAATGACGAATCGCCTTCGAAAAGCACGCTGCATCGTGACAACCAAATTTGTTTTTGCAAACTCAAGAACGCAGAATGCCTTTTGCTGAGGACTCGCCATTCCGTGAACAAACAACTGAACGTTGCAGGAGGAACTACGCGACGCGACGCGATGCGACTACAGCGCCCATGTGGCAGCCATTCAAAACTTAGAAAACTCGTCTTTCAAATAGTCACTGACTCATTCCATGATGATGCTTGAAAAATGAAGCAATGCATCATGAAATCGGTTCATTGTCTTTGAATAACCCGGTATTATTGCTACTCTGTTCTTGATTGCCTTTTCGATCTCTTTTGGTGCTGTCCAAATGCCAACTCGAGCGTTGACTTCAACAGGCATTGAGCACCATCTCTCGCTATGTCGAAGCACACAAGTTTCGGTCTTTCTTGTCCAAGAGTAAGGTGGTGCACTTCTGCCGCCAATCATGGCTCCACCCCGACTGGGACTTGTTCCTAAACGGGGTTCGCCTGGAAGTGGTGGATTCGCACTGTTTCCTTGGTCTTGTTTTTGACCGATGCTCTTATTCGGAGTCTTAGGGTCTCTTGTACTCGTACTATGGACATTCTGATAAGGCTACTGCCTTGCTCTTCTATTGGTCCTTTGTTCGTTTAAAGCTTGACTCAGGATGCAAGTTTTATGCATCTTCACCCGAATGTGTATTGCAGAAGGTGGACTCGATCTACCACACCGGTCTCCGCCTGGCAACTGGCGCCTTCCGCGTATCCTCCATTTAGAGCCTACTTGTCGACGCTGGGAGATGCCACTTGCTCTGCGTCAGGCATTAGTTAGTCTTCTAGGTAGAGAACCAAAGGTCTCCCTTTTCTTGAATGAGACCCTTCTGATGAATGCACCAGACCCATCCTGGGTGGCTATGGTGAGCGCTCTGCGGACACTCGATAGCTCTCTTGTGCAGGTGATACAGCACTCTACAATGAATTTTGTGAAAAGGGTAGTTTATGCCAGAAAATTCTTGGACTACTCCTTAGAAGATCTCACTGAAGAGCTGGCTGACCAAGGAGCAGTCAAGGTCGAACATGTGATGAGAAAATGGGGGTGGGGGGGTCAAGACCAACCCCTACACTCTTCATCACTTTTGATCATATCCCACCCATCCCCCTATACCCACAGCGCATAGTCATGAGTGCAATCATCATCAACAAACCTTTCAACAACACCCTACACCATATCCTCCTAAAAAAAATACTAGACACCAACTACTTCACCAATGCTGTGACCCCACTTGTCCAAACTCAACACCTTCAGAACACTAACCAAGACCAACTTTGGACAACAAAGAAACTGACAATCTTTTTCGGACAGTTCATCCACACAACACTGAATTATGCAGCCCCAGCCTGGCCATCCAACAGAGATAATAAACACCTAAAAGAGATACAAAGTGCAAAATAGTAACCTCCACCTCACAACTGACACCAATAACCCCCCAATCGACCACCTCTATGCTGAAGCTAAAATCCCCCCAATCGAGTATTACCTAAACATGATAAAGACTTCTTCAGTAAACTGTTATCCCCATTATTACCCTGACACACCCTGTCCACTCTTACCCCCAACCTCAGAACCGCCCAACCCTTCCCTGCCACCTCTACCGGTTTTGCAAATGTTCTGTTACACTCGTTTTTTTTTTCTTTGGATAGGTTTACGTGCGTGATAGAAAAGGTTCTGTCAAACAACCTTAAAGTTCTAATTTTCCATCACGGTCATTAAAACGTCTTTTCCATTGTGTACAGGTGTGTCAAAATCGAAATGAAAAGAATCGTGATCTCTTCTATCCTGAGCGCGGACCACAACAAGTCCGACATCAGCAAGCGCTCAACATCAGCCGATGATCGTCCACAGAGTCACGGAGAGGCTCAAGAACGGGGAAGACACCAAAGATCGACCTCGTTAAGAGAGACGTCAAGTTGTCAACCGCTTGGCTGTGAGAAAGTCCTTCGAAAGTGCTCCGAAGCTAAAAAGGACTGCGCTCGCGAAGAACATCTTGGTGGCCACGGTGTCCAGGGCTGTTAAGGAAGAGGGCGGCAAGATCTTGAGGTGGGTTGAAAGGCATCTGTTCACCGACTGTATGAGAGAATGTCGGAAGTGCTGTCATCGCCTTCTCAACGACTTGAAGAGTCATGCCAATCACATTCTCATCTTTTCTGATGGAAAAACCTTCAGGGGCGATCCGGTCATTAACAAGCAGAACGACCACTTGTTAAGCTTCGGTCAGGGCCAGAACGTCTCCGAGATCCGCTACTTTTCCACGACCCAGCATCCAACCTCCGTGATGATGCTCGGCGTCTTAGCTTCGAATGGCGAGAAGATACCGCCGGTGTGGTTGAGGAAGATTTCGTCCGCAAACGTGCGCTTCTGGTCTCGCCTGGAACGCGTGCTCGCTGCCGAGGGCGGCCACATTGATTAATATTGCAATTTAAACATATCTTTATATGTTAAAACAATAAAAACGTGTTTACCTGCATCAAAACTATCGTTGTGTGGTAGTTTTATTTTCTATTCGCCGCAAATCACCTGTGCCCCCGTCTTTCGCCGAAGAGTAAACCCCCTCCCCAGGATCTTTATAGAAAAAGAGTATTTTTGTTGGCGAGATAAACAAAAGTGACAATTGCAGTTGTATTTGGGGCCCCTTTTGAGACGTGCATGAAAGAAGCTGAGCTGGAACACAAAGCCAGGTACCTGTATGTATGAGTGAGAAATGTATGTGTGTGCGTGTGTATATGAGCTACGGATATGTAACACCCTTGATAAAGCAGGCAGGGGTTCATTTTTTCCCTCAATTTTGGCTCCTAAGGTCCTACTGCTCTCGTAATCGAGTGAGAAAAGCAGAAGTCTTGAAGTGTGGTGTTCTAAAGCAGCAGTGGGTGGTGCGATTTGTGGTTGCGACCATCATCTCCTGGTTTTACTCGAGAGAGAGCACACCGACGCCATCTTGGTTTGTTGTGAACACCCCTCCCCCTTTCTTTTCGCTCCCCGTAAGGGGCACGGCGATTTGCTCTCCTGGCCGCCGTGCTGACGGTACCCAGCGCCCCGTCAGGCCCCAGCTTGGCATTCTTTTTCTCCTTCTGCTAACCCTTACTTCGTCTTCTTACCAATTCTCTTTCACCCTGCATCATCCTTCCATCTACGTTTGTTTGTCGATCTCTGTGTATAAGAGCTGTCCGTCAGGGGGCGCGACCCCATGGCTGGGTCATGCATGTGTTGGTTGGTGGGTGCCTGAGCCGGAGTGGCGCTCTTGGGGATCTTTGCTTTCCCAAACGGTAAATTTCCGAGGCTGTCCGGCTATTTTTAAAACAATGGTTGGGTCAGGGCTCGACGGGCTTACACTCCTGGGTGGGCCGACGCTCCGAGTAGGTGTCTCGACGGTAGACAATGACTCCGCTTCGCGAGTTCGCACCCCCTTTTATACTCTACTTTATATGGGTAGTAATAAAAAATTTCTTCCCAGACGTTGTTTAATTGCCACCAGTTTGGTCATATGAGCAGCAATTGTTGGCAGGCTCTTCGCTGTGTGGCCTGTGCGTTGCCGTATCATGGCTCCTCTTGTGGGAATCATGAATGTTGCGCCAATTGTGGAGGTTTCCATAACGCGGCTTCGCGTTCTTGTCCCGTATTTCTTTTTGAGAAGGAGGTCCTGGCTCTTCGGGTCTCCCTCATACTAGAATTCCGTGAGGCCCGTCGTAGGGTGCGGGGTCAGCTCGCCTCCTCCGGCCGTCTCTTCTATGACGTTCTCCGGGAGGCGGCGTTCCGCCGTCCTCCTCCCGTTCACCCCACTCCTTTGTCTTCTCGCGGTCCATCTGTTGCTCCTTCTCCCCTGCCTTTGGTCCCTCCTTGTGGTTCCTCCGTTGCGCCCTCTCCTTGGCCATTGCTCATGTTCCTCCCGTCTGTCACGGACCGTGAGACCAACCGAGCTGAGACGCTGGAGGATATCTGGCAGTTCCTTCAGGCGTCTGCCCCCGCTCTTCTTTCCGTTCCTTTGCCTCAGCGCAAACAGAAGGGTTCCTCCTCACCCCGTTCGGAATCCTGATTAGGCTGGTTTGGCCCCCGAGTAGGTTGTTGAGGCGTCCTCAACTTTGATGTCTTCTCCTCCACGGTCTTCTCTGGCCTTCCCCGTTGGCATCATCGATGTCATTGTCGACGCGGAAGTTCACCCGGTTCCGTCTTCTTTGCCTCCTACCCCGGTCCCTTCTTCCTTGCCCCTTACCTCTGTGCAGTCTTCTATGTCTCTTACCCCAGTTTCGTCTCCCTTACCTCCTACCCCTGTTCCTTCATCTCCTCCTGTCTCCGTTCTTCCTTTCTCTTTAGATACCTCCCTTCAGGCAGTGGCTGTGCAGCTGCACCTGGATAGGAGGTATACTATCATTTCTGCGTACATTCCACCGTCAGCTGACTTCGACGCGGGGGACTTCCGCCGCGTCGTGGCACGGTTGCCGAGGCCCTATCTCTTGCTTGGAGATCTGAACGGCAGGCATCCTCTCTGGGGAGATTACTCCATACATCCCAGGGGACAAGTCGTTGCCGATCTGATCGAAGAGCTTGAGATGGGTGTCCTAAACGTGGATGAGTTTACGCATCACTGTCCGAGAACCGCTTCATTTTCTTGCCTTGACCTATCTTTGTGCTCTTCGGATGCACAGCCTGATTTTGATTGGGGGGTGGTCGATGACCTCCATAGTAGTGATCACTTTCCCATTCAAATATGATTTTCAGGGCAACTGCCGCCTGAGAGACCACCTCGGTGGTGCTTGGCGCGGTGGCCTGCATTTCAGGAAATGACTGAATTCTCTATCTCAGTCGAGGAGTTTAGGTCGGTAGATGAGGCCGTTGAGTTCTTCTCCGGCAACCTCATCGCAGTGGGCCTGACTACTATTCCTAGGACGTCTAGCCGTTTTGCACGCCGACCACTCCCATGGTGGTCGGCCGAGTGTGAGACGGCCCTCAAACAGAAGCGTTATGCCTACATGCGCTATAAGCGCCGCCCGAACGATTTCACTGTCGCTGAATTTCGTCGGGCTAGGGCTAGGTTCCGGTATATTTCGAAGCACGCCCGCCGCTCTTCTTGGCGGGCATACGTGTCTTCAGTTAACGGGAAGACCCCTTTAGCTGAGGTGTGGAAGCGAGTCAAAAGGATTCGGGGCAAGTTCTCGCAGGACCCCCCTCCCGTTCTCCAGGAGAATGGGACCGCAATCTCGGACCCCGCGTCCGTGGCGGAATCCTTCGCGACCGCTTTTTCCGCATTCTCTAGCCGGGATGCTGCTCCGCCAGCATTCAATGCACGTCGTGATGTCGCGGAAGGCCGCCGGCTGGAATTTACCTCCAGAGGCGGAGAACCCTTCAACGACAAGTTTACTGTGAGTGAGTTGCGTTCCGCTCTCGCTTCGTGCGCGGACACCGCCCATGGTCCGGACGATGTCCCGTACGCCATGCTTCGACACCTGGGTGAGCGAGGCATGGCCTTTCTGTTAGATTTGTTCAACAGGATCTGGGTGGAAGGTCTTCTCCCAGACTCCTGGCGAATTGCTACTGTGCTCGCCTTTCGCAAGCCGGGAAGAGATCACTCTACTCCGACCGGTTTCCGCCCAATCTCTCTAACCTCTTGCGTGTGCAAGTTGATGGAGAAATTGGTAAATGTTAGATTAGCCTATTTCCTGGACAGCGGAGGCCATCTGTCTTCTGCACAGTGCGACTTCCGTAAGTTCCACTCCACGTCGGATGCTCTGCTCCGACTGGAAAATGCCGTCTGCGAGGCTTTCCTTCTTAGACAGCACTACGCCACGGCGTTTTTTGATCTGGAGAAGGCCTATGATACCGCATGGCGATACGGTTTCATGGAGACTCTCCACACGATGGGGGCGAGGGGACGCCTCCCAATTTTTATATCTGAATTTTTGCGAGATCGTCGATTCCGCGTACGGGTGGGGGAGCCCTCTCTGGCCCAAAGGAGCAGGAAGAGGGTGTCCCGCAGGGAAGTGTCCTCAGTGTCACACTATTTGCCCTGAGCATCAACGGCATCACCTCGGTGCAGCCGAAAGATGTTCTCGCTACGCTCTACGTGGACGACCTTTCGATCTCTTTTGGCGCGGCTCAGATGCCAACTCTGGAGCGTCGCTATGCCGAAGCGCACAGGTTTCGGTTTTCTTTGGCCAAGACTAAGGTGGTGCACTTCTGCCGCCATCCACGGCTTCACTCCGACCCAGATTTGTTTCTTATTTGGGTGCGCCTGGATGTGGTTGAGTCGCACCGTTTCCTTGGTCTTGTATTCGACCGACGCCTCACCTGGGAGGCTCATATTCGCAGCCTTAGGGTCTCTTGTACCCGCGCCATGGACATTCTCCGTTCCGTGACGTTCAGCGCTTGGGGCGCTGATAGGGCTACTGCCTTACTTTTTTATCGATCCTTTGTTCGCTCGAAGCTCGACTACGGATGCGAGTTTTATGCATCCGCAGCCGAGCGTTTATTGCGGAAGGTGGATTCGATCCACCACACCGGCCTTCGCCTTGCGACCGGTGCCTTCCGCACTTCCTCCATTAAGAGCCTGTTGGTCGATGCTGGGGAGATGCCACTCGCTCTGCGCCGCGTGCAGTGCATCACTCGCCTGTACGCGCGAGCCCGGCGCCTTCCTCAGTCGCCAACAGCTCTCACTGCATCCGCAGCTGATCTCGATGGTGCCTATGCCGCCGAGAGACGCCAGTCATACCCTAAGCCCTTTGGGTTTAGGGCCAGGAAACTCCTTCGAGAGGTAGATATAGCTCTCGGGCCGGTGGCGCCCCTGGTTCTGCCCAGGACGCCACCCTGGAGGGTACCACATTTGGCTATTTGTCGCCACGCCTCTGCTCCCAAAGCTTGTACTGCGCCGGGAGTATTGCGTTCGACCTTTTTGGAGCACACATCGTGTCACGCTGGTACCGTGCCATTGTATACGGATGGCTCCAAGTCCCAAAAGGGGGTCGGCTTCCACGCCGTATCCCCTCTGTTTGAAGTCAGCGGGGCTCTACCAGGCGCTGCCTCTGTCTTCACGGCCGAGCTGGTGGCAATACACCACTCGGTACGGGAGATTACGCGACGTGCCCGGTTCGGAGACCGGATCGTGATCTATAGCGACTCACAAAGCGCCCTGAGTGCTCTCGGGGCATTGGAATCTCCGCATCCCCTGGTTCGCGAAATCCGTGACGCCACGGTTTTGGCGAGCCGGGCAGATGTCGAGATTATCTTCTGCTGGGTTCCTGGACATGTAGGAATTGCGGGGAATGAGCGCGCCGATGAGGGCGCTAAAGAGTCCGCGAGGACTCTGCGACCGGACTAGCGTTTCGCTCTTCCTCACACTGACTACATGGCAGGAATACGGGCAGCTCTTCGGACTGCTTGGCAAAGAAGATGGGAGACGGTCGAAGGGAACTTAAAGTTGCGTGCCATTGCGCCGCGACTGTTCCCATGGACCTATCCCCCAATGCCGCGGCGGCTTCAGGTTGCTTTCTGTCGTCTCCGAATCGGCCACATTCGTGTGACGCATCGCTATTTGATGGAGCGCTCGCCTGCGCCCTATTGCAACGACTGCGTCGTTCCCCAGACTGTTCGGCACATTCTTGTCGAATGTCCCAGTCTGGGTGATCTTCGCGCACGATACCTGTCCCAGTACCGGGATGGGCGGGGTCGCTACCGCCTGTCCCTTGCGCTCGGGACAGATTCGTGCACATTGACTTGTGGACTTGTTAACTTTTGGGGGGAGGCCGGGCTTCTCCCCTTTATTTAAGGTTCCTTTTTTGTTATTGTTTTGTTTGTAGGTTGCACTCTCCTGCACTGGGGTGAGGGGGACCTCCCCCCGCTGCCGGAGAGTGCTTCGATTGTTAAGTTTTTCCAATTTATATCATTGTTAAGTTTTCATATTTTTACTTTAAAGTAGCCTAGTTCTAGGCTGTCGTGTTTTTCGGCGACTTATGCCCAAGTGGGTAGTTGCCAGATGGGCTCCATAAAAAAAAAAAAATCCTTCATCTCCTTCTTACCCTGTTTCCTCCTCACCCTCTGACCCTGCTCCTTCCTCTCCATCTGATCCAATTCCCTCCTTACCCTCTGACCCTGTTCCCTTCTCACCCTCTGACCCTGTTCCCTTCTCACCCTCTCTCCATGTTCCGCCTTCTGTTCCATCTTCTTCGCATCTTAGTTCTCGTCCGTCTCTGCTCGATCTCCCTTTCCCTCCGGGCCATGAGCCGTCCACGTTGGGGGTTCGGTCTGCCCCTCAGCTGTCGCCTTCCGCCGTTCACGCTCATAAGCCTGTGCCGGGTGCGTTCCCGGCTCATCGCGATTTGTCCCTTCTTGTGTCTGTGTCTTCTAGTCGTCGGGAACCTTCTACGGTTTCCTTCAATAGAATCCTGACGTTGGTGTCGAGACGACAGTAATGTCTGTCATCCTACAGTGGAATTGTCAAGGGGTTCTTCCCTAAGTGGGAGGAACTCTATTTCTTGCTTTCTAGCGTTCGGCTCCTGGTGGTCTGTTTGCAAGAAAATACGCTTGGGACTCGCCTTTTCCCGGCAGTTCGGCACTTCCTGGTGTTTAATTCCACCCCCCTGGCCGGGGTGTGTCCCATAGTGGTGCTTCTCTTTTAATTTATTCGCTATTTTCTGCGCCACATCCCGTCCCTACTACCTTGCAGGCTGTTGCTGCGAGGATTTTTATTTCCAAGCTTTTAACTGTTTGTTCTGTATAAATTTCCCCGGATTTTAGTTTGAGTCGGCCTGACCTTTTAGAGGTGACAAGTTAGTTACCTACCCCGTTTTTATTACTTGGTGATTTTAATGCTCGCCATCCGTCTTGGGGTGCTACTGCCCGTAATTTCCTGGGCGGAGTGGTTGAGTCCCTCTTATTATCCGATTCCCTTTGTCTTTTAAATTCCGGCGATTTTACTTTTTATCATGCTCAAACGGATTCTTTTATTGCTGTAGACTTGTCCTTATGTTCGCCCGACTGTTTCTTCGATTTCCGGTGATCGATTCGGAACGACCTCTCCGGGACTGATCACTTCCCGATCGTCCTGTCGGCCGCCCTTCCTGGCATTTTCCTCCCTCCTCGTTAGGATCTACGGCGAGCAAATTGGGTTGGGTTTCGGGTGGCTTCCTTCAATACCGTAGATTCAGTGGTCTCATATTTTACTACTCATATTTTAGAGGCTGCTGAGCGCTTTGTTTCGCGGAGGTGCCCTGTTGTGGGGCGCTCCACCGTCCCCTGGTGGTCGAGGGATTGCGTGTCAGCTATTTCTGCCTATCAGTTGGCCCATTCCCGTTATAGGCGGAACCCGACCGTCCTGAATAGGGTTGATCGGAACCGGGCTCGTGCCATCCGCCAAAGGATCCTCCGTCGTGCCCGTCGTGAGTCTTGGCGCCGGTACGTATCTTCCATTTCTTCCTCCACGCCGCTGACTTGGGTTTGGAAGCGGGTCAATAAGATCCGTGGTCGCTACACTGGTCATGCCATCCCCACTCTGGTCATCGGAGGCTCGCTTGTGTCTGATGTCCGGTTGGTCAGCGAAACTCTGGCTGACTATTTTGTTTCGGTGAGTAACGCAGGTAGCTATCCTCGACGGTTTCTCGAACTGCGAGATACTTTGTCTCACTGTGGCTCCACCTTTCCCGGTGATGATTGTATCCATAAGATTTTCTCCGTCGTCTCCATCCCCACTCAGAGTTAGTTTTGGTTGACCTCTACAACCTGCTTTGGGTCAAAGGAATCTATCCGTCCTCCGGGCTTGTGGGGGTTGTTCTACCCTTTCCCAAGCCCGGTAGGGACGGTTTGGACCGCAGTTACTATCGCCCGATTGCTCTTACGAGCTGTCTCAGTAAGTTATTCGAAAAGATGGTTCAAGTTCGCCTCACTTGATTTTTTGGAGTCCAACTCGCTCCTCTCCATTTCAGTGCGGTTTTCGCAGCGGTCGTAGTACTCTTGACCACCTCATTCGTTTGGAAGACTCCGTTTTACGGGCTTTTTTCTCCAGGCATCAGGTGTTAGTGGTGTTCTTCGACATTCAGAAGGCCTACGATACCGCCTGGAGATATGGTGTTTTACGTCAGTTATATGATTGGGGTACGAGGGGCTTTTTACCGGTTTTTATTCAAGAATTTTTATCGTCCCGTAATTTTAAGATCCGTATTGGGGATGCTTTATCAGGCTTGCGGATTCAAGAGGAGGGTATTCCCCAAGGGTGTGTGTTAAGTGTGACATGTTTCGCCGTTGCCATTAATAGTCTGGTGTCCACTCTTCCGGAGGGGGTTTTGGCTGCCCTCTTCGTGGATAACTTGCCGTTGTTTTGTCAATCTCCCCGCTTGCCTTCTGCTGCCCGTCGATTACAGCTGGCAATTGATGCCGTGTCAGGTCGTGCTGTCTCAAAGGGTTTCCGGTTTTCGGTCACCAAAACGAAGGCTATGCATTTTTATCCGGGTTGTGGTGTCCTTGGCCCCCCTCTCCTCTTCTTGGATGGCACGGCGATTGAATATGTCCCCGTTTTTAAGTTCTTGGGTTTAACGCTTGATAGCAAGCTCACTTGGGTACCCCATTTGCGTCGCTTGAGGGCGTCCTGTTTGAAGGCTATGGATTTGCTTCGGGTTTTATCCGACACCACTTGGGGTGGTGATAGGCGCACCTTGTGGTCACTTTATTCGGCACTGGTCCAATCCCGGCTGGACTACGGTTGCCAGGTGTACTCTTCAGCATCTCCTTCAGCCTTGAAGATATTAGACTGTTCGTTCGCTTGGGGCCCGTCTATGTATTGGAGCCTTTCGCACCTCGCCTATCCCTAGCCTCTTTGCTGAGGGTGGCGTGCTTCCCTTGCGATACCACCGGCTGCAGGTGTGCCTACGATTCCTGTTTCGTGTTCAGCAATACCCTTCATTCCCAGTCCATGAGTGCCTTTTTGCCCCGTCCTCTTCGGCGTCTTTTGATTGGCGGCCATCTCTACCCCGGCCTCTGGGGCTCCAGGTTGGTGACCATCTCGCCTCCCTGGGTGTTCCCGGGGTGTTGGCCCTCCCATTCCCACCGGCTCCGTATTGGGGCGTCTGCCCTCCTGAGGTCTGTACTGCTTTTCGGCATTTCGAGAAAGAGTCTACTGACCCTCGTCTATTAAAGTGCCTGTTTCTTGACCATGCGTGTTCTCGTGCTCACCAGCGTCCCATCTATACTGACGGCTCGAAGTCGGACCTCGGTGCTGGGGCGGCCGCGGTGTCCTCTACGGAGTCTCTTCGGTCCACCCTCCCTCCTGTAGCATCCGTGTTTACCGCAGAGTTGACGGCCATTCTTTTGGCTTTTAATTTGATTTTATCCATCAATTCTTCAGATTTTATTGTTTTTAGCGATTCCCGGCCTGCTTTAGAGGCAGTTCGATCTTTTACGTCCACACACCCTTTGGTTTTACGGATTCGCTCCTGGCTGGTTAGAAATGCCTCCCGTTACAGGGTGGCGTTCTGTTGGGCTCCGGCTCATGTTGGGGCCCCGGGCAACGCGGCGGCTGATCCGCTGGCCCGCTCTGCCACCCTCGAGATGCCGGATGCAGCCCCTCTGCTCTTTAGGGATTCTTACCCCGTAATCAGGGCGTATGTCTTTTGTTTGTGGTGGAGCGCTCGCCTGTGCCCTATTGTGACGACTGCGTTCTCCCCCTGACTGTTCGGCACATTCTTGTCGAATGTCCCAGTTTGGGTGATCTTCGCACACGTTACCTGTCCCGGTACCGGGATGGGCGGGGTCGCTACCGTCTGTCCCTTGTACTCGGGACGGGTTCGTTCACACCGACTTGTGGACTTTTAGAGACTTTTTGGAGGAGGTCGGCCTTCTCCCCCTCATTTAATATTTGACTATGGATCGCGTGCTTCTTCGCTGGCGGAGGGCGGGCCTCTCCCCGTCGACGGAGCTCGCTTTATATTTTTTCAATTTGTTTCTTCTTTCTTTTTTTCTTTGGCTCTTAATATAGCCTAGATTTAGGCTAGGATGAGTACGGCGACTTATGCCCTAAAAGGCAGTCGCCAGATGATATATATATATATATATATATATATATATATATATATATATATATATATATATATATATATATATATATATATATATATAATATAATATATATATAATATAATATATATATAATATAATATATATATAATATATATATATATATATATATATATATATATATATATATATATATATATATATATATATATATATATATATATATATATATATATATATATATAAAATTGTTTGTGTCAGAGAGAGTGGGATTCGTTCCCCTCTTCTAAAGGGTGCCTTATTAAACGCTCTGTCCGTTCTTGGTCTTCTAGCGTTCAGCGACTCCGGTCTCGGGAGGTTGCTCTTTGCCGGTTGCGAATTGGGCACACGCGACTCAGCCATGGCTATTTAGTTTCGGGTGGAGGCCGAGTTTTCCCTGGTTGTCCCTTCTGCGGTGGCGAGCTGTCTGTGGCTCACATTTTAGTAGTTTGTCCCCGCTTTGCTTCTCTTCGAAATTCCTGCTTCCCTATCCTTTCAAGCGTCACCTTCCCTGCTTGACTTCGCTTTATTGTAACAGAGGACTCCCTTCGGTTGTCCTCCCTCCTTACATTTGCATTACGAAGTGGCATTTTATCCCTTTTAGTTATTCTTTCTATTTTTGTGTTTAGGTTTATTGTTTTATCTTTTATCCTGCGCCCTCCCCTGCGGCTTGCGCATGTCATTTGTTTATTGCCCCAGCCGCCTTTGTTTTTAGAATGCGTGCTGTATACCCGTAATTTAAGTGTGCGTCTCTGTGTGTTGTACTGTTTTCTTCTAATCTTTGCTTTTTCCCATTTTATTGTGTCTCCCACGCCTCTTCTGATATTTTTCGGGCGACCCCGTTTTAACAGTGCTGCCATTAACAATCCATTAGGATTGGGCAGCTGCCACCTTGTTTTTCCTTAAACTAAACTAAACTTTGTTCCGCTTGAGAGGGAGAGTGACTACGCTTGTGATCCCCTCCTTTCGCTCTACACGCAGGAAAAGCGAGGGTACTAAGAGTTTTGTGGTGGCCACGAGGGTGGAGCTCTAGAGGAAGGGCACCCAATTGGGGCTTTATGTAAACCAATAGATTCTTTGGGGGATATCGATTTATATTTAAATCTACATTGAATTTTGAGTAATCATTTTGTTGCATTGGTATATAAGTTATAATCATATTTACATTGTATTTTTCTTTATCAATATTTACTGAGTCGTGCGTTTCTCATATATTTGCTTTTTTAGTGTATATTTACTCGCAGGTGATAAGGATATACAGGGTGTCTCAGGAGTTGTGCACCATCCTGGATTAAAAAAAAAAAACCTTTATTGATTTCAAAAACGTCTTTATTGATAATAATTGACGCAATTTATTTTATTTTCTATCTTTATGGCCTAGAAACTAAGAGTAGAAGAAAGAGTTCAACTTTTTTTCATGTTTGGAAGACATGGGGCAACACACCACTCAGTAGCTGAAGAATTCAACCTGCAATCACCCTGAGCGAGAACCATTGAGCCATACCACTGTCTGTCGTTTAATCAAACACTTCCAAGAAACTGGCTCAGTTGCTGACCGCGAGAGAGTGGGTGGCCAAAGAGTGCAACTGATGAAGAAACATCCATATGGTTTTGGCGAATGTTGTTAATTGTCCTGTGAAATTAGTCAGAAGAGTAAGCCAGGAGCTAAACATTAACAAATCATCACTGCATCATATTCTCATGACTCACAAATTTCATCCGCACAAAGTGCAGCTTGTGCAACCTCTTAATTGTGGTGACACAGATAGAAGATTGGAATTCTGTGAATGGATGCGCACACATATGGATTCTTCAATACTATTCAGTGATGAAGCCATTTTCCATTTGAATGGCCAAGTAAACCGGCACAATATGCGCTATTGGTCAGATAGCAATCCACGTTGCAATGAGAAGGAACACCATCAGAACAACCCAAGGATCATAGTCTGGGCTGGAATCTGGGGGGGGAGGAAATCATTGGCCCTTACTTTTTCAAAGATAATGTCACTGGTGAACCCTATTTAGACCTGCAAACCTTCTTGTTTGACTTATGTTCCTATAAATCGACGACAAAACTTTTTTTTTCAGCAGGATGGAGCTCCAGCACAATTTGCTAATTGCGTGCGTGACTACTTGAACCAGACCTTTCCTAACAGAAGGATTGGACGGAGAGGTCGCGTGGAGTGGCCACCCCGATCACAAGATCTTACTCCCCTTGACTATTTCCTTTGGGGACATTTCAATTTTTTTTTGTACAAGAATTGGCCACACACTCTTTGAAGGATACAATAACAACTGAGTGCCAAAAGATCACTCCTGAAACCCTCAGGAGTGTGAAAGGCAGTTTCATGAAGAGTATTGATGGTGTTTTATTGCATAGGGTGCTCAATTTAAGCATTTATTATGATTATTATCAATAACGGTGTTTTTTGAAATCAATAAAGGTATTTTCTTTGAAAACCAGGATGGTGCACGACTTCTGGGACACCCTGTATATTTTAATTTAAAAAAAGAAGAGAAATATCCGCGTCTCCTTGAGCCTCCTTACGCACGAGCGAGTGAGCGGACCTTTGTAGTAGGTGGTTACCGGAACCATCTAGTACAATTGTATCTCTGTTGAGAGTCTCGTAACGAGTGTAACGGGATCAGGGAACCGGTTTCACTGGTCCTATGATCAGGACACCACCCCTCACCCTATGTATGTGAATACAAAACATTAGATCCCTCTCTGTGCCATGCGACCCTCGCCAACCCATCCATGCATCCCTGCACGATCACTTCACTCACATCACCCACCTCTGTATTTTTTAAATGGTTTTTAACAGTTATAAAAAAAGATATTATGGCGTAATCACCTCGCAGTGAGCACACAGGCATTTGTGCAATCCTCCCTTCCTCAACTGCCCCCGCTGCAATATCCAGCAACCTGAAAATACTGCTCATATTTTCCCGCCCCTTCTTAACTATCTCAGAACTTCTTTCAATATGACCTCGCTAAGAGAGCTCTGGAGAAGCCCACATGCCGTGGCAGCCTTCCTGAAATCCGACTGGTTAAATTGAAAAGATCCTGGAGGGCGACAAAGTAAGTTTTGAGTAATGCCCTCATTGGTCAACCCATTCTTCATTTGAATTTCACTTTGTCTTATTACTAAATGTGGATTGAAATTCATTTTCTGTAGGAAAAATGCCCGCTGATTTCTTCATTGGTTCTGGACCAAAGTGTATCGATGATTTGACATCGCCGACGAAAAAAATGCTCAACCAAAGCCTCTTGAAACACGTTTATAGATGGACTCCCTATAAATTCACTGATTATATGTAAGACTATTTTCTAGCCATATCTAGCTTTTATGGAGATAATGTATGCAAGAAAGGCATCTCTCACATAAGTGAGGAGAGTTGTGTATGATAGGGGTGCTTGAGATCTGTGGGGAGATGAACTCTTCGTATGTCTCAGCACTGATTACAATGACCACTGGAGGATTCAAGTGAGAAAATGGCATGGTTGAGCTGTGGTTTGTAGTAGGTCTATAGGAAAAGCTACAGCTTGTTCTTTATCATCATGGCACTGATGCATGCTTTCACACTGGTGTACTGTGATGATGATAGTGATAATAACACTTGGTTTTAGTATATTTGGTTCATCTTAGGCCGGGTCATGGGCTCTATTCCTGAATTATGATTGACCGCATGGTCACTCAGTTGCCCCAGCTCTGTCCTCTATGTGGAGAAATGTGTGGAATTGCCAGATAGTTTTGTCAAGCTCTGTTTTGCTGTTCACCTCTTGTTTCATTTTGATGGTTACATTATATTGATTCTTTTAATGTCTGTTGGTTGCTCTTAGAAACACCATTCTGTCCTGTCAGTCGAGGGGAATTTGCCTATACTGCGGTGGTTGAGTTGGAGTTGTTCCCAGTCCTGAGAGCCAATTGTCCTTCATATCATCTACACATTTATTCTTGCCATCACCACCTCTAATAACTTTTTTAAAAGATTCTGTCCAATATACTCCCATTTGCTTTTCGATTCTTTAACATCAATTTTGAACAGTATCGAGTCAGAGGCCTTCCATTAATCGTGAATTACCCTCCCAAGGACCCCATGCCCCAGTGCAAGTAGGGAAGGCCCCACTCACTGGATTGACTTTAACACTGATTGGGCCTTGGGATCTAGGTGCGCTTCCTAGTGCTCCCTCTCAGCCCCTCTTTTTTTACTATGTTTATTCCCGCAACCCTTTATCTACCATCAGGAAGGTGGATGGTGTAACTGGAGTTACCACCTTTACTACAACTGTAACCTGGAGGACAAGAACGGCCTCCTAGTCCGATAGCCTGTAATATTATAATACTGGGTGTATAATTACACCCAGTATTCAGAGAATCTGTACATGCTAACAGCCCTATGGAAAATAATGAAGGCGCCGCTCATTCAGTTCAATTAGACTCTGGCAGGGACTGGGGAAGCGGTGCATTTCCTCCTCGTTCCTCTTAACTGCCTACTCTCCCCTCCCTCTTTTCTCTAGGCTTAGGGAACTGACCTGTTACCTCATGGTGTGTCAGAGGCGAGGTTGTGAAACCTCTATAAACAACACCATTTTACACCCTCAGCTTACAAGAGACGAGGACTTGAGGGGTCCTGGACTTTGAGGCGTAAGTAATGAGAAGATCGGTTTTGCCCCAATAACCCCATCCCTGCCTGTAATGGCTTCGCCGCCTCCCTTCCTGTAATGGCTTCACCGCCGCCCTGCCTGTAATGGCTTCACCGCCTCCCTGCGGACGCTCTCGGCTGCATAAGGTTGTGCTGCTTATGGTGTGTGGGCTTTACTGCCTTGTGGGCTGCCAGGCCAACTAACAGGACCTGTCTCTGGGACTGCCACACCAGCTCTTCAGATCTTGGCCGTCCTATCGAAGATTAGTACAACCTAGTAAGGAAATTCACCTTGTCTTCCTTCCTCACTGGTTACTGTCTTTGGGGATCGAACGTCTACTGGGCAACTTCTGCTCGGTGTGCTTCACTTCATTGGGGCTAACACCCCTAACGCACTCAGGGACCTGTCAAGTCTCAAAACCCGAGTTTGGGATATATGGGAGGCGCTAGATGCGGGAGATAGCCCACCAACATTTTCTCGTTTCTCATATTAGGCACAAGCATTGTAAATATTCGGTGCTGGACCCTCGACTCTGCTCACCTTCCAGTACTCGTGCATGGTTGCTACATCAACATCTTCCTTTATGGTCAAAGCTTGAAGACAAATGGCCATGTCTTCCGCTTGAATGGCGGGTCGGGTTGTCAAAGTCCATCTTAGCTCACCCTTGGCCGAGTATGTGTAAAAGATCACATTCTGGAATTCTTTGATCCTATGGAAACTTTACTAAGCTCCCAAGGCATTGGGAGGTCGTTGTAGCTACTTTCCAGGCATTTTTCTTTTTTCTATACATACTGTATGTAGTTACAAGAGAAGGGAATAGTGGGCGACCGTAGGTACATGGAGATCTCCCTCCAATCGTGGCCTCGGCCTCAGGGAGGATGAGGTAAAACAAGACACATCCTCGACTGGTCGAAGGCCGCCCCTCCCACCATTCCCATGCGTCAGCTCAACCTAAAATAATGAGGTGCTCTCTAAACTTTAGCGAGGAGGGCGCTTCTCCCTTTCCTTTATTAAAGGTGTCGATTCCCACTTTCCTATCACAGGGGCCTGGCAAGAGAGCAGGCAGGTGGCCCCAAATCGATCGGGAGTGGCTTGATAAGGCCAAGCCCCCTTATCAACCCCCCCTCTCATTACCGACGGGGCTCGGTTTGCCTGCCAGAGACTTGATTCTGACTGATGACTGAAGGCACCTCAAATGGGATCTGTGATGCCTTGGCGGAAGGGCACATAAACCACCCCAGAGCTGGACATGATCCCAGAGATTACCCAGGCCCAGATGGCAAAATCTTCCATCGGGCAAACCTGGGCTCGGTGCCAAACAGCGAACCTGAATCTGCTCCTGTGTAAGCTTCTCAGGTGGCTTGGGATCCTGAGGAGTCACATGAAGAAAAGGGACCTCCTCCCCAATTGGTGCCCGTTGGCAACTAAGACCTCCACTTTGGAGAAAGAGCTAACTGAGGCCTGTCTGTCCTGCCTACAGGTAAGTTTCCGGGATGGTCGGGGTGGTGGAGAGAAGCGGGTTCATTCCTCACCCTCTTGTCTAAAAAGAAAAGTACTAAGAGGAACTAGGGTAACTCCCTTCCATGGGCTCCGAGGATGGACGGGTCCGCTGCTGCTTCGGCACGTCCAGCCCCGAGGCGCCCTCAGGCGGGGTGGCCTAGAGAAAGATCAAAGTCTACCTGGCGTTATTGGGGCCACTGGCTTCAAACTCTTTCTGGTTATTCACTCCACAGAAGGTGGAATTGATCCAGCACACCGGCCTTCACCTGGCGACCGGTGACTTCCTCACTTTCCCCATTGAGAGCCTATTTGTCAATGCTGGGGAGATGCCACTCGCTCTTCGCTGTACACAGTGCATTATTCGCCTGTACGCGCGAGCCCGGCGCCTCCCTCATCGCCAACGGCTCTCACTGCATCTGCAGCTGAGCTTGACGGTGCCTATGCCGCCGAGAGACGCCAGTCATACCCTAAGCTCTTTGGTTTAGGGCCTGGAAACTCCTTGGACAGCTATGTATACCTCTCGGGCCGGTGGGGCCCCTGGTTCTGCCCAGGACGCTACCCTGGAGGGTACCACCTTTGACTATTTGTCGCCACGCCTCCTCTCCCAAAGCTTGTACAGCGCCGGGAGTATTGCGTTCGGCCTTTTTGGAGCACACTTCGTGTCACGCTGGAACCGTGTCAGTGTATAAGGATGGCTTCAAGTCCCAAGAAAGGGGTCGGTTTCCACGCCGTATTCCCTCTGGTTGAAGTCAGCGGGGCTCTGCCAGGCGTTGTGTCTGTCTTCACGGCCGAGCTGGTTGCAATACACCCCTCGGTGCGGGAGATAACTCGACGTGCCCGGTTCGGAGACCGAATTGTGATCTATAGCAACTCACAAACGCCCTGAGTGCTCCCGGGGCATTGGAATAGCCGCATCGCCTGGTTCTCTATATCTGTGACGCCACGGTTTTGGCGAGCCTGGCGGGTGTCGAGATTATCTTCTGCTGGGTTCCTGGACATGTAAGAATTGCGGGGAATGAGGGTGCCAAAGAGTCCGCGACGAATGGGCGACCAGACCAGCGTTTCGCTCTTCCTTACACCGACTACATCGCAGGAATACCGGCTTCCTTCCGGGCGGCTTGGCAAAAATGATGAGAGATGGTCGAGGGGAACTTAAAGTTAGGTGTCATTGCGCCGCGACTGTTCCCATGGCCTCACTCCCCAATGCCGCGAAGGCTTTAGGTTGCTTTCTGCCCTCTCCAAATTGGACACACTCGCGAGACGCACCGCCATTTGATGGAACGCTCGCCTGTGCCTTACTGCGACGACTGCGTTGTCCCCCGGACTGTTCGGCACATTCTTGTTGAATGTTCCAATCTGGCTGATTTTCGCGCACGTTAACTGAGCGGGTCGCTACTGCTTGCCCCTTGTGCTTCGGGACTGGTTTGTGCACACCCACTTGCGATACCCTCGACGCTGGAGCGCGCTTCCTCTTGTTACCTTTTTGCTTTTTTTTTTTTGCCTATGATCTTTTTATCCTTGTTATTTGTTATTTACTTATTTGTTTTTTTTTTTAATATAGCCTAATCGTAGGCTATAGTGAGTACGGCGACTTATGCCCATTTAGGCAGTCACCAGCTCGGCTCCTAAAATTAATAATAAAAATAATGTTAGATTTGTTCAGCAGGATCTGGGTAGAGGATATACTCCTTGATTCTTGGCGAATGACTACTGGTCTTTTTCGCAAACCGAGGAGATATCACTCAACCCAGGCCGGTTTCTGCCCAGTCTCTCTTAACTCCGGCGATGCTGCTTGATGGAGAAATGGGTACCCCGTAAGGGGCGCGGCGATTTGCCTTCCTGGCCGCCGTGCTGACGGTGAGTTTTTAACAAACTGCTTCATCTCCACACATAACTTCCTCACATCCCCTATCCTTCTCACTTCACATTCTATGTTTTTTACGCCGTGCCCAAGGTGGAGCCTCCATGCCGAAGGACTGGCAGGTCACCAGGCTGGAGGGGTGGCTTAAAATGGCGGCACCTGGCTCTGCCAGCCCCGTACGCACCCCTCGCAGAACGGGCCACTGCGAGGGGTGATTAGCGTTTGCTTCCCGCAGAAAGAATAGGGTCCCCATGCCCGATGATGAAAATTTTATAAAACCCACATCCCCTTTCCCCTTCACCATCTACGGAGCCGCATTCGGGCAGCTCCACTGAAAAGATGAAGGTCACCCATCCCCCAGCCCTGTGCTTTCACAGGGGAACCTCCAAAATTCTTTGACCGGAGAGGAGGCTTACTCCTCTCCTTTGCCTACAAATGTAGGGGACTCCCCCTCACCCCTTTGTCTGGAGGGGCCCGCTAGTGCCTCCCTTTTTCCAGCGGCAGTCCCCCCTTTACTTTCCAAGGGGACTGCCAAGAAAACCAGCAGGCAGCCCATAACCGAACGCTTCCCATTGGCGGTTCGGTAGGGCAAACCCCTTTCTTTAGGGGGGAGAGGGAAAACAGGGCCCCATCGGTCGCTTCCCTCAAAAGACCTGCTGGCTCAAATATTAAACCT
Source organism: Ceratothoa steindachneri (assembly GCA_963969495.1). Taxonomy (NCBI): domain Eukaryota; kingdom Metazoa; phylum Arthropoda; class Malacostraca; order Isopoda; family Cymothoidae; genus Ceratothoa; species Ceratothoa steindachneri. Next base: position 46,751,276 of record OZ018323.1, on the reverse strand, counting down.
AGCGGGGGTCAAGGCACGTGCCCCTTACCCGACTAGAGAGACCGCTCCCAATGGGACCAGTGATGTCCTGGGGGGGGATGGCTACATGGAGCCGCCCCCTCCCCCCCGAGATAGACATGGTCCTTGAGGCAACCCAGCCCCAGAGTCCGCCCCTATGCAATGTCCTCCTCAAACGACTCAGGTCTCCAAGGCAGTGCAAGGAGGGGAGGGATCTACTCCTACGGCCGGTGCCCCTGCGACGGCCAGGACCTTGCTGAGGCCGGTCCATCTGGCCTGGGGGCTCCTGCTGGCGGAGGGGAGAAGCGGGTTCATTCCCCGCCCTCCTCTCCTAAAAAGAAAAGAAACAAAAAAAAGACGAAAAAGACTCGGGGCTCCTCTCCATCCGCGGGGACGCATGGGTCTGCTACTTCGGTAAGCGACCAAGCCAAGATCGACACATCCGGCCCTGCTGCTCTCTCCTTCCCCCCTCCTCCCTGCGGGTGTGGAGTCCCTGGCAAAAACTAAAAGTACAAGTGCACAAAGAGGAGCCTCGATTACGTCGGGGCCCCTCATTCAGGGACTACACGGTGTTTTCGAGCCCGCTAGCTTCAAACGTTTCCTGGTTATTCACTCCACTGATGGCATTATGTTGGCTAAGGGCAACATGATCTATCAGAGGAGAGCCTTAGCTAGTGTGATTGGTAGAGAGCCGAAGTTAACTCGATCCTCGGACAGGACCCTTTTGGCGAATACGTCGAATTCCTCCGAGGCAGCCATGTTTAGTGCCCTTCGAGCACTTGATGGCACGCCTGTGAGTGTGACGCCGCACTCTACCATGAACTTAGTGGAAGTAGTAGTTTATGCGAGGGAACTCGTGAACTACTCCATAGACGACATTACCTTAGAGCTGACTAACCATGGAGCGGTCAAAGTCGAACGTGTGATGAGAAAACAGGGAGGGGCCTCGAGACCCACCCCTACACTCTACGTCACGTTCGACTGTGACAAGCTCCCTGAGTCGGTGCGTGCCAGTTGGTATCGCTACCGCGTGAAGGCATTCGTGCCACTGCAACAAAGATGCTATTACTGTCACCGCTTCGGCCAGACTAATCGCTCCTGTCGATGTGCAAAGTTGGGGTTACCTGAAGTCTGTGTAAGTTGTTCCAAGGGCGCACACGATAAGTCCAAATCGTGTGTGGCCAAGTGTGTCATTTGCGGAGAGCCGGACCCCGATTCTTCGAAGCAATGTGATGTCTATCTCCTTGACAAGGAAATCCTGGCCGTTCAGGCTCAAGATCGTCTCTCATTTCGCGAGGCTAAGGACCTGGTCCTGGCGTTCCCGCCGCTCACCGAGACGTCCTATTCCTCAATATTGAGAAATACACCCTCTGCTCCTGGCCACTCCATGCCTACGAGCACGGTCGTTTCCGCGCCCATTCGGAACCCTTCTGTGGGTTTTACCTAACCCTTGCGCTTCCCTGGTAAAGCTGGCGGCATCCCTCGGTGCTGCCGGAAGACGTTCTCGCTACGCTCTACGTGGACGACCTTTCGATCTCTCTTGGCGCGGCCCAGATGCCAACTCTGGTCCGTCGACTCCAACTGGCATTGAACCGTGTGTCTCGCTATGCCGAAGCGCACAGGCTTCGGTTTTCTTTTGCTAAGACTAAGGTGGTGCACTTCTGCCGGCCGCCATCCACGGCTCCACCCTCACCCAGACTTATTTCTCAATGGGGTGCGCCTGGAAGTGGTGGACTCGCACCGTTTCCTTGGTCTTGTATTTAACCGACGCCTCACCTGGGAGGCTCATATTCGCAACCTTATGGTGTCTTGTTCTCGTGCCATGGATATTCTTCGTTCCGTGACGTTCAGCGCTTGGGGCGCTGATTGGGCTACTGCCTTGTTTTTTTATTCATCCTTTGTTCGTTCGAAGCTCGACTACGGATGTGAGTTTTCTGCATCCTCAGCTGAGCGTGTATTGCGGAAGGTAGACTCGATCCACCACACCGGCCTTCGCCTAGCGACCGGTGCCTTCCGCACTTTCTCCATTGAGAGCTTACTTGTCGATGCTGGGGAGATGCCACTCGCTCTTCGCTGTACACAGTGCATTATTCGCCTGTACGCGCGAGCCCAGCGTGGCCCTCAGTCGCCAACAGCTCTCACTGCATCAGCAGATGATTTCGACAGTGCATATGCCGCCGAGAGACGCCAGTCAGGCCCTAAACCTTTTGGGTTTAGGGCTAGGAAATTCCTTTGTGAGCTAGGTATAGCTCTCGAGCCGGTGTCGCCCCTGGTTCTGCCCAAGACGCCACCCTATACGGTACCACCTTTGGCTATTTGTCGCCACGTGTCTGCTCCCAAAGCTTCTACAGCACCGGGAATATTGCGTTCGACTATTTTGGAACACACTTCGTGTCACTCTGGAACCGTGCCAGTGTATACGGATGGCTCCAATTCCCAAGAGGGGTTCGGTTTCCATGCCGTATCCATCTGTTTGAAGTCAGCGGGGCTCTGCCAGTCTTTGCGTCTGTCTTCACGGCCGAGCTGGTTGCAATACACCGTTCGGTATGGGTGATTCCGTGACGTGCCCGGTTTGGAGACCGGATACTGATTTATCACGACTCACAAAGTGCCCTGAGTGCTCTCTGGGCATTGAAATCTCCGCATAACTTGGTTCGCGATATCCGTGACGTCACGGTTTTGGCGAGACGGGCTGATGTGTAGATTATCTTCTGCTGGGTCCTGGACATGTATGAATTGCGGGGAATGAGCGCGCCAAAGAGTCCGCCAGGACTGGGCGACCAAACTAGCGTTTCACTCTTCCTCACACCGATTACATGGCAGCTTAGCAAATGAGATGGGAGACGGTCGGGGAGAACTTAAAGTTTCGTGCCATTGCGCCGCGACCGTTCCCATGGACCTAAGCCCCAATGCCGCGAAAGCTTCAGGTTGCTTTCTATCGTCTCCGAATTGGACACACTCGCGGGACGCACCGCCATTTGCTGGAGCGCTTCCCTGCGCCCTACTGTGAAGACTGCGTTGTCCACCATACTGCTTGGCACATTCTTGTTGGATGTCCCAGTCTGGGCGATCTTCGCGCAAGTTACCTGTCCTGCCGGGACGAGCGGAGTCGCTACCGGTTGTCCCTTGTAATCGGGACGAGTAGGTGCACAGTGACTTATGGAATTTGACTTTTTGGAGGGGGCAGACCTCCTCCCCTTTATTTAACTAGGTTTTCTTTGTAGGTCGCGCATTCCTGCGCCGGGGGTGGCGGACCTCCCCCGATGACAGAGCTTGTTTCCTGCTTGTTGCCCGTTTCCTTTTTCCTTTTTTTTATTGTTATTCTTTTTTGTTTTTTTTGTTTTGCATATATTTATTTTAAAGTAGCCTAGAACTAGGCTGTCGTGAGTACGGCGATTTATGCCCAAGTAGTCAGTCGCCACATGGGCTCCTTAAAAAACAAACAAAACAAGATGCCGCACCATTGTTCTTTCCTATTTTTCATTTAGTTAGTTGCCTATTTACGACGCGCAGCTGATACCATCTAGTTTGGAGAGTTGAGATGCGCTGAATAATCTGAAGTGGATTCCGACTTGAGTAGGCGCTTGTTGGTCTTAATTGATAAATAGAGGGGCTGTCCACACCAGGACTAGTGTCCTCGTGAAAATAGGCTTTAATGAAGAGGGGACTTTGTATTTCAGGTCGTTCGTTTACCTCTGGGCCCGGGCTGCCCCCGATTATGCCGCCTTGGTAAGGATCCTTCGGGAGATTCAAATCCGCAAAGAGGATTTTCAGCCTCAAACGGTCTTTGACTTTGGTTCAGGCGTTGGTACCGTCACTTGGTGAGTATTTCCGCCCCACCCCTTCCTCCCTTGCCATCCCTCGCTTCAGTCCGTCCTTCTAAAACTTGTTTAACTCTTCTTCACTCGATTCAATTTGAACTCGTCATTACTAGTCTCGTTACTTTGTCTTGGCTGAAGTATTTTGGGTCGACCTTTTATTCCTTGTCTTGTAATTCTTAACCCTCGTTGATCCTTTTAATGTTTACTTAAAATCAATTTTTTCAAACAAATGTTTTCCTGAGGGATTTGTGACGCAAGTTTTTTTATGATTCACCTCATTCCTTTGCAGGGCAGTTGACACTGTGTGGCCGAACAAATGTTTAGAAGTTTACAATGTGGACTCCAGTTCGTCGATGAACAAGTTGGCTGAGAAAATTCTCAGATACAATGTCGAACCTAACAGTGCCATTCTTCGGCCGGACCGAACCTATTATAGACAATTCCTTCCCTCCTCTGATAGCCTTAAGTTTGACCTCGTAGTTAGTTCTCGGTCTTTCTTCGAAGTCGGCCTCCTCAAGGACAGAGCGCGCGTAATAGATATCTTGTGGAGAAAAGTTAACCCTGGCGGTTTCCTTGTCTTAGTTGAAGCCGGAACTAAATATGGATTTTCTCTTTTACTCGAGATGAGGGATTATTTATTGAAAATTTCCGAAATTCACAGAGAAAAGTTTTCAGGGAAGAGCCCAATTCACGTGTTTGCACCCTGCCGACACGATCTCTCTTGTCCCCGATTCGCTCGTGACCCGAATACCCCATGTTATTTTGGAGTCTCATACGAATACCCTACCTGTGTGAAACCCATTACGAACATTAAGAATGACCTCTTTTCGTATATGGTCCTACAAAAAGAAGATCGAAACGATTCAAATAAGTGGCCTAGAATTGTGGAACCTATTTTGAGGAAACGGAGACACGCCATTTTTCGAGTGTGTTCACCCGAAGCTTCTCTGAGGGAATTTATAGTCACCAAATATCAGCAAGGACGCGTCTGTTATCAGCTTTGCAAAAAGTGTCGATGGGGCGATTTGTTACCCATAGAACCGCTAGTCAGTGTACCCGGTAACCAGGAAGTTGGAGACTCGAAAGTGACCTCACCTTCAAGGTCGGATTTCACTGAACATGACCTGCCGTCGTCTGATGAGGAACCCCACCCTTGAAGATGTTGGTCTGATCTGGTTGTGAATGAACTAATCATAAGCGCCACTCGCGAGGATTGGATGCAGGATATTAGTACCTAAAATGGGGAAGTATATGTAGCAGAGAGTGGAGTAAATTGTTTGGCATTAAGGTTTTGATATCCGAAAGTCAGTGTTGAAAAGGTGATATTAGAATGTTGACGAACCTCATTCCTGATTTTTTTTAACTCCCTGAAGCAAATTTTCATTATTTCCTATTGCTCCTAAACCCCTTTCAAGTACATAGGAAATTCTTGGTGATTTATTGTGGATTGCTGAGTTTGGTCCATAACTCTAGAATTGCTGGGCTCGGTCCATAACTTTAGAATTGCCGGGCTGGGTCCATAACTAGAATTGCTGGGTATAGTCCATAACTCTAGAATTGCTGGACTGGGTCCATAACTCTAGAATATCTGGGGTAGGTCCATAACTCTAGAATTGCTCGGTTGGGTCCATAACTAGAATTGCTAGAATGGGTCCATAACTCTAGAATCCCCATAAAGGGCACGGCGACTTGCCCTCCTGGCCGCCGTGCTGACGGGACTCCCCCCCGCCTTCCGTCCGGCCCCAACTTTGCATTCTTTTTCTTCTTACGCTAGCTTCTACCTCGTCTTCTATACCAATTCTCTTTCACCCTGCATCGTCCTTCCATCTACGTTTGTTTGGCGATCTCTCTGTATCCTAGCAGTCCTTCAGGGGGCGCGACCCCATGGCTGGCTCCTGCTTGTGTTGGTTGGTGGGTGGCTGAGCGGGAGTGCGCTCTCGGGGGTCTTTGCTATCCCAACGGTATACAGTGACTGTGCTGCGCGAGTTCGCACCCCCTTTTATACTTTATATGGGTAATAATAAAAAATTTCTCGCCCATAAATCGAGGGCTTCTGGTTCTCGTACTATGCCTGTCAATAAGTCCTCTTTTCCGCGCTTGTTAGATCCCTTCGCAGAAGAGATAGTTCTTGATTTGGATTATCCTCGTTTTCTGGTGCTGAATTCCAGTTCCGGGTCTCCGCTTTCTAAATTGGACGCGTTTGATTTGAATGAGGAATTTGTGTCTCGCTGTGCACGCCCCGGTGTATATGGGCGCGTAGTAGTCGCGATTTAGTGTTTGAGGTATCTTCGCGAGAGCAGTGTTACACCGTGCGGAATTTGTCTTCCCTTTCGGAGGTCCCTGTTTCGGTTGTGCCCCATCCTCGCCTTAATTTTGTTAAGAGAGTGATTCGCTCCAACGAATTACTGCAGTATGATGTCTCGAGACTAAAGGATAAACTTTCGTCCCAGAGTTACGGACGTTTATAGGGTGTCTAAGTCTGTTGGTCCCGCTAAGGTTCCTACCAGTATGCTCATCGTCACCTTTGAGCGTCAGAATCTGCCCCAGTTTGATTGTGCTGGTTATCTTCGTGTCCCGTTATGTGTCGAGCTCCCCAGACGTATTAATTGCCACCAGTTTGCCCATATGAGCAGCAATTGTAGGCAGGCTCGTCGCTGTGTGGCCTGTGCGTTGACGTATCATGGCTCCTCTTTTGGGAATCCTGAATATTGCGCCAATTGTGGAGGTTCCCATTGTGCCGCTTCGCGTTATTGTCCCGTATTCCTTTTTGAGAAGGAGGTCTGCTCTTTGGGACTCCCTCAGGTTGGACTTCCGTGAGGTCCGTCGTAGGGTGCGGGGGCAGCTCGCCCCCTCCGGCCGTCTCTTCTCTGACGTTTTCCGGTAGATGGGGTCCCGCCGTCCTCCTCCCGGTCGTCCCACTCCTTCTTTGCCTTCAGGCAGTCCCTATGTTGCTCCTTCTCCCCTACCTTTGGTCCCTCCTCGCGGTTCCTCCGTTGTGCCTTCTCCTTGGCCATTGGTCTCTACTCATGTTCCTCCCTCGTCGCGGACCGTGAGGCCGACCGAGCTGAGACGCTGAAGGATATCCGGCAGTTCCTCAAGGCGTCTTCCCCCACTGTTCCTTCCGTTCCTTTGCCTCAAACAAACGGAAGGGTTCCTCCTCATCCCTTTCGGAGTCCAATCGCGCTGCCTCTGATGAGGCTTGTTTGGTTCCCGATTCCGTAGTTGGGCCGCCCTCCGTTTTGATGCCTTCTCCCTGGTCTTCACTGGCATCACCGATGTCATTGTGAGGCCGGAGGTTCACCAGGTTCCGTCTTCCTTGCCTCCCACCCCTGTTCCGCCTTCCTTGCCCTCTGTCCCTGTACCTTCATCTCCTTCTGACCCTGTTCCCTCCTCACCCTCTGACCCTGTTCCCTCCTCACCCTCTGACCCTGTTCCTTCCTCTCCATCTAACCCAATTCCTTCCTTACCCTCTGACCCTGTTCCCTTTTCACCCTCTGTCCATGTTCGCCTTCAGTTCCATCTTCTTCGCATCTTAGTTCTTGTCCGTCTCTGCTCGATCTTCCTTTCCTTTTCCTCCGGGTCATGAGCCGTCCACGTTGGAGGTTCGATATGGTTCTCAGCTGTCGTCTCCCGCCGTTCACGCTGCCAAGATGTCCGTGCCGGGTGCGTTCCCGGCTCATCGCGATTTGTCCCTTGTTGTGTCTGTGTCTTCTAGTCGCCGAGAACCTTCGACGGTTTCCGTCAATAGAATCTCGAGGTTGGTGTCGAGACGACAGTAATGTCTGTCATCCTACAGTGGAATTGTCAAGGGGTTCTTCCCAATTGGGAGGAACTCTATCTCTTACTTTCTAGCGTTCGGCCCTTGGTGGTCTGTTTGCAAGAAAATAAGCTTGGAATTCACCTCTTCCCGGCACTTCGGCACTTCCGGGTGTTTAGTTCCATCCCCCTGGCCGGGGCGTGTCCCATAGTGGTGCTTCTCTTTTAATTTTCCTCTTTGCTATTCTCTGCGCCACTTCCCGTCCGTACTACCTTGCAGGCTGTTGCTGCGAGGGTTTTTATTTCCAAGCTTTTAACTGTTTGTTCTGTGTACATCCCCCACGAATTTTAATTTGAGTCGTTCTGACCTTTCAGAACTCACAAGTCGGTTACCTACCTCGTTTATATTAATTGGTGATTGTAATGCTCGCCATCCGTCTTGGGGTGCTACTGCCCGTAATCCCCGGGGCGGAGTGGTTGAGTCCCTCTTATTATCCGATTCCCTTTGTCTTTTAAATTCCGGCGATTTTACTTCTCTTCATGTTCAAACGGATTCTTTTAGTGCTGTAGACTTGTCCTTATATTCGCCCGACTGTTTCCTCAATTTCCAGTGGTCGGTTCGGGACGACCTTTCCGGGAGTAATCACTTCCCGATAGTCGGATCGGCCGTCTTTCCTGGCCTGTGCCTTTCCCTCCCTCCTCGTTGGGGCCTGTGGCGAGCAAATTTGGTTGGGTTCCGGGAGGCTTCCTTTACCGATGCCGCCCTGGGTTCCTTCGATACCGTTGATTCAGCGGTCTCATATTTTCGAAGCTGCTGAGCGCTTTGTTTCGCGGAGGTGCCCTGTTGCGGGGCGTTCCACCGTGCCCTGGTGGTTGAGGGATTGCGCGTCGGCTATTTCTGCCTATCAGTTGGCCCATTCCCGTTATAGGCGGAACCCGACCGTCGCGTCGGTACGTAACCTCCATCTTTTCGTCCACGTTGTTGACTCGGGTTTGGAACCGGGTCATTAAGATCATTGGTCGCTACGCTGGTCATACCATCCCCACTCTGGATATCGGAGGCTTGCGTGTGTCGGATGGCCGGTTGGTCAGCGAAACTCTGGTTTACCATTTTGCTTCGGTGAGTAGCTTCACTAGCTATCCTCGACGGTTTCTCGATCTTAAGGCCGATATAGAGTCTTGCTTTTTAGATTTTACCACGTGCGCCACCTACTCTTATAATGCTCTCTTTTCGCCTATGAGCTGTGGGATGCTTTGTCTCACTGTCGCTTCATTCCCCCTGTTATTTTTGGTTGACCTTTACAACCTACTTTGGGTCAAAGGGATTTATCCGCCTTCCTCGCGTGTGAGGGTTGTTCTACCCTTTCTCAAGCCCGGTATGGACGGTTTGGACCCCAGTTACTATCGCCCGATTGCTCTTACGAGCTGCCTCCGTAAGTTATTTGAGAGTCTAGTTCAAGTTCGCCTTACTTGGTTTTTGGAGTCCAACTCGCTCCTCTCTCCATTTCAGTTCGGCTTTCGCATCTGCCGTAGTACTCTTTACCACCTCATCCGTTTGGAAGACTGTTATACGGGTTTTTTTCCTCCAGGCATCAGGTATTGGCGGTGATCTTAAACATTCAGTAGGCTTACGATACCACCTGGAGATATGGTGTTTTACGTCATTTATATGATTGAGGTATGAGGGGCTTTTTTACGGTTTTATTCAAGAATTTTGTAAGGTCCGTGCTGGGGATGCTTTCTCAGGCTTGCAGGTTCAAGAAGAGGGTGTTCCCCAAGGGTGTGTTTTAAGTGTGACATGTTTCGCCGTTGCCATTAATAGTCTGGTGTCCACTCTGCTGGAGGGAGTTTTGGCTTTCTTCTTCGATTACAGCTGGCAATTGCAATTGATGACGTGTCGGATCGTGCTGTCTCAAAGGGTTTCCAGTTTTCCGTCACCAAAACGAAGGCCATGCATCTTTATCGGGATCGTGGGGTTCTCGGTCCCCCTTCCCTCTTCTTGGACGACACAGCTATTGAGTATATCCCCGTTTTTAAGTTCTTGGGTTTAACGCTTCATAGTAAGCTCACTTAAGTGCCCCATTTGCGTCGCTTGAGGGCTTCCTGTTCGAAGGCTATGGATTGCTTCGGCTTTATCCTACACCACATGTGGTAGTGGTAGGCGCACCTTGTGGTCGCTTCATTCGGCGCTGGTTCAATCCCGGCTGGACTAGAATTGTCAGGTGTACTCTTCAGCGTCTCCTTCTGCCTTGATGTTACTTCACTGATCGTTTGTTTTGGGGCCCTTCTTAGTAATGGAACCTTTCACACCTCGCCTCTCCCTAGCCTCTTTGTTGAGGGTGGCGTGCTTTCCTTGCGATTCCACCGGCTGCAGGTGTGCCTACGATTCTTGTTTTGTGTTCAACAATACCCTTCATCAACAGTCCATGAGTGCCTTTTTGCCCGTTCCTCTTCGGCATCTTTTGATCGGCGGCCTCTGCGGCTCCGGGTTGGGGACCAACTCGCCTCCCTGGGTGTTGGCCCTCCCATTCTCGCCCTCTCAGTGTTGGAGCCTTCGCCCTCCTGAGATCTGTACTGCTCTTTGGCGTTTCGAGAAAGGGTCTACTGACCCCTGTCTATTAAAGTGTCTGTTTCTTGAACATGCGTGTTCTCATGTGCACCAGCGTTCCATTTATACTGACGGCTCTAAGTCGGACCTCGGTTATTTGGTGCCCGCGGTGTCCTCTACGGAGTCCCTTCGGTCCGCTCTTCATCTTATGGCATCCGTTTTTACCGCCGTGTTGACGGCCATTCTTTTGGCTTTTAATTTGATTTTATCCCTCAATTCTTAGGATTTTATTTTTTTTAGCGATTCCCGGCCTGCTTTGGAGGTGGTTCGTTCTTTTACGTCCACCCACCCTTTGATTTACAGATTCGTTCCTGGCTGGTTAGAAATGCCTCCCGTTACAGGGTGGTGTTCTGTTGGGCTCCGTATCATGTTCTGGTCCCGGGCAACGAGGAAGCCGCCCCTCTGCCTTTTAGGGACTCCTACCCCGCAATCAGGGCAGAGAGAGAGGGATTCTTTCCCCGTTTCTAAGCTATCCTTATTAAACGTTCTGTCTGTCCCTGGTCCTCTAGGTCTCAGCGACTCCGGTCTTGGGAGGTTGCGAATTGGGTACACGCGATTGACCCATGGCTATTTTGTTTCGGGTCGAGGTAGAGTTACCCCTGGTTGTCCCTTTTACGATGGTGAGTTGTCTCTGGCTCACATTTTAGTAGTTTGTCCCTGTCGTGGTATAGTAATTATACACACACACACACACACACACACACACACACACATATATATATATATATATATATATATATATATATATATATATATATATATATATATATATATATATATACCCCCTCCCTCTCTGGGATCTTTTCTTCAGGGGTTGTTCCCAGAGAGGCTCTGGCCTTCTCGTGGCGAGGGGGGTCAGCCCTGGGCCCCCTAGGGGACCCATGGTGCTGCCAACAAGACTTTTAACATACCCCTCTTTCTTTCCTCCTCTATTACGATCTTCCACTGCCCTTTATTGCCCCCCTTTCCTTCACCTATCTAGTGGTCCTTATCAATACCCGACCTCTGCTCGTTTAATGGATTGATTCTGAATTGTTCTTTCATGAAGGTGAAAGAGGCTGGGCATCTCCACCGCCTTCGTCTACCGAATGCCCAAGGAGAAACCCATCGTTGGCCCCTTTTCTCCGTGCGTAGGAGAACTCGGGCAGCCTCTTAGGGTTACAAAGATGGTGTGGTGGATCCGTATCCATTCTCCAAGAGGACATACCGGACGTAACTGATTGCATAGTTGCAGTAGTGCCGGGCCCTTGTAGGCCTCCATGGTGGGGAGCCCCGAGGGAGAATGCGAAGTTTTTTTCTTTTTGCAATGGCTAGCCATAAACCAAAAACCTCCCCTTCTCGTAAGGGTTCTCGTGCCAAACGTTCCTTAGCTTCCCTTTCAGCCTTTCCTCGCTCGTTGGACCCCTATTCCAACGAAGTAGACCCAGATCTTGATTATCCTCGCTTTCTTGTCATGAATTCATCATCTGACATCCCACTTGCAAAAGTCGATGTGTTTGACGTCAATGAATCTTTTGAGTCCCGCTGTGGTGAACCCCGCCGGATGTGGTCAAGAGGAAGTGGTGATGTCGTAGTCGAGGTGTCATCCCACTCTCAACACAACCTTGTGCGAAATCTATCTTCGATAGCTGAAATTCCAATAACTGTCTTGCCCCATCCGCTTCTGAATTTCGTCAAAGGTGTCGTCCGTTCAAACGAACTAAAGGACTACGACCCCACCCGCCTTCAGAGTAAGCTCAGTACCCAACGTGTGACACACGTACACAGGGTAACTAAAACATTAGGCTCCACTAAAGTTCCAACCGCCACACTGATTTTAACATTTGAACGACAAGAACTGCCGCAGTATATTAAAGCTGGGTACCTTCGTGTCCCGGTAAGTCCCTACATCGAACTACCCAGACGCTGCTTCAATTGCAATCAATTTGGACATGTTGGCCGAGCTTGTCGGCACTCTCGCTCCTGCGTGAATTGTAGCTCTGACTACCATGGCCCCGAATGCACCAAAACGCCCCACTGTGCCAACTGCGGAGGTACCCACAGTGCCGCGTCGAAACTCTGCTCTATATTTTTATATGAAAAGGAAGTTCTCGCTTTGCGCGACTCCCTACGTCTAGATATAAGAGAGGCCCGCCAGCGTGCCCGAGCACAAACCTCGCCACTCGGCTGGCTCTTCTCTGACGTTTTACGTGATGCTGGACGAAACCGACCATCACGCGCGAGTTCCGACCGGCCTGAAGCACTTCACCCTAGATCTACTCGCGGCGTCGAAAATATTCAGAATATGCAGTCGAAGCATCGCTCTCATACCGAGATAATTAATGTAGCCCCCCTCTCTCCAGCAGCTCTAGCTGGGAAAGACGCTCAGGGTGAGACGCTTGAAGACATCAGGCGCTATTTGAAAGAATCCTCAACATCGACCAGTGAAGGATCATCCACCCGGCCACGAGACTCAAAGCCCAGTGGTAAGAGAAAGGATTCCTCACCTGGGTCATCGACCACCAATAAGCGGGCAGCCTCTGGAGCCGACTCGGCCGAACCCCGAGAATCTCCAATGGACTCCTCCCCTATGGTTGAACATTCTCTGCCCTTAAGTCCGTCTCGCCCTTCACAGGACGTAGGCCCCATCCTGATCCAAACGATGGCAGAAATACACCCAGCTCCACACACCTCGCTCAGATCACCTGTTCGCCCCGCTCACCCTTCAAACCAAGATCCGATTGAAGCAGTTGATACTCCAACATCACCAACTGCGGCGGTTGGACCAACTCCTCAGACACCTAAAATACCCTCGACCCATGAATCCGGATCTACCGGCCGAAAATCCCTTCTTGATCTTCCTTTTCCGCCAGGTTGCGAGCCCGAATTACAATCAAGGGCCTCGGTCGGTTCTCCAAAACCCACGAAAAAAACCTCAGTTACTACTCCATCTAGGATTTCTCCCCCTGCAAAAGCAGGATCCTCAAAATCAGCTCTCCGTCTCCCAAGCTCTTTGGGAAGAACCTCAAATACATTATCGGCCTCAAAAGAGAAAAAGATATCAACAGTGGTATCTAATCGTCACACATAATATCTTCCATTTTACAATGGAATTGTCAAGGAGTTCTTCCAAAGTGGGAAGAACTCAAAATTCTTTTGACGACTATCCACCCCGCTGTTATTTGTCTCCAGGAGAATAAACTGGGTATACGGCCCTTTCCGCCGGTACCCGGTTTTCTCACTTTCAACTCTATTGCTCCTGCTGGAAGCCCCTTTCATGGAGGGGTGTCAATCATGGTATCTTCATCCTACCATGTTTCTCTCATCTCCCTACATACTACCCTCCAAGCTGTTGCTGTGAGGGTTTTTCTTACTAAGCTTTTTACCGTTTGCTCTATTTACCTACCCCCTTGTTTATCATTGTCAAGATCCGACCTTTTAGAACTTATAGACCAGTTACCCTCCCCATTCTTATTACTAGGAGATTTTAACGCCCGTCACCCATACTGGGGTGACATCACTCGAAATGCCAAAGGCAGTGTTTTAGAGTCTCTTTTATTATCTGACCTTCTTTGTGTTTTAAATACTGGCGATTTTACCTCTTATCATGTCCAGACGGACTCTTTTAGCTGTGTTGACCTTTCTGTTTGTTCCCCTGATTGCTTCACGGAATTTCGATGGTCAATTCTTGACGATCTCCATGGAAGTGACCACTTCCCTATTGTCTTGTCGGCCCTTCAAGTTAGCCCTCATACAACCATGCCCCTTAAGTGGGACTTAGGTCATGCAGATTGGGAAGGTTTCCAAGAGGCGTCCTTCACAAATGCATCTTTGGGGACCTTCAATGGAGTGGACGCGGCAGTAAAATACTTAACATCTACTATCTACAATGCAGCAACACAAACCATCCCACGGCCGCTCAACCGTGCCCTGGTGGACTTCGACGTGTGCAACAGCTATCAAAAATTACAAGTTAGCCCATGCCCGATTCCGAAAGAACCCAACTTTGTGCAACAAGGTCGACCGAAACCGAGCTCGTGCGCTTCGCCAAAGAACCCTTCGTCAAGCTCGCCGAAATTCATGGCGCAGATACGTTTCATCGATCTCCTCTATGACACCTACTGCTAAGATCTGGAAGAGGATTAATAAGATCAGGGGCCGTTATGCTAATCATCATACCCCCACACTCAACTTAGACGGTTCCTTGGAGAATGACGGCCTGGCGGTCAGCAATGCTTTTGCTGACCATTTTCGCGCCGTCAGCAGTGTCAGCCGTTACGATAAGGCTTTTCAATCCTACAAATCAAAGGAAGAATCTCATTCTCTCAACTTCACAACAAAATCTAACCTTCCGTATAACGCTCTATTCAGCATCTATGAGCTGCAAAGCGCTTTGTCCCTTTGCAGATCTACTTCCCCTGGCCTTGATGAGATCCATTTCGACATGATTCGGCACCTACATCCACACTCTACTCTCTTCCTGCTTGATTTGTACAACCTTATATGGGTGAAGGGTTTTTACCCGTCATCATGGCGCATTGGGATCATCCTTCCCTTTGTCAAACCGGGCAGGGACGGGTTGAATGCAGATCACTACCGCCCTATAGCTCTCACCAGCTGTTTGAGTAAGTTGCTGGAAAAAATGATATTGGAGCGCCTAAACTGGTTCCTAGAAGCCAATCACCTTCTCTCTCCATTTCAATGTGGCTTCCGCAAAGGTCATAGTACCCTTGACCTACTAGTACGTTTCGAGGGATCGGTCCGGAAAGCTTTCTCATTAAAGCACCGAGTCCTGGCCATATTTTTCGATATTGAGAAAGCCTACGACACAACATGGAGATACGGCATCTTGAAGCAGTTATACGTCTGGGGGATGAGAGGCCTTTTACCTTCATTTATTCAAAGTTTTTTAGCATCTCGATCCTTCAAGGTCCGCTTTTCCACGACCAAAACCAAAGCAATGTATTTTCACCGAGGCAGAGGGGTTCTTGTTCCGCCATCTATATCCTTACAAGGCGAACAAATAGAGTTCATCTCCGAGTTTCGGTTCCTTGGCGTAACTCTCGATCCAAAGTTATCCTGGTTACCACACCTACGCCGACTTCGAACAGGCTGTCTGCGGGCTCTAGACATTTTGAAAGTCCTCTCACACACTTCGTGGGGCAGTGACCGACAAACATTGTGGACATTATACACAGCCCTCGTTCAATCCAAATTGGATTATGGCTGTCAAATTTACTCATCGGCTTCCCCTTCAGCCCTTAAAATGCTGAACCCCATTCGAAACCTTGGAGTTCGCCTTTCTAGTGGAGCCTTCCGTACTTCTCCTGTCAACAGCCTTTACTGCGAGAGTGGGGTACTCCCTTTGCCCTACCATAGACTTCAAATCTGCATGCGATACCTCTGCCGAGTACCGCAAGCCCCTGTATCAGAGGTCTACAGATGCCTGTATGCTGCCGAATCAACGGCGGCATATGATAAGTTGCCATCTTTACCCCGCCCTTTGAACCTTCGCATAGGAGGTCATCTCTCTAACCTGGGTGCTCCAAGGGTCCTTACCCTTCCATCCTTACTGAACCCTAGGTGGCGTGCTCCTTTCCCCACAGTATGTACCAACATGTGGAGCCTGGAGAAGTCCTCCATGGAACCTCGCATCATTAAGAGCCTGTTCTTAGAGCATTCGATCTCCCACAAACAATGCTGCCCACTCTACACGGATGGCTCTAAGTCGGACGGTGGCGTGGGCGCCGCAGCCATCTACCCTGGAGGAGAATTCTTAACTTTATCTTTGCCGCCAGCAGCATCCATTTTTACCGCTGAACTTTCAGCAATCCTTTTAGCCTTTAGACTCATCCAAATCTTACCTTTTAGTGATTTTGTCATTTTTTCCGACTCAAGGAGTGTCTTACAATCAATTAGATCTTTTAATGCGTCCCATCCCGTGGTCACAGAAATTTGCAACTGGCTGATCCAAAATGCATCCCGATATAGAATTATTTTTTGCTGGGTTCCTGGGCAACGAGAAGGCTGATCGGCTGGCCCGCTCAGCACATTCTGTGTCTCCTGAGAACTCTGCTCTGCCTTTTAGGGACTACTTTCCTTCAATAAGAAAGTATATTTTTCAACTGTGGCAGAATGAATGGGATGACTGTTCATCATCCAAACTATACAAAATAAAAAATTCTATCCGCTCTTGGCCCTCGAGTCGTCATAGAATGCGGTCGTTGGAGGTGGCCCTTTGCCGAGTTCGCATTGGCCACACGAGACTTACTCACGGCCATCTTGTTTCGGGCGATGCCCATATCAGCCCTCGCTGTCGTTTTTGTGGTGGGGACCAATCGGTTGCCCACCTTTTATTGGATTGTAGCCATTTTACCATTCTCCGGTTGTCCTGTTTCCCGACCCTTTTAACTATTCCTCAACACACCCGTCTTTGATTCATATTGGCGGAAGAATCTTTTAACCCGTCGTTTTTTTAAATTTTTGTCACAAAGTGGTCTCCTCCACCTTTTATAGATGATATTTCTCGTTTCACCCTAGCGGCCATATAGAATTCACTTGGATTGGGCAGCAACCCACCGGTAACTTATCTTAAATCTTATATATATATATAGTTTAATAATAAAAAAAAGAAATTAAATATACATATATACAAAAGAAGTTTAAGTGAGATACGTGATCAAATAAGTAACGGGCACACACGGTGTCAGCGAAGGGGCAAATCCAAGGGATTAAAGCGGTTAATTACCCGACTCAGATTGGAGTCGTAAGAAGGAAATACACCTAGCCGAAATACAAATAATAACAATTGTTTTGGGAAGACTGGATTATAACGATTTCTGCAGCGTCGGTGTCTTGCACGGGGTAATCGTCGAAGGGAAGGTAACTCAGGGAGGCGAAGATACAGGAAAATGTGTTTTACCTCAGAGTTCTCGATGGGGAGGGGGGTACTGGTTCTACCTCAGGATGAAGATGAAGTAGGATGACTGGTTTTACCTCAGGGTTTTCGATGATGGAGTATTAGCGCCAATGAACGGAAGAACGGCCTTTGTAAGGAGCTGCCAATTTACGGCGACGTCCACGGTGGAGAGATTCTAGCCATCGGTACCCGAATAAGCCACGGAGGATCCGACTCGAGAACGTAATGTGTCTTCGTACGCGGGCGACCTGTACTGTTTATCCAGTGGAAAACCTCCGGTTATATAGGTGATCGGCTAAATTGCCTCTTGCGACCCCGTGCTGCTCTCCTGGGATTTGAAGACTCCCGCTTTCGGCTGGGGGTCGGGTCCGAAATAGGTAGGTGGGCGAATAGCCCTTATAAGTTCTTTCTCGCGTCACGAGTATTGGAGGAGAGATGAAATCTCCCTAAGTGTGGGGAATAGGCCTTGTAAGATAAACACATGGTCTGATAGAGCCGTGTTCACCCGATTCTGTCCCTGCTTCTCACGCTCTTTGTTCCAGGGTTAAGGTCACGTGGCTCTTGTAAGTGTTCAAGGTTGACCTCCAGATCCTATTAGAAATTCTTCCTTATCTCCTCCCTTCCGAAAGATGGCGGGTTTCTCAGACGAAGGGGAAGAAAAAGGAAAAGCGTTTTCCCACGCGGACGGTCAAGGACATCCTGACCCGTGTCGAACAGGTGTACACAACTAGAAACCGACTGATCCAAGTTTAGGTATACATCAGAGGAGAAAAATAAAAGGTAATTAACACAGGGGAAATGAAAATATCATACATACAAAGAAAGTAACTGAATTAAATTCAAATGGGCCGAAAGAAAAAAAAATAAATATACACAGGGGAACGTTTGGTGTCAGAAAGTACAGGATAAAATATACAGGCAGTGTTTATATTACAAAGACAGGTTCTGTTGTTTCATTTTCTTAGCCTACAAATTTAATGTGGCAAAAAAATATATATACGATAAGCAATAGGCACTTTCCTAATGGGCCATTAGGCTGTTGCTGGTAGCCAAGGGGTTACGGCTGAGGCTATCTGTGCTGGTGTATACTTTAGCGCATAAGGCGCCCGTTATTATTTTTGACATTACGAAGGATTTCAAGAGGGTGGTGGTCCGTTTCGATTGTGAACTACTACTCTATCAGATTCATTTTAAACTTCTGGACGCCCCATACTATATTGGATCGCGTAAGCCACAGGGTAGCTTTCACCGTAGTCACCATACTGCAGGGGCACAAAACCAATGCCCTAGTTACTCGCGTCCGTCCTTATTCCGAACGGCTTATTAGGGTTCGGCAGACACAGTTTGGGGGTGGATGCTAATTTGCCCTTTAACTGATTGACTTAGCCTTCGAATTCCACACGATGCGATCCTGATACTACTTCTGGTAGAGCTCACATAAGGGGGCGTCGGGAAAGGTAGGGAGAGGATAATCCTTATCCTGCTCCATACAGACGGCTTATATTACATTAAGGTAGTTCGCGGGGTAACCAGCCTCCATAGTTGATTCTTCATTGAGGGTCACAATGTTATTTATGCACGCGCAGCAGTGGTACCGTTTTAACATATTGACGTGAAATAGTTTCTCTACTGTGGGTGTTCTGATGAGGTAGTCCACAGGTACTCGAGAACGGAGAAGGGACCCTTCCATTGGCTAAGAAGCTTGTTGCTCTCGGTGGGCAGCAGCAACAGAACTTCGTCGCCGGGCTTAAACCTCCTCTTTCGATTTGATATCCAAGTAGGTCCTATATTTCCAAAATTAGGGTCTGCGTCCTGGTAAACGATGTCTGCACACGATTCCAGTCTTCTTCAGGGGTTAGCAAATAATTCCTCAGAATACTAAAGGGACTGCGTACATTGCGCCCGTAGAGTAGCTCGAAGGGGGCAAATCCCAGTGTACGATGGGAAGTATAGGTTGTTAGGTGATTATTGCGCCAAAACACTAGATAGCTCGTCACAATAAACCCCCAAACCTATATTTTTGTTATATACGAGGGGCGGTCAATAAGTTTTGCGAATCGGTAGGGCAAACCAGAGTAAGAGGGATGGCTGTTTGTGGGGGTGTTAGGACAAGTTATAACAAGTCAAGACCTGCTGCCTCGCCTATTTAAGAAGCAGTAGCTGATCGCAGATCGTCAATCACATTTTTCAACAATTGAGAAGGTTGAGCACCGCGCAGTGATCAAATTTTTGACCAAGGAAGGCAAGAATGCAAAAGAGATCCATGAACCCATGGTTGCAGTGTACACCGATACGGCCCCTTCCTATGCAACCATTGCTCGCTGGAATAAAGAGTTCCGCCATGGTCGTGAGTCCCTTGAAGATGACCTCTGTCCAAGACGCCCGTCAGACGTGACCAACGAGTACAATGTGGCCCGTGTGGAGAGGATGATCCTCGAAAATCAACGGGTGAAGGTCAAAGAAATCAACCTAGAACTTGGAATATCACATGGGAGTGTCATCAACATCATCCACGACAATTTGGCCATGACCAAGGTCTCTGCCCGTTGGGTCCCTAGAAACCTCATGCCCCATGATCGACTTTAACGTCGTCAAAGTCCACAAGGCCAGAGTTGCACAAGCTGCCCTGCCCGAGTGCGAATTCGAGGAGCTCAACCATATCCCCCACAGTCCAGATCTGGCCCCTAGCGACTACTTTTTATTCCGCCAGCTCAAGGCTGCACTGCGTGGTCGCTGGTTTGGGGACGATGAAGATGTCCAGCTCGCTGTCAAGGAGTGGATTGAACAGCAGTCAGAAGATTTCTGGTTGTCGGGAATTCGAAGCCTCAGAGACAAGTAGCGCAAGTGCATTGAAGTCGAGGGTAGTTATATTGAAAAATAATAAAACACTTTTCCTAATATCTCGTTTCCTTATATCCGAATTGCAAAACTTTTTGACCGCCCCTCGTAAGAGGAATGAAGTTAATTGCTAACGGGAAGTCTGAATTTGCAGACGAGATTTCCTTAGGCCTAAATAGGCAGCGTCGTGGGAATACGTGTATTAAAACAAAGAGATACGAAAAATATATATTATGGAATGAACAGTTATGATTAAAAAGTGAAATTATACAGTTTATGATTGGATTGAATTTTACGCGGGTGAATTAACTTTGCATGAGTTAATGAGAATAAGAGTACATATGATGATTGATAATTAGATTGACAAATATTAATTAGATTATAGTTGAATGTTAAATGAGTAAATATTATAAATGTGTGATAAATATTTATATAGATTGATAAATAGACTATATGAGCAAATAGAATATATAGTTAAATGGATTGGGTCAATATTAAATAGATGAGGTAAATATTGGTATAAATAGATTGTATGGATTAAATTAGATATATAAATAGATTGTATAAATATTGGTATAAATAGATTATAACGGAGTTGGAAGGGTCTGTGAATGATAAAAGAATCGCATTAATTCGAGATTCTTTTGGGACATATTTAGCTAAAAATTAAAATTCCAATATTACAGACCTGATTCCGATGAGCTGAGCAAAGTGAATGAATGAGCATGTAATTTTATTTGAAGACGCTTGAGAGATCGGGCCTACCAATCATACGATTTTTAAGTTATGGTTACCAACCCTTGTTGAAACTACATATATATATATATATATATATATATATATATATATATATATATATATATATATATATATATATATATATATATATATATACTGTTATGATTATATATTTCCACTTGTAGGAGTATAGACCGCTGCAGGAGTTTCCCTATATGCAAATAATGCCATCGGCAACTAGCGATGCCACTCTCAGGGTTGATCAGCGCATAGTTTCTTCAGTATAGACTTCAGTGTCCCATTTAGTTTCCCGGCAGGGTGAAAAGGGGTCGTGAATAGTGGCTTCACCATTAACAGCTTTCCCACATACTCCATTAACTCAGAGGTAAATTGCCTACCTCTCTCGGCCAATACATCCTTCGGTATTCCTATCCGAAAGAAAATAGCCATGAGGGCCTCGGCGCAGGTAACGCTGTCAATACGCTTCAAAAGCACTGCTTCGGGGAAGCGTGTTGCAAAGTCCACAAGGGTGAGCACATGACTATGCCGCTCGCTGGAAGCGGGTTGAATTGGGCCAATGAGCTTAATGACCATCGGGATAAGGGCTCTGATATGGGCCTTTTGGCCGTGGTTTTCTGGTAAATGTCGCAAGACTGGCAGTATTCCGAGATGTCAACGGCAGCATCCTGCCAAAAGAAACACATGTATATCCTCTGATCAGTTGTGATATTACTAACATGACTCGAAAACACACTATCGTGTGCGATCTTCGAAACGAGTGGTACTCAGCGAATGAGACTCCGGGTTATTGCCATCCGAGCAGGCGCGGTACAAAAGGCCTTGTTTTACGAACTAAGAGACCGTTTTGTGGCCGCGGGCAGAATCTTGCTCGTGGTTACAAGCTTTCTTCCAAAGGAGAGGGAGGGTTTTTCACTCCTGTGCTCTAGCGAATTCGCTCCTGACGGTGCTAAACTCAGCGTTGCATGGGGGCTTCAAGGGTAGCTTGTGTATGTGATTTCCTCTTTGCCTGGGCCCGCATAACAACGGGCTGATCCACAAGGTTGGGGGACATTTGGTGACACTGTCCGATCAAGACAGAAAAACCTAATTGAGGCTGAAACTAATTCAGCCCACCCGGGGAAGTATTGGCACTCAAGATAGCACTTCATAATGGGAAGCGGTTCGCGCGTCTTAGGTTTAGCGTACGAGAAGTGCAGGCGAGCGGCTTAAAAGCTTTGTTTGTTTGAGTCTTTTTTGAGACTCAGGATGGCGGATTGGATTCGCCGCTGGCTAACAGTGGTCCAGCGACGCGGGAAGCTGTTCGCCACTCGCATACGCTATTATTTTTTCTTTGCCCCTTTTCCTACTCCCCTTTATCTAATGGTGCTCAGACCCGAGAAGAGGAGCGTTAGCCCTTGGATAACATTTCCAAACGGGCTCTCTTCATTTTCTTTAAAATACGCTCTGCTGCTAGGAGGGGGTTTTTATAGCATACGAGAAGTGCAGGCGAGCGGCTTATAAAACTTCGTTTGTGTGAGTATTTTTTGAGACTCAGGATGGCCGAGTGGATTCGCCGCTGGCTAACAGTGGTCCAGCGACGCGGGAAGCTGCTCGCAACTCGCCTACGCTATTATTTTTTCTTTGCCCCTTTTCCTACTCTCCTCTATCGACACAGGTAGTCGTGGAATACTGCAAACCTTTTGTAGGCGGGACCCCTGGGAAAGTAATTCATTTGACACTACGAAACACGTGCACCCTGTATCGCGAATGAGAGTCGATACTCGGCATCTGTTTACGACTCCGTTTTAAATTTTGAGCCTCTGGGTGAGCTTTTGTCAAAGAAAGAATTGACCAGCTGTCCGAAGGGCTGGACTGCGAGAGAAGAGTGGGGGGTTTCAGAGCGAGATGATGGGGAAGCAGGAACGGCGCTCACTTGGTGAGCAGAGTTATTACAGAGCTATGAATTCTGGAGGCAGTTTGAACGCAATTGCTATTCTACTCCGCATGTAAAGCAAACTATCGGTCTCTGGGAATGACGACGCAGCGGAATTGGGAATAAGAGGTTTGATATCCTGGGTTCCGATGGGGAAAGACTTCTGGGTTTAGAGGGGCCCAATACCTTAACGAATTTAGGTGTGTTACGCCGAGGGAATCGTGAGTTATTAATCTTGGACTTGGGAGATGAATGGGCAGTCTTCTTATTATCCTTTAGATAGAGGTTATGGCTTGGCGCGTAGACATCCGCCTCTTCAAAGCACTCCTTGAAGGTGTAGCACGTACGGTCCTTCACAATTGTGCGGATTTATCTGGGCAGCGCAGTCAATAACTGATCTCTATGGACAAAAGTCAACTAAAAACTCATATTCGTGGGTGGTTTTAGAAACATCTAACCAAAAATTAAAACTCTGCTGCTGGAAGGTGTAACCAAATTGACAGGTCTGGCCTGATTGGATTCGGGCATGTCGAAATTTTGAACAGTAAAAGTCGGGAGTCATGTAGGCCGCCAACACCGGTGGAATAGTCGGTGGTGGCTTCGAGGGAGGGAAATGAAAATATCCTGGAGCTGGGAGCTGAGAAGGGGCAGTAATTTGGCGACACCGTCTGCCTCGATGTCCCAATAATTCACTTCGAATAATTTCTCAAACTGGATGAGATGAGATCCAAAGTCCTCACCTTATTTGAACGTGGAAAGTTTGAATGGGGGGCTTCCGTACGCGAGTTAACGGAGAGGGTCTCAAACTGGGCGCGATGTAGATCAGGTTCATACTGTCAGACTCTTTTCACTCTCGAATTTCTTTTTCTTTCCGCTCTTTCATGCTCTTCTCGTTCTCTTTTTCCTGCCTTTTCATTCCTCTCCTCGCCCTGGACGTATGACATGAGGTCTTTGCCGA